>OY730484.1:42220465-42959109 GCA_963422695.1 Xylophagus ater
GAAGAGAAAAACAGAAAAAACCAATTTTTGAAGAAATCCATGATGGTTAGCCTCTGTTTTTTTATGCCTAAAAAATAATATGTCTCAGATCTGGATGAATTATACCTCATTCGACGGGGAATTTAATTCTGAATCAGAATAAATTAGCCTTTTCCGAAAAAATTCACTTTTGGAAGAGAAAAACAGAAAAAACCAATTTTTGAAGAAATCCATGATGGTTAGCCTCTGTTTTTTTATGCCTAAAAAATAATATGTCTCAGATCTGGATGAATTATACCTCATTCGATGGGGAATTTAATTCTGAATCAGAATAAATTAGCCTTTTTCGAAAAAATTCACTTTTGGAAGAGAAAAACAGAAAAAACCAATTTTTGAAGAAATCCATGATGGTTAGCTTCTGTTTTTTTATGCCTAAAAAATAATATGTCTCAGATCTGGATGAATTATACCTCATTCGACGGGGAATTTAATTCTGAATCAGAATAAAATAGCCTTTTTCGAAAAAATTCACTTTTGGAAGAGAAAAACAGAAAAAACCAATTTTTGAAGAAATCCATGATGGTTAGCCTCTGTTTTTTTATGCCTAAAAAATAATATGTCTCAGATCTGGATGAATTATACCTCATTCGATGGGGAATTTAATTCTGAATCAGAATAAATTAGCCTTTTTCGAAAAAATTCACTTTTGGAAGAGAAAAACAGAAAAAACCAATTTTTGAAGAAATCCATGATGGTTAGCTTCTGTTTTTTTATGCCTAAAAAATAATATGTCTCAGATCTGGATGAATTATACCTCATTCGACGGGGAATTTAATTCTGAATCAGAATAAAATAGCCTTTTTCGAAAAAATTCACTTTTGGAAGAGAAAAACAGAAAAAACCAATTTTTGAAGAAATCCATGATGGTTAGCCTCTGTTTTTTTATGCCTAAAAAATAATATGTCTCAGATCTGGATGAATTATACCTCATTCGACGGGGAATTTAATTCTGAATCAGAATAAATTAGCCTTTTTCGAAAAAATTCACTTTTGGAAGAGAAAAACAGAAAAAACCAATTTTTGAAGAAATCCATGATGGTTAGCCTCTGTTTTTTTATGCCTAAAAAATAATATGTCTCAGATCTGGATGAATTATACCTCATTCGACGGGGAATTTAATTCTGAATCAGAATAAATTAGCCTTTTTCGAAAAAATTCACTTTTGGAAGAGAAAAACAGAAAAAACCAATTTTTGAAGAAATCCATGATGGTTAGCCTCTGTTTTTTTATGCCTAAAAAATAATATGTCTCAGATCTGGATGAATTATACCTCATTCGACGGGGAATTTAATTCTGAATCAGAATAAATTAGCCTTTTCGAAAAAATTCACTTTTGGAAGAGAAAAACAGAAAAAACCAATTTTTGAAGAAATCCATGATGGTTAGCCTCTGTTTTTGTATGCCTAAAAAATAATATGTCTCAGATCTGGATGAATTATACCTCATTCGATGGGGAATTTAATTCTGAATCAGAATAAATTAGCCTTTTTCGAAAAAATTCACTTTTGGAAGAGAAAAACAGAAAAAACCAATTTTTGAAGAAAGCCATGATGGTTAGCCTCTGTTTTTTTATGCCTAAAAAATAATATGTCTCAGATCTGGATGAATTATACCTCATTCGACGGGGAATTTAATTCTGAATCAGAATAAATAGCCTTTTCGAAAAAATTCACTTTTGGAAGAGAAAAACAGAAAAAACCAATTTTTGAAGAAATCCATGATGGTTAGCTCTGTTTTTTTATGCCTAAAAAATAATATGTCTCAGATCTGGATGAATTATACCTCATTCGACGGGGAATTTAATTCTGAATCAGAATAAAATAGCCTTTTTCGAAAAAATTCACTTTTGGAAGAGAAAAACAGAAAAAACCAATTTTTGAAGAAATCCATGATGGTTAGCCTCTGTTTTTTTATGCCTAAAAAATAATATGTCTCAGATCTGGATGAATTATACCTCATTCGACGGGGAATTTAATTCTGAATCAGAATAAATTAGCCTTTTTCGAAAAAATTCACTTTTGGAAGAGAAAAACAGAAAAAACCAATTTTTGAAGAAATCCATGATGGTTAGCCTCTGTTTTTTTATGCCTAAAAAATAATATGTCTCAGATCTGGATGAATTATACCTCATTCGACGGGGAATTTAATTCTGAATCAGAATAAATTAGCCTTTTTCGAAAAAATTCACTTTTGGAAGAGAAAAACAGAAAAAACCAATTTTTGAAGAAATCCATGATGGTTAGCCTCTGTTTTTTTATGCCTAAAAAATAATATGTCTCAGATCTGGATGAATTATACCTCATTCGACGGGGAATTTAATTCTGAATCAGAATAAATTAGCCTTTTTCGAAAAATTCACTTTTGGAAGAGAAAAACAGAAAAAACCAATTTTTGAAGAAATCCATGATGGTTAGCCTCTGTTTTTTTATGCCTAAAAAATAATATGTCTCAGATCTGGATGAATTATACCTCATTCGACGGGGAATTTAATTCTGAATCAGAATAAATTAGCCTTTTTCGAAAAAATTCACTTTTGGAAGAGAAAAACAGAAAAAACCAATTTTTGAAGAAATCCATGATGGTTAGCCTCTGTTTTTTTATGCCTAAAAAATAATATGTCTCAGATCTGGATGAATTATACCTCATTCGACGGGGAATTTAATTCTGAATCAGAATAAATTAGCCTTTTTCGAAAAAATTCACTTTTGGAAGAGAAAAACAGAAAAAACCAATTTTTGAAGAAATCCATGATGGTTAGCCTCTGTTTTTTTATGCCTAAAAAATAATATGTCTCAGATCTGGATGAATTATACCTCATTCGACGGGGAATTTAATTCTGAATCAGAATAAATTAGCCTTTTTCGAAAAAATTCACTTTTGGAAGAGAAAAACAGAAAAAACCAATTTTTGAAGAAATCCATGATGGTTAGCCTCTGTTTTTTTATGCCTAAAAAATAATATGTCTCAGATCTGGATGAATTATACCTCATTCGACGGGGAATTTAATTCTGAATCAGAATAAATTAGCCTTTTCCGAAAAAATTCACTTTTGGAAGAGAAAAACAGAAAAAACCAATTTTTGAAGAAATCCATGATGGTTAGCTCTGTTTTTTTATGCCTAAAAAATAATATGTCTCAGATCTGGATGAATTATACCTCATTCGATGGGGAATTTAATTCTGAATCAGAATAAATTAGCCTTTTTCGAAAAAATTCACTTTTGGAAGAGAAAAACAGAAAAAACCAATTTTTGAAGAAATCCATGATGGTTAGCCTCTGTTTTTTTATGCCTAAAAAATAATATGTCTCAGATCTGGATGAATTATACCTCATTCGACGGGGAATTTAATTCTGAATCAGAATAAATAGCCTTTTTCGAAAAAATTCACTTTTGGAAGAGAAAAACAGAAAAAACCAATTTTTGAAGAAATCCATGATGGTTAGCCTCTGTTTTTTTATGCCTAAAAAATAATATGTCTCATATCTGGATGAATTATACCTCATTCGACGGGGAATTTAATTCTGAATCAGAATAAATTAGCCTTTTTCGAAAAATTCACTTTTGGAAGAGAAAAACAGAAAAAACCAATTTTTGAAGAAATCCATGATGGTTAGCCTCTGTTTTTTTATGCCTAAAAAATAATATGTCTCAGATCTGGATGAATTATACCTCATTCGACGGGGAATTTAATTCTGAATCAGAATAAATTAGCCTTTTTCGAAAAAATTCACTTTTGAAAGAGAAAAACAGAAAAAACCAATTTTTGAGGAAATCCATGATGGTTAGCCTCTGTTTTTTTATGCCTTAAAAATAATATGTCTCAGATCTGGATGAATTATACCTCATTCGACGGGGAATTTAATTCTGAATCAGAATAAAATAGCCTTTTTCGAAAAAATTCACTTTTGGAAGAGAAAAACAGAAAAAACCAATTTTTGAAGAAATCCATGATGGTTAGCCTCTGTTTTTTTATGCCTAAAAAATAATATGTCTCAGATCTGGATGAATTATACCTCATTCGACGGGGAATTTAATTCTGAATCAGAATAAATTAGCCTTTTTCGAAAAAATTCACTTTTGGAAGAGAAAAACAGAAAAAACCAATTTTTGAAGAAATCCATGATGGTTAGCCTCTGTTTTTTTATGCCTAAAAAATAATATGTCTCAGATCTGGATGAATTATACCTCATTCGACGGGGAATTTAATTCTGAATCAGAATAAATTAGCCTTTTTCGAAAAAATTCACTTTTGGAAGAGAAAAACAGAAAAAACCAATTTTTGAAGAAATCCATGATGGTTAGCCTCTGTTTTTTTATGCCTAAAAAATAATATGTCTCAGATCTGGATGAATTATACCTCATTCGACGGGGAATTTAATTCTGAATCAGAATAAATTAGCCTTTTTCGAAAAAATTCACTTTTGGAAGAGAAAAACAGAAAAAACCAATTTTTGAAGAAATCCATGATGGTTAGCCTCTATTTTTTTATGCCTAAAAAATAATATGTCTCAGATCTGGATGAATTATACCTCATTCGACGGGGAATTTAATTCTGAATCAGAATAAATTAGCCTTTTTCGAAAAAATTCACTTTTGGAAGAGAAAAACAGAAAAAACCAATTTTTGAAGAAATCCATGATGGTTAGCCTCTGTTTTTTTATGCCTAAAAAATAATATGTCTCAGATCTGGATGAATTATACCTCATTCGACGGGGAATTTAATTCTGAATCAGAATAAATTAGCCTTTTCGAAAAAATTCACTTTTGGAAGAGAAAAACAGAAAAAACCAATTTTTGAAGAAATCCATGATGGTTAGCCTCTGTTTTTTTATGCCTAAAAAATAATATGTCTCAGATCTGGATGAATTATACCTCATTCGACGGGGAATTTAGTTCTGAATCAGAATAAATTAGCCTTTATCGAAAAAATTCACTTTTGGAAGAGAAAAACAGAAAAAACCAATTTTTGAAGAAATCCATGATGGTTAGCCTCTGTTTTTTTATGCCTAAAAAATAATATGTCTCAGATCTGGATGAATTATACCTCATTCGACGGGGAATTTAATTCTGAATCAGAATAAATTGGCCTTTTTCGAAAAAATTCACTTTTGGAAGAGAAAAACAGAAAAAACCAATTTTTGAAGAAATCCATGATGGTTAGCCTCTGTTTTTTTATGCCTAAAAAATAATATGTCTCAGATCTGGATGAATTATACCTCATTCGACGGGGAATTTAATTCTGAATCAGAATAAATTAGCCTTTTTCGAAAAAATTCGCTTTTGGAAGAGAAAAACAGAAAAAACCAATTTTTGAAGAAATCCATGATGGTTAGCCTCTGTTTTTTTATGCCTAAAAAATAATATGTCTCAGATCTGGATGAATTATACCTCATTCGACGGGGAATTTAATTCTGAATCAGAATAAATTAGCCTTTTTCGAAAAAATTCACTTTTGGAAGAGAAAAACAGAAAAAACCAATTTTTGAAGAAATCCATGATGGTTAGCCTCTGTTTTTTTATGCCTAAAAAATAATATGTCTCAGATCTGGATGAATTATACCTCATTCGACGGGGAATTTAATTCTGAATCAGAATAAATTAGCCTTTTTCGAAAAAATTCACTTTTGGAAGAGAAAAACAGAAAAAACCAATTTTTGAAGAAATCCATGATGGCCTCTGTTTTTTTATGCCTAAAAAATAATATGTCTCAGATCTGGATGAATTATACCTCATTCGACGGGGAATTTAATTCTGAATCAGAATAAATTAGCCTTTTTCGAAAAAATTCACTTTTGGAAGAGAAAAACAGAAAAAACCAATTTTTGAAGAAATCCATGATGGTTAGCCTCTGTTTTTTTATGCCTAAAAAATAATATGTCTCAGATCTGGATGAATTATACCTCATTCGACGGGGAATTTAATTCTGAATCAGAATAAATTAGCCTTTTTCGAAAAAATTCACTTTTGGAAGAGAAAAACAGAAAAAACCAATTTTTGAAGAAATCCATGATGGTTAGCCTCTGTTTTTTTATGCCTAAAAAATAATATGTCTCAGATCTGGATGAATTATACCTCATTCGACGGGGAATTTAATTCTGAATCAGAATAAATTAGCCTTTTTCGAAAAAATTCACTTTTGGAAGAGAAAAACAGAAAAAACCAATTTTTGAAGAAATCCATGATGGTTAGCCTCTGTTTTTTTATGCCTAAAAAATAATATGTCTCAGATCTGGATGAATTATACCTCATTCGACGGGGAATTTAATTCTGAATCAGAATAAATTAGCCTTTTTCGAAAAAATTCACTTTTGGAAGAGAAAAACAGAAAAAACCAATTTTTGAAGAAATCCATGATGGTTAGCCTCTGTTTTTTTATGCCTAAAAAATAATATGTCTCAGATCTGGATGAATTATACCTCATTCGACGGGGAATTTAGTTCTGAATCAGAATAAATTAGCCTTTATCGAAAAACTTCACTTTTGGAAGAGAAAAACAGAAAAAACCAATTTTTGAAGAAATCCATGATGGTTAGCCTCTGTTTTTTTATGCCTAAAAAATAATATGTCTCAGATGTGGATGAATTATACCTCATTCGACGGGGAATTTAATTCTGAATCAGAATAAATTGGCCTTTTTCGAAAAAATTCACTTTTGGAAGAGAAAAACAGAAAAAACCAATTTTTGAAGAAATCCATGATGGTTAGCCTCTGTTTTTTTATGCCTAAAAAATAATATGTCTCAGATCTGGATGAATTATACCTCATTCGACGGGGAATTTAATTCTGAATCAGAATAAATTAGCCTTTTTCGAAAAAATTCACTTTTGGAAGAGAAAAACAGAAAAAACCAATTTTTGAAGAAATCCATGATGGTTAGCCTCTGTTTTTTTATGCCTAAAAAATAATATGTCTCAGATCTGGATGAATTATACCTCATTCGACGGGGAATTTAATTCTGAATCAGAATAAATTAGCCTTTTTCGAAAAAATTCACTTTTGGAAGAGAAAAACAGAAAAAACCAATTTTTGAAGAAATCCATGATGGTTAGCCTCTGTTTTTTTATGCCTAAAAAATAATATGTCTCAGATCTGGATGAATTATACCTCATTCGACGGGGAATTTAATTCTGAATCAGAATAAATTAGCCTTTTTCGAAAAAATTCGCTTTTGGAAGAGAAAAACAGAAAAAACCAATTTTTGAAGAAATCCATGATGGTTAGCCTCTGTTTTTTTATGCCTAAAAAATAATATGTCTCAGATCTGGATGAATTATACCTCATTCGACGGGGAATTTAATTCTGAATCAGAATAAATTAGCCTTTTTCGAAAAAATTCACTTTTGGAAGAGAAAAACAGAAAAAACCAATTTTTGAAGAAATCCATGATGGTTAGCCTCTGTTTTTTTATGCCTAAAAAATAATATGTCTCAGATCTGGATGAATTATACCTCATTCGACGGGGAATTTAATTCTGAATCAGAATAAATTAGCCTTTTTCGAAAAAATTCACTTTTGGAAGAGAAAAACAGAAAAAACCAATTTTTGAAGAAATCCATGATGGCCTCTGTTTTTTTATGCCTAAAAAATAATATGTCTCAGATCTGGATGAATTATACCTCATTCGACGGGGAATTTAATTCTGAATCAGAATAAATTAGCCTTTTTCGAAAAAATTCACTTTTGGAAGAGAAAAACAGAAAAAACCAATTTTTGAAGAAATCCATGATGGTTAGCCTCTGTTTTTTTATGCCTAAAAAATAATATGTCTCAGATCTGGATGAATTATACCTCATTCGACGGGGAATTTAATTCTGAATCAGAATAAATTAGCCTTTTTCGAAAAAATTCACTTTTGGAAGAGAAAAACAGAAAAAACCAATTTTTGAAGAAATCCATGATGGTTAGCCTCTGTTTTTTTATGCCTAAAAAATAATATGTCTCAGATCTGGATGAATTATACCTCATTCGACGGGGAATTTAATTCTGAATCAGAATAAATTAGCCTTTTTCGAAAAAATTCACTTTTGGAAGAGAAAAACAGAAAAAACCAATTTTTGAAGAAATCCATGATGGTTAGCCTCTGTTTTTTTATGCCTAAAAAATAATATGTCTCAGATCTGGATGAATTATACCTCATTCGACGGGGAATTTAATTCTGAATCAGAATAAATTAGCCTTTTTCGAAAAAATTCACTTTTGGAAGAGAAAAACAGAAAAAACCAATTTTTGAAGAAATCCATGATGGTTAGCCTCTGTTTTTTTATGCCTAAAAAATAATATGTCTCAGATCTGGATGAATTATACCTCATTCGACGGGGAATTTAATTCTGAATCAGAATAAATTGGCCTTTTTCGAAAAAATTCACTTTTGGAAGAGAAAAACAGAAAAAACCAATTTTTGAAGAAATCCATGATGGTTAGCCTCTGTTTTTTTATGCCTAAAAAATAATATGTCTCAGATCTGGATGAATTATACCTCATTCGACGGGGAATTTAATTCTGAATCAGAATAAATTAGCCTTTTTCGAAAAAATTCGCTTTTGGAAGAGAAAAACAGAAAAAACCAATTTTTGAAGAAATCCATGATGGTTAGCCTCTGTTTTTTTATGCCTAAAAAATAATATGTCTCAGATCTGGATGAATTATACCTCATTCGACGGGGAATTTAATTCTGAATCAGAATAAATTAGCCTTTTTCGAAAAAATTCACTTTTGGAAGAGAAAAACAGAAAAAACCAATTTTTGAAGAAATCCATGATGGTTAGCCTCTGTTTTTTTATGCCTAAAAAATAATATGTCTCAGATCTGGATGAATTATACCTCATTCGACGGGGAATTTAATTCTGAATCAGAATAAATTAGCCTTTTTCGAAAAAATTCACTTTTGGAAGAGAAAAACAGAAAAAACCAATTTTTGAAGAAATCCATGATGGTTAGCCTCTGTTTTTTTATGCCTAAAAAATAATATGTCTCAGATCTGGATGAATTATACCTCATTCGACGGGGAATTTAATTCTGAATCAGAATAAATTAGCCTTTTTCGAAAAAATTCACTTTTGGAAGAGAAAAACAGAAAAAACCAATTTTTGAAGAAATCCATGATGGTTAGCCTCTGTTTTTTTATGCCTAAAAAATAATATGTCTCAGATCTGGATGAATTATACCTCATTCGACGGGGAATTTAATTCTGAATCAGAATAAATTAGCCTTTTTCGAAAAAATTCACTTTTGGAAGAGAAAAACAGAAAAAACCAATTTTTGAAGAAATCCATGATGGCCTCTGTTTTTTTATGCCTAAAAAATAATATGTCTCAGATCTGGATGAATTATACCTCATTCGACGGGGAATTTAATTCTGAATCAGAATAAATTAGCCTTTTTCGAAAAAATTCACTTTTGGAAGAGAAAAACAGAAAAAACCAATTTTTGAAGAAATCCATGATGGTTAGCCTCTGTTTTTTTATGCCTAAAAAATAATATGTCTCAGATCTGGATGAATTATACCTCATTCGACGGGGAATTTAATTCTGAATCAGAATAAATTAGCCTTTTTCGAAAAAATTCACTTTTGGAAGAGAAAAACAGAAAAAACCAATTTTTGAAGAAATCCATGATGGTTAGCCTCTGTTTTTTTATGCCTAAAAAATAATATGTCTCAGATCTGGATGAATTATACCTCATTCGACGGGGAATTTAATTCTGAATCAGAATAAATTGGCCTTTTTCGAAAAAATTCACTTTTGGAAGAGAAAAACAGAAAAAACCAATTTTTGAAGAAATCCATGATGGTTAGCCTCTGTTTTTTTATGCCTAAAAAATAATATGTCTCAGATCTGGATGAATTATACCTCATTCGACGGGGAATTTAATTCTGAATCAGAATAAATTAGCCTTTTTCGAAAAAATTCACTTTTGGAAGAGAAAAACAGAAAAAACCAATTTTTGAAGAAATCCATGATGGTTAGCCTCTGTTTTTTTATGCCTAAAAAATAATGTCTCAGATCTGGATGAATTATACCTCATTCGACGGGGAATTTTTTCAAAAATCAAGGACTTAGAAGGTGACACTCTTCGTAGACTGAAACAATCTTTACTTTAATGAACAGATTAAAACAAAAAAAGGTCCTTTTTAGGGCGTCCAATAAAAGAGAAACGGCCCTTATCAGGGCCACCAAATGAATCAATCAAAGAGTAAAAAAAAATGAATTTAATCCATGAATTCTTTTCAAAAAAGGATAACAGCTTCTGATTCAGAATTAAATTCCCCGTCGAATGAGGTATAATTTGTCTAAAATACAATTTAAAGAAAAAAACAAAATACATTTTCATTAAGAAATTATATATATATATATTTCTTCTAGATATTTTTTTTGCTAGAAAATAATAAAAACTACTTTGATTTTGATGTTGAAGCACCCTGCTTTTCAGGTTTACTACCCTTTTTTTCATTTTCTGATTCAGTTTCTTCATTTGTATCATCATCATCATCAGTTTCAGTATCATCTTCTTCATTTTCATCATAATCTTCGTCGTCGTCATCATCATCATCATCATCATCATCGTTATCTAAAAAGTTTACAAAGTTTAATAAATGATTAAAATGTTCCAGGCACATATATCTACCATCACCACGATTATAGTATGACGCATTACTTTGATAATATGGATAACTATTATCATCGCCATCTTCATCATCATCATAACCATATTGAGTTTGTCGTCCAAATTTATGGCTACGAACTGAGAAAAAAAATGTAATTTTATTAAGTAAAATTTTTATTTATAACAGGCGATTCATCGTGAGGTACTTTTTTTTTAATTGGGATTTTTTCACGCATCAAGCGTGAATAGTGTGAAGCTATCATTGCAGTTTTACTCAGTAGTGAATACCATTTTACCATGGAAATACTTACACCGGCAAACCGTCTCTAAATGGGCTCTTGAACAGCTCAATGATGATCCACTGTTTTATCGCAAAATTTTGTTTATCGATAAGGGCCATTTCTGGTTAAATGGATAAATCAATAAGCAGCCGTATTTGGGCTAATGAACAACCCGAAGAGTATCAAGAGCTACCGTTGTCGCCAGAGAAATGCACGATTTGGTGTGGTTTAATGGGTTGACGGAATTATCGCTCCATATTTGTTTAAACATGAGAATGACCATAACATAAACCGCTATCGCGCCATGATAACCGAGTATTTGCTACCTGAAATTCAAGCCCCTACTGTTGATGATATCTGATTTCAACAAGACGGTGCTACTAGTCATACAGCGCGTGAAACAATGGACAAGTTGAGAAAACATTTCGGAGAGCAGCTGATTTCACGTTTTGAACCAATGAATTGTCCATCTAAATAGTGTGATATCTGGATTATTTTCTTTAGAGTTATGTGTAGTCTAAAGTCTACGCATATTTCAGATTCCAGTCGTAATGTGGAAATAAGTAATTAAAAATTGGACCTATAGAACTGACCACCCAAAACGTAGCTGTGGTGGTCAACATTTAGTTCAATCAACCTCAACCATCGATGAATCTCACTCAGTTACATCAACCATTATTAACTTACTTGACATGCTCAATTCCTTTGTAACCTGTGTATCATAATTACATTTTGGACAAGGTATTGCCTTATTTTTATCATATTTAAAACCTTTTCGACGAACATGATCTTCACAATAACATGTCTTACAACGAAGACATGAATATTGTCCCAAACGATTACATGATTGACCTTTAAAGAAAAGAAAAGAAAAGATATTAGTTAAGAAGAATTTAATTTTTATATCAAAAATAAGTTTATTTACATTTGTAATTCTCCGATTCCAATGTTTGACATGATGCTTGATGTTCAAATTGATCATCTTCACATAAAAATCCATTACAAAATGAACATTTAAAGATTCTTCCACCATGTTCCCAAACTCCACGTTCACATTCAATACAAACAGCATTCTTTTTTTTTTTTTTTTTGGTTCCATAAATTAATTGGAAATAAAAATTAGATTAGTAAATTATTGTGAAATAAATAATAGGAATCCAAACACAGCACATTTTAGTCATATCTAAAACTAAACGATGATTTAAGATCAGGAAATACAGTCGCGAAGTAGTACAGGGTGGCGTAAAATGAACACGTTGTGGCTTCGGGAATTTGAAATGGAACAATACACAATCGAACAACGAACCAATTGAACTTTATTTCTGGCCAAAACAGGAGAAAATCAAGATTTTATTCACAATTTGATAATGAGCGATAAAGACCTTATTTCCAATTAAATATCTTCGTAAACAAGCTGAACTGCAGGATATAGGCTACAGGGAATCCAAAAATGAGCAGTTCATCAACGACAATTGCACCCACTTAAGTGTACTGGTTTGGTGTGGTGTATCGTCTGGGAGGATCATTGGCCCATATTTCTTTGAAAATGAAGACGGTGTTGCAGTTTCTTTCAATAGTGCTCAATATCGGAAGATGTTGGAAAAATTTTTAAGGCCAGCTGTGAAAAACCATCCAACTCTTTGCTTCCACAAGATGGAGCCACAGCGTATACTGCAAGAGACTCAATGGTTATTTTAAGGAATACGACAGCGTTTTGTAGTTTCTATAAAGAATAGAATTACACCAGGCTCTCAATTTACACAAATATCCGTTCTAAAGTGGTTTTAATTTACGCGAATAAATATCGCGTAGAGTCTGCTTTGACAAACGCTGTGGGTTGTATTCTTACTCCAAGTCGATTAAAAGTCTTCATTTTCATGTCCAAAGACATATATTATTATATGCTAAACGAGAGCAATGCTTTATTGTTTGCTCATTTATAGGGGAATGAGTTCCTTGATTGTAACCATTTCACATTTTGGTATCAACAAACAAGGACCTTTTAGGCTGTGTAGAATTATTACTTTTTAAATTTCTATGAAAATATATTTTCTGGCAGGTTAAATTCAGATCGCGTGGAAAAATACCACGTCGTGTTACAATTTATTGCATAAAGAAAAACACTCGCGTAAATTGAGGACCTGGTGTATATTCATTTTCATTGTAGTATTTATTATATTTTCCCAGAAATATTCACTCTTGAAGTCTGAACACGCTTGCTCTGCCTTGATTTTAATTTCTCCAATTTAAAGCATTATTATTTCTCAAAGTTTATTTTATTAGAAAAGCAAAGAACCAATGAAAAAGAAGCATAAATACTTTCAAATAGAGTATTTATGACCAGCTTTAACCCTTTGAGCGCTGCGAGTTATGCGACCTTAAGCGTATGCATTAAGCATTGCACTAATGCATATTTTATACCTCTAGGCCATGGCTTCCCAAACAGGGGGCCGCGACACTAAGTTGGTTCGCCTAGATTTAAAATTGGGTCGCGTAAAATCTGTTAGTTTCAAAAACGTGTAGTAATTTTAAGAAGTTTTTTTGAACGCAACGAAATAGAAAATAGAAAAAGAAACAAAAATGGAATAAAAAGAATAAATTCTAGTCTTTCTATTCCGATTCTAGAATAAATAAAGAAACACAGCCAACATTTTATGCATATTCTCTTGACAGGCTTTATGAAATTTTTTTTTGAAAAGGGTCGCGTTGTTAAAAGTCTGGGAAGCCCTGCTCTAGGCTTACAAGCAACAATGGTATCGCATATATGCGTTCCTTGCCCGAAATTGAATGATTGTGTGAATATCCATATATACGTTCACATAGCCCATGGTTAAACGATTTTGCTAAACGCATATATGGCGGGTTAATAAACCATTTACGACAACAAAACTAGTTTCATTTATTCAATATAATTTCTTACCTGTAACGGACATGTGCATGCATGACTTTGTAAACATTTTCTTCCATGACAAACCCATGCTTCACAAAAATCGCAAATAGCTCCAACCATACCTAAACCGGTCGTAAAGATTCCAGCATGTTTAATAACACAATCACCAGTTTTTAGCATACATTTAACTTTACCGCATTGAGCACAAATTGGAAGACGTTGTAAACTTTGACAAAAATAACAAAATGCACGTGATTTTTGTTTTCTAAGAAAAAGAAAAAATAAAATTAAATATATTTGTTTAAGATTAAAAAAAGAAAAAGAAAGAAATTACTTTTGACATTTTTCACATTCCATTGGTGCATTACAAGGATATTCTGGTAAAAGAATTTCCTTATTACGTATTTCCTTTTGTCGTAGTTTTTGTTTTTCAGCTTTTTTACGCTGTCCAGTCTTTTTTTTAGGCATTTTTTTTAATAAAATTTAATTCACAATTAATTATAATAGAAAAGACAATTATTTCCAAGCAAGCACTCGAATTTTGACAACTCGTCAAAAAAAAAAAAAACTCTTCTTCCCTCTCATTTTGTTTTTGACGTTTTAAAGTTGGAACACAATGAATGATACGTCATTTTGAGGTCTGTACACAATGATATGAAAAATAAGAGGTAATATATGGCTTAAAGGATTTCTAAGAGATGCCGTTATTCAAAAATCATAACATTTTTTTAAATGACAACTATTGGGTTTGGGACAGCTTTGGATTAGCTTAAATTCAATAAATCATGTGACTTTTAGCATTGTTCTATATTCGATTGAAAATGGAGAGTTACATGCAAAAAAAACAGCATTCGCAGGAAGTATTATTTTTTTTTTCTTCAACTTGAAGAAGAATGCAGCTGGAACGCATCAGTGGTTGGAAAAAGTTTATGGCGAATATTCTCTATCAATTTCAACTTGTGAATTTTAGTTTAGACGATTCAGAGATGGCAATTCTGATGTGGATGATAAAGAGCATGCAAAGAAGTTTAAAGACGCAGAATTGCAGGAATTGTTGGATGAAGATCAAACGCAAGAAAAACTCGCAAGAGCTTTAAACGTTAGTCGGATGACGATTTCCAAACGTTTAAATGCCATGGGAAAGATTTAAAAAGAAGGGTGCCGCATAAACTGAAAGAAAGAGACACTGGAAGGCGTTTGGCTATGTTCGAAATGTTGCTGAATGTGTCAAAAGAAAATTATTAAACTTTATATACTTGTCAAAACCGAAATAAAACAATTTCAATTTAAAATAAAAATAGTTTTCTATAGAAAGCTTTTACTTCTGTAAAAAAAATTAATATTGTGTTCACTGAAAATTTGTATGCAGTTTTTTTCCCACATTGCAATCCATTTATCACTCCATTGTGTTCCAACCTTAATATTTTTCTTCCATGTTTTCTTTTTTCTTTTTTTTTTTGAAAGAAAATTAGTACAGACTTGCACTTTGTAGTGTCAATTTCTTCGGGGAAGCAGTTTTCTTAATTCTTTTTCCAAGTGAAAATTGTTTAAAATAATATTAAAAGAAAAGAAAAAAAAAATGGAATTAGAAACAGTTGCTGATGTTATATTTATAATTGAAGGGACTGCCATTAATGGAGCATATATAAATGATTTAAAAATCAATTATTTAATACCAGCGTTGGAGTATTTTTCGCAAGGTCTATTGGATGATCGTGAATTTTTAATATCCGAACGTAATGCAACATTATATGGAATTGTTTTATATAAAACAGCTCAAGCTATGCCAAATAATTCGGCAGTAACTTATGGTCCATTCTCAAGTCCACAGAAAGTGTTAAATGTTATTGACAAATTAGAGTAAGTACATTTTATAACTTCATTCATTTTCATTATTTCTCTACTAGTCTAATGGGGACACTATATAGTGACTCTATCAGATATGAACTTACCAATTTTTTAGTTCCATCAATTGAATAATGTGTTGGAGACTCCAAATTGTGTCTATTTAGGTGCAAAACGAGGCTACTCGACTTTCCTTCGACTCGCCAGAGTGTACGGACTGAACAACAACTGTTAATGTCTGGCCCGTAACTAGAATAGGGCTAGCATTTTACGGGCCCCCCAGGAAAATACATGATATATTCAGTTCTGGTTACGAGGCTGGTTAATGTTGAAAACAATGTACCATGTGCTATTAAAAAGTGCACTGATTGTTAATTAAATGAACCTCTCCTGGATTCCATAGCTACAATGACTGCCGTAGGAATTGTTCCAATTAAATGAATGTTAGGAGTTAGGACCTCTTGCTGCTGGAAGTTGTTGAACTGCTCTGGTACCAGTTTTTGAACGGCTCTGTGTTCGACGACAAAACAAATTGAAATTAGTTTCAAGTTCAAGTTTTGATGCTTTCTGCATTACAATTGGTGCTTTCTGGATCAAAATTTACGTTTTCTGAATTACAACTGATGTTTTCTGAATTTATGATTGAATAATCTGAATTACAACTGGAAAAATTGTAGAACTATTAATATTTAATGGAATGAAGGAGCCGTGTAATTCGACTTGGTTCAAAATCGTATTCAATCAATCGAATTACACGAATTCCTCCATTCAAGTTCTAAGATTTTATTTACTTCTAAATTACATAATTTCTTTTCTTTTTTCTTCCAGACTTACTGGTGGTAAAAGTGAATCGAATGCAAATTTAGCTGAAGGACTTGCGACAGCATTAGTATGTTTTGATGATTTAAAAGAACGCCGTTTCAATGATGTTAATATCCAAAGACATTGTATCTTAATATGTAATAGTGCTCCATATACTATGCCAGTTGTTGAATGTTATCAATATGAAAATAAAACTGTTGAACAGTTAGCGAGCATATTTCATGAGGTAACTAAAGATCCGAAGCAGAATGACGGATTCTTGACGGATCCATGACGTATTTTAAATATATACATTTTCAATTAGACTACACAGAATGCCATGGACCCACGAGAGACTCTTTTTTTTAATACAATCTGAAAACCGAAAAGTGAATCTGTCATGGAATCCGTCATTCTGTTTCTTAAACTTCTTTAGTTTTTTGTATTGATTTCGAAAATTCCTTTTCAGAAAAAGATTAATTTCTCAATAATCTCACCACGAAAAATACCAATTTTATTTAAATTATTTATAAAAGCCGATGGAGATTTACCATTAACAACAAAAAATTATTGTAAAGATGTTCGCCATCTTGTTTTATTAAAAGGATTTAAGTAAGTTTTATTTTTTTTTAAATTCGATTTTATATTAAATAAATATAATGTATTTTATTTTTTTTTGCAGTTTAAAAGAAAGACCAATAAGTCCAAATTCACATCAAATGGTTGCAAATGTTCCAAGCCCATTAACAAGTGTACAAAATGCAATGGATCAAAATCAAAACAATACAATTATGACAACAAATCAACAAACTATGCGTAATTATTATATTTTATTATTATTATTATAAAAGCTCCTCTCGATTTACACGGCATTCGAATAGCACAATAACATAATTTTAAAGAAATGAGATAAAACTTCCATAAACACAACACTATTTCAGTTTAGCACGGTCACACACATAATACTTTTTCTTACTTTTCATAACTCAAAAACGCCGTATCCGATTTAGATGAAATTTACAATGTGAGTTGGTTCTTTCTCAACTTGGTTTGGTATTGTATTTCAGCAAAATCAACCAAAGGGGAGCGAAGTTATTAAGCAAAAACTAGGATGACCAGAAATTTTTGTCGTTTTTTTATATGGTTTTTCAGATTTAATTTGAAAAGTTGTCAAGCAATTTTGTTTATATTAATTAATATTGGTTAACTACATAAATAGATGATACCATGTTAAATTTCAGTCAAATCGGTTTAAGGATAGTGAAGAAAGAAATAGTCGTAAAAGGGAAAACAAGCCCGTTCTTATAGTTTTTCCGATGTATTTTAAAAACTAATATACCGATTTCAATAAAATTTCCAAAAGATATTTATGTTATTAGGTCCCAGCCGGTCTACCTGTGAATTAAGAGTGAATTTGAAAAAGACGAAACAAAGTTATGGAGAAAAAACCTCGAAATATTATTAGTTTTGGTTCGTCTTTCTCAGAGTTAATTCATTGAACTATAGATTTGTTAACTACGAATCCCATGTCTATCATCATAAGGGATACATATGCCGAATTTCAGAATTGTATGATTTCAATTTACACGACATTTCCGAAAAACCAATTATATCGTGTAAATCGAGTGCTTGGTGTATTTAAAACAGTTCTTAATGAATTCTTTTTTTTTTTTCTTTTTTATCTTTATAGAAAATGTACAACCTCAACAACATCCACAACATATGAATCCACAATTTCAAAATAATCCACAGAATGCAATGCCAAATAATTATAATCCAAATGTTCAACCAGTTAATAGGTTTGTGTGTTAATATTTGTTTTTTTTTTCTCTAATATGAAGATTTTCCCCATTTAATACAATTCAATTTCTTAGATGGTTATTTCAACAATCACAACAACAACAAAGACCGTTCATGCAAGGACCAGGACCAAATCAACCAAATCCATTACAATGTCAAAATCCAAATTCTGCACTTATATCACAATTATCAACACCACCAAATCAACCAGGTGAATTATTATTATGTTTTATTGAAAATAGTATAAGCTACGATGATTTTAATAGATTCATTGAGAAATTCATGCCTTTCTATTATTGTGAATGAATTAAGTACGATTTTCTCCTTCGCAAACCCGTCTCCGGTTGAAGAAATATATGCAATCTTTTATATTCACCTATCAAGAATGTACATTCCAAATTTTATGAAAATCGGTTTACTATTGACTAAATTAAAAACAGTTTTTTTTATTTTTAATTCCCATTTGATTGAATTCTCAAAGAGGGTTATTGAGAACGAATTAAAGATGGGAACTACCTGTTTTATGCTCGTATACTACAAATATTTGACATGTATAGCAAACACAAATATTGTTCGGTCAAAGACAAAGAATAAGTAACTATTAAAGTACTCCAACTTCTTATCTTCGTCGTGACGACGTTTTTCAGATTTTGAATGTAAATTTTGAAACAATTTTGTATCCACTGTTGACATAGATAGAGCTAAAAATTTTACGTATGGGTAACAGAGAAATATGATTTGATTTTACAGATTCAAATTGTAAACAAACAAATCCAGGCTGAAATTTATATACCACTTAAAGCTTTGGGATTAATTTTTTTTCTAAATATAATAAATTTTTCTTTTAGTTGGTAATCAACTACAACAGCAACAACTACAACAGCAACAAGTTTTACGTATGCAAATGTTGAATCAACAACAACAGCAACAACAACAGCAGCAGCAACAACAACAGCAGCAACAGCAACAACAACAACAACAGCAGCAGCAACAACAACAGCAACAACAACAGCAGCAACAATTAAATCAAATGCAACAGCAAAGTTCTCGTATGAAGATTATACTTTTATTTTTGGAATTATCTTCAAGCTAGGGTTGGGAATGGTATTAAAGCTCTATAATATCAATGATGTGCATTTTTTCCTCCTGGAGGCATTGAAAAGCGGACCTCCAGTTTAAGTTATAGCTTAACTTTGAAGAATGACGGATCCATGACGGATTCACAGTTTTCGGTTTTCAGATTGTATTAAAAAAATAATCTGTCGTGGGTCCATCGTGTTCTGTGTAGTCTAATTGTAAACGTATATATTTAAAATACGTCATGAATCCATCGTGAATCCGTTATTCTGCTTTGAACCTTTAGTTACCTCATGAAATATGCTCGCTTCAAAGTTAAGCTATTACTTTTGAAAATGATCACTGTCGCCTTATAGAGTTCCACTTGTACTTGTATAAGATATGCTTCGATGTCTCATACTCTTCTTTGCATAGAAGCAGCACAATGAATTCCACATTCCAATTTAATCGACGAGACGCTATCTTAATAGGCAGAACATAATGAATATTCCAGTGTTAGAATGGAATTTGCTAAAATAAAGTAGTTGTTTATAGTTTGAGATTCAGTAATCCAGTCTGTATTGGGAATTATATAATCAAATAACCAACCCAGATCTTTAAGCTTGAAATGATGAGTTTTTTTTGCTAGCACTGGGAGGGGTCATAATTTCTAGAATTAAAAATCTAAATCTTTCTTTTATTTCGTTTAGCAAGCCAACATCCATCACCACAACAGCAGCAGCAACAACAACAACAGCAGCAGCAGCAGCAGCAGCAGCAGCAACAACAACAACAAGGACCACCAGAAAATCCTGGTATGCGTGATCGTGAAAAAATATGGACTGGTATATTAGAATGGATTGAAAAAACGAAACCAGATCAAACAAAAGTACCACGACAAGTACCATGTCAAGTAACAGCAAATATAAAAGATGGTGAACCAGAAATGTAGGTTTTTTTTCTTCATTTATTTAAATTTGTGACAATTTATAATAAATTTTTCAAAAAAATTTTAACAGAAAAGCTGATAATTGGCCATCACGACTTATTATGCAATTAATGCCAAAACATTTGGTTGGAAATATTGGTGGACAATATTTGAAAGATTCCAAAATGGTTGTGTTTCGTCCAAATCCATGTGAAGCACTTGATGCTTTATCAAAAGTTATGCATTCTGGATTTGTAAGAATTTTTTCTATTAGGTCTGTGGATAAGTTTTTACTATTTTACATATTAGATGACGTAAGTCATTCTATACAGGCATTACATGTATTTGAAAGGTTTTATGACAAGCTTCAAAATGTACTATATGACATTTGGTTCAAAGAAAGAAGATTGTTTTTTAATTCGATTGAAAATGGAAGGTTCCGTGTGCCAAATAAACAGCATTTGCGGGGAGTTTTAGTTCTTCAAAGACAACAAAGAAAGGCTTTTTTTTTGCATTGAATTGTTACTGGAGATGAAAAATGGAGTTATTTCGAAAATTCTTAACGTCCATCAACGCCAAAACGAAATATTCATTCAGATAATGTTATGCTCTGTATTTGATGGGACCAGAACACTGTGTGGTCTACCATGAACTTTTGAAAACAGGTGAAACAGTAACTACTGATCATTACAGACATAAACTGATCAAATTTAATCGCGTTTTGAAGAAAAAATGGCTACAGTAAGTCTCGTAGACACGATAAAGTAATTTTGCAGCATGATAACGCTAGGCCATATGCTGTTAAACCGATCCAGGAAACGTTGGAAGCGTTTGGCTGTATTCACCAGACTTTTGCTCACTCTGATTTCCATTTCTTTCGGTGGATCGACCGAATGGCCTTGCTGATTTCACAAATGGCTCAATCGATGCTCGATGACTGGATTGCCTCGAAAGATGAACAATTCTTGGAGCACAAAATCCGTAAATTACCCCAAAGATGTGCAAAGGTTGTAAGCTTCAGATACTTTGAATTAAATGAATGTGGTTGCTAAATATACGCGTATTTTTACTAATAAAAATATGAAAAACTAATTCACACACCTAATATATATTTTTAGATAATTAATTTTTTGAAATTCTATATATATATTTTTTTTTTTTGTAGGCTGGCTGTGTACATTTTACAACACCACAAAATTCACCATCGTGTGATATTAAAGTATTAATATTACTTTATACTGCCGAAAAGAAAACCTTTTTAGGTTTTATACCGAATAATCAAACGATGTTTGTCGATCGTTTACGTAAAGTTATTCAACAAAAACAAGGATTGGTATAAAGAGAATTTTTTAAACAATCGAATAGAAACGATGTAATGATTTTTTTTTTTTTTGCTTTTTGTGATTCTTAGAGTCAACAATCAACAGCTGGAAATGTTCAACAACAACAACAAAATCCACATGCAAGTAATATGCAAAGTCAACATCAACAACCAAATCAAGTTGTAAGTGAAATTTCTTTGATTTTTTGGTAGAGGTTTAAAATATATTTAGAAATGTTTAACAATTGTAGCGTTAGCACGTATACCTTACATTGTATCTTCTCCTAAAAATTTGTCTCTTCCCTGAACTAGTTAGAGTACTTCTTATGACGGTCAACACTGTAGCTAGGTCTAAATTAGTTACTAAAAATGCTTGCACTCAGTGTAGCAAGTTCGGTTCTAGAAAAAGCCGGACATTCACACAAAAAGTTTTCTGCTGATTTATTTTCTTCTAGACAAGATTCATATGTTGGATTCTTAGTCATCAGTATTTTCCACAATGCTCACAAAGGTCAAATCCCAGCAATAATGTTCAACAAAGTTATAGAAAATTTTCTAACATAGGTCGTCTAGTTCTATCTTCCTACAGTTTTGTTGTTGGTGGGTGGTGTGGTCAATCAATAGTACTTTTTAGTTCATTTTATATCCTTAAAAGTAAAGATTACACAAGACTACAATGTTCAGCAAAGTTATAGAGACTTTTGTGATGAATACTTTAAACATGTTTCCTATTTTCTTCGTATATTGTATATGCAACGAAATTTCACTTCTAGAATATGTCGAAGATTGACAGTAGTTTTTCTAGTCGTAATATAAAATAGCTTCTTAAAAATTCAATCAAAAATAAATTCCGTGCACTTTGAATATTTATTTTCGTATGAAACTTTAGGCTTTGAAGTGAATGTGATATCTTCTTCCTTGCATTTGTGATTGTATATTTCTTTCTTCAATTTAGCAATCAAAACCAACAATGGAACCGAACATGCAACAAATACAGGAACAGCAACAGCAACAGCAGCAGCAACAACAACAGCAACAGCAACAACAACAGCAGCAACAGCAACAACAGCAGCAACAACAGCATTTCAATCCATATCCACAAATGCCAATGCAGCAAATGCAAGATAATATGACGGTACAACAAAATGAACAATATAAAATGAGTATGATGCAACAACAGCAGAGGCAATTGGGAAATATTGTGCCACAACAAAATATGGTAATTATTTTTCAAAGAAAAATGAATACTAAATTTTGTTAACAAACATTTTTTTTTTTTTTTTAGCAGCAGGGTGCACAAGTTCCAACTCAACGTATGGTACGTCCAATTATGTCAAATAATCCTGGATTACGACATCTTTTACAACAAGTAAGTTTTTTTTCCCCAAATCGCTAAGTTTCCACCAAACTGCAAAATATTTTTACTCGCGTGAGGTAAAAAATAATGTGGAATATGGAATATTAAGAACAAGATGTACAATCTCCTTTTTTCTGGTACATGTATGTGTTGAAGTGATGATGAAGATATAATAATTGGTCGGGAATGTTTGTAGCCATTTTTTTTTTAAATGAAAATTCAAAACTAACTGGGGTATTCGTATCGTAAGCTCGTATGTCTATACAACCATAACTCTACATACAGAGAATTCTGTAAGAAAAAGATACATAAAAACGCCTAAATTATTATTTTGAATCTGTATCTGTATTTCGCCATGCTAAAAAGAATTCGCCGTCTACGAAAAAAATAAGAATCTCGGCGGAATTATTGATTTACTTTCATTTTAATCTGCTTCAAGAACTCGGATATTTCAAACCAAATCGTAAAAATACAGAAGATTTGACAGGAACTTACAAAGCAGTTACATATACATATGATTTTAGAATATCAGTTTAGGCATTAATCGGATCTTTGAATAGAAGCCTTACTTTCAGCTAAAGTACCATCTCTGTAAACAGTACATATCTTTTTTGTTGTATTGTGAGGCATTTTCGATTTTTCTGGTGAAAGAAAACCATCTAAAATTTGATGATCCTAATCCCAAAGAGGAAAAATTAAAAACTACGATTTAAAGTAAATTTCTTCCTTATTCACACGATTTTAATTATTTTATTGAAAAAAAGGAGACCAAGGCAGACGACAAAACGAAAAGAATCCTTCTCATAGGACGACTTGTATATTCAATTTACTCTTTTATCTTTTTATCTTACATTCTCATAAGGACATGAAACTAGAACACAAATAAATTTCCATCAAACAATTTTTTTTCCTAAATTTTCTAAAATATGTACACAAATTCTACTACGTTCCACAATGTCATCTATTCTATATCGCTACAAATATACCGGGCCAACCCAAAGTATTTCTATGCTTTTGTTATCTCAAAAATTCATAAGCAACCATAAGGAACTATTTTTTCGAACGAAGACGTATATTAAAATCCATACATGTGATTAAATTTAGCATCCGTCTTTGGAATGACAAACTAGATTCGATTGGATTGAGCGTGTGTATAAGTTAAATGGTGTTTTTGTACTGTGACCTTTGAGATCTATTGTACCTCCTGTTTTTTAGTGCAGTAGAGTTTGTTAAAATTCCTGTTCTAAAGCACCTCCTCCAAGCCTATATTCCTAAAGGATTTCTATCATCTAAAATTGATCAAGACATCTCCTTTGGGGAAAAGCAGTATGCTCCCAGATGGCGACAAAACTAATTACTTTCCTTTTCTTTTTAGCAACAAGGTGCACCGACAAATCAATTTCGTCCAACAATGGCATCAATGCAAAATCCAAATATGGGACCGCATGTACCAACAAGACCGAATACATTTGATGATTCAAATTTTGATTTTATGTAAATATTTTAAATAAATATTCAATTTTAAATATGATTTTTCGTTTTAATTAAAAATTCAGTAAATTTTTTTATTTATAATTTCTTTTTTTTTCTTTTTTTTTTTTTTTGAAGCAAATTTATTATAATTTTTATTTTTAAATTTTATATCTAAAAATGAAAATTAAAAAAATAGACCACGCATTCTTCGGCCCATACCTTGGCGATCATATAAAACATTAAATTTATTAACAAAATGATTCATATCGTTACAACCTTTTGTTAATGCGCCCAAATATGTAATCAAACCGACATCATTTGATTGCTGTACGATTTAAAATAGTTTTTTGTTTTTTTAAAAATATAATATTAACAAAAATTAAAAATACATTTAGTCAAATAAATACTGGGAATTGTTCATTAAAGAAAACACCTCCTACATTCATGAAACGCATCTTAAACTGATGGAGACGTAGATTTATGAGAATGCCATGTAAATACCAGTCAACAAGCTTTGGAATGGCGCTTCGATAACGAGAAGACACCGAAAAACCATCTGAAAGTCGCTCGAAAATCAAAGTCATGCTGTCATGGTGTTGTCCACACGGAATTCATTCCGAAAAGGTTAACAGTCAACAACCAATATTATCTGGACGTTACGAAGCATTTGAGAGAGAATATTTCCCGGAAAAGATCAGATTTGTGGAATGACAATTCTTAGATTTGGCATCACGATAATTCGCCGTCCCATACATCGATTGTTGTATAAGTATTTTTGATCAAAAACTTAACAAATCTCATCAACCGACCAAGCAACGTATTTGCCAGATATGGCTTCCTGTGACTTTTCTTTTTCCCTGATTGAAATTACAATTTTGTGGAACACGTTTTTGAGTCCATTGGAGTCATAAAACAAAAGATGCTGAAAGTTATACCGGAAAGTGACGACTGGATTAAATAATTGGCATATATTTATCTATCAAATGTGTCCTATTTTGAAGGCGGCAAAATAAATTTGAATGATTTAAACCAATTATTTGATATTTTATTTGACAATTCCCGATACTTATTTGACTTAATGTTAATACTTACCGTATAGAATTCTTCACGGAAGACAGGGCTTTGTATAACTGGTAAACGATGACTAAGTGAATATGCGTCTCGTAGGATTTCTTGATTATGCGGTAATTGTCCACTTTCAGTTGCTTTAACATAATCTAATACCATTTTAACACGTGAATGTAACATTTTGATGGCACTATGTTGTGCTATTAAATGTTCTGCAACTAAATTTTGAAAGAAAATAAATTTTAATTATTATAAATTGGAAACATATAGTAGACACCACACTTTGTGTTTGCAGAGTTGTAATGTCGCTTGTTGAAGGAACCTTTTTAAAATCATTTAAATATGTTGACTACATAAGTGTAGGCGATTACATATTAAATTTCATTAAAATCGGTCCAAGAATCGTGAAGAAAGAAATAATCGTAGGAGAAAATAGGCCAGCTCACAAAGTTTTCTTCGATGAACTTTAAAAACGAATAAACTGATTTGAATAAAATTTTGCAGAATTGTTTTATTCTATTAGACACTAGGCTACCTGCTAATTAGAGCAAATTTGAAAATGAGGAAACAAAGTTATCCAGAAAAATCCTTTAAATATTATTAGTTTTAGCTGTTTTTCTATTCCATTTCCAGAATAGGGCATCAAAAAAACCGGCTATAGGCCGATTTTCAGTTACTATATGTAGTTTTCAGAGTGGGAATACTTGATTCTTGGAAGTTTGCAAGTATTGTATTGGAATTGAAGGCCTGAGTCAGACTCGAATTTTGAAAATTTCATGATTCAGAGTTGGAACTATTTCTTGACGACTTCACACAACTCTGCTTTTTTTTGTATCATTCTTACCAACAGATTTTTCACCAGTTTCATTTGTTGACATTCTAGCAACATGATCTACACCAATACGTTCTGCTTCTTCAGTCGCTAATGTATAAGTAAGCGGTACAAATAACATAGTTGCTTCACCTTGTACAATATCTATAACAGACTCGTAGAGACTAGCAGGTAATTGCTGTAAATAATTGTAATTTATAGAATAAGCTTTTCTGTCAAAATTCAAGAATTCACAACAAAATACATACATCAACACTACGTGATAATGGATTTAATTGTAACATAATTGGGCATTCATTTATTTCACAAATTTGTTTATGAATTTTAACATCTTGATCTGTAAGACTTTCACCAGTTGTATACCATCCGATAAAATCTAATTCACTGAAAACTTGTTTATCTGTTAAGAAAATTTGTGTTAGTAATCAATTTAGGGGAGGCGGAAATAAACTAAAAAAATTGTTTACATTGCTGCTCCTTTGTATTATAATAATCTCGATTAATAATAACATCATCTTCGACAGTATCAGCTTTAAGTTCAAATGAATTCATAACTTCAATGTTCCGACCTTTTTGTTTACCAATTAAAGCTCCAAAGACTTATGGGGGAAAGAAAAACAAAACATTTTTAAAATCACATTGATAAAATTACTTAAAATTTTTATTACCTGCTTTTTGCATTCCAGCTTGAGCACGAATTCTTGTCCAATGTTCGGATATATTCATAATAACTAATGGATGCAACGATATTGTTACCGAGGGTACAGTTGCTGTACCTGCCATAACACTATTTTGGATACATTGTGTTGAACCAGATTTTTCTATGACCATCGGTTTTTCAGTGTTACTATCAGATGGTTGATCAACATCTATATCCATACTTTCAACTTCTTTAATACCACTCATTTTTTTTCTTTTTAGTTGTTTAATTAAATTCGAGCGAAAATTAAAGACAATTAAAATTGAGAAATTTCTTGCCTTGTTGAATATCAAAGACAGATGGTGTCTTCTTCTTCTTCTTCTTCTTATCTGAAAACAAAAAAAAAAAATAAAAGATGTTTCGGTTTAAATTAGAAAATATGAAGTATTAGGTTTTAATGATTTTTATATTTTATAATTTAAAGATATTTTATAAAAAATATATTTATTATATTATTAGAAAAAACTTATTAATTGTTTTAACTTTAATTATAATGTAGAATAATTATTTCATTAAAAAAAAAAAATTGATAATAGGAACATTAATCTGCTTACAATAAAATGGTTGTGAACTTCGCTAAAATTGAAATTTATTTGAAAATTCTTTTAAAGCTGCCTAAAAAAAAAACGTTTTTTAACCGTTATTTATTTTTAAATAAAATAACATAAAATACATAGAGGGTATAGTTATTCTTGCTTAAGAGGCGACCAACCTACAAACTGTACATTTTAAAACTGTTGGAAGGGTTTATTAGCTAACTAACTAATTGTTTAAACAAGCGGGGGATGGAGTTTGGCAACCTATTTTGTTTTAATCGATTTATCACAAATGATACTCGCATTGAACACGAATAATTATTACAAAGCTAGATAGGCATTTATTTTTGTACAATTCTCTATTTAACATACATATAAACATATGCATATATAATTGATTAAAATAGTTCTATTTGAAATGTTTTATTCCAGTGGCAGCAGAGGATTGTACGAAATTTATTTTATAAATTAAACAATACAAAATATCATACCCTATGGTAGGTACTACCAGAAATTTAAAAATATGATTTGCTTATCCCTTAACTCGATTCGGTATTGCACATTTCATCAAAATCGACGGAGGGAGAGCGAAGTTATAAAGCAAACGACAGGGTGGCCGCCAGAAAGTTTTGTCGTTTTGTTATATGGTTTTTCGGATTTAATTGCAAAGTTTGTACAGTAATTTTATTTAAATTGCTTACATATGTTGACTACATACACATGCGATATTGTGCTAAAAATTTCAGTAAAATTGGTCTAAGGATAATGAAGAAAGAAATAGTCATAGGAGAAAATACGCCTGTTCATAAAGTTTTCTTTGATGTATTTTAAAAATTAATATACCGATTTGAATAAAATTTGGAGAATAGATTTATGCTATTAGGACCTATGCAGAAAAAACGTCGAAATGTTATTAGTTTTTGGTTGTTTTTTCTCAAATATAATTTGTTAACTACGAGTCCCATTTCTACCATATTGGCTATAGGCCGATTTTCGGCTACTATATATTTATTATTGTTATCAATATAAAAATACCTGACAAGTTCAATAATACTATTATTGTAAAAGACGGGTAAATCCTTTCTGACTTCACCACTGCGCACACAAATTTAAAACCGAAAACGAAATGATGATCTACAGTGATTTAGTCTTGGGGTTAGGTAGGTAGGTAGAGTAGGGATACTACGTACAACACCAGGCACCTTAATGGGCCCATTGTGATCCCTACGAGACCAGGAGTTACCCTGTTAGAAAACCTATTCCTCTTCAAAGCATTTAATTTTTCTATAAAACTTCATTAGACTTCCCATGTCAGTCGCCTGAAGCATCCCTAAATTCTCGAAGAAATGGTTACCCAAAAAGTTGTAACGAGCTCGAGAGAGAGCTGAGCACTCGCACAAAATGTGCTTGATGTCCTAAGCCACTCCTATGTCTCCACAATATCGACAGAGGTCGGTTTGCGCCAAGCCCAGTCTTTTAGCGTGCTTCCTCAACAGACAGTGTCCCGTCAGTATCCCAATAATTGTCCGTAAATGATTCCTGTTCCAGTCTATTATGAGACTCGACTTTCTCTGATTCATTATCTTCGGGTTGCATTGCCGAGAAACGTTCACGCGAAATTGAAGTTGGTTAAAACAAAAAGGAATGAAAACAGTTCTTACAGAATCGGGTATAATATTAAATGTTTGTTTTGATTCTTGTCCACAGTCCTCTGGCATTTGAATCTCAATATTAAAATTATTCTCTTTTATATATGCGTCTTTATAAATATGGATGCTATTTAATTGAGCAACAAAATCATCAGCAAAATAATTTAGGGAAATTGAAAGATTACTGTCAGATTCTTGCATTATTTTAGACAAAAGTAAAGAATACGCAAATATATTTTCAAAGCTAAATAAAGATATTATAAAACTTGCCTCAGTTGAGCATTTGTTTTGCCGGTTTTCGCAAGGACACGGTTGAAAATCCTGGGCCAATCTTTTCTAAAGATCTTGAAGAGGCCTTTGAGTTCAGTATAAGCAAGATCCTATAATTCGCAGCGAAAACGGAAGCTAACACAAACCAGTGTCTGCGATTCGAACACACTTCGTAAACCATATACTATGTGATATCGCTATGGACACAATGGAGTCTATGTGAGGCCTAGCGGGAGCGGAGCCACTTTAACCTAATCTAACATAACATTGCCTCAGAGGACAAGTTTCTGTCTTTCTATTTTCTTAGGATGTGCATTGATGTCCTGCTTTTCCATATAATCTAAAAATAATATTCCTTGAAATTGACTGAAATACAAGGACCTTTTTAATCCCTTTCCTTAAAAACTATGAAATCATTTCAGTCCATAATTTGTACGGACAGCCTTTTATCATATTTCAGTTCAAATTATATCTATTTTGCAAAAATTTTGTAATATGACCAATACGTTGTTATAAATAGCATATTTGGATCAGTTAGCAAATACAAATTAAAAATCACAAATAGTATATTGGGCGATAATATGGGTTAATATAATATTGAAAAAGGGATCGTCCTCTCCTTTCATACTATAGTATCGCTACTATCGGTTAATTATTCAAAAATAATTTCAAACCACAAAACTTTAGTCATCAATAATAATAATAATTGTCGTCAATATTCAATCACTTTTAATTTGGTTATGTTTTAAATAACACAATATTAACCAAAAGAAAAAAAACGAAGAAGTCATTGTATTTTTCAAAAATTTCTTATTTCCTTTTTTTTTTCTTTTTTGGCCTGACGTAATGAGACATTTTTTTAAAACAATGTAATTCTTTAGTTAATAATCATTTCGGCATACCTCTTCAAAATAATCACCTTTTGGTGTTCCATGATTGGTGCTGGCTTCTTCAATATAGTCTCGTCTATATGATAATCAATTTAATAAACTACATATGTACTACTATGCTCATTGTATATGAGATTCCTTTGGTGCAGTGTTGGCATAACAGTATTGTAACGTAACGTTTAACAAAATACCACAATTTTTCACTGGAACCTTATAACATCAATAATGGAATTTAAAAAGCACCAAAGATACCATTTTATTGAAATAAAGAACAAATAGATTGAAAAGCTGAACTCTCTGAATTTAAGTTTTCAAGATCCAACCGAGAATATCGTACATCAACGTCAAAACTGATGTCATTTCTGTGAATTTGGATTTTTAGCATTGACAGAAATCAAGTCCAAAAAGCGAGAAAGACTTTTAAAATTTCACGATGAAATGCGAACTTGTCTGGCAACTTTGGAACCTTTTTTTGATTTAATTTGTTCAAAAAAAAAAACAGGCTCAGCTCTCTGATTGAATAAATTTCGCAAAAAAATAATTTGTTCTGTTTCTATATTATTGAACTTTTACATTTTTTATAATTATGCGTGCCTCAAAGAATTCCAGCTACTTTTAGTGCGCCGTCAACCAAAAAAGAAAGTTGAGAAACACTGAACTGGCTGAAAGTAAACTTAATTTCTGTCTATTATTAACAAAATCATTGACTCTTTTCTATTTTCACCCTCCGCAATCCCCATCGAGTGAAGACAAATTCTATATATATTTTTAACTGGCCTATTCAGAATGTACATTCCAAATTTCATAAAAATCTGTCTATTATTGAATGAATTATTCACGTTTTTCTATTTTGTTGACAACATAAATATACGATGTGTTCAATTTCAGTATAATCAGTCCTAGGATAGTGGAGAAAGAAATACTTGTGCGAGAAAATAACCCTGTTTATATTAGTTTCTTCGATGTACTTTAAAGTGAATATACCAATTTGAATAAAATTTGCAGAAAATATTTATGCTATGAGGAAATAACGGTTTGGAGATAAACATTGAAATATAGGGTCTTTCATTAAGGATATAACCATTCTGTAATTTATTGTAATTTATTGATTGTAACGTGAGCTGTGTGGCTTGTAGCGCCGTCTTGTTGAAACCAGATATCGCCGATATCAATTTCATCTAATTCTGGCTAAAAATAATCCTCAAACATGGCACGGTAGTGGTCTACATTGACGGTAACATGGCGATCGTAAAAATACGGCCAAATCACGCCTCCGGCATATAAACCGCACCATACAGTGATTTTTTGTGGATGCAATGGTGTCTCTTGAACCACATGTGGGTTTGTTGCTGTCCAATAAGGCATATTTTGCTTGTTGACGAGGCCATTCAGCCAGAAATGAGTTTCATCGCTGAAGATGATTTTTTGATGAAATTTTGGATTTTCTTCCAGCTTTGCCAGAGCCCAAACGGAGAAGTTTCGGCGCTTCAAATGGTCAAGTGATGAAAATGTTGACTTTAATCTACGTTTTGACATTAACAGGTCATTATTAATGTTTAAGGGTGCGTTTATATAAAGATACAAAATTGTTATGTCCCTATTAAAAGACACTATATTATTAAATTTGGTTGTTTTTTCTCAGGGATAATTCCTTGAACTATATAGATTTGTTAACTACGAGTTCCATTTCTTATCATAGACATTCCATTTACAATATGTCTCTTTTCGGTATGCCAACACTGCTTTGACATTTCCATAATATATGTTCATATGGGAACGTGTTCATAGGGTGGCAAACAGGTTGTTGATGTATTTGTAAATATCCAGAAAAGTAAAAACATACAACAAACAAAAGAACGGAAGTCTATACTTTGTACGTGTTTATCATATTAAAAAAAAAAATTGTACAAAAAATTAACTTCTTAAAAAGATAAAAATAAAAAAAAAAAAAGAAACTTACATTAACCCAAACTTTATATCACTACTAAGTGACAGAGTTACAGACTTTTTATACCTTACTCGCACTCCTCTGATATATTTTCAGGTATTTATATAAATAAGAAAAAAAAAAAGCGAAAAAAATTTCATTTCAAACAATTTTCCACGTTTCTTGAATACAAATTTTTGTAATTTTTACTTTTTTTCTTTTCGAAAAACCAAAATAAAAAAAAATATATTTCAATGAAATTCTTTAAAATTATGATAAATTACAAATATTCAAAAAATAAATCATAATTTTTGGGAAAAAAAGAAGAAAAATATAGTAACTGAAAATTGGCCTATAACCGTTTGTTTGATGCCCTATGGCAGGAATGGGACAGACAAACAGTCAAACAAACAGTCAGTTTCAAATTCGCTCTAATTCGCAGGTAGCTTAGGCCCTCTAGTAGCATAAAATAATTCTGCAAATTTTATTTAAATCGGTATATTAGTTTTAAAGGTGACCGGCCGATTCCACTCGGGCAGAATTCCACTCGGGAACAATTCCACTCGGGTACAATTCCAATCGAGTATAATTCCACTCGGGAACAATTCCACTCGGACACAATCTCAATCGGGTATAATTCCACTCGGGTACAATTCCACTCGGGAACAATTCCACTCGGGTACAATTCCACTCGGGTACAATTCCAATCGGGTGCAATTCCACTCGGGGACAATTCCACTTGGACATCATTTTTTTCATAATCTAGATCTCAATCAATTTTTTTGAGAGTAATTACTTCGGTTTACTTCGTCCTGATGGAGTGAGTACGCAGAAAACCACGGTTTAGTCGGGAGCTATAGAATTATTATGAAGAAGCATGAAACAGTGGACATAAAAACAGAAGGTTTCATTTGATTTGACTAGGGACTCGTGCACGAGTTAAATATATTGAATTAAATTGTTCCATAGTCGAATTGTTCTGAGTGGAATTGTTCCCAGTGGAATTGTCCGAATGGAATCGACCTAGAATCGTTTTAAAAGCACATCAAAAAAAAAAAACTTTATGAACAGGTTTTTTTCTCCTACAACTATTTCTTTCTCCACGATCACTGAACCGATTTTTGTGAAATTTAACATATCGTTTAGATCTAGAATACTTATGTAGTCAACGTAAGTAAATTGAACAAAATTGCTTTACGAGTTTTCCGATTAAAACTGAAAAAAACTATAAAAAAAAAAAAACGTAACTTTCTGGTCATCCTAGTTTTTGCTTAATAACTTCGTTCCCCTTTGATAGATTTTACTAAAATGCAATACCGAATCGAGATAAGGAACAACCAATTTATATTGTGAATTTCATCTAAATTGGACAGCGCTTTTTTGAGCTACCTTGTACAAGGATAGACGGACTGACATGCATAAATCAATATAATTCTCCGATGAATATTTCTATGCGTTACAGATGTACTGACAAAACTAATATACTATCAGGTAGTATATCTAGTAAAGAGCATACAAATGTGTTGGATTTAAAACTATTTCCATATCCTTCTGTCAAAATTGTTACATAAGATTACATCCTTCTTTTAGATTTCCGTTCTACACTTGGCAAAAGTTTAAGGTCAAGTGATGGGATGGCATCATGTAATTCGATTTGCCACAAATCGCATCGAAAAAGCATATCAGTTTTAATCTATTTTCAATTCGATTTATGCCCGAAATAGAATGACGGATCCACGATGGATTCACGGTTTTCGTCTTTCAGATTGTATTAAAAATAGTCCGACGTGGATCCATCGCGTTCTGTGTAGTCTATTTGAAAACATATATAACTAAAATTTTAATGCGTCGTGAATCCATCGTGGATCCGTCATTCTGCTTGGACCTTTAGTCTTAACTGAATTACACGAATTGACCCAAGGTATACATGGGAACTTTAAACTGTTTCTAGACGTATTTAATTCAATATATGTTATTATAATTTGTATATCCTAATACAGGCATCTGTGATATTTGACTGTTAAGGTATATTAACCCTTTTACGTGATTATATAGATTTTAATTGTTCGAAATATAAAGTTTTGTTAACCGGAACCGGATGTCCATAAAGAAAATAATAAGTTAAACATTATTTTCGAGAAGGAAATGAATAAGAAATATACTATATGTTTAAAATAATAAATTTATAGTTTACAAATCGGCAATTCGATTTTTTATACTCTATGGTAAGATATAAAAATATATTGGATACTTATTATTGGACGGGCCTAAAAAAGTTGTTAATGAGGATAAAATAAAGGTATTGATCAAATGCAGTCGGAGTTTAATGACACGAGAGATGGCTTAGCCTCTCAATATATCAAAATCGATCCTTAAAAATCATCAAACAGAATCGTCTAGAAATGGTGAATCCCAAAAGTATTTCATTATGATAATGTTAGATCACATATAAAGAAGTTTAGTCACTCGTCAAAAATTGAAAAAGATTGGTTGAGAACGTTTGATGCATCCATCTTATAGCCCTGACTTTGTACCATCAGACTATCATTTGTTTCAGTTTCTGTAGAACTCTTTTAATGATGTAAATTTGAGCTCTTAAAAAAGTCAGAAAACCAAGAAGATCTAGTTATACGGAATTATGGTTCTGCCAGGGAAATGATGAATAGTTTATCGACCAAAATGGACATATCGAAACGACTTTTTAAATCGTGGTTTAATCATTTCATTTGTAACCTATGAGAAATAATCATTCGAAAAAAATAAAGATAAATCGATTATAGGCCGATTTTCACTTACTCTATTTTTGATTCTAGTCCGCGTACTTCTAGTCCGTGATCCTTCTAATTTCTAAATTATAGCCGGTGACCAAATTGCGCCCACTACTCTATCGAAAAATTGTTGTAACATAGGTTGATCCAATCAGGCAGTTGTCGAAAAGCACTTGTTTTCAAAGTGTCAAATGTCAGTTTGCAACAACACATTTACGAAATGGAATGCTTAACCCCCGCTCAACGGATGTTAGCGTACCAGGAAGTTGATGCTGATTTTTCAAAGAAAATCCTGTTCTCTGATGAGGCACATTTCCACCTCTTTGGGTGTGTTAATAAGCAAAATTCCTGCATATGGGGATGAAAATCGTTATGAGAAAAGAGAAAAGTTTCCAGGTCGCATTATTTCATTTTTTGGTGGCGTCAATTGGCCCCGTTTGATTTTTTATTATGGAGTTACGTTAAAAGTCGTGTCTACACCAACAAACCCAAAACGTTGGAGTACTTACAAAACAACATCCGCCAAGTTATTCCCAAAATACTGCCCGAAATTTACGAAAAGGTCATCAAAAATTACCTCGAAATTATCGGCTGCTGCAGAAGGACCAGAGGCGGCCATTTAATTGATATTATTTTTCATAATTAATGAAATACATAACATTTGTGATTAACAAAATAAAATTAGTATATTTTGTTAAATTTGTGTGTTTTATTTTGTTTTAAAAGTTCGGAAACTGAACTTGGATCACCAAAATTCTTATTTCACTTATTTTCAGTGGAACTGATCCTGTTAAGAACATATCATGACTATTACACATGGACTTTTTCGATAGAGTGAACAGTAATTTGTCCACCAAAAGTTAAGTTGGATACATTTACTCTATTTAGTTCAAGTAAATTTTTTTTTTTTGCCAAGCCAAATTACATGTAAATTAGACGACTTCAAAGTAATCAGTTCATACTGTACTCAAAAAAACAGTACATTCTTATTAACAAACCGATCAATTTTTTCAATGTTGTTTTCAAGTTTTTGATTAACACCAACATGCAAATTGGAATTGATTGAAGAAATTTCTATAGTTTTGTTGTTGTTATCGATAATGTGAGTAATAAATTACATACTTGTTAAAATTTCATTATTATCACAATTGTATTAAATAAAAATAAAATCACTACAATTGTATTATAATAATAATAATGTATGAAAGTTTTATTTTAACTTTCTCTATACTTACTAGTGTTTAAGTAGTACTTGTTTTAGTAGTTTGAATAATTTTTGTAGGACTAATTTATGTGTAGTTGCGTTTTTCCGTACATTGAAACTCACTATTAAGATTCAGATTAAGTTATAGGGTTTTCTTGTGTACTGCAATCTTTGAGATCTACCTCATTTCATTCAGTGCAGTAGTTTAGTTAAATTCTCATTTTAGAGCACCTCCTCCAGGTATAATTCTCTTATGAATTTTAGTATCCGAAGTGATCAAGAGATTGTATCTCATTTAGGGAGAATCAGTATGCCCCCAGATGTTTCCACCTTATACGGAATAATGCTTCGCAGTCTGAAATAATATTGAAAACCCCCTACGACTTTCGAATAATCTGATTTCAATAATGTGGAACATTCTTTTCGCGTGTTATACAAGGGAGACACTTGCATTTGTAGACAACGTTATGTATACGAGCCCAGAGTTGTATTTTAGACATAGAGTTTCGAATTATCTCTTCCTTTTTCTATAGTATAATTTTGCTCTATTAAAACAACGAAATTTTACCCATCTATCGGTGAGATACTAAAATTACAAATAATATAAGAATAGAAAAAATCGGGCATAAAAAGGACTAAGGACAATGGCAATTGGTAACGGTAGCGGTAGTATATTTATAATGTGCAGTTTTTCAATATTAGCCTAAACCTTGGGATTGAAACTAAAGATTAAGAAGATTTTCATTGCATTTCTTTTGTTTGAAATTGTGAACTATGGAACATTTCCAAGGAAATACCATATTCAATTCTTATACAGAGTGCTAATCACTTTTATATAGTGATAAATTGTTAGTATTGTTCATGTTTTCAGTAAATACTGTCCAACTAATATTTTGAGTATCCGCTACATAAAAGCTACTTATAGTATTAAGATATTACCAATAGTGCCAGAAACATGCCAGTGACTAAATAGGCTAATTGCGTGATGAAACTTTTAACAATAATGGCGCGGATTTAACCAGGGACCTTATAAGCCGAAAGATTAGTGCCTTATCATAAGACCAAGACTATATATTTTGCCAGGTTTATAAGTGTTATTTGGTGTCCCATTTCTTTGGATGATTAAAATTTCATAAACCAAATATATAGAGAAAGTCCTATAATAAAGAAAATTTTTACATACTATGTGGTCTTAGAAAGACCTCCCTCTACCGATTTCAAATTGAAAAACAAAAACAAAATATTACATTATTCAAATTATTAGTATTGGTGTCACATGATGATAATATCTTCGAAATTCTCCTTCTTAGACGTCTTTTTTTTCTACGTTTGTTTCGTTTAACATAAAAGTTAGCCATCCATCTTCAAAAACCAAAAAAAAAAAAAAGAAATAAAATTTAAATTTCTTCAGGTATGATGTTGAGTTTCATTATTAAATTTATTATCAGTTGTTAAATACCTTTTGAACTGTTTAAACGTTTATCTTTCTTTTCTTCAAATTTATTACTTTTGTTTTAATTATTTTAATTAAATTAAATTAATTGAAATAACTAAAAAAAAAAAAGAATTTAACAAACAAATATATTTGTTATTATTCGAAACACAAACCAACCCTATTGGTAAGTTGGCAAGATGTCGGCATAGCTGAATTTATTTTGTATCAACGGCTATGCCACATCCAGTCAATTTTTCCGATAGATTATCATCAATTTTGGTTTTTAATAATAATTTTGTGGAAAATTATGGAATTTAAAACGAAAAATGAAAGGAAATAGTTTCAAAAGTGTTTAGTGTTTTTGGTTAATGACTAAATAAACTAAAATAAAATAACATAAAATAAAATAGAATAAAAGAAAATAAAATAACATAAAATAAAATAGAATAAAATAAACTAAAATAAAATAAATTGAAATAACATAAAATAAAATAAAATAAAATAAAATAAAATGAAGTAAAATAAATTAGCACAGGAAAAGTTAAATATGGCGCGCAATTTTTCAAAAAAAAAAGAAAGCAAGAAAAAAAAGTGTAATTCTTATCAGTTTAAGAGTCCTTTTTAAAGAAAGAACTTAAGAATTTATTTGTGTTTAAAAATACAATACTTTTATTAAATCAATGTGAACCAATATTAAATAAGAGTCAAAAAATACTAACAGAAATTGCAGGCATTTGTAAGGTTTAAGAACTCAAAATTCTGGTTCAAATCGAGAGTCAAAAAGTACTAACAGAAATTGCAGACATTTGTAAGGTTTAAGAACTCAAAATTCTGGTTCAAATCGAGAGTTAAAAATACTAACAGAAATTGCAGACATTTGTAAGATTTAAGAACTCAAAATTTTGGTTCAAATCAACGATTCACATAACACAAAGGATGTTGATTCAAATCACGTAAAACTACTTTCAAAAAACCCACCCTAATTGAAGAATATTAATAATAATAAAAAAAAAATAATAATAAATTTTCAATAGTCTAATGTCGTGATTGTTTTCGGGTCTCTGTATTGACCAACGCCCATTCCCACGTGTTACAAAGTCATAATAGAAGTTTATGCAATAGTAGAGTTGTTTTGTTTGTGACCACTAAAAAAAGAAAACAGTTTTGGCATTGTCTGGAATACTTATTAAAAAATCATTTAAAAATGTTATATTCTTTAAAAATATTAAAGGATAAGATGGGGTACCACTGTAGAGACATTCTCTATACCATGCAGTACAATTGCGATTCTTTATAGCCTTATGGCTCAATTTCACAGTGAGACCTTAAGTCCTAAGCGTAACTTGAATTTAGCGTAACTTACAGGACTATTCTAAAGATGTCACTAGTTATGATTTAAAATTATGACTGGTGTGCAAATACTAGATAACGGTAGGATAGTCACAATTACATATATGTATATCTATGAAATGGTAATATAAATTGTAACCAAGTCTGAGTACTTGAACTTGTCTTTTAAAAAAAAATGTATTACTGTGGTATTACCCTAATTGGGAATGATAGGCGCGTTTTTTTTTCACATTCCTCTCTTTCGGATCAAAGCAGAATGTGTAAAAAAGCGCTAAGGCGCAAGAAAAAACAAAAAACTTAAATATTGGTAGCATATATTCAAACCGCATGGTAATTAACCGTAGAAAAAATGGATCAGAAATGTTCTGGTACAAGTAAAAGATAGTGTAAGTTGTTGTTGTATTCGATATAAAAATTTTGCTCTGCTCTGGAGGAATTTGAGTTATACACCTTTGTGCAGAAATTGGTGAGCTCGTTTCTATGAATACTATCATCTAATTTAGTATCAGTTGGATTCTTCTTTTTTTGGGGGGTCTTACTATACTTCTAAAGCCAATTACAAAATTCAAAACAATTCCTTAAGTATACATATATAAAAATCTAGTATAAAAGTTACGTATGTTATATCATATAATTTGTGATAGAGGAAGTAAAATATTTTGTTTGTTTCATTAATAAATGAACATTTCGAAGAGACAAGAGGCAAAGCCAAGTCTGATAAGTGCTTCAAAGGTTTTTGTAGATAAAAAAGACACAAGTAAATATATCCCTAATTTTCTAGCGTTTTTCAACTCCTACAATCACTTTGAATTAAAATTTCAATCAATCCAATCTAATTTTGACAAATATCCAAGGAACTGGAAGTTATAAATTAATTCGATCTTATAAAGTGAATCACTTACAAGTATATTATAGAAATTTAATTAAAATTATGATATTTATAATTCCGTGTTGGTATATTTTATTAATTCATAAAATTATGTAAAATATCTGTTTAAACATCCGGAAATGTAAATTAGGAAATTGAATTTTAAGAGAGATTTCCATTGGAAGGAAATTCTTGAACTACAACAAAATTGAAGAAACTTCTAAGTAATTGATCAATTTATAATAATATCATTAATTAATATTTAAATGAATCATTAAATAAAGTTTTGGTATAATTGATTTTCATAAGTATGCTTGCCAAGAGAAATTTATTGACATAATCATAAATACAGGGTGTTTCTGTTAATTTATTAAGGTTATTTACATTTACAAGTATTATAGGACTAGATTTTAACTAAATTAGGTTTACGATTCTCAAGAAAAGTTAACTACATAGATGCATAATTACCTACTCCCCGTTTTGATATTTCTGATCAAAAACTTGTCAGCATTATGATATGTGTATATGTAACAAATTTGGATAACGATGAGTTGTAGCGTCTATAAAACCAAGAAAAACAAGAAAGCATCTAGTGTCTTCTAAATTTCTAAGGTATTTTGAGTTAAATGTTTTCTTTTCGGTACCTCAGCAAGCTGTTTATTCCTGGTAGGTCTATTTTATGATTCTCTAAATAAATTCTTCTAACCAAAGTATTCTAATTTTACTTTTAGAATTTCCATTTAAATGATATAAACGGGAAATTAATTGATTATTATAATTCGTAAGTATCACCTGAAGATTACACTGCTGTCGTTACAACAGAAAAAAAGTTCTGTCTAAATTTTCCTAGCTTGAGAAAATTAGAATTTTGTGCTTAATTTTTATATGGAGATAAATGTGGGAAAGCTATAGTATAAATATGATGTACGAACTAATTATCTTAAAATAAGGACAATATTTAATACATTGTTCTTCTGTGGAATCAGACCACATATAATACGAGAAATTTTAATGTAGGAAGAGGCTGCAGAAAGACCCAAAAACTGGGAAATACAACCAGGACTAAGGCAGGCCAAAGATCTCCTCGGTGAGTAGAACTTCAAAAGATTCAAAGCCTTTATTAGCACTAAGAAGAGAATATACGAGTACTGACAGGAATACTAACAGAACACTGTAGACTCAAAGCACACCTTAAAAAACTAGGATTTGAAGGAGGAAACATCCGAGGGCATACTGCTTCTCAAAAATTGAGATACCAATCTCTTGACTCCGGATACTAAAATTCCTAAGAGAAATGGGCCTGAGGAAGGTGCTCTAGAATGGGAGGTTAATCTAACTACTGTACTAAAAAAGATGAGGTACAATAGATCTTATAGGTCGCAGTACAAGAACACCCTAAAAACTTAATTTTAATCTTAATACATTGTTCTTGCTTAAAATTGGACTTTTTCATCCAAACATTGTAAAATGAATCCTTTTTATTTATTCTTTTGGTGCTATAAACTCTTATGCTAGAATTTATTATTAAAAACAAAAATATGTTTTCAATATGAATTTACTTTAAATTCCGTCAACTCAATACTGAAGTTATCCTGTGAACCAAATTTTTAATAAAAATCTTTTAAAACTTTTAATATACAAAACAAACAGCGTAACATATGGTATTTGGCATTACAATATAAAGATCCAGTGACGTACGTAAGAAAAAAGTAAATATCAGAACATCGAACTGTGTAACATTGTAATAAACTCCTACTCAAATTCGTGTGGAACCGTATAAAGCTCCAAATTGATTACGTCAATCGTAAAATTTTTTGAGTTACGTAAGTAAAAATTTTGTATCCAAAAAATTTGCATTTGAAATTATGTAGGAAATTTGTTTTTTATTTAATTTTTAACATGCTTTTCTTTTTAGATAAAAAAAAATTTCACCTGGAAAAGGAATTTTCGATAAAAATCACAATTAAATAAAATATGGAACCGTTTTCACTTTTTTTTTTTAGATATAAAGAAAAGGGACAAATATTTGTAATTATGATTTATTATACCACCCACATTTTTTGGTGTTACATAAATAGAATTAAAGCTTCCCCAAAAAAAGGGAATTTGTTGCAGAGCTTTTTTATTTTGACAATTTTATATGCCAAAATGGAAACTAATGGAAGCAACAGGTTTTTTTTTGGGAAGACATTTTTTTTGTATACTTTCAGTATTTCAGTAATAAAAATTCAGATATTTTAGAATGAAATCCCAATATGAAAGGACATGGTTCTATTTAAAATGCTACCAGAATGGTTCTACACGACTGATTTAATTTCCAACAAAGATAAAAAAAAGGGAAACCATCTATTCATCAATCTACGTTAAAAATTGAGGTTAAGTGTATAACAACCGGTCGAAATGACGATTCTGTCATAACTATCCTTTTTAGAAGATGACACTTTTTTATGCTATATTTAAACTTTATTTAATTTTAGAGATTGTCCACAGCTTTTACCTAAGTTGGATTGGCTTGTCCTTTGGTTAAAAAGTTCAAGCAGATTTAAATTTTTTTTTATATTTTTTAAAGTTCAGCCTTAACATCAAAAAGAAAACAACCTTTAGCTTTTCAATGAAAGTACAACAGTTCATTTCAAATAACATGAAAGCTTATGTTAAGTTTTTGGATCAATTTGTTCGGGCACAGAGTACATACTATATACTAAACAGAGTTCTCAATATGCATTAAATTTTGGTCATACCTTCAGTCTGCAAAACATACCTTCTTGTTAGTAATAGTACTTGTAAATAAAACTGTAATAACATACATCTTTATATTACACAGAATCTTCTTTACAAATGCTATTAATGACATGGCATGATTTGCAGACTGCAAATGTGACCAAATCAGAATTCAAGTTGAGAACACAATTTATTTTGTGGGCTTTTTGATTCGGGTTAGTGTTTTCTAAAATGATGGGGAGTTTAAGTGGAAATTGTATAAGTTATATGGGGTAAAGCATATGGTACTTATTTATGAAATAACTTGGAGAAAATAAAAGAAGAACATTAAATCTCAACAAAAAAAAAAATAATTTGGAAATTAGATACTTCCCACATCGAGGATGCTGAGGCACGTCCGTTGCTCTTTATATGTTTATGTTCTCGAAGAGAAGAGTTGTGTCATCTTATTATTTCATTCTATAGTTCATTGTATGACTAGCCCAAGTCTCCCTAAACTAGATATATGTAGACCCACTAGATACTTCCTAAGTACGATAAGAGCACATCGTATAAATGCATAACTCCTCAGTTTAGATCGGTTCTAATATTCTTCTCCTATAAATTGGGCCCGTAATTTTTTACATAGATTGTGAACCATGGAATTATCATTTGTTTTATGAGGACTAACAATTCTACAAAGAGGTGGGATGATAGAAATCAAATTTGAAATTTCTGCTTTTTTTGTACTGCAGCAACAACTGTAAGCAACGACACGAGATTTGCACAGTTTCGGTGAATGGAAATAAATGGTGACAGAATATGATAATGTAGTTGAATATGATACGTGAGAAATTTAAAGTACATGCTATAAACTAAATTACCGGCTGCGCCAAATTTTCAGAAGTTACCCTATAGAATAATTTTTAATATTAATATGCAGAACAAAATTAAATTTCCAAGTTAGCTGCAATGAACTGCAAGAACTATATCCATCTTAGCACTTCTTTTCTGATGAAATAAAAAACATACAATATTTATAGATGTCCTCTAATTTCCCTACTTTCTTCACCCAATTTTTTTGAAAATATTTTTTTTTGTACTAAATCCTATTTTCTTTTTTTTTGCTAAGTTTTCATTCTCCTCTCGAGACAATGATGAGCTTTTAACATTGAACAATGAAAAAAAAAAATGTTATTCAAGATTTTAATTGTTTCTTTCGTAACAACCGAAATGAAATATGATAGAAATAATAAGATAGAGTGAAATAGAATACATACTATATACATATGATAAAAAGAAAAGCAAGAAGAAAAGCTGTTTTGGGTTATTTCTCAAGATTTGCAATGAACTTTATAATATAAAAAGCACACGCATCAAATTATTAGATGCATTTATTATGATTTTGTTTTTTTTTATTATTTCAAGGACTACAATTATTACATAATTTTATATATAACAAACATATATTCATTATCATTTCCCATTTCTCATACCCTATTATACTTTTATACAAGAAATACACTGCTAATGCTTACACTGGAAGAATGCTTTCTTCCAATTAAATTCGTCTATATTAATTTTATGAAATAACATATTTCGTCCTTTTTCAAATAGCTTCTTATATGATCTTTAACTTTCCTATATAACAATTCTTATTGTAAAGTTCAATTAGATTATGAAAAAGGATCAAGGCTTAAATAGATCAAATAATTTTCCATTTCCTTCATTGCCGTTTTTCAATAAGATTTTGTAGTAATATATAGATCCTAAAAACGATAGGTGTGTATATTATACTTTCTAAGAAGCAACCAAATTTCAATTACATCGAATAACCCCGAACACACGATGGTGCAATCTTAGTGGGGACGAAGTGTCAAAAAGTTTGTGGCCGAAAATGAATCAGAGAAAGTCGAGTCTCATAATAGACTGGAATAGGAATCATCTACGAACAATTATTGGGATACTGACGGGACACTGTCTGTTGAGGAAGCACGCTAAAAGACTGGGCTTTGTGCAAACCGAGCTCTGTCGATATTGTGGAGCCATAGGAGTGGCTAAAGACATCAAGCACATTTTATGCGAATGCTCAGCTCTCTCTCGAGCTCGTTACAACATTTTGGGCAACCATTTTTTCGAGAATTTAGGGATGCTTCAGGCGACTGACGTGGGAAGTCTAATGAGGTTTTTGTAGGAAAATTAAATTCTTTGAAGAGGAATAGGTTTCCCAATAGGGTAACTATTGGTCTCGTAGGGATCACAATGGGCCCATTAGGTGTTTGGTGTTGTACGTAGTACCCCTACTCTACCTACCTACCTAACCCCTTTGGGAGATATAGTGTAAATTGAATTTTGACATGGACAGATAAATAAAGAGACAGGCCGACAGACAAGTAGACAGACAGACCGGAAGATAAGTAGACAGGCAAAGAGACATATAAATAGACAAAGGCATTTTTTAGCGATAGATTTTCAAACTCAGAGTACCTGTAATAGTAAAGATTCATTAAAATCTAAAAGTCGGAATTTTTTGCCATCACGAAGCTTTAGTTTCTTTATTTTTTATGGAATAAAAGTAAAAGGTGGTATTCTTATTGTATTTGTTTTGTACATTTTAGCGGCTTTGCACATTTTATATTACAAAAAAAAATAAGAGTATATAAAGGCACACAGCCATGTGTGTCCTTCTTTTTTCTGTATGTCATCAATGTGAATGCATGTTAAAACAATAAGGAAAAAAACGTAAAAGGAACAATTGACCTTATTTTTTTTTATTATTGTTGCTAATTTTTCTTTTTCCAAAAAAAACCTTAGCTTTTTAACATATTTTTCTTTAAAAAAATAAAAAAAAAGAAAGAAAAAAATCTTTTCTCATTGCCTCATTGCAATGTCATTGTTAAAATAATCTTTTATTTTCTTCGTTCATCTAAAAGCATATATGAGAAAAACCCTTTCAGGAAAAAAAGCAGTTAACTTGGTTTCATTTTTTTTTTTATGAAAAGTATGCTACTATGTTTAAGGTTAAACTTGTCAGGCGTTTTTCTGAATGTATGTTACCTTCGTGCATAGGCACTTCATTTCCCAAAGGACATTATGTACTTTTTTGTCTCCAAAACGGCAAATGAATTATTTAATATTATTTGACAGTAGAGAGAAAGAAAGATTAAATATTGTGTACATGACCATCAATTGTGTACCTTCTCGAGACGTGTTTGACAGTCGGTTTTTAAAAACAGAATATCAGTGATTGGCAACCAAGTTTTATCAGTTAGTTAATCTTGTTAAGTTCAATGGAGTATTAATAGATGGCGTTAGTATTAGGTATATTAATGCTAACGCCATCTATGAAATTTCAATTTCAGAAGTTAGGATTCGTTGGCGTTTTTTGAGTCGATTGAGTTAAGTCTGCTTTATGTCTTCATGTATAGCTTAAATTTTATAAAAAATGGTTTTTTACTATTTAAATTTCAGCTGTAATAATATTGATATGAGTAAAAACTAAACAATCTAAAAATACTTCAATAGTAGAGTGTGAAAAATATTACTGTTTAAGAAAATTATCATAGAGAACCTTTTTCTGGATTGAAAAATTTATAAAAGGAATGCCGGCTATCAAAAAAGAACTTCTTAAATTTTGATTTGTCTATTTGATAACTACTAAATGATTTATAGTACAAGTTGACAGTTTAATCTTATCAAAACCACATCTTTATAAGAACTTTTTGATGATAACTTTGAATTTTTTTTATCATTCGTTGAATTTCATGAATTTTTGTACTTTTTAAGCTTTAAACTGAATAGAATTTTCCTATTCAATAGTTTTTAAAAGGTCAAAATATCGTGAATGGCAAAGAATATATATCATAACTGAAAATAGAATTGAATTATCTTGTTAAAGCTATACAGTTTTTTGTTTTTTTGGCTTGAGAAAAGCTCATTGCGAATAGTCCTGATTTTAGACGTTTTCCATAATTAACTCAAAGCTTAGGATCTAAAATTATAATAAAATAACTGAGTCGACTGTTGATTGTGATATTTTTCAAAGTTCCATATTAAATATAGAAATATATTTCGATGATTATATTTCAAGACAATTCAGTGACCATGTTTCTTTAGCCTAGCATGTCTTGAAATAGAAACATATCTAATCAGTCATTGTGTTGTTTGTTAGTAAAAAAAACTAATTTTTTTTAATCACTTAGACGGTCTAAAAAAAACGAAAACTATCGATTTACTAAACCAACGGATAATATATTTGGCTAAATATTTTCTCTTACTCCTTTTTGTCGTCTGGCTAAAGTTCTTTTGCTTGGAATTCCGTCTAAAATTGGAATTTTCCTATCATTTTCTTGTCTAAACTCTATAATATTATATTTTATAAATAGATTCCTCACTCCTGCCTTTTTATAGTTCTCGATTGCCTCAGAATCGAATCGTCTAGAGAAGTTTATTCGTCGTCACACTGATTTCCACATTTAGTACAAGTGTTATACATTTTGGACCTTCTCAAGAAAAAAAAATACCATATATTCATGTACGTAATTTCTGTTGCGCCGACATTTTTCCAAAAACCTCTGATTTCGAATAAAGACAAAAAAAAAAGGACATTTAAACATTTGTGCTTGCTTTAAAAACGACAGTTTAAGTACCTAATCCGTTTATTTATTTTTCTTTTCTCCTATAGGTATGTTGTCTGTCACATGATAATGTGCGGGATATGACATGTGCTTTTTTTTTTTTTGGTGATAGAGTTGTGTTCTTCAAAAAGATAACCCTTTTGGAAACGTAATTTCCGGTGTTTTTTTTTCAGGGGGGGCTAAAAATAAAATCAAATAAAATAATACTATAAAAAAAATGTGAAATAAATTTCTTGTACTATATGTTATTTAAGTTCTATTAAAAGAAAAGATGAATCCTTTTTTGTGTCCTTTTTTTCTTTTCTATTTTGGTGTTCGGGTATTCGATTCTATTCTCTCTCTCTCTATCTCTTTCGAAAATAGATTTCTCTTTTTATGATCGAGAAAAATTTTTCTCAAAACGAAGAAAATCGTTGGAAAAACCCCAAAAAAAAATCAAAATTCTAATATTATATGAACAGAAAATGAAAATGAAAAAAAAAACCGAAGATAGAAGAAAATGAGGCAAAACTCCTCAATGCGCTCTTGAAGTTTTTCCTTTCATTATTGATTTTCCAAATGAATTGATGTTTTTCGGTTATGCGCTTTTGTATATTAAATATTTCTCTATATTTGTATTTGTGGATAAATTTTCTTCCTCCTGATCATCATCATCATCAGTTTTTCACAGTTACTGTTTGTTGCTGTTGTTGTTGTTTTTGTTGCACTATGGCTTTTCATTCAAGGAAACTTCAAAAATTTTCACGAGCTTTTCATGTATATATATAGAAGAAGAAATCAACTGGAAAAATCGTTTTAATATCGGTTAAAATCGCTTAGAAAATTGGTTTAATGAAAATTCGAAATTTTATTCTTCTTCTTCTTCTAGTTCGTCCTTTGCAAAAAGTAAAACCTATTCGAACGAGGACGACGTGTGTTGTGGGTGGATTTTTCTATTTCCTATGATTGTTTTATTCTTGATTATATATATATATGTATACAGTTTTTCCTTCATTCTTTCTTTTGTTGTTCCTGGCTGTTGGTGTACTCTCAATATTTTTTTCCAAGGAACACCAACTCAAAAATTTTCATTTTGTTTTGTGATAATTTTATTTTTTTTTTTTTTTTTTTGGAAAAAGAAAATACACGAAAAACCGAAGGAAAATGCTACCAACCACACCACACTGTGGCACACACAACAGTAAAACATCAACGAGTTCAGTGTTAAGGCTTGTGTCAAATTTTTTTATTTTTTTAGAGCCATATTTCTTTTTACATTTTCTTTTTACAGAGAAAAAAAGAAACAATTTTCTTTTTGTGAAATCGGGTTTTTTTTTGGTTTTTTTTTTAATTTTTTAATTGAAAGAAAATTAAATGAAAAGAAAATTTTGTATTAAAAAAGAAAAATTAAAAACTATTATTTTTTTTTAAAAAATTAAAAAAAATTAAATTAATACGCTTTAAAAAGGAAAAAAAAAACATGTTATATAAAATTAGTTTTTAGCAAGCAAAAAAAGAAAAAAATTAGGTGTTTCTAAATATATAATAAAATTGTTATTAACTTAAATATAAAAATAGTGGCTTTCTAATAGTGTTTAATTAAATATTAAAAAAAAAAAGAAAATAGTTACTAAACATAAAAAATTAAATAATTATTTCTATTTTTCTGTTTTTTAAAAAAAAGTAGTCAAGTCTGTGATAGAGAGAAAAGCTTAAATTATTTTCAATTTTCTTTTTTCAAAACGAGGAGGAATGTTGTGTTTTTTAATTTTCCTTAAAAACTAAAAAATTTCTACACGCGCATTTTAGTCAAAAAAAAAACCAAAACTAGTATTTTTTAGTATTATTAAAAAAAAAATAAAGGAAAAAAGAAAAGTATATAGTTTTTCTTAGAAATTGCAATAATAAGAAAGGAAAATCTTTTTGTAAGGTGAAAGAAAATTTTCGGAATTTTTTTTTTTCTAAAAAAAGGTGAACGTTTCGATAAAAAAATTTCCCCAAAAAAATTGAGGAAAAACTTACATAATCGGCTGTCGTTTTGTAACAAAAAAAAAGTCCTTGTTTCATTTTTTTTTTTTTGGTGGAGGTTGTTTTCGGTGTTTTTCTATCCCGGTGCGCTTGGAGGAAGTGAACAAGTTTTTCCGATTGTTTTTTTTTTTGATAATTTATTTAAAATTAAAATAATTAAAACAATATTCAACGAAAAAAAAAGAAAATCCATCGAAAGTATATCGAAAAAACTGCACTCAGACAAATATTTTTTTTTTATAATAAATAAAAAGTAAAAGGAAAACATACACACAGAAAAAATGGTAATTATTATATTTTTTTGCTATATAATTAAATTTTTTTTTGTAGTGATTGAAAAAGGAGCAGCGTCCTTAATTTAACCCTTTTTTTAGATGAGTGAAAAAAAAAATGGGATAAAACGACTTTCATTCAGAATTTTCATTCATAGAAAATAAGAAGAAAAAAAAATTTTCCATTTGGACACCATAAAGATCCATAAAGTAGAAGAACATCCATATTTTGAAAGGAGACTTCTTGAAGGTCTATGTCCTTTTCTAATTCGTATATTTTTGTGCACCGGAATTACTACACAAATTTTTGGTTCTGGTCCCACCTTCCCCCCACACCGCTATTATTTGAGTATCCTTCTTCTGATATATAAACGTCAAGAAGTAAAGAAACGCTTCGTAACACAAGAAGTTCCGGAAAATTTATTTAAAGCTTTTTCTTTTACTTAAGTACATTTGTACTTGGATACGAAAGGTGGTCATTGAATGTTCCATGCTATATAGTTCAAAGACGTCGTTAGACGTGGGGGTTTTTTTCTTCTTTTCTTTTTGTTTCTTTTTTATCTCAAAATAAGGTTTAAGGTATATTGTTATTAATTTTTTTCTTTCTAAAATGGAATTCGGAATTGTGCGTGGGTTTTTTTTGTTGTATAATCAAATCCCTAAGGTATATTAAATAAAAGACAGGTTTTCTTTTGATTAAATCTTAGTTAATTAGATTTAAAATATATATATACAAAAAAAGAAAGAAAAACCAACAAAACTAATGAATATACCTTTTTTTCTGTTTGTTTGTTTGTTATATGTTTTCCAGAGGAGAGTAAGCGGACCTGGTGCTTATGGTGTTGAAACATATAATAGCTCACTGTAAGTAAAAAGGAATTAATATTATATTATTAAAAAAAAATTTTTCTTTTTATTATTTTGAATGCGCATTTTTTTTAAAGTATTTAAATATATTTATTTAATTATTTTTTTCCTGTTCACAATAAAATTATTAAATAAAATATAACAAAAAGAAAATATTGAAAAAATTATTTAATAATAAAATTTTTACACGTAAAAATGCATGATTGTTATTAAAAAAATTTTCAAAAATATATAAATATTTTCGTTATTTATTGTATTCGATCAATTTTGTAATTTTAAATATCGATTTTCGATGGGTGGGGGGCGGGCTACAGTTGTTAGCATAATTCCACATGAATATAGAAACCAAAAAATACCTTTCATAAAAGAAAATATCCTCACTTGGGGAACATTGCAAGGTATAGGTCCTTACTTACCGAATTACAAATGTCCTAAATGTAAGCGCTCAGTTTTAGTATTACTGGTAATTGCCCTTTTCATTAATTAAATTTGCGAAAAATAAATATTTGAAATAAGAATATAAACCCATGGATCTATTACTTTCTGGATTCTATGTATTGTATTATAGGGAACCGCACAGTTGCGGGCCTTAGCACGTAGGCCTTACTGGCCCATTGTACTTCCTCCTAAAAGGTTGGTCGAGAGGCTACGTCACTTCCTTGAACCGGCTTGTCCTTCTAATAAAGGTCGGCACCGTAGTTAGGTCCAAATTGACTAACCCATCCTTACTCAGAGTGCACGCACCTGTATAGCAAGTCTCGTTCCTGCATTATTCTCTTATCACTCAACACTTAATCCACTTAAAAATATCAACTTATTTGATGAAATACCAAAAAAAAGAGATAAACAATATTCGATTTAGACATTACTTTCCGCCTTACTACACCTTACTATTTGAAGGAGTTACTAATTCTAGTGCCTAAGTAATATATGCAACATTTCCAACTGGGATAGTTGCTTACGTCGTCGAATTGGGTAAACTACAACTTCATTTTATTAGTTGCAATTTTTATTCAGTGGTGTAGTAAATATAAAAGCGAAACATATGTCTCTAACTGAAAGGTGTAAACAGGTAAGATACATTGTCTGTGCTACACAAATGTATACGTAATTTTTCCAAATCAAGACAGTTAAGTTTTTTTTTTTGCAATAAATTGTACGTAGTAGATATTCTATCCCATGCTGCACATTTGACATATATAAGACCTAACAACACTTCATAGCATAGCATACAGTCATAAAGTATACTAGTTAAAATTAGTATGCGTTAAATGTGCTGCTTGGGACGCATATTTTCTGTGCCAGTACAAAACAAATTCATTTTGAAAATTTTATTGGCAATTTTCTAATAAATAGTAGATGTCCGACTGGATTCCCTGCAATGAATTCAAGAATTTGAATATTATTTGCACGTTAATAGAATTGTTAGAAGCCTCCGTGCCTGTATATTTTCCTTACTTTTGAATAAGATATAATTTTAAATGAGCTGAGTGTAAATCATATCAGTCTATCATCTAATATATTTATTATCTATTTCCGAAGAAGGATTTCAAAATCACAAGATATGACAAATCCAAATTTCTGACAATGTTACTCTAGGGAAATCATGCCAACCAACATCTATGATTTTATAAAGGGACACGAAAGGTTCATACTCAAGTCCGATTAGAAATATCGATTGAAATATTTTTTTCTATTTTTGCATGAAAATGTAAATTTTAAATGATATAAACTCTATCACCTTGGTTGATGAGAATTTATTTCTACGATAGTATTCTATCATTTGATATTTATGTACTCTAGATATCGATTATACCGCTTCTAATGAATCTTAAATCATCAAATGATATTATTAAAACTCAGTGAACTCGGATTTACAGATTTCTTCACTGAATGCATTTGCTCTTAACTTATTGAAAGAAGTTACCAAGTCTTATTCCATTCTGTCAAATCCATTCTTTTTATTGTTATAGCTGGTGTCGTTCAAGGTAGTCACTTAGGACCTCTTCTACTAGCTACCAACGATTTAGCTTCTATAATCAAATTCTCCAAGTTATGAAACTATGCCGATGATTGCAATTGTTCTTTCAAAAGAACTGCGATTTTTATCTGTTCTTTTTCATATTCGGTAATTTTACGTAATATGCTTCTTTTTTTTAAATGAACGCTTTTTGAATTTATGTTGGTTCTACTATTTTTAATACCTTGCTACGTCGCTCTTTACGTTTTGTTGATAAACTGCTCTTTTAAACTAACACTGTGAATTTCACAGTCTTTGATAAAGAACAAAGTCGTAACCTGTTCTTTTAGGAACATATATTTTTAATCAGGAACAGTGAACAGATAATGTTGTTTTCAAATAATGTTACGATTTTTGACATCATCTCCTAAGGTGAGTACATCAAATGTTTTTGCACATTCCTATCAATTTTTGACAAGTGATTAACTATATATATGTGGTTTAGTGTTATCATGATGATGATAATATATTACCGATTTATCAATTTCGGATACATCTGTTTTCATGATTTGATGGTTTTCAAAACTCGATTTAGTATTCTGAGAGTAATATCTCGTATCATTAAATGCCAACTGGATTTTATCAATGCTTTATTAATTTTTTTCGTTATCAACACAACACGATGACTTTGAGAATTATCCAAATATGATAAAACTATAAAATCTAATAATTTTTGGGTAAAAAAAAAGGAAACTATATACATATTGAAAGCCATCTATCCGTTGAAATATAAACCTTACAAAATACTGTTCAAGTAATTGAATTACCTGTTAACTGTTATATAAAATCATATTACACATTTATCTATACATATCTTATTTTCTTATTTTCGTAATATGATCCTATGGAAAACCTTTTTTTTTCCATTTACCTTCTAAAACCGTCATCACCATTATCAGAGAGTCGTCATCATTATCATCATCCTTAATCTTTATATCTTTGTAGGTGTTCTCTACGCCTTCGCGTCTTCTTATAGAATATAATAATATTAATAATAATAATAATAATAATAATAATAATAATAATAATAATAATAAAGATATGTGACATTGGTACCCGAGTTCGAGTTCACTCTTTTACAAAAGATGTTAACAATGACGTTAAATGTCATTCTGTATAATAAAATGAAGAAGAAAAGACATATGGTAACTGGAATAAAAAAAAAAGAGACAAATATATATACATGTGTGTTAGTTTATTAGATCGGAAGTCAAAAGCTTTTTTCTAAAGTTTACATGGGGATCACACAACAAATATTATATTATATATCCTTTTTGACTGTATATATATAGGAAAATCAAAAGCGCATCATCCACCCACTCATTTAAATGTGCACCTCTTCTCTATGAGAAATACATACATACATATATATGTATATATAAAAAAGCTCTGAGGAAAATCAAGCAAATGTTTTTTTTTTTTTGCAAAAATGTACAACATAAAAGCTTCTATTTTTTTTTTTTTTTTGAAAAAAGGAAACATAAAAAGCTCATGTGAATTTTTGCCAAGGATTTCGTTTCATTTCGTTTTACAATAATCAGATGTTAGGACGTTTCTTGTGTTTTTGTTCCTAAAAAGACAGAAAAAAAAGATAGACTTTTGAAAAACCCAAAATTATCCAAATTGGAAAAAATAAATTTTTATTTATTTGTTTTTTCTTTTTTTGTTTTTTGAGTTTTTAATTTTTATTTATAATTAATTTGGAAAATTTTCCTTTTCTTTTCTTTTTTGGCGGGATAAAGTTTTCTTTTTTTTAAGTGTTGTAAAAAAAAATTCGTGTTTATAAAAGACTAAAACAAAAAAAAAAAATTAATTTGTTTAAAAAAACCCCCCCGCGGAAAAGTATAGTTTGCATATGTCGGATAAAAAAAGGGTATTAAATTCGGATCTAAAAGATTAAAAATAAAATATTAAAAATAATTGCATATCAGCTTTAAAAAAAAAAAAGAAAAAATTAAATATAAGTTAAAAAATAAAAGAAATAATAATAAAAATGTGATATAAGTCAATTAATTAAAACGAAAAAAGATAAAAGCACCAACAAGTTAAATTTTTCAAACAAAAAAAAGAGGAAAATTAAAAAAGAAAGAAATATTACTAAAAAAAACTAAAGGTAACGTGATTTTTTAGTTTAGAATTTATTAAATAAAAAAATCCAAATAATAGACGCTTTCCATTCGGACTCTTCAAGTACTTCAAATGTGTGTGCAAATGGAAAGTGCTTAATATAGCGGCTCTACACTTCAAGTACACATTCTTGAAAGGTGCGAATGGAAAGCTACTAATTTCTTATATTTTCCATTTGTGAAAGGTTAAGATTTGAATTTGAATAGTTTAAGAATCTTAGAAAAATATACTACGTCACTGTATTTCTGGTAGGTTTCATTGATTACAAAAAAGAACTCTTCAGCATTCTTTTTAACTGTGAGCCGCATATCCTGGTGGTGGTGGGTGTTATTTTCATATTTCGAATATTTTAAATATTTGAATTTTTGGTTAAAAAAATGGTGAAATTTGATTTAGTAGTCTGCAAATCTTAGATTTGTTAATGAATAGTCCCATGCGGTAAACGGGATCAAAAACCACTGTTCTAAATGCATCAAGTCAATATAAGATTCACTGAAACTCCATTTTTCGAAGTATCCTTTCTTAAGATTTTATTTTATTTGCAATTGGTGGTAATAATATTTTTGTGTTGCCATCTTTCGGTTAAATACAATAGTAATGAGATTTCACAGGAAATATTTAGAATAGTTTCAGATGAGATGTACTACTATATATGAAAATGGGGCCGACTGGATGGGTAGAAAGAGGTGAAAATTTAATGGGTATTTTTCTCATAGCCTGTTCCCTTTTCTTTACTTTTTGTTGTTTTTCTAATGAAAAGAATATGTTTTCCACAGTTGTATATTTGTTCTAAATAAAAAAAATATTATATTTCTATTCTGATTGGTTTAAATAAAGAACACCTAAAAAAAAAGAAGGAAAATGATTTAAAGGACTCCTTCACAAAGGGCGCATAAAATCAATGCAAACATATTTTATAACAAATATGTTTGGTATAACAAACGCGAATATATAGTAGTGTTACACAATTTTGGATGAACATTTTCGTCCCCGGATTTTATACAATTGAAACTAATGAAACTGAATGCGCTTGTTAGGAGTCGATTTTTATGATAATAGGCATACGAACAACATTGATTAGTAATCCAATGACCACCATTTGATCTTTATTCGGTCATTCTGTTTCTATTTGTCTTTTTTTGGAAAATTCCCAGGGAATATTCGAAAAATATCTATTAAAAATTTAGCAACATTTTTAAAAATCCCAAGAGAACCGAAATTAATGAAATTTAAATTAAATTTGTCATCAACTATTTTCAATAATTACAAATACATTTTGTTATATTTTAATCTATTCTTTTCTTTTTTCTGGGAATGAATGCGAAAAGAAGGGTTAACATTATTAGCCCATCTTTTTTCTATTCAAAAATATATCCTCTTCCATTTTATTATTGTATTTTTTATATAATAGCATTAGATAATCAAAAATAAAGGTGTTTTTTTCTTCATTTTTCGTGTATAACAGTTTAAAAATCGATTTTGTATCATTTTCTAATATTATCTACAATAGAAAATGAATAATATAATATTGTATTGTTACTCCTTGATTCGTAATACAGTTAAACATAGTTAGGGTAGCAGCTAGCATAAGATAGAAACACGTCTAATAAGAGAGACACACATATACAATATAATATTTATGTAATCGTATACCAAAGTCTAGTTTATGTTATGGTATAACATGATACACATTAAACGTAGTATCTTTTGACATATTAGAATATGAAATAATATTTATATACAAAAATTATAACTCTCCTTGTTCAAAAATATGGTATGTTTTTTAAAAGATTTTATTTAGAATGGTATCCCTGCTGTATTTACAAAAATGTAGATTTTAATAAAAAGAAAGGAACTCCAAGGTGAAGCAACTAATTGCTATAACAGCGTAATGGGATATGGTGAAATTTGTTTGAAAATCAAGAAAGACTTATTACTAGAGGCACATATATGGTATTGATATAATAATTTAATAAAAATACCATGTAGTATAATGAAGTATAAACATTATATTGAAATAGTATCAGCTATACCATAATATCGATACCATAGTATGAATACTAGATTTGTGTCTCTTACTTGTATATAAGACTGGCTAAGAATATTATTTTAAAAATTGTGAATTTCTAAATAATTTTTATGCAATCATATTTAAAATGGTATTAAGCTAGTATTCAGTGACACATATGTGATATACTAATTGGTATTTCTAAACGATGTGTTTGTCTCTAGTATTAGAGTTAGTTGTTGACGTCTAAGAAATGACCATTTTCAATATAGAATCTTTTTTTAAAAACGAAGCGAATTTATTACATTCCTTCAAGTTTTTCGTCTTCGACCAGGTTTGACTGTAAACAATTTGTTATAAAATATTTAAAAAAAGATAAAACAAGAAAGAATAGACGCTTGTGTATTTAAATATTCATATATTACTTATAAAAAAAAAAATAATTTTTAGATGCAATTTTTTTTTTGCTTCCCCGAATGTGTTTACATAAGTTAAATTTGGATTATGTACCGAAAATATTTTTATATATGAACACACATATGATGGGTAAATTGTGCGTGACACACGATTTAATATTATTTGTATAGAGACGGTAGTGGGTGGTGTATGTTTTTGTTCTCCTCTAATATACACATTTAGCAGGTTCCCTTGAGATATAATTTTTTTTGAAACACAACAATTTCTCAGCTATTATTATACTATATAGAAAATATTTCTTGAAGGACCTACCTTTTAAGAACTCAATTTACCCATTTTTTTTTTGTTTCGTTGTTGTTGTAAGAAACAATTTTCTTTTCGATTATAGCTTTCCAAGTTGTACCTTTTCTTTTTTTATATAAAGGTTTCTTGTATAAGGTGAAGAATAGTCGAGGAGCATCATATTTTATCTAAGTACTTTGGAAAACCTATTTTTTGACTTTATATGACGTAAAAGAAAAGAACAAATTTATATTGTTAAATTCGTGCAAATGTAATTTCTTAGTTTTCTTGCCTAATTGGAGCATGTTCGAGACCCGAAAAAATAGTGATCCAATTATGTGATGTAGTTTGAGAAGGTATCAGAAAGAAAGAAACAAGTTAAAAATGTTTGAAATTTCATTTAAAAACCGATTTTAATATCGTGTTAGTTAAAGGGGTGTGGGAGCACAATTTGTACATTTTAATTCTTGGACAGAACATCCATTTTGGGGTGTTTTGTATTATTGACGAGAAAATCTTATTTTGTTCATTCCCGAAGAACTTTCAATAACATCAACTGTGGTGGGCACCTACATATTTCTTAGTTGATGCTAAATTTTGTGCCAGTTTTGTGCTTCATTAGAACATGTATAACATATAATTTTTTTTCTAATACTGCATATTTTCTTTTTCCCGTTTGAAACATAGAAATTAAAATTTCCTAAAATCATCATATGATAATAGTCTAAAATAGTACTCTAGATCTAAGCCTGCAGTCATTTAATGCAACTTGAAAAGATCTATTCTAGGTTCCTTATACCAGGCGGGCACTGAAAGTTTGAATGATAACCGAAAATTTCTCACAAGAGGTCCATCGTCACCCTGTCATTGAGCACAGTAGCACCATCCTGTTAGAATCATATATGTTTCAAGCATTGTCCTATACCGGTTCCTGTTGATTTTTTCTGGCTGATCTTCTTCATTTTAAAGATATACAGCAAGATAACACCGCACCAAACAGTTGCATACTTTTAGGGATGCAATTGATGGTGATATAATTCTCCAGGTTCCGAATCATATTTATCGCTGTTTAGTTCAAGCTACCAGATTTTGTGAATAAATACAAATGCATTTTTTTTTTTTAGAAAATTATGTGAAATATGAGCATCGAAATAAGGCCAAACGACGAACGTTATGGTTCCTCAAGAAATTTATATAACATAAAAGTGGTTCCATTTTTTTTATTTAACAACATTTACAGAGCAATTCTCATGGGGAATTTTGAACGCTTAGCTATCCAAAGGTTCCGTGTCCAAAATAAAAACTAAACTATCGCATATATAGACTGTGTCCATATTTTGAAGTACTAAATACTAAACTAAAGGATCCTCAAAAAGGTTTAATAATATTCGTAAGTAAACTATTAAAAAAAAAATACAATCAGTATTAGAATTAGGATATCAAATTTATAAAAATAACTGGAAGAATTGTTAGCCAAATTCACAGACACAATATAGAGTCTATACTGTGAACATTAGTATTTCTATCCAGGTAACTTTCGCCTATATAATACAGTAGATAGGTAGGATAGGTAGATAGGTTTCTATCAAGAGTTATAAACAATTTTTCGATGCCAAATAATTCCTAATACAAAATCAGTGGTTTTCAAACAAAATATAACAAAATTTTCATTTTTATCAATATTTTCTCCAAAAAATACACCTCAACATAACCTTTCTAACACATAATCCTTAATCAAATTGAAATTACAAATAACCAAAACCAAATTCATTAGGTTTACATACAAATTTTGTTGGTAATTCTTTGAACAATATTTTGTTGTTATCCTGGTAACCTAATTGAAAATATTATTTACTTGGAACTGAATTCATTGAAATGAATTCATCCCTCTTGTTTAAAAAAAAAAAAAGAAGTCCTTTTTGGCGCGAATTCAAAATTATAATCAAATCCAATTTTGTGGAAAAGAAGAAAAAAACCAACCATATTATATATAAAACATGGACTTTTACATAATTAAATCCTGTTTACAAAGTCAAGGATCACCAAGTCCAAGCCCAAGGATATAGCAATTTCGAATAATTGGATTCTTTTACTTCTTGGTACACATTCTTATGGAAGAAACATTTTCCTTTTTCTTTTTTCTTTTTGGTTTTTGTAGTTCTATTTTTAGGAATTATATAGAATTTTCTTGAAATAAAAAAAACTAAATTTTCAACGCCATAGTTTCTTTCTTTGTAAATAACTAACTTAAAATGTTATCGTAATTATAGTGAAATTGGTTACCTAACAAAATGCTTGATTCTATCATAAGTAACGTTTTTCCTATCAATTTTCTTCTGTAATTAAAGAATTTTCGATATACATTTTTATTTTCTATTTGTTTTTCTTGGCATTTTATAGAACAACATCGATTAGGTTTTCTATTTTTTTTTTTTTATTATTATATTTTTATGGCATTTAATATGGCCAATAATTAGCAGCACGAAAATTGGTACTTGATTTTCTTTTTTTTTTGTATTTATCGTGTTTTCATGTATTATGGGCCCAATGATAGGCACTACCAGAGAGTATGTTAGTTTTGTCATTACACTTGTATGTAATACACAGAAATAATCAACGTAGAGGTTTATGCCTATACCTCTACGATGAGAATCAAAATTTATATCGATTTCTTCATGTTCGTCCATCAGTATACAAGATAACTCAAAAACCCATAATCCAATTGTAATGAAATTTACAATGTGAGTTAGTTCTTCCTTAACTTGGTTTCGTATTGCATTTCAACAAGATCGGCTGATCGGCTTCAAGATTTTTGAATGTGATAGACTCAAAAATACTGTGCCAATACGGTACACACTGGAACAATGCTGTTTTTTCCATTTAAAAAGGATTAAAATTTATATTGATACAAATAATTTCCTATGTTATCCTTTATTATCTATTTTTGGATACAATTGCGAAGTAATTTGTAGAAACATAATAAGATAAATCCGGAGAATTAATTTCAATTCATTTTGATATTAGTTTTAGTTTAGTATTATGTGTTTTTTGATCCTTTTTTTACGATGTATTTTTTCTGATTCTCACCAAATTAAATCTGTTTCAAGAAAATAATCTAGTATTTAGGACAGATTAAGATATTTTATCCACATTTTGATCGAGAACAAATTATATTGAATAATGTATTCAAACTGAATGATACAGACAGACGAACGGACATTTGTTCGGGATATTTTTTAATTCCAGGAATTTTAAAACATAAGAATCCATGAAAATCTAAAAGTTCTAACTTTTTACCATCGTAAAGCTTTATTCTCATTCAATGGGAAGAAAACAATAAATAGGCAATTTTAATTTAACCATGTTTTGAAAGAGCTTCATATTTAGGTACAAGACACAAACCAAACATTTTTGACTTTGATGTTTGATTATTAATTATTGATTATTAATTTTAAAGTTACAAAATGAAAGAAGCATAAAACTGGTCAAAAGTTGTAGATTGAAATTAAACCAAAACCATGCTATCCCTCCCTCTTCATGGCGTTACAGACCCTTGATTTCTTTTCAAAATAGTCTTTCCATAGATTAGAAATACATTTTCTCCATTCATAAATCTACAAATTTGGGAATAGCATATCGCTGTACAGGTAACTTTACCATCCGAATGTCAATTAAAATTTTTACATATCTCTTGATTTTGATCATTGGGTCCAACTCAATTGTTGAGGATTTATCTACGATGTTATTTATTTAATGACTGTAGGCACTCTTTCCGTACAAGTTTACAAGTTTAAATATCTTCTCAGTGGACTCTCCTGAATCTCTGGTCTTGATGTGTTTTGTAAATATCTTTTTTGATTTTCATAAAGTTTGGTACATAAACGTATTCTATTTTGATTAGTTTCTGAATTTGAAAGTGGATGATTTTCTTCTTTTACTATATTAGGAGTACGTTTTCTACTTTTCAGCCATATCTTTTGTTTAATTTAATCTATCAAAGAAATGTTTAGATACAGAATTGAATTGTGCATCTAAGTTGAAATCGTATCGTTGTAAATTGGTATCATCGTAACTTCAAAAATATCATTTTACTAGTATACTCGTTACCTTTACATTAAAATCAATCGGATTTTATTGACCAAACGAAAATTGATTTTCCATCTTCTTAGAAACTTACTAACACGCGATTGTTTTATATTTATCCTTTCTAATGTGTTTTTTTTTCTGTTCTTGTCTTTATATTTTATTAATTTATATATGTTCTTTTCTTATAATATATGAAATCCAAAGAACTAACATATATGAAAATGGACACACATATAAAAGATAGTTTCTAAATTTAATTATACTTTATTATGGAAAGGTTCAAACAAAAAGTATTCAATTTAGATTCATTATAATTATTATTTTAGATTGTCGCGTTTTTATTTTTTATTTAAAAAAAAAAAAATTACTTTTGAGTTCCAAACGCGCCGATTACACGCAAAATTATATAAAATACTTCCACATTTTCTTGAAGAAAAGTGTTAACCTTGTCAATATTATAAAACCTCTTCTAAATTATTTTCTTACTATTAATTAATTATTTTATTTACGTCATTAGTTTTAAGGCTTTTATCATTGGCTACTATCCGAAGAAGAAATTTGACGCGTAAATAAAGATAGATAAATTTTTTTGGAGGACAAAATTGATATTAAAATGTCAGATATTTTGGAAGAAAAATTCCAAAAAATACTACCAACTTTTTTAAACTTGTCAAATTCTTTTTGAACAAAAATAAATTTGCTACGATTTTATCCTAGGAAAATGTATTCTTATAGTCATGAGAATGACATATGTCTAAAATCCTGTATCACAACCGGGCAAGGTTCCTTGAACGAACACAAAGATAGAACGAACGTGTAGATATCTCTGTTTTAAACTAGCAATATAGAGAATAGGAGTAGCAGTGGGTCAGTGTATAACAGATACATTATACAAACTATGAACTGAAGAGAAATTAGATGCGATTTGGTGACTTCTTATACAATATCTCATTCGAAAATGAAAGAATCAAAACATTCGTCACAAAATAGGGGAAAGAAATTAATATTTTTCATTAGAAGAAAAGAAATAATAATAATAAATCAAGTATACTCCATTTTATCACCTCTTCTTCCTTTAAAAATCAGGGCGGCAACAAAATGTCGTATAATTCTAAAAATTAACGAAAGGTTACTCGTCAATTTTCACATCTTCTTAGAAAGTCATTTTACTGTATACTTATACTGTGGCAGTGGTCTCCAATAATATATATGAACCATTTTTGGTGAAAAATGAGTTAAGAAAGAATATTTTTCCTGTGCATTGCGGACGTTTTCCAGAACTAGATCATGTGCTTCCTTAAAACAAACTTTCGATTCAATATATAGTTTAATCAATCAGTTGACATTGATCCATTCTAATTTCGTCAATTCTCAGACTCAGAGCTGAGGTTTAGAATCTAAGATATTGCATAAGATAACCAATTAATAGAATGGAAGCCTTCCTCTATATTACCTTTATTTTGACACAAGGCCCAACTTTTGTAAATTCATTTATACAGACAGGAGCCTGTAGTAATGTCAAAATTTTAAAATGGCCTTATCAGGGCATTTATTAGGCATCTCTTCGAGTTATATAATCGATTTGTACTTTGTGGGATTTGTTTTAACAACAGATATGGAAGACTTTAAAATTTTTACTAACAGGTAATGTGTTGTACCTTTGCGTAACTCGCTGAATATCATCACTGGTCTTATATGTATAATAGTTATCTTTCACTGGATATTATTGATTTCTTTCTTTTTTCAAACTACAACTTTTAGGAATCCTGCATTTTTTAATAAAGGTCAAACAATTTACATACGACTTAACTTTAAAGTCTCTCTTTAAGCTATATTAAAATCTTAGTACTTAATTTTAATCAGATATATATTCCATTTTCGCAATATAAATAATTTAACGAGGTTTACTAGAAACGAAGAAGAAAAAAAAAAAAAAGGGAAGCACCTGACTAAATTTCCATGTTTTTAAAATTTTCCACATTATCGATTCCAATTAATTTTAATGTAAAGTAATTTTTCTTTTGAAAAATATGATGAAAAATATGGAATATTTTTCATTTTTAAAAATCCAAGTGTTATATAGAGTAGTCTCGTTTTAGATTTTAAGCTAAACATCAATGGAAAAATCCAAAAAAAAAAGAAAAAGAAAAACAAACACAACAAAAAGACCCCGAAATCCACAAAAATTTTACTTGGAAAATTAAACCGATTTATACATCAAACGAAAAAAAAAAAAAAATAAATTTCCCGGAGAAAATGTTTGTGGTTGAAATATAACTTTTGATAACCTGTTAGAAAAAAAAAACAAATATGGAAAAAGGAGTAGAATAGAATTTCAGGATTATAAAATTGAATTCAAACGTTTTTATGCCCTATGGTGGGATACTACCAGATGATGTATTAGTTTTAAAGTGGAGAATGGTATCACACTGAATGTGGTTATAGATTAACTCGATTTAATTTTGAATTTAAACAAAATCGGCTAAGGAGAAATGAAGTTATAAAACACAAAAACTAGTGTTTCATTTTTCAGCTTTAATTGGTAAATTTTTCCAGCAATTACATTTAAATGATGATTTTTGAACATTAGGCCTGTTTTATTTGCCATTTGCTCTGGGGTAGAGCAAATTTTTTACATTGAAAACCAAAACAACAAAAGAGCAAATCCTACACTACTTTCAGACCAGGTGTAACTATTACACCCGAATTAGTTCAGTTTTCTACCATAAAAAGTGTATTAGCTAAAAGTTTTTCATTTCATTACAATATGGTTGCTAAGCAGCGCTATAAACATTTGAATTAAAGCTTTCTTCTATTCCTGCTCCAGGGTAGGGTATGGCAAATAAAACAGACATATTGTGTACATCCAATTAACAACACTATATGTTAAATTTCAGTAAAATCAATTCAAGAATTATGTAGAAAGAAATAGTTGTAGAAGAAAAATTGGCTTACCATAAAGTTATTACGCTTTTTTTTTGTTTATAGCTTTTCAGGCGAATTTTAAAAACTGATATGCGAATTTGAATAAAATTTGTAGATAGATTTGTGTGACTCAGATTATGTACAAATTAAAAGAAGAGGGAATAATGAAGTTATTCAGAACACCATAAATTATTGTTAGTTTTACTTGCCCAATGAACTCTAAATGAGGTAACTAGAAATTCTACAATATAGGAGCACTGCGATCTTTAACTTTTGGGTTCGCCTCATATATTTAAACGGTTTTGCGAAATAATAATATCATTAGAAGAATTCCGTAGGTCACGGAAAGTTTGAAGAAAACTGCCATTGGGCATGAAAAATACGGTTATAAGCCGATTTTAAGTTTCTATATGTATTTATATAGTAACATAAATTGTTGGTGGTTTACATAAATGCCGGTTAAATTAAGTACAAATATCATATTTAAAAGTAGAAATAGGGATTGTGGTTTAACCCAATTCTTAAGTAAGTTATACTATCATGAATTCTTTTAAGGAACATCTTTCTGTTTACATACATATGTATATGTAACTTCATTAATTCCTGGTTTATTTGAGGTTAATTGAATATGTTATTTAAATTGTTAGATAATCTTGTTTGTGTGTGTATGCAATATCTCGTAAGGAATTTAAGGAAATCTATACTATGCTGGTGAATAAGAGAATAGGAAAATAGCTTGATCTATTATTTTAGTCATTTTGAAATCTTCGAAACGAAAGATACTGATAATCTCATTTAGAAAATGATTTACTATCCAATATTTACTTAAGGTAATTACTCTAATCTTTTAGGATATTGGAATTGAGTGGGAATTCTTATATAGACTTCATCTTATAAGAATTATTAACATGTTTTAGAAGGCTTTTACTAAAACATAAAACTGATTATCTCGTGACTAGGAATATGAAATGGAGATGGGAATATACAGGGTACAGAAGAACAAATTCTTCTTCAATTTTGAGTTTCCACATTGCATTTTATTTGGATATATAGTAGGATGGTACGTGACAACTTCGCAAATACTATCAGAAATGTGCTGAACAACACAATTAGCTACATCAGAAGAGAATACCAGGTCTAGCTGTATAGTCTGAAAGTGTAACAAGTCGCTAATTTGTTTCAAACATCTAAGGTGTCGATTAAAAAAGTATCAGGTTCAGAGCTGATATTTGAGACAAGAAGCAAAAGTTTATCATTTAACCTATTTCACTTGACTCCTGAAAGATTAAAGTCACCAAGAAGAATAACATCATTTTTCCGGGTCATGAAATAGGTAATAAATGTTAATGCATCAATCAAAAGTTGGAAAAGTCTAGATTAAGATGGAATTTAGTTATTTCATAATATTTTTTAAAATAGATATAGCAACACACATATCAGCTATCGGTTGCTTGCTAAGTGAACTATATATCTTGTAATTCAATAGTAACTAAAATATCAGACTATTAATCCACCACAACTTGTACCTAAATATGTGTAGTGATTAAAATAAAACAGGCGAATGACTATATAGGTGGTATTAGTCAAAAAAGGCATTGGAACAAGCTCAAAAGTTTAGTATATAAAATTCTTCTGTACAGGAGTTCGTTTCTTCCTTTTTTTTAAGTTATTAAATGGATTTTTTAATGAAAATAGAAAATATTTCAAAGCCACACACATCTCTGTGTACATATCTTAGGAAGCTGCTCCTTCTATTCACTTCACTATAAATGAAATTAATTTCATACTTAGTTTATTATTATTATTATTCTATGGAAATGAAAAAATCCTTCCTAAACATTTTAAAATTTTATTCATAACCCAGTTTTTCTTTTTTTCTGGAAAATTCTTTTCTATATGAAAAATCTTATTTTTCTTTTTTTCTTAATTATTAAATATATACAGTTAACTCTTCAATAGGTCCAATTACTTAAGTATATACTTAGATATTAAAAAGGACAGAATTTAAATTATATTTGAAATGAAAAATTTTATTTAATTAAATAATGTAACAAATTAGTTTCTGTAAAATCTCAAAGTGTCGGGAAATCTAAGAAAATTCGTCAAATTTACCGCACATATATTAAATTTCCGTAAAAAGAATTATATAAGGTGTGTGTGTGTGTGTGTAGGTGGTGTCTGATCCGACAAACTAAAAATCCAATTTATATCATCCTTAAAGATGTCAAAAGGGAAAAAGCTTTTAAAAAGATATATGTTTCATAATATTTGCACAGAAAAATAAGTTATTTTGAAGGGTGTTCAAAAAAGTTCGTTTAAAATTACATTTAATTTGATACTCTCCCAGATTTTTAAGAAGTTTTCATTGGAAATTATATTAGGACTATAATGTAGAACAGAGATATCTCGATTTACGAGATTAAGTAGTTGATTACAGAAAAATTGTATTGTATATAGATAATCGAATAATTCGCTTGTCCTTAGTATAAAATCTTAGGCACTTATAATAATTTGTCACCAAGATTATAAGTAAACACTACACTTAGTCCTAGTATATGAGTGTTAATTTCTGTTTTGAAAAGATTGATCCCACTTCTGACACCAATTATGTAGATCGTAAAACTTGATTTTTTCTTATAAACAATTATAAATAAGTCTACAACATCAATGCATAAAATAATATAGTCACACAGAAATAGACGCACGCTTATTCATATATAAATAAATATAAATCACAAAAGTCAAGAGTGTTTCGAAAGCTTTTAAGTGTGATGACGTAGTTTTTTCTTAGGCACGTGAAAACTTATTGTAATTGACAGATTTTTCTAATCCCTTAGGTTCAATATTTTATAATTACTTAAACTTTGGCATGGCTACATGTTTTTATGCATCAAGATCGAGCAAAAATTAACATGGCAAGGATATAAAGTTTCTAGACTTTACATCACTAATGATTTGCTACTATTTATAAATTTTAAATTTTGACTTAGGTCATAAAATTGGGCATGTATTGTGCAAGTACTCGAACTAAATGAGATATATAATTATATAACCATTCTTTAATAGTAGTCTTTAATCTATCAGTTGTATTTTTGAGTTGCTCGAAGAATCTAGTATAATATGGGTTTCCAGGTAGATATTAGAAAGATTCATCTATTTGGAAAACAAATATCTATATTAATAGGCATTACAAACTTTAATCATTATTTTGTCATAAAGACCAAAAAAATATCCTTTTCAGAGATATACACTATAAGCCTATGCAGTCAATTGTTTTATAAAACTTTGCTAGACAATGCAATTCGATTAATCCGATTGAATCTGTTTCTATCCTGAACTAGAATATTTCACGAATTCATTTTGTATGTACTCAAAGACTTGGTACTGCTGATACTGTTGTGAAACTAGGATCCACCACTTATAAAATTACAACTTAAAAACTGTTATTAGCAATTTTAGTTCAGACATTTAGAGCAGCCAAAATCATGAAACTTGATATTTAGATCTAAAATTTTATGAAATTTTTGAAAAAGCTTTAATAGAACTTAGCTCACCAAGTATTTTCTTTAAATGTGCCTATATTAATTCTTCTACCAAATCTAATATGTCCTTTTAGGGAGGTTTTCTATACATATTTATGTAAATATAATTTTACATCACATACTCGAATAATAAATTTTGTATATGCTTTTACATCAACGCTAGGCACTTTAATAATATTCATATTCTTACGTCAAGAACATAATTGTCCATTTTATAATCACCCTGTGTTATAAATTTTAAACTAAATTCATGAGAATTTTCACATAGTATACTAAATTATATCCAGCCATATATTTTTTATATGTATTTTGCAATTCAGTTATATAATACATAAGAAGGAGTACCTCGTTGGGAATATTCAATAATAATTTCCCTTTTTCTTGGTGTTGTTGTATACAGTATAACTCCAACATATTACAGGTATGTAAAGGGATTTTGAATAAGAACTTTCTTTTTTGTTAATTTTAAATAAACACAAATTTTGGATGAAAGTTTTGAATTTCTTGATGTTGGTTGCCAATTGATATTAGCTCTAGGTGAAATTAGACCTCCATTAAATTTGGTTTTCTATAAATCGATTGTTTCTTGGATCTGTGTTGTCTTGTCGAAGGCATAGGTCGTTAACATGCATTACATCAAAGAGAGGGCATACAAAATTTGTTATCATGTTTCTGTAACGCATTCCATTGACAGTAAAAACAACACCAGCCTCATTTTCGAAAAAATATGGTCGAATAATGCCGCCAGCCCATAAAGCATATCAAACATTGACACGAGATGAATATGAATGGATTTTAAGATGTCCAAATGCGACAATTTTGCTTATTAACGTAGCCAATATCAAATGAAAAAGAGCTTCATCAGAAAACATATTTTTTTTCTGAAAATTTATCATAATGCTCATTTATCCAATCAGCAAATTGTCGATGTTGAAAATGATCTGATGGTTTTAATTCTTACGTTTCAAAGCCAAATCCTTTCGATAAATAGTATTTATGGACAAGCCTTATTGCTGGAATCGTTTTGGAATCGATAAATTTCTTCAACCCTTCCACTAACAGCATCGTTGAAACGAGAACGTGGATTTATACATGTAATGAATTCAATTTCGCTCGAAAATTGCCTGCAATTAAGTATTTACTTAATTCCAGGCTCTGATGAATGATTATAACGACGGGAAATATCCACAATTTTACGAAATGCGATTTTCACAGATTGCCCGTTTTCATAATAGATTTGAATTGTTTTTATGCGATTTTCGACCGAAATTGAATTCATTATAATAAAATATAGACCTTCTACTGTATTATGTCTAACAAATGAATGACACAAATGTCATCATAAGTGAATAAAACTTTATTGAAGGAAAAAGTTCTTATTGAAAAGCCCTTTACTATCAAACATTTGAGCATATGGTGGAACCACTTGTTTATTTATCACACTTGAATTCAAAATTAAATTTATGACATGAATAAAAAGTATATATATAAATATATCCATATTTTCATCCCTTTATATAATATTTAAAAAATGTATGGAAAAAAAAGAGGTTAAATATTATTATTAAAACATTATATGAGGCTTGGGTTTATGATGTGCTGTTTTAAATCATATTTTTGATAAATCTAGTCTTCTTACGAAACCAAAAAATAAAAAACATCAAGTGATCATAATTTATGATCGCAGTGGCGTCCTCTAATGAGGAGCAGATAGGATTAAAGACTATCCGAACGTTGTGCTTTTAAGGTTGTATGAGAAATATACTTTAGGATTTATTATTCTCCTACAAATAAGTAAAGGCTTAAAAAGATAACAGCTAGTGAAATAGTAAATTATAGATTAGCTACTAACTCTACTCGATGAGATACCAAGGATTTTTTTTAGATCAGTGTGTAGTTTTTTTTTCTTTTTAAGAAGTCTCAAAATGCTTTTGATTTTTGTAATAAATATAATGTTTAACACACACTTTCAATGACCAACTTCTAAAACCATTTAGTTTTAAGGTAGAAAAGCTTAATTGAAAAAGTCTTTGTGCATTAAAACCAAAGATGTAAATAAAGACAAGATATTCAAAATTCAAGTTAAATAAAAAAAAAAACTATTAGTCAACATATGTTATTGTATTTAAGGAAATAAGACAAATGATAAGGTAATATATAATGTCTTTGTAAATCACGTCGTTTAGAGCTCATTACTTGTACTGAGAAGTCTTTTGTTTTTACTTGTCTACTATTGTAATTGGAAATTATAGAATTTATTAGATACGCCACTGTTCATTATTATAGGTTAACACTTGAATATTGAGAAAGGTTATTATTCAAGTGAATATTTAATGAGCATTCGATTTCATAAAGTTTTGATTTGTAAAATCAGAAAGAGAAGATCTAATTCAATAATTAATAATAAATTTTTATTGAATACTTTTTTATTTTCCAGACAAAATGAATATTTTTAGGGTAAAGTATTACATTCGTGGGAAAATCTAACATTTTTTCCGTTTCATAAAAAATAATTAGCTCCAAATCGATGTCTATCTGTCCGTCCACTTTTTTAAATCATTAAGAAAATTGAAATGGCTTATACGATTTTTATCGCAACACACCATTCCATAATCCTTTATTTGTCAAAGAACGATCAAATTTTGTAAGTCCGGTGCAGAACAAACCACCAAATTTCGACAAAATTCATAAAGTTTACGTAATTGACTCTAACTTGGAGGTAATTAGCTTTTTCGAGTATGGCAAAACACTTTTTACACAAATATAGCCTATTTTTAAATCGTTGTACAATCGGAACCACGGACCCAATTTTGATGAAATTTGCAAAGTTTGTGTGTTAAGGACCAAGTTAGATATGATTAAATTTTCAAAGAAATACACATATGGCAACACTAATTCACAAAACTGTTTGTAAAAACATTTTTGTATGCGAAATTTGTGGTCCGAATTCAATGAAATTTTGAAATTTCTAAAGCTCCTTGGGTTTTTTCGTCAGAACTGGACTATGGTATAAATTTTTTTTGTATGCTTCATACAACCCAAACTACTGGATCGAATATGATGAAATTCACACACTTGAAATAGCCGGACTTAAAGCAAGGCCGAGGGACATTTTGCACCGAATTCTGATGGAGACAGGGCGGTGGTGGGATGAGAGGAGTGAACTAAAGTAGTGGGGAATTGGGGAAGAATAGCCGGACGAGCGGAGCGTCATGAGAACTGAGTGGGTTTTGAAATGAGACATTATCGTTAAAGTTCCAGTTAGCAGTCAGGCCAGAATAGAGAAAAGTGAAAATTCATTGCTATGCTTTGCTCATTTTATTTCTTATGATGTGTGTTTGAATATGATTTTATTATTATTGAATATGATTAATAAAAATTCATAATATTTTTAAAATGTGGTGTTTTTCTACTCCGCTTTTTTTTGGGGGCCACGAGAAAAACCTGCAGAATAAATTCAATTATTGTATGTTTTAAATAAAACAAAATATCATAATTTATTAAATTATTATGCATTTTATGGTTCATAATTTTTTTTGTTTTTTTAATGAATTTATTATTAATAAAATCCGCAGAGTAGTTTTCATTTTTGTGGATAACTAAAATATTTATGCAGATGAATATTTCTGAAGAGAATTTCTCATATGACTTTTATTACATGAATTAAAGAATACCAATGTTTTTTTTTTTCGAATTGAAAGGTTTTATTTATTGTTTTAATATTTTATCTATCCAGAGATAGTCCCTCGCCATTTAGGAGAATACAATAATATTGACGTAAGAATTTTCTATTATAGAAAATATACAAGGTATATTGTGGAAAAACATAGTATATACGAATAAATTATTGGATATGCCGAAAAGTCATTGCGATTTAATCCAATCGGTGTTGTAACAACAGCATATCTAAATTGAACACAGAAGCATCCATAATAACGCTAGACCACATACAAATTTGATTATACTTGTCATACTTGAGAAAGTTTGGCTAGCAACTTTTGATACAACCATCGTATAGTTCTGATCCTGTACCATCAGATTATTTCGGTCTTTGAAATACTCCTTTAATGGTGTAAATTTGAGTTCAAAATGGACCTTTCAACCAGAAAACCCAGAAGTTGTACATAAACGGAATAATCGTTCTGTCAGAAAAATGGGACCGAATGTAATCAACGAAAATGGACTAATCTAACTTAATTTCTAATAGATTCGTTCTTATGTGAGGAAAAAAATCGCATAGATCTTTTAAAGTATAACAAATTCAAATTTTCAAGTTGTTTTCATTGAAAAATTCTACGTTTACACAAATTCTTATTAAACTAAGATCAAATTCATTTAGACTCAATTTTCGATACAAAAAAAAAAAAAAAAACTTTTTGTTACAAAGTGAACAAGTTTTCATCTTCTTTTTAAAATAGGAAAATGCATTTCAAATTTCACTTAAAATTATATTATTTTATACAATTTAATGTAAACGAGTTTCTTCTTAATGAAAATGACTTGTAATTGATTTATATAGAAAAAAAGAAAGAAAAACCACAAAAAAACAACAAATTCTAATTGAACACCATTTATAAGCAATTTTTCTACAAGCTTTATTAGGACAGTACAACATCAATTTAATTTACAACGAATAGCCTCCAAACATTAAAATTCTTAATATAATTTTTTTTAATTAATTCCAATATAAGAGCCGTGAATTAATTTAAATGTTTAAACTTGAAATAAACTTGAATAATTTATGTGATTTATTGCAAATTTGGTAAGTTTTATCTTGCCGGGGATGACCGTCAAGTATAATTGATTTCTATACATAGTAATTATAAAATAAAAATAAAATTAATTAATTACTGTAGAAGTTCTTTTCGAATTTCAATAATATATTCAAGTGATCGTATTAAAAGGCAAAATTAAAGGCAAACTTGGTGGCATGCTATAGAGAGAGATAGTTGAATTGAAATTTCAATGCAACCATTGAAAGAACTGCGTTCTTGCACTTGTAAATACAATATCAAAATCTTCTACAGTATATTCAATGTCGATACTTCAATTTCAAGAAATTCATTGAAAGTTTTCAAATTTAAAGAACTTTTAAAAATCAAGCGTCTCCTATAAGCTACTTATTTATTTTAGTAATTTTCTAATTCATCCAAAAGCAGATACAGCGTCTTGGATATAAATTGGGAAAAATTCTCCCCGAGCTTAAACCAAAATTAATTAGGGTACCCTGTAGAAGGGCTTCTGCGTAACCAAAAGGAGTTATCTACGGAATTTTCACTGTAAAATTTGAAATTTGACTAATTTGACTAATTTTAGTCGCAACTAAAAGCAGTATGAAAATTTCTCTATATATAAAAATCATCTAAGATCCCAGCAAGTCTGTTAACGAAAACATACACTCAAAGAAATAACTTGGAGAATAATTTCTTATATTTTTTTTTAGAGAAGAAGCAGGAATAAAGTTAATTTTACCAAAACTGAAGGAAAAATAGTTTTAATTAATATCTAAATTACGTTACCATAATCTTGTGTCTTTGTTTCAGTTAAAATTGGCAAATTTCTGCTTTTGAAAGATGCTCTCTTTAAGTTTTCATTCAAATTTAAGTCTAAGTACCAAGATTCATGATTTTGGCGACTGAATGTATGGAAAATCCTATCTAAAATTTGGTAACGATTTCTAAATTTTGTAATTTTATTACAATTGTTGGGAACTTAATTTTAGTATCTATAACTAGTTGAACTATCACGTTTTCTCTTTCAGTTAAATCTTGAATTATTTATATAATGTTAACAACTTTTGAGACACTCTATAATTTCCCACACATCGTAGTGGTGTTACTTCATGAAAACAGCAGACCTTTATGATGTAAATCGTTTCTTAAATAAAACTCATTTCTCATGATCCTATAATGATAAGGTCAACCTTATGTTTTATATTTAAAGAAATTTAATAATTAATTAAAAACTTATGTTTTATGTTTGTAGAAACCAACCAAAAAAAAGAAGAAAAAAATGACATGAAAAATTTTCATGAAAATTTAGGAAATTTTTCAATAAAATAGTTTCCAAGTTAGTTTAATATTTTTGTGCTATAAAAATTGTTTATCTAATACAAATATCTACTATAATATTAATCTATTCAGAAAGTAAATAATAAAATTTAATATAGTGTAAAAAAAAAGACTTGTCTAAAAGAAAAACTAGGTAAGAAAAAATTATTGTGTCCCTATTTAAGTTTTAATAATTTTCTGGGACAACTTTTCTTTTGTTATAATAAAAAGCACAATTTGTACATGAAATTGTTTTTCCCTTAGGGGCCTGGGTGTTTCCTTTTTTTTGTGCGGTGTAATCAACGTTTCAGTTACTATTAAATGACGACATTTAAAACGACCCTTAAACATAGAATTAACGATTCCCTGTTGTCATACAACCTTCTCTTCGTTGGTCCTAATGGACGAAAAAAGCCCAAATAAAATATTTGTCAACTTTTAATGGTTCTCTCAAAGCTTAACAAGGACACATTTTCTTTTTTTTTTACTTTATACCCAAAAAAAAAATGATTTATTTTCTTCAAAAAACAATTTTTTTTCTTGTTGTTAAGAAAAATCCACAAAATATGAAATAATTACAAAGTTAAGTCATGTTTTCACAAAGAAAAAGTATTTTCGATTCCCATTTTCTGTTTTGATGTTCATAACGAAAAAAAAGAGAGAAGGTATAAATATCACAAACGGAAGTTAATAAATTAGGGAATAGCTTCTTCCATTATGATGTCTTTTAATAATCCCATTTAATGACCTGCAAGGCCTTTTAATATACCGACTAAAATTCTCTTCAAATATAAAATATGAATTATCATTTTTCTTTTTGTGTGTGTGTTAAAAGAAAATGATTTTCCAGAATTACAAAAATTAGATTATAGAAAATTAAGTTTTTCTTTTCTTTTTCTTTTTTTTTTTATTAAATAACTAAAAAGATGATGAAATTTGCTTTAAAATGATATGTCACATGATAATTTTTCAAAAAAAAAAAAAAAAACGTTGTGGGTGGTTAGGGTAAATTTTATGAATTGAAATTATATCATGTTGGGTGTCGTTTCAAAAGATTTAATATATCTAAAAAGTATAGCAAAATTAATTTTTTAATATTTTTTTTAGTTTAAAAGATTTCATTCAATTTCGATTTTTCGAACAGAAAAAATTTCCCAATTTTCTCGTTTAACAAGAAAATACGTATAAATTTATTTCTTACGGCGAAAAAATGAGTACAACCAATTTGGTATATATGCTATAATAATTTTTATGATTATAGGAAAATGCATTATATATAAAAGGAAGTTTTCTCCTTTTTTTTTCGTAGAATAAAAAAAATCCCTTAGGCCTATATTTTTACTATATAATAGTTGATTTTCTTCATTTTCAAATATATAGTATATGCAAAAAAAAGAGTTATAGTTCTGGTTTTCCGACATGGTATTTTGTTTTTCTTCTTTCTTTTGTATTAGAAACACTTTCTTAAATTATTCAACGTACTTTTTTTTCTCGGTTTTCCTTCATAATTTTTTCATTTTATTTTCAGAACACGAAAAAACTTCTTTTATTCTATATTTTCTTTTTCTTTATTCGAATTCCAATTTGAAGAAGAAAATTCTTTCTATAATATACAAAAGAAAATGAATGAAAATAAATATAATAACTAAACGTAGAAGAGGTTTCTGTTTTTCTATTGGGTAGTAGAACTAATTTTCGGCGTTTTTTGTTAATGAAATGGGATTTAAAGTATTGTCCATCGTTAGGTCTCATCCTTTTCCCATCTGTCCCAGCTGGAAAAAAATTACTCTTGTTTGGAAGTGATTCATATATAATATTTTTGGATTCCTTTAAAACTGTGGAAATCCTGTTCTTTTTGAACAGGATAAAGCAGTAAATATAGTGTGAAAGTGAAGCATTCCATCCAAATGCTTCCAATGTACACTTAATAGATTTTACAATATGTGACCGAGTGTTGAAAGATCATCTTATCATATCTTTTTGCATATTATTGCTTATAAATTTCGATTCAAATCGATTAATTATTATCGGTAACGATCAGTGTCTTAAGTATTTCATTAGGTTTCAGTAGGTCACTTCCAGAAGCATGACATTTTCAATTCAATAAAAAACTGTGTTATCTATACTTTACCTAAATGTTATATACCAAAAATTAAAGCTTATTAACAGTACATTAATACACATTAACTTTTAAAATAAGTAACGTGTCCAACGCCATCTGTTCAACAACAGCGAGAATTAATTACACCACCCAATATATATATATCATATATAAAACTTATTAAATACATGAATTTTATAGGCGCCATTACTATACAAACAAAAAAGTTTTTCGGAAGAAATCTTCCCCGTCTTTCAGAGGACAAATATTTTTTTAACTCCTTCTGTCCTGAAATACGTGTACGAGTTAAGATTTTATGAAAAATTAGGAAAATCATGCCAAGATTACTGACAAGAAAATCCCGGCAAATAAGGCATAATTCCATGAATGAAGGAATATACAGATTACGACTTCACATATTTCAAATTGGTTTTTTCTGCGCACCTACGTCACAGGGGACTTGAAATACATTGTTTATGTGAAAAATTACGATTATATATTTCAAAGAAAGTCACATGTGATATCGAAAAAGTATCAAAATAAATATTTAAAATGGCTGACATGAGCATGGCGTAATCTGTATATTCCTTCATTCATGGCATAATTCCAATGCTGTAAAACCATATTTAATGGATACCAATAAAATTGTACGATTTATATACTGCTTATCAAGGCTTAATCCAGAAAGTATATTTGCTGGAACACCTTCTTTCAAGCAATTTTTGAGAAAATGGACACTTACTTATGGATAAGAAAAACTTATAACCCGGCACACTTATTTCTGGACGGAGGGAGTACTATGTATAACTTTTATATAGTTATATGTTATTCTAAGAGAGCACCTGAGATATAACTACAAATTAATTATGAGGCAAAAAAAATGAAAGAAAATGTTGTGGCTTTTCCTCTTCGATAAGAAAAATCAACTTCTATACATATTATAATATGTAGTTAACATGAATTCATATTATTCTACTGAATATCAAATGTTAAAAAACATGATTTTCATTTTATTATATAATACCAAGAAAACAAGTAAGATCCGACTTACAAAAAGAAAAGAAAAACGTTTCCATTGAAATAATTATTGTCTGTGGAAAATTTTTGTTAGTTTTGAATTTTTAAATTTTTATATCAAACAAGGTTTAAGAAGGACAGACATTTATTAAGTTATTTCAAGAAGAAGGAAAGAACAAAATGTTTTTATGCGGTGGTAGAAAAATTTGTGATATTTTAATTAGAACTCATTACGTTTTAATGGGGACCTATACAAGTTAATGAAGGTGTCTTTCATTCGGAAACAGGATGATATTGCTTAAGCCACTGTGTGTTGTTGTTTCATTTATTTATAATATTTATAGAATTGAATTAATTTTTTGTCCAAATTTTCTTGACTTAATAAAATGGTTCTACATGAAAATGTTTTTCTATACATTTTCAATAAGTTTATAAATACTTTCTTTTCATTTGGCTTAAATATTGTATGTAAGGGCTGGTATACTATAGGATTAGAAGCTTTTAAGATTAACAGAAAACAATTTGTTTTTCTTTTTAAAATTTAATTATATTTAAATATTGGATTGGACAAAACTCATTTTCATGTTGATGACGATAAAATAAAGACATTCTGATCGAATCTAATGGACGTTTAACGAAAACCACCATCAGACAATTAATTGCCTAGAATTAATGATTCACAAAAATGTTGTTTTTCATCATGATAACGCTAGAGATCCAGTAAAAACTAAGAAAGCATAGCTAGGAACTTTTAATGCTTCAACTTTATGGTCCTGATTTTACACTATCAGACTACCCATTTATTTCCATCTCTGCATTTATTCCTTTAATGTTGTTAAAATTTGATTTTAAAGGAATCCTGTGAAAATGACTTGTTTCGATTTTTCACTCAGTAAATCCAGAAGTTCTACAGTGATGGAATGATTGTTCTGTTAGGAAAATGGCAAAAGATCATTGACCAAAATGGACTATATATTGTTTATTCAAGTTCCCTTTCCCCATAAAAAAATCCGAATATTGTAAATATTATATATTGAATGAAATATATTCTAAGAAACAAATCTTGTCCATATATAGACGAAAACTAAGCCAGTCACCGAGAAGAATTTTAAAAGAAAGAACATAACTAAAATTCTATTGATTTGTATTAAGAGTCGAAGGACTAAAATACTCTGCTGGGACTTAAAAGACCATTGTGATCATCTTGACAGAATAATTTTCGTTGAATGCACATAGAGGTGACAATGTTTCTAATATATGGTATCTACTTGGAGGTCCTTTTCAGAACTAGACTCTACAAGGGGTATAGCCAATCTCAACATGACCATTATTAAACAGAGAATTCACCGGAACAAATGTAAAACTCCAGAATGTAAGGTTTTTCTTTTGTAAGAAAATTGTGTAAATAAAATGCATTTCAATTTCCAATTCATTTATTTAACACGTTCACACACAGTCCATAATCACATGTGATTTAGTTGAGGTGTTTCTATATATAAAATAAATATTGTTAAAAGCTCTTAACGTGCCAAAATGAATTTCAAATAATGTTCGGCGGACATATATCAAGAATGAAATCAAATCTTCCTTGTTTTGTTTATTCGAAGATAAAAGCTTTCTGTTTCAATAAAGAAAAAAGGTGTATTTTTAGAATGTTTGCATGTTGCATATCCGTCTTATATTCATGGGAAGGATTTATTCAGGCTTATATACGAATTTCTATTTATACAAATGCAGGTAAGTATAAGGATCAACGAAACTATGTGAGAAAGTATAGTGTATGCATAGTTTAGTTTAGCTTAGCACATTATATCAGCTATATGCAAAACATTGCACAATACTTTGATATCTAAAAATGGAGTAAAAAACTTACATCTGGGCTATACTATATGAATATATCCTTAAACTTACGATAGATAACAATATTTGAGATAGAAAAAACAGACAAACTTTAATTTTTTAGTTTATATTGATTTAAAAAGAAAAAATGTTTAAAAAATCTAAATTAAATTTCTGACAAATAGATGGCGAGATCTTGAACAGACGATTGACGAATTCACGACGGATTCGCACTGATCAAACATCAACAAATGATGAACTGAAAATGATAACAAAAATTTAAAATTTCGGAATTATAAAAGCATTTTCGGCTGTTTCTATACTAAATACGAATCTGAATATTTCCAAAGATCTGTCAAAGATCTGTGATCTGAAATAATCTTCAAATCTGTAAAGATTAGCAGTAAAGAGCCGTCTATTACGATTCTTATGAAAGATTCGTAACATTAAACCGTCTCAGATCTGATCAGGACATTTACATTTCATAAATCATAATTCAAAATAAATATTTTCATAAAATACTAAATAGCTGATGAATTTTTAGGTTAAAATTTTTCGGTTTTGCGTTTAGTTTTGTGAGATTATAATAAACTAATAGGTCTGCTTTTACGATTTTTTTGGTAACACATAGACGTTCATTTAATAACTATGCAATATTTTGATTTCATTCAAAGTATGCTCCATCTGAAGCTACAAATTTCCACCATCTTTCAGGATCCTTCCTTGTTCAACATTTAATAATGCTGACAATTCTGCTTGATTTTGATATGGATCTTCATCGAGTAATACTTCCAATTCTTCATCTTCAAATTTTTCGATCCACCTTCTCTAAATTGTTTAAACCAGTTTTCACGACTGCTCTAGCTTGCAGCATGTTCACCGTAAGTTTCTACGTAAGCAAACGATAACTTTCCGCAGCTTTTTTCTTTTGATTAAATAAGAAAAAGAAAACTTCTGGCAAATGCTGTTTAGTATTTGGCAGACGGAACCTTCCATTTTCAATCGAATAAAAAACAATATGGTTTAAACTTTAACGAAATGTCATATAGTATATTTTGAAGCATGGCAAAAGATATTTTAAATACATGTAATCCCGCTTCACACGTATTATAATACATATAAGGTCTGTTTTATTTGCCATACCCTACCCCGCAGGAGGGTAAGTGGCAAATAAAACGAGCAGGAGTACGAGAAAGCTTTAATTCAAATGTTTGTAGCGTTGTGTAGCAACCATATTGTAATTAAATGAGAAACTTTTAGCTAATACACTTTTTATGGTAGAAAACTGAACTAATTCGGGTGCAACAGTTTACACCTGCTCTGAAAGTAGTGTAGGATTTGCTCTTTTGTTGTTTTTGTTTTCAATGTAAAAATTTGCTCTATCCCAGAGCATGTGGTAAATAAAACAGACCTATAGTATGACTTACGCCATCTAATATACCATGAAATCGTAAAAACTCATTCACATATCTAATACTTAGGCCTTTCATCTCTAAAAGAATGATAGTCGAAACATTTTCATAAATGACTTCGACATTAGTTATTTTCTAGTTTTCTAGTAAAACGGGTTTACAAGCTCATAGAACCTACTTAACCCTTTTCATTTGTAAACGCCACTTAACACTTTGATTCATATCGCATTGGAAAATCTCTACTATAATTGATACAAGGTTCTTAATCTGCTTATAAAACTTTCCTAATTAAATGCTACTTAATTCAAAATACATAATTTTAATCAAATTTTTATGTTTCATTAAATAAAAGAAAAGGGGGGAAAAAAAACTCCTTCAAAAGTATATACATAAATCTTTCAAATGAAAATACCTAATTAAACTCAAAAAAAAAAGAAAAACTAGTTATAATCGAGTTTAATTACATTTTCTTTTTCATCTTTTACATAATCTATTGCTTTTTTTTTCTCTCTGATTTTCTATTTTACAAGAATTATTAAAATATTAGGAACTTCAGGTTCTTTTTCATTTGGCGCATAAAAAAATGGCAGCCCTTTTTTTCAACGCTTCCATAGAAAAACTAAATCTTCATTATTTTCTAATTTGAAGCTTTTCCCATGAATAATATTTTTCCATGGTAGAAGGAAAAATAAAAAAAAAAAATTATATGAGGAAAAGCTCATGTAGGGAAATAAAAGCAAAAACAAAAAACGGTCGTAATGTCAAGGATTTTGGTTTTTAAAGGACTTCTTCTTCAGTGACATAAACTTAGTAATTTCAATTTTAAATGATGTACAATAAAATCGTTTTTATTGTACTTCATTTTTATTTTTTATTTTTTAATGAATTAAATTTTAACTTAAAAATTAACATTTTTTTTTTATGTTTTTATTTTTGTATTAAAATATCCTAAAAGGAAATGAGTATCTTGTCTGTTGTTTTCTTTAAGGGGGTTTTCTAGTTTAGATGATAAAAGAAAAGCAATTTGTTAAGTATACGATTTTATGTATTCCACAAACTTACAGAAGTTACAGAGGTTTGAAGCACTCAACGCGATGCCGCCATATAAAGGCCTATCTCCACACAGCCAACATCCTATTCTAATGAAAGTATGGGATACACTTATGCAAAGTTTGGTTAAACAAAAAGGGAGAAACAATCATCCTACTAATTTTGTCGTCTTCTGCAGTTCTCATTTCCCCATCTGATTCTTCATCTGCCAGATGATTCCCCTCAAAAACAGATGAACTTGTTTATCCGATTTAGGGCTTTTCATCTGCGTTTGCATACTCTCACAATAATCACATACGATACCGTCGCACACTACCAAATTTTTCATAAAATTATAAATTTTGATGGGGAGACTCTGATGTTTTTATTCGATCCTTGCGAAAATTGCAAAAGTCCATCTCTTTCTAGTTTTCTAATTTTTCTCGTCAGAATAGGATGTCGGCTGTGTGGAGATTGGCCTTAAGACTCCTCTAACTTTGCCCTGGAAAATCGTCGATTGTCCACCGATCTAGTTTTTCTACAACAACTAATTTCTGATAATATTGATGCACCAGGTCTTCTTAAATTCATTTCTTTCATAATTCTAGGTAGACAAGTATTTTAGCCAGCTTATAACTTCTTTCGTATTACTGTTATAATTTTTGGGTTGCTTGTGATATGTTGCTTGCTTTTAACATATCTACTAATACACTAACGTTTCCCATTTGCACCCACTCTCATTAATTAGCTTCCCTATCCTTCCCCAGACTGGATGATGATGATCCGTATTTGCTTTATTGTTCGGCTCGGGCTATGCTGCTGATAGTGATATTTATATTACTAGGTGATGTTAAGTTAAGCTTATTTTATATATTTCATGCTTGAGCGATATGTGAAGCTTTATAAATGTCTTAGTCAATTGAACAAAATGATCTTCAGTGCTTTTGTTAAAATTGAAGAATATAGTAAGTCATCAAAAGAACTTTAATATAAAAGAAAAAGTGTATAATGTATACAGACATTAGTGCACAAGAAGAATCAGTTTAATAAATAGTCGATGCAAATCTATACATCTATAATTTAGGCCAATTTTGTAGTTTGTTGTCTATTTAGGTATATATTTTGCACATCGGCCACATATCATTGTAACAACGATTATGTAAATTATTTGAAAAGTTATATTTTTCTAAAGAAAAGGCAAAAAATGGGACTAATTTAATATTATCATTGATTACCGCTGCGTAAAAAAATAAGGCCTTCCAAACGGTAAGATACCCTTAACAAAAAACCTATTAATTTTTATTTAAAGAGTATTAAATTGAAATGGGCTATATTTTTTCTGGTTTTCGTAAAGAGATCGGGACAAAATCGTCATCTTTAGATTTTACGGTCCATTATGTGCTTGAGATAAGTATGGCCACAGATGCCATTTAATAGAATACCGAAGTGTTATATGGAACAATTTTTCGAAAACTTCAAATTGCGAGCTATTAATTTTTTGTAGGTACACCACAGTCGACCTACCAGTAAAAATGTCTTTTGATTTATAATTTTTAATAAATAAAGTTTTCAATTTAATTTTGATATTGGTTGTTTTGGCAGCTTTATCCGTCGTTTGTGAGCCTATAATACTAATCAAGATTTTGCAGTGGTTTCCTTAAAGGCGCTTTCAGATTGTTTTGTCATACGTTTTGATATACATATTTTTCAAAAGACATCTTTCTAATATCTCTAATTTTTCACCAAATTTATGAAAAGACATATAACAAAACAGATAGTGTAAAGACGAGACACTATCAGATGCAATTTTTCTAAGCTTGTTCCTAGGGTTATAATATACATTTTTGGCTCTAGTACCCAAGTAATGGGGACATAATAACTATCACCACAACTTGTGACAGCAAACTTGACTTCAAACTACAAATTGACTCATTGTCCATAAGGGAAACTCGACTTTAGGCTTTATAAAGCGCTGGTTAAAAGATTTTATGGAAATTACTAAAGCCATTTTTATTACTCTTAGGTAGACCTATACTGAATATCCCAGCCAGATGTAGTCTCTTTACTGCAAGTCCCAAATCAGTAGAATCGAATATGTTCAACGAAGATTCGAAGATTTGAGAAAATTTACAATGCGAGTTGTATATTCCTTAACTCGATTTGATATTGTATTTCAGCGAATTCGATCAAGGGGAGCAAAATTATTAAGAAAAATCCGCCAGGATGGCCAGAAAGTTTAGTCGTATTTTTTTCCGATTTTTCAGATTTAATCGGAAAATTTGTAATGCAATTTCATTTAATTTATTTATGTATGTTGCCTACATACTATATGTAGACGACGATAATATGTTTCAAATTTCACTAAATTCGGTTCAAGGATAATGGGGAAAAAAATAGTCATAGGAAAAAATAATCCCAAATAATATAATCATAAAGTTTTTTTGGTGTACTTCAAAAAGTAATATACCGATTTGAATAAAATTTGCAGAATTTGAAAAATAAGACACAAAGTTATGCAGAAAAGCCTTATTTTTGACTTTTTTCCTGTCCGACTTCTACCATAGTGCATCAAAAAGTTCAGTTACTACAATATATGTTTTTAAACGAATTTTTAATCAACTGATTAACAAATATTTTAGTAAAAATGTCGCAATGTAAAGATTTCTTCCGAAATTAAAATAAGAAATTAAGAGCAATTCCATCTTGAAGATATTAGGTCAATAAAAGAAAATTTCTTTTTGACATTGTACTGTTTTTAAAAGTACAATAACAAATGTTCTTGATTTTCATTCTTATTTTTTTTTTTCACTTCTTTACTAGAATAGTTTTTCAAGATCTTCGATATATAATATTTTTGAAGTCCATATAGTGTACTTTTGTAGTTTTATTTAATATCAAATACACTTCAATTTCAAATTGTCGAGTACCATTTTTTTATTTGGCCCATTGTCATTTTGATCGTGTCTTACTCAAGGAAAACGAAGTACGTCTAAATTCAATCCTAGGAAAAAGGAAATATTCTATTAGGTAAAAAGACAATACAAAATCTTAAAGAAATAAAATTATTAACCTTGAAGTTTCCATATTTTTTTTTTTTATAGTTATCTCTTCAAAGTTTTGAAGTATTTTACTCCTTTTGACATTGCTCATATTGAAGAAATATTAAGAAGGCACACAAAATGTCGATAAAATTTTTTTGCCATTTTAGTATGTCAAAAGCTATCGAGAAAAATTGATTTTGAAAAACTATAAAATTTTTTTGCAAGAAAAGAAAAAAACAAGTACTCTCTCAATATATTCAAGAAAATTGAATAAGTTTATGAATCTTTTTTAGAAATTTAGATAAATATGTGACTATATAAGAAGAACTTTTGATTTATCAAACACGTGAAATATTCGACGAGAATTACTATATTTGATCAGAAATCAAATGATTAGATAACAAGTAAATTGAATTTGAAGAAAATGTCTTGATATTTTCTCAGATATGGTACTACCTTCCTTGAATATGAAATCTTGAACCAAGTATAAGGATACTTGTAAAATTCATATGACTATATATATACTTGACTTTATACTGCATTTTCTATACTTATATTTTGTAAGTACATACATCCGTCTCCGTGTTTAAATGGTTATATAATAATGTGTTAAAAATTGTTTCTTTCAATAGACCCAAAGCCTTCGTAATCTTAATTTTCGCAAAGAAATATTACACAGAAAAAAATTAAAATATATATTTTAGGTTAGGTTAGAATGGCAGCCATTAGGCCTACATATAAACTACATTGGGTCCATAACGTTCCAAATTATTTTAGTAACCTACGAAAATTCCTTTACTTTTACGACACTGATTAGTGTTAATCTGAAAAGCAAATTTTAGGATCTTTTTTATATTCTACCCAGAGATCTACTCTAGATCTTTGTGAAAAAATTGGCCCAGGATTTTCAATCGTGTCCTTGGATATTCCGCACAGTGGCAGAGCAAATGCCCAACGGATTCAAAATTTCTGCAATAATCAATTCTAGAGAGTTAGGTTAAGTACGTGCATCCTAATTAAATATATTTGTTATGTCAATAAAATTTTATCAACTAATTTTTAATAAAATTGTTGAACAAGAATAATACGCTTTATGCTTAATTTCACAGACATAGCTTAAGCCTAATTTAAATTAAAATAGATTTTAGGTTTAAGCTCTATTTAAGTTTTTGTTGGATTTGATAGTAGAAAGAAAATTAAGCTTAAATAATTTTTGACAAGTGATACTGTCAATTTTTTGTTTTTGGTAAATTGACAATTATGAATGATTTATTGACAAAGAATAATGTGTTCTTAAAAAAAAATTAATTAATATCTAATATTTAGTTTAATTAAAATATTAATACAAAGATTTCATTTTTGGCAGCGAAATTGAGTTAGGAAAAACTTAAACTAGTCGACCATTCGAAACTGAAGTTCTTCTTAAGCCTTCACTGTGAGATTCGTTTCGTAGCTTAAGCTCAACGTTAAGTTTCAAACTGATCTTAAGCTTTTAATATACGATATTGAACATTAAAAACACAAAAGATTTCTCTATGAAATCAATTAATTAATTTTGTTTTCATTTTAATAAATATAAAATGATTATTTATTAAAATTAAAAATTAATTATTTTTTTTTTGATTGTTTCTAAGTCGCGTTGTGTTCCCTTTCATTGAAATTTCCATTCAATTTTTTCTCATTTATTGATTGTTAATAATAATATGCAATTATTTATGGTAAAAAAGTGATTAAAAATGCTAATAGTAGCATGTACTACTTATATTGTAATTTAACAAATACTTATTAATAATGTTTCTTAAGTTTAAAATATAAGAATTTCAATGTTTCTTATATTATTTTTCTATTATTTCAATATTATAGTCAAATAAAATCTTTAATAGCGCTACTGGACTACCCTGTTTAATTCTATTGGCATAGAATTAAAATAGGTTATCAAAATAATAAAACCAATTTGTACTTTTTGTATGTACTTTATTCATACATTCTTTCTATCCTTTTATCATGTATCATTTGTTCATGTTTTTTTATTTTTCCCTTCGCCATTTTATATTCGTGAACTGCCAACTTATTTCCCGGAAATGGAATCAAAAAATTCATGAAAGTAGGAACTACTTGTATAGCCCTTCTGGATCTTTGATTTGTTTTATCGTTTTGTGTTCCAAAGCTTAAGCCACAAAAGAGAAATATAAAAAATACAATTTTATAAATTTTAAAAATTTCCATTATTTCCATTAAATTTTTCACTTTTCCACTATTTTTAATATTTTATTTTCTTGTACAATTTTTTAAAAAAAAATTAAGTTTCCTCAACAGGAATTTTATTTTGACTGTTTTAAAATTTAGTTTTCCTTTCTTATTTATAGTAAAATATGAATTAATATATTTAAATGAGTAATTTTTATTCTTTTGTTAAAAATATAAGTTTATAATAATTGTATTAATTATTTAAATGCAATCATTAAAAACGTGATTATTATTCAAAAATTATTAATAATATTAATTTATCCTGGGAAATTGGAAAAAGAAAAGAAAATAGAGATCAAAGAAAGTCGCTAGCAACAACCCAACAGTCAATTTTCTAATTAATAAGTCCAGAAAATATTAACCACTTTTGCAGGACATCTCGTCGGTATCAGATTCCAACCAAAAAAAAATATACTAGAATCTAGAACATCGGTTAATAAACTATGGGTCCGCAACCTTAAATGGGGTCGACAAGTGAAATCTTGGGGCCGTGAAAGTCGCGAAAATTGAAGTCAAACACTTGAAAAATGACCATTCTTTAATATTCTTGCTCGTTCCAAACGATTTAAGCCCAAGTTTTCCAGCTAGGTTCAGAGATAATGAAGCATCGTTTTTTAACCAATGAAATACAATTGATTGAGAGGAAACCAAGTTTATTTCAATTGAGCGTTTAAAATCTGTCTTGTTTTTTGCTTTTCCATACATTTAATGCATTGACCCATATGAGACTGAAAATAATATCACCACTAATACATCTCTAGGAGCCTTTTGAAACTTCTACGCCAGTGCAACTGGTAATAAAGGAATTTTTCAATCAACAGTTCCTTAACTAAAGGAACAAATCATCTATTCAAATCTTATGGTTGGGTTTTTTTTATTGAAAGACAAATACAATAAAAATCTCTAACTTTAGAACACATTTTTTTGACCAGTTTTTCAAAGCTCGTTTGAAAAGAGATTTCAAACCCTTAAGTATGTAAATAGAATTGTAAATGTATTTGTTATTTTCAAGTAAACTTATAAAACATGCTAATCTGTATATGTGACATTAGATGCACATTAGATGTGTGAGCTTTTAAAATTTATATTTGATAATTTTTGCTGAAAGAAGAAATCAAAATAAATGTTATATTTGTACATCGATATCGTTAAAATCTGGATGATTCTCTAAAAAATAGCCCTGGATTTTAATACAACGTGTAATACTGTATAATTTTGTAATTTATAAAATTAATTTAGAATTTTATTATTCATTTCCCAGAGCCATTTATAACATTGACTATTTTTTTAGTATTACAATGAATATGGATCGACATATGAAAAAAAGCTTTAGAATATTTTCTGACTGAATAAAGTAATTACTTGTTTTCAGCCGATAGTAAAATAAGATTTTTGTTCTCTTCGAAAAGCGATATATTCAAGTTTCAATTCGAATACTATGTTCAAGTTTTAATGTAACATAATATCGCCTTTGGCATAAAAGAAACTTAGTTCTTTTTATGAAAATTTCTTGAGAAAACCTTCATTATTTTTACTTTAATGTCTGTGTGACTATTTTCTTTTACAACAAATTGGTAACACAAATTGATTTTTTCACTTCAAAGAAAATCAATTTCGACACAAAAAGAAAAAGAGTTGATAAAAAAGCTCACAGATTTTACCCAAACATTTTGAGATACCTTGTAAATCATTCTGTTTGATTTGCTTTTCGTTTTTTTTACAGAGATCAAACAAAATGCTTAAATACCCAGATCAAAAGTTCCACCCACAACTCTCCCATCATTTGTCAAATTAATTTTTCTCCTCATTTAATTCTGATATGAAACTGTTCTCTTATTAATGTATTTTTAATTTATTACTTTCTTATATACGTATTTAAGTATTTTTAAGTAATATGTAATCGCTAACCATTTTGAAGGGAAATATTGAAGATGTCTTTTTTAAATTTTATAGAATATGAATTGACCATTTTCTAAGTTTTAATTCTTTCCTGCTGTATGCAAAATAGTTCGAGAATAAAGATTTTCTCTCGTGACAATCTAAGAACTGTTGCTAACGATAAAAGCTTAGGTTTATGGATGGATGGCTACGTTTACACCGACAAATTTTTAGGTCACCTAACTAAAAGTTAGGTTTAGTCACACGTGTTTACATCGTACTAGACTTAAGTCTAAAACAACGCCATATGTAAGCATTTTTTGTTTGAATTGAACTTGATTGGAAATTTAATTTATGCTTCACCAACTGTTCCCAAACTTTGGTTAACCTAAACAATAATAACTACTGCAGTGCCATCTAATCAGCTGTCAAAAAGTTCTTAGGTCGATTGAAATTTAAGGTAGGTCTGCAATTTAGGTGACCTAACCTAAGTTACTTTGGATGTGTTTACACCGTCATATTTAGGTCGACCTAAGCACTTAGGTCTCTTGTTAAGTCTCGGTGTAAACGTAGCCAATTAGACCTTCTCACGACAATTACATGATTTCTCAACGTATATGCATACCAATCAAAAAACATAGTTTTCTTTTATCTCAATTATCAAATACACACCTGAAAATAGTCAATTTATAATTTCTTGATGAAAATTTATATATTTCTTAAAATATTTTATAACATTTGTTGGTTTGAATCGAAATCTTTATTAATATAATACTTTTTGTTGAATTTTTCATCGTCATTATAGACTTGGCTTTCATCTACTTAATTTGTTTATAGTTTCTTAAATTTCATATAAGAAAGTTAGTTGGAATTTTGATATTCAGATATTTTCATAAAGATATTACTTCTACTTTGGCAACACAAACTTTAAAGCTTATCTTTTCTCTTTTATTTTCCAATTGAATTGAATTTTATTGAAGAAATTGATTTTTCTCTCCATTTTCATATCTGTGAGATAAATTTCCTATTCGAACATTTTTCTTTTTGCGAATATGTTTTTCTTTACCGCGGGTATTATGACAGTATTTGCGATTTAATTTATCTTTTGAATTTTTCTACTCGGTTAGATAGGTATACGTCTGGTGTTTAAAGGTTTTTTTTTTTAGGAAGAGGAAATTAAAACCATTTCTATTAGGGAAAAAGCAAAAAGAAAATTTATAGAATTTCTTGTCGTTTTTTTTTTAGATTTAAATAAAAATTGTATGGGTAGGAAATGAAAGGTATGAGTTAGCGCTTATTAAGAACTACAGTTCTGTTCTGTTCAGTTCTGAATATTTTCATTATGTTATATTTATACATTGGAAAAACACTACATGAGAATATAAGAACAATTTCGAATTAATTTTAGTTATTTTATATATCTTGGGTGGCCACTGAAAGACTGAGTGATATTAAAAATAAAATAACATTTACAAACACATGCTTTTCTTATATGTGAAAAACAACAACATCCCTCAAAAGACCATCTTGTTCCTGTTCACAAACACAGGTTCTTTCCACAGCATTTTCCATGACCATACGCAAGACTTTCTGGTCCTGAACGTCGGATTTTCAGCTCGAATGTTTTCCTTAAGTTCTTGAATTGTTTGGAGGTTAATTTACGTAAACCCTTTTTTTCAACTTTTCAAAAAGTTGTTGTTACCTCTGGCTAGAAGATACTAGGACATTGAAATGTTGCTGGAATTTTCTCGGATTTCGAATAATAGATCTTTTATTGGAATAGAAAAATTCAATGAGGTTTAGTCGTTATTGGACATCATATGTTGCCATTTTAATCTCAATGTATAAAAAAAAAACAAAATAAAAAAGACTTAAAATTGAAGAAGTTATGACTTTTTCAAACACTTTCAGCGGCCATTCTGTATAATAGCTATTAAGGAAATATTTAAGTATTTACCCAATCAATTGGTTCAAATTTATATTGGATTAAAAATAAAAATTTTTAATGAATAAAATTCTAAGAAACAGGAACTTAACTGAATTCATTCAAAAGTCATGATCATGGTGTTTCCAATATAAAAGTTTATGACTCAAACATTAAGTCTTTTCTTTTTCCATTTTTTGTTTTTTTCAAGCAAAAAACTGATGTAATAAGAAACTGGATTATCTACTTTCGTTAATTGAACTTATCCATGTTCGCTTTGTTCAAAAAAGTGCAATTTAAAATACGTAATCGCAAAAGTGCACATCAATAAGGTGGATTTTTTTTCTCCTTTTCTGGGTGTAACTAAATGACTGATAAAATACTACACTAAGAACTATGTTTTCGGATATCTGAAGATTTTGTGGAGTGTAAGAATTTTTGACAAAAAAATAGTTTTTTATCTAAAATTCCAGTTTTAATTTCAAATTCAATGATTTTATATTGAATAAAATTTCAAAATTTCAATTCTTTTCGAATGCTTTACGAAATATTTCAACATTTCTATTATGTTAATTCACAAATTTGGCATGATTTTCAACATATTACATTTATTTAAGATCGTTTTTGCCGACACGATTAAAATGATTGCCTATTTTTATGCTTGAAAAATGTCAAAAATTACATTCCCTTTAGGTGAAGACGAGACTAAAATTAAACAGGCTATTTTTCTGTCCCATTTAATATTAACATTCTCATTTAAACAATGAATATAATTTGATAGCAAGGAGCAGCAAAAAAAGCAGTTCTTGGTTAGAAATGCTGCCTAAAATTTTCTTTAAGGTGCAATTAGTAACTATTCCTAGGTAGCATTATCGGTTAGTGGCACGTTTCTACCACTAGTGGCAATACGTGAATTAGTAGCTGGCACGTAGAGATTACTGAAAATGTTACTTGGATACATCAATTCGAATTCAGCAATAGTAAAAACGGTTCGATAGTATTATTTAATAATCAATTTTAAGAATTTTCCAGCCATAACAACGTAATCTTTTCCTACAAGTTCTTATCCTAATAAAACCATTTGGTACAAATAACTAACTTTATCTCAACGTCACTAAAATGTAATATCATCATCAAGATGAAATGTATGAACACATCGTTGATAGGGTAGTACACAATTTTTGCTTTGTTTTATAGAAAGTACAGGTTGTACCGTTTCACTCTAATTTTCATTCAATTTTATAAAATAACTGTTACACTAATTTGATAGTGTAATCCTGTTTTTGAGTACGCGAAACGTTTTTGATTAATATTTTTTTTTAGGCCTAATTTTTATTATGTACATTTTTTCGTGGAATTTTTACCAAAAGAAAGTTTCTTCTCTCTCTTTCCTCTTAATTTGTTTATCAACAAAATTTGTTATAATTATCATTAAAAATGAAATACCGGCCATTGTTTATCGTATTTAGTATTTTAAAATTGTTCAGAATTCCACACGATTGTGGTTAATAGAAAAAGGAATATAGGGTAAATGTACCAAAATTGAAGCCGGTGACCAAAACCCATTCTCTATCAAATCTCTGTAATATGATATGTTCTTTGGAGGATCGGAATTTTGTTTGAAAACCAAGAGAATCAATTTTTCAATTCACTGAGAATTAAGGATTTCGTTTTCATCATTCATAACAATAGTACCAGAACAGAATAGCTACGATTGCATCTACGAAAGAGCAGCTGGCATAACAGGCCAACATATAAACGATGGTGACGTTTTTAATTTCATAGTAAATAAAAGATAAATTACTATTAAATAAGAAGCCACAAAGAGAGAAACACATTTCTCATGTAAATTACATTTGAAATTGTAGGCAAAGAAAAATAAACGCATGAAGAACCGAGCCTGGATTTGATCCACGGTCTCATCATCTTCTAGAAACGAGGTCTTTACCGACTTGACCATTCAACACTGTGTTTATCGATCTGTTCATTTGCCTTTTCTAACTAAACATTATTCAAACAATACAACTGTTATTCGAAATATAACAACTATTCTATAACCTTTCAATTGCTATGCCAATTCATTTGTATTAACAACTATTATGAAACTAATATAATACTCCTACAAAATAAACCTCCATAGAAATATGTTAGATGGCTATTTAATTTCCCTTGTTTCCAAAACAAAACTAAGCAGGAAAAATAATAATTATTTTTCTTCTCGCGCTCGTTTACTCCATAGGATTCATAAGCCCAAATTTTCCAGGTTTCAGAGATAATAATAACTCACCATTCAACCAATGAAATATAAAATAATTTAACTTGAGTTTTGTTATTGTTGTTTTCCGAACATTAGTAGCCATTTTATATATTCTCCTCTGTTAGTCCTCCTGAGACAAGAAATTAATGAGTACATCTAGGAATCCTAAGTATTTAAAGCGCTTTACAGAGCTTAAAACGAGCAATACGAGTGGATGCAATTCGGAGTAAGTGCTAACTTTAAGCGCTTAGTGAAATTCCAGCTAACTCAAACAATGTATTTGAGAGGGTTTTTATTCAGATATTGGAACGTATTTTGGAAAATCGTTTCTGGATTATACAAGCGTGTCCATTTTCCTAGAAAATTTTTATTTCATTACATTTTCAATTTTTATTTACACTTATTTCGTTTAACACAAATCTATTTTTAAAACTAATTTAGTGTTTAGCACACATAAAACTACCATTCGGTTGATTTAAGCAAATCCATGCAGGAATTCTCAAAAAAAAATTCGAATTGCTTAGATTAAGAATTTTAACTAAGGACTTAATACTTCTGGATCAGCCCAATATTTTTAATAATACATGTCTATAGTTTTATCCCTTTTTCACGTACTGGCACTGAAGTCGTCATCGTCGTTTATATACATATGTTGACCTGATGATGAGATATGAAGTAGGTATTGAAGGATATGGTTACCGGCTGCGATTTGGTATATTTACCCTATATAAAATAAATGTTTATAAAAATTATTGTTTCATGTGTTTCATTTTGGGTACGCAACTTTTAAATGTTGCTGCTTTTTTAGTATTATTATTATTATTATTATTATTGTTGTTGTTGTTGTTGTTATTATTGCAGTTGTTGTTTTACACATATGCAGCCGCTGTAAAACTATGTTATTTTTGTTTTAATTTTTTTTGCGGTTTTTTTAAATTTAATGTTTTTAAAACTTTATCAATGTTGCTGGTGTGTTGTTGCTGATCGCGTAAATTTTTATATTTTTTTGATTGGAACAAAAATGATCCAAAAACTTTTTATGAATTTGTGGTTTTTTTGTTTTTTTTGGGTGGTTTTTGCCTTGTTTAAAAAAAAAAAAAAGCTTTTTCTTCACACAGTAGTTCATCACTTATATAAAAAATTGTATATTTTCACACACCCACTCACACATTCACATAATTGTTTTAGTTTATATAAAATTTTAGTTATTTGTTCTAATTTTAGTATGTACTATATATTTTTATTTTTTTTTCTTCTCCAAAATACAAAATTACTTACTATACTTACTCTCTCTTTCTTTCTCTCATTATTTTTTTTGTGTGTGTTGCCATTCTCATGCGCATTTCTCTTTTTTTTCTTGTCTTTTTTTCTTTCTTTCTTTCAGTGGCGGAGAAAATTCAAATGAACAACAACAACAGCAACAGCAATATTCACAACAGCGACAGCAACAACAACAACAGCCTCAACGTTGTTTAAGCAGTCATCATTTACTTCGTCAGTCTTTCGTTAACCTTCCAAGTGGGCACAATATTATAAATAATAGTAGTAATAATAGTTCAACGGCAACAACAGCAACAAATAATCAACAAAATATTAATAATAGTAGTAAAACTAAATTAAAACAACAACAGCAACAACAACCGCAAAATAGTTCACCAACAAAAACAAATTTATTAGCTTCATGTAGTTGTGAATCATTTAATAAGAAAAGTATTAATCAAAAAAAATCTATTAATAGTAATATTAGTAATAATAATAATAGTAGTAGTATTAATAATACGAATAAAATTAATAATAAAAATGCATCAAGTAGTAGCGATAATAATATAAATGTGCCTACTTCATATGGTTTTTATAATAATTTATTATCAATAAGTAATGATGAGAAAATCATTGGTGATGATAGAAGAAGAGCAAATCAACAACAAGATACTAGAAAAAATATTGACAGTATTTATTCGGGTGTTGATAGTAGTTCCGCACATATTTATGATTCGGGTACGTTTACAACAACAACAACACCAACAACAACAACAGAAACAACAAATAGAAATCAATTATTACAACAACAACAACAGCAACAACAAATTAAATCAAATAATCAATTCGAATATAATACAACAAGAAATAGTAGTATAAATAATAGTAATCGGCAACCGATTGGTTGGCATATTATTGATGGTGATTGTGAAAAAAGAACATCAACAACAAATTCAACAACATCAACAATTAATAATTATAATAATGATGGTAATAGTATCGGTATTAATAGTGATATTATAAGTATTTCCGGTGATAATATAAGTTATAATAATTTATATTATTCAACAACAACACAATCGTCGTTTGGTGGCGGTGGTGGTGGTGGTACAACAATAATAACAACAACTCCACTAACAGCAACAACAACAACATATTCGGTGAAGAAAAATCTTGATTCATATAATTTAAGTAGTTCCGATCCGATAACACGTTATAATAGTCAATTGGATGATAATAATAGTATAATACTATTAAAATCTCATTATAGTGATTGTAATATATATAATAATAATAATAATAATACAAATAATACAAATAATAATAAAAAGAATAAAAAATTTCGTGGTGATTCAAGTAGTTGTGGTGGTGGTATTATTGGTGATATAAATATTGGTGATATTGATAATAATAAACATAATATAATATCGAAAAAATCCACAAAAAGTAATATATTTAAAACATATTTAACAAATAATAGTCCAACAACAATATTAACTAAAAAGCTACGTAATTTTTCATTACGTTCACGTCGTTGTAAATCATCACAAATTCTTGTTAAATCAAATACTGTCTCTGATAATTCGATACAACCAAATGATAAATATTATAATTTATATTTAGATGAGAAAAGTTCATTAATAAATGATAAAGATTATCAAAATCAATCACAACAACAATTTAATGATATAAATCAACATCAACATCAACAACAACAACAACAACACCAACAACAGCATCCATCATTAAGGCCATTATTATTGGCAAATGGTAATGTTAAAACATATCCAGTATGTCGTCCACGTGTTAAAAGTGATACAAAAAGTGATTCACGTAAACAACAGCAACAACAACCGAAAGTACGTAAATATTCAACAACAACATCAACAACATCAACAAATCAGAATATAAATGATAATAATAAATTATTAAAACAACACCAAACAATATCATCATCATCGAATGGTATATTAAATACAATAAATAATTCAAATTTAAATAATACGAATCCAACAAAAACATATAATAATAATAGTTTTAGTAATGGTTTAAAAAATAGTTTAAATGATATTTATAAACGTTGTACTAAAGCTGATTTTAATCGACAATTGAGTGCACCAATTGATTCAACTAGTTGTAGCGGTAGTAGACGAACAAATAATTCAAATAATTATTATATTAATAATAATTATAATATTAATAATAATTTAAATAATAATAATAATAATAATAATAATAGTCCAACTAAATTACAAAATTATTATTGTTCATCATCAAAACAGTCATCATCCTGTTGTTTTTCATATAGCAGTAGTTTAAATCGTCCAAATAAGAACAAGAAAGGTCACAAGCTGAATGGAAGGTAAACTAAACACAAAAAATAAAATATCAATCAATCAATAATAATTAACAATATTATTATTAATTAATTATTTTGTAAAAAAAGAAAATTTAACCAGAGATCGAAGATTTTATTAAACTTTTTTGAGAAAAGTCCATATCGGCCCCAGGTCTGGTTGAGTTCAGGTTCAGTTCAAACCTATCCGTATTTCGAATGGCAGGTTAAGCCATTGGTACCCGCTTACTTAGAGCGTGTAACTATATATTGTACAAAAGAGAAAATAGTTGTTGCGGAGTCTGGAGAAATCATGCCCTGACAGTAGTTATTTAAATTTTCGTACTAAAACCAAAGATATAATTGAGTAAAGATATGTAAAATTCTAAAAAGCTTTCATTTCACATGAGTAAACTACATTAGATCTTATGGAAAGAACTTTTAGGAGCTTTAAGTAGTATCCATAAGACCTAATGTAATTTACTCATTTTAGATGAAAGATTTTCAGAACTTTCTATATTTTTTCCTTATTAATATGTTCGCTTAAACCTTTTGCTTATAAGTTGTTAATCAATTGATTAATACCAGTGATACACTGGCATTTTTGAATGATCATTACACAAATGATTGTCATTGAGTGTCACAATGAAAATTTACGAACAAATAATAATTACGACGGCCAGTGGATCTCGCAGGTATAGACAAGTTCTGTAAAATCTAAGAACTTTTCTTATGATTAGATTTTAGTTCATAAAAAACAAAAAACTCATTAAGCTCAGAAATAGAAATTTAATTCAAACTCTACTATTATCAAAAAAGTTTAATAAAAATTTGAGTTTCTGAATTTGACCCCCTTTTTTGGAACGTTCGTGTGGAGTTTTTCTTTTTTTGTTTTGGAATTTGAATTTTTCATGTGTTTTTTAAATTAGTTTTTTAAAAAAAAATAGTCGACTTGAGTCAAGTTTAGAGATTTAGTAATATAAAAGGTATCGGAGTTAAAGTTAAGCTTTGAAATTCTACATTTTATTCTTCGAAAGGTCTACATTTTTTTTTTACTGACTTCAATTTCTCTCTCGAAAATGGTATAAAAATAATTCAAATCCATTAAGAAAATAGGCGATCTGTGAAAACCACAAAATCATTTCATTTTCATTTGAATAGCTACGTTAAGAAGAAAAATTGTCGTATTTGGGCTTCTAAAAATCCATCAGCAATTGTTGAACAACCAGCACATCCATTTCGTGTCACTGTTTGGTGTGCTTTATAAGCTGGCGGCATCATTAACCCGTAATTCATGAGATAGAGCAACAATTATGAATCAAAAGAATCGATTTCTGTAAAAGTAGTCGTGGTAGACATTTACGAGATATTCTTTTCCATTCATAAATTGTAAAGTCTCTACAATATACTTCATATAAAGAAATATTGAACTTTCATCGAAAATTTGTGGTTAAGTTAAAATTTGAAGAGAAAGTTCTTATTGAAAAACCCTATTAAGCTTAAAATAATTATCCAAGCTAACTTGTCAACAAAAAAAAGGATAATTCCAGAACATCGATTCAGGCGTACATTTGTCGACGTTTATTGCCACCTTTTTTGAAAAAATGAATCGCTGGTTCAGGACTTATAACGAAATGACTATCACAAATAATTGTTTCTTATGTCAAAACTGTTCCTTTTTAGGATAACCAATCAATTATCAAGATTAAAGTTGAGTGATTTGTTAAATAAGGAAAAAAACAAAGGTTTAAAATCTAATTTTTCATAACCTACAAAGCCTACTCTTTGATAAGATCTCTGAATGACGATAATTTCGAGACATAAACACATATTTCTAATATTTAAAATTAATTTTTAAAGAAGTTAAGAAGTTAAATTAAGTGTCCAGAATATTCTTAATGTCGCTGATTTTCCTAGAACTGTAGGCAAATAAAGAAGAAATTCTTCTACCTTAGTAGATCGATTTCTCTACTTAAAAGACAGTATATCCTATTACAACAGTTCATTAATTTCTTTTAAAATGTTTTTAATGATTAAGCAAAAAAAAAAAAATCCGATGAAATTCATGTCGATTTAAAAATAAGAAATATAAAACCGTGTGACATTTTCTTTTTAAAACTTACAAAAAAATTTAATTCTTCAACCCAAAAAGAAATTCTATTCAATTCTTATAAAAAAAATAGAACAAAAAAAATGTAATCCAGATTTTATATACGTTTATATAAATTACATCCATTTTAGATTCGAAAAATGATTCTTCAACACAAAAAAAACAGGATCGAACTCTTTTTTCGCCCATTTTCCTTCTACTAGGTTACCGTTCTTGGTTCTTAGTCCAAGTTCTTTTTTTTATCCTAGATTTGCTACAAAGGATTGCTTTTTTTCATACAACAAAAAAATTTAATTTAAAAATTATCGATTAAATCTTATTCTTAAAACATTTATCAAGATTCTTTTCTTTTTAAGAGCAAAAAAAAAAAATTCAATCCATTTCTGTCATAGAGAAGAAAAGTATTTCTAGGTGGGTCAGTTTAAAAGTTTTGAGATTATATATAATACAGGATAGTACTGTGTTTAACAGGATGAAACTACTATGATTTCTCAAGTCTTGAGAAGTGGTGATTTTTTTTCGTCACTTTGGATGTTTGTATCTCAATCCCAAGCTTTCAAGTATACGTACAATTGTCATTGTATTTTTTTATTTTCAAGAAAACCATAAAACATGATAAACTGTAAATTTTACATTAGATGCATTAGATGTGTGTATACTTCCAAAAAGTGATCAAGGAAATTCGTTCTAGAGCCGAGATCTATATATTTCATCATCTTTGTTATGGGACTAATAATGGCAGAAACGTAACAGTGAAGTTAGATAGAGTAGAGGTACCTGCGTACAACACTAGACACCTTATTGGCCCATTATGAGTATCCTATTCCCCTTTGAAGTATGTATTTGATTTTTCTACAAGATTGTATTAAACTACCGATTGTAGTAACCCTAATTTTTCGAAGAAGTAGCTCCCGAGAATGTTGTGTTGTTGAGTTCGAAAAAGGGCTGAGTATTCACACGAGATGTTTGTGATGTTCTCGGCGGCCGAACCAATGTCTCCACAGAATCGACAGAGACCGCTCTGTGTACCAATCCTAGTTTTAAAGCGTATTTCCTAGAGAAGGCAGTAATCTGTTAATATCCCCTAATTAGCGTGCACAACTTATTCGATTTCGATAGCTGACCTTCTTTTGATCTAGCTAACTTATGCCTACTTGTATTACAATATCAGCGTGTGTTTGCTTCCTTGAGAATTTTATCTTTGATTCGTGATTTATACACGGAGAGAGGAGACAAAGTACATTAACTATTTCGCTTTCTGAATTGTCCTCTTTATCCTGGGGCTGGCCTCTTTGTCGATTCGTTGCACTCAATTCCACACTGGGCTAGAAACACAAAATACAGCGATTTTACAGTTGATTTTAAAAAGTTTTGAAGAGTCCTTTATAAATATTTTAGAAACTGGAACTAAAGAAATCATTGAGAAAAATTTTAACCTAAATATTTGTTGTACAGGGTGGAAAGGAATCACAATAATTTTCGAAATATGAAGTTTTTTTAATTAATAAATATTTGTACGTATTCTGTATTTCTAAACTAGATATATATTCTTTTACACTTTATTAAATTTACACGTTTTATAAATAATTGAATAATATTCTTTGGAAATCGATTAAATACCTTTGAAATTACGAAAGTAAAGTAAATTTCTTATTATTTACGGTATTTACACATAAGAAAGGTGAAAATATTTCAGTATTTATATACTCTAGAAAAAAAAATCCTTTTCTTATTTATTTTATATACGAATTTTTGTGCTTCTTAAATATGTTTGAATTGAAATGAAAAGAAAAAATCGACTTTTTTTTGGGAAAATATAGAATAATCTTGTCGGAAATATTTACAAAAAAATTCCTAAAAAGTATGTAAATATAAGAAAAAAAAAAAGAAAAAATTGTATTTATTCTGTTCAATTGAGATTTATTTTAAAAGGTGTTTTATGTTTGCAGAAAAGAAAAAAAAAAAAAAACGTTCAGTTAATATTTTTCTTCAAAAAGAGTTTTTGTATAAAATTTTCCATGAATTTTTTTTCTAATTTTTCGTTTCTTAAAGAAAAAATAATTCTAATAAACGAGTTAAGAAAAATTTACATTATTTATTATATACACAGGGTGATTCTTTAGATTTTGTGAAGCTTAATCTAGAAAGCTAATGCCCTAGACATACTACACGATTTAATCCAGTCGATTATTTTAAATCCAGATCATGCGACACATTCTGTTTTTCTGGATTAAAATTCATTCTCAATTATTCTTTGACATTTCTCAAAGCTTTCTATAAATTTTTTTTTTGGTTAGAAAATTTTGGAAGTAAAAAAAAATTATTTGTGAATATGCGTACATCTAAAATCTAAGAGAAAAAATTTAAAAATATGATATTTTTTAAAAAAAGAACCATTTCCTTCAAAATACAAAAAATTAAAACCGCCAAATTCAAATCTGTGATTTTCTACTGTGTCTTCTTCTTATTTGCGCTTTTTCAAGGTTTATATCTATAAATATAAGTAGTATTACCAGATCTAAAAGCGAAAGCTTTAAAGCTTTTCATACTCAGAGAACGAAAGGTTCTCAGTTATTCAATAATTTAGATTAAAATTCTCGGTTATCTATCCTCAATAATTGAGAAAATCTGGTCCGTTATCGAATTTTAACTGAGAATCGTGAGATAATCGAGATTATCGCTGCTAATATGTCTTTAGTATAAGCTCACCCTGATTTTTCGTGTTGCTGGCTAACCATTTCAAAAATTTCCAAAAAACGACAAAGTCACCAAATTCGATCTCTACACCTTGTTGCATACTATAATGATCCTACTAAAAAGCAGCTATTTTAAACTAAGTGTGTACTGGCAAACAAATTGCTGCAGTATCTTTTTCACGCATGACATATACTTCGTTTACATGATCTACTGGAAGTCGATTTCAATTCAAAAAATTCTGCATATAAACTCGGATCGACTTGAACTAAACTATGAAGATTTTTCTGATCGACATGAAATTTTCATGTAATCTAGAAAAAAGAAATTTGTCTGCAAGCTATCTGTCAATGTTGAAGCTGATTTGAAGTCAATTTCAAGTAAATCTAAAGCTAAAAAACCCGGATTGAATTTCAAGTCGATCTTAAATCAATTTCGAAGTAATATATCGTTTTCGGAATCAACTTGCATTATCTGTTAACAGGAATATACACAAAACTGGAAAATGGTGAAAATTGTTAATGCCGCGGCCTCTCTGATCTCTCGAATCTTCTCAAAACGCTAATACTTAAACTACGTATACTAAACCAATTCACCATGTGCATAGACAGCTAAAGAAACATATGCAAGTTGATTGTGGAAATCATATAAATGCCATGTGCGAAACCGATATTGCAGAAATTTGCTTGCAAAGGGGCACTCAGATTTATATGTAGATTTGTTGTAATATGACAATGACAAATATGACTTAAGGCTTTCAGTAATTGAAATCTTTTGAAATCTTCTAAATGTAAAAACAATTTATTTTAGTTATTCCACCTGAAAATCCGTCAGAATCATTTCCTTTTAAATATCATGAGAAATTCTATTTGTTTTTGTTCAGGCAAAATCAGAAGTCAGCTTCAACCTTGTTCTATCATTTTCTCCAAGCTTATAAAAAGCTTTTAATTGGTACCTAAAAGGTATACTATATTAGGCTGTGTGTGCGACCATCAGATTAACACTTGTTCTGAAATTTTTGAAATATACTCCTTTTAAGTGGAAACAACTTATCAAAATTTGTTAATATAATCATCCGGCAGAGTTTGGACTAATTATTGATTCGATTCGATTTCGTATTGAATGATTTTGTTAATTGATAAGCATGCTTCGAATTCAATAAGTTTGGCTAAAATTTATTGCGCCACAGTTGGGACGTGTGCGGGTTACAAAATGCGAGGTTATTCATATGATTCACCCTATATAACATAGTCTTACGTAATAATTTTCTTGATTAAAAAAGAAAAATACAAAATTTTAAATACTTGATTTATTTTTATTCTAGTCTTTTTTTTTGACTACCATTTTTTGAAAATCCGCCTTTTCTATTTTAATAATTTAAATAAGAACTCTGTTAGACATCTTACTAACGAAGAGGATGATAAATTTCCATTCTAATCTTAGTTCTAGAAGTTTAAAACTCAGAAGTTATATATAGCTGAAAAATTCACAATGGTGTCAGGATCAGGATCAGTTAGGCCTACACAAAAGAAAATTTATAATATTATAAAGGGTTTGTCAGTAAGAACTTTTTTTTTCAATAGAGCTGTATTTGCTCATGATATAACAATTGTGTTATTCAGATTTTTAAATTTATTGCACTTGAGTTTTTGAAAATCCAAGATCAATCGTTGAACATTAATCTCGTGTCATTCTTTGGTGTGCTTTATCGGCTGGCGATAAGCCATTGGAACGTATTTTTTCGAAAATGGTGTTCTTACTGTCAGTGTAGTGCGCAACAGAGGCAGGGTAAACAATTTGAATGTCCTTTTTTTTAAAAATATAGATGTCGACGACTTGTGGTTTCAACGAAAAGGCGCAACATGCCACACTGCTCAAGAAATAATTGATTTATTGAAAACCAAATTTAATAGACGTATAATTGAGCATATAGGTGATGTCAATTGGCCATTAAGATCTTGCGGTTTAATACTGTTGGACTGTTTCTTGTATGCCTACGTGAAGGATGAGCTTTATACGAATAATCGAAGAAAAATTTCAAAACTCAAAACCAATATTGAAAGATAGAGCCAAAATTATGTAGAAATGTGATCGAAAATTTTTGCAAAAGAATCGATGTCGTGGTGGACATTTACCAGATATTGTTTTCCATTCCTAAATTGTAGAGTCCCTATAATATATTTCGATAAAGAAATTCAGAACTTTCATCCAAAATGTGGGTTTAAATTAAAATTTTAAAAATAAGTTCTTATTGAAAAACCTTAAACCTTAAACAATTTTCCATTTCGTAATTCTTTTTTCTTCCATAGAAGATGAGAAAGAAGGTCTCTAAATTGACTATGTCCCAAGATTTAGTACATTATTTCAAGGTTATTCGTGTACGCAATTTCAATTCTTTCCTTCGTTTTGGTGGGTGGTGGGTGAACTTGAAAAAGACAGACAATGTGGTCAAAAAATTAAATTATTCAAAACATGATTTAAATTGAAATTAAACCGAAAAAAATTAACACTTTTTAAAGAAATCAATTATCAACAATAAAAAAAAAAGAAAACTGCTAAAAAATATACTAAATACAATAAATTAATTAATTTTAAATAATTAGTCTAATAAAAAACAAATTAATTATTGAATTTTTTTTTTTCATAAATCAATTTCACGCGCGAAAAACGCGATTTCTTTCTTTTTTTCAAAAATTTATAATTTCTTATTAAAACAAATGTTAAACATTAATTATTATGCAAATAACATTTCACATTCTGGTAGAAAAAAAAATAAGAAACAAATCAAAATTTAATAATACTAATCTGCATAAAACAATAACAGAACAGGTTTTTCCGCGAGATATTGAACAGTATTAAGTGTTACTCGATTAAATGGAAAAATTCCATAAGTATTTTTATGTCCTATGGTAGCCAAGCCACCCACTACCAGCGGGTATATTAGTTTTGTCCACTACATTTCTAAGGCATAGAAATAACAATCATCGGAGAAGGGTTTCGAAGGTTATGGTTATGGTTATGGTTATGGTTATGGTTATGGTTATGTGTACATGCCCGTTCGTTCGTCTGTCCGTGTACAAGATAACTCAAAAACACGATTCTAATGAAATTTACAATGTAACTTGATTATCCCTTAACTAGATTTGGTATTGAATTTCAGCAAAAACGACAATGGGGAAGCTAAGCTATTAAGCAAAAACCACATACAGAAAAGAAGCAAAGCTTTTGGCTAGTTCTGATAACTGAATTTTACCACACGACTCCATTGGACTTATTTCAAGACATAATTTTAGTCGGACTGAAAAAAAGGCTAATGGAGACTCGAAAATTTGGACTTTTTTGTCAGTCCGACTGAAATTATGTCTTGAAATAAGTCCAATGGAGTCGTGGGGTTAGTTGTGAGAACTCAAAAATCAGTTGTAACAAGTAAATTTCAGTCGTCGAAACTACACAACTGAAATTTATAGTTGTTGCAACTGAGTTTTTAATTCTCACAATTGAGGTTTCAGTTCTCACAAATAAAATTTAGTTATTACAACAAAAAAGCCAGATAACTTCACTCTAACTCTTTGATGTTTAACAAATACAATACCAAATCGAGTTAATGAATAGAGCCAAGCAATATTATAAATTTCAATACAATCAGATAAGCTGGTTTTGAGTGATTGTATATGCAGAGTTGGAGGGACATAAAGGGATGTACCAATCGACATATATCCATTACAAACTAAATGATACAACAAATACACACACCATATTATCGTATACTCTACCATAGGGTGTAAATATGAAAAGACCTGGGTCAAACTAACTTGACGTAATTTCTTTGAATTAATAAAAAATATATGTAAAATATTTTACCTTGATTTTGTAATTAATAACAAAACACATGCATATGCGATTTAATAATACAATATTATTGGTTATTGGAAAAAATCACCCAGAAAGAAATGAGGAAGAATCACTACTACGCGGTCAGCTGAAGGCAATAGACACGTTTTGGATGCGGGGACCAACTTCTTAAGTTTATGGTTTATAAACTGTAAGAATTTAAATGAATTTCAAAGATTTCGAACGTTAGGATAGTAAAGATCCCCGTACTTTTGAAGATATGTTTTTACTCAGGTTTAAGACAAGTACTTGGTAGAGAAAAATTTGTCATCATTTCTCTGATAACTTAGCAAATATGTATATTTATAACGGGTGATTCATCGTTCAAGTTCAGGAAAATATTTTGAAATAAAGCATTCAAAACTGAATGTGATTATAAAGACTTTATTAAAAACCGAAAACTTTCGGCGACCCCGATCCCACAATCCCATTCAACAGCGTGCACAATTGACCCAATTCGTGGTCTAAGTGCCGGGAGTGCCAATAGGCATTACTCTCAACATTATCAATCAAGAACCAAAAAAACAGTGATAAAAATTCTGCAATTAAACATCAGAACATCAAGAGTCCATCCATGGACGCTGAACTGGTGTAATCCCTACTGAATCAAACTGCAATTACAGCTTCAAGTTATTCACGCGTGATGTGTAAAAAAAATCGCGATTAAAAAAAAATACCTCAAAATGTCTTAAACAAATTGATCACAATCCTTTATCAGATAGTGTTACAATCCTTTCGACCTTATATTGTGGCGAAAATCGATATCCTTTTCTAAATCACGTTTAAAGCCAAGATTATTCTATCACATAAGAACTTTTCTAGGACTTACAAATCTTTCTATTCTTAGTCGAGGACTAAATCCTATTAAAAAACGCGGTTTATATACGAGTATATTTCTTCGAAAATTCCAAAAATAATATTTTCCATTTGATTATCAGATCAATGTGTGAAATTATTAATATTCCCATCGGGATCAGAATTGAAATGACGTGAATGAATAACAGTTGAACAATCAATTGGGAGCTCTTTAGCTGTCTACTTAATTTATTATCCTCTCTTGACAGTCACCAATTCAATATATTTAAAAGCATATTATGGTAATGAAAATTTTTTTTGGGTACTACATATTACCTAATAAGACTTAACCTGAATTTGTTTTCGAATATAGAAAGTTTTTCTTTTTAACGTTGTACTTCTAAAGCAAACAAAAAAGTAACTAATATTTTTCTGAGTAATATTTTCTGAACTTAGTTAGTTGAAAATTTCTTACTATTTTTGTTTTTTCATATTCAAAACTTTTAAAAATGAATTTTTAATTTAAAAAAATTCGATCCTTTTTTGACCTACCTTGAGACATAAAACATTAACCTACAAATGATTTTGTCTTTACGGACTTTTAATAGTAAGTTTTGTAAGGACATATCGTAAAAGTTAGCTTTAAAGGAAACAATTTAAATTTGAAGTTTCAAACACATAAAACCGGAGCTGTTAATTAACAAAAAGGACTCCTTGATTCGGATAATCGTATTTTATGAAAATGATAAATTCAATACAAGATTCTGTAGGACTTTCCGATTTCCTAGGCGTAAAGCTAAGACAGGGCATAAGAATTTTAGAAAGGCTAGGGTGGGGCATGGCAGAAAAAAGGGGGCTAAGGTGGGCATGGCACAAAAAAGGTTGGGAAACACTGATCTAACCTATCTAATATGAGAGACACACATATAGTATACATACTATGGTATGAAAACTGTAGTATGGCTGATACCATTTCATTATCATATTTCTAGTTCATTTTTTGAAATGGTATAAAGTGACACACATGTGGTATACTACATGGTATTCTTAAATCATGGTATCTATTCCATATGTGTGTCTCTAGTATAACCTAATATTATAAAGAGGAAATGTTTATATTTTTGTATGGATGTTTGTAACGAATAAACTCAAAAACTACTGGACCGATTTCAAAAATTCTTTCACTATTAGAATGCTACATTATCCTTGAGTAACATAGGCTATATTTATTGCTAGAAAAAAATTAGGGATCCCTACTTAAACTTAAATAATATAATCTATAGAAATATTATAAAGAGGAAAGATTTGTTCCACATACATCTGTATCCAATGATCCTCCCCCCATTCATGTCTGTCGCGTCTAATATTCTCTGTAGTCTAACTTCATGTACAAAAAATCCTTGTAATGTTTAAAAAATAAATGTCCACCCGTGTGAAGCCGGGACGGGCCGCTAGTCCAATATAAAATTTTAATTAAATTAAATTAAATTCTGTACAAATTGATACATACTAAATATTGATGAGATTAGAATGGTCCATTGGGAATTTTTATATAAAACATCTCTGATATTATATATTCAATAGAATGTCCTTAAATCCTATTAAAATTATAATGTTTTTAAATACAAATTAACATCATAATAATTAATCCCTAAACTGAAAAATTATCAATCAATATTTGTGGGAATTGTTATATATGAGCTTTTTGTATTGTCAGGAAAATGTCGGTTATATACACATACAAAAAAAGAAAGTTCGTTTAGTTAATCCTTTTCGAAATAATGGGCTTTAGTAATTAATAAACGAATAATTAAGTAAACAAATGCCTAAAATAATATATTGTATATTTTTTAATAGAATTTATCCGTGAAACAGTAAAGGATTTGGTTGCTGCGGGCGAGGAATTGTCGGTTATTTTGTTAATGCATCTTTTTTTTCTCCTTTTGAAATGTATAATTTGATAGGATTTTATGAAAACATTTAAAAATCCTTTTAATTCCTTTAATTGGTATATACTTTTTTTTGTAAATTTAATTTCTACTCTAACGATCTTCATTATATAAATAATAAACAAGAAGGGTTCAATTTTAATGGTAAACTCTTTTAAAAGTGTCAATTTGTTTCATTTTAATTGTAAATTAGAAACAGAAAAGTTCTTCTAAAATATGATAATAATAATTAATTGAGTCTTAACTTATCAACAGATGTCAATAATGGTGTAATAGGTATCGATTAGTTAGAAAATATATTACTAAATGATTGGAGACATAGTTGAAAAACACGAATAATATTTTAAACTTGTAAATGAACGCAGAATGTGGGGGTTCTTCTATTGCCAGCGGTATTTATCAAAATACAAAAACATGGCAAAACGAGATGTAATTACGCGGAAGATTTTCCGCTAGTTAAAAATATAAAGCCAACAGGGATGTTTGAACAATTTTCTAAACTTTCTGACATTGTTGGCGCTGGTTCTATTTCGGTCAATTTGGTATGTCTAATACCCAATGTTGTAGTTATAGGTTAAGCTCAATTTGAATTAAACTAGAACTCTGAGCTTAAGATCTACTTAAGATTTTGTTGGTTTTCAAAACGAAGCTTAAATAATTTCGACAAGTGACATTATGAATTTTTGGTAATTGAGCCTGATTTTTTATATTACAGTTTAAATTCTATTTAAATTATACAAACTTAGCTTAAGCTCTCACTGTGAATTTGGCATTTAATGGCCTAAAACGCCCTCATTCCGCAGGGACTTTAACCAATTTTATTTGTTATTCGAATAGTTAGCCGACATACGAGGTGATGTTTTAAGTAATATAGAACTTCCGATAGGGATAACTGTCAATCTGAGCTATCATACTGACCGATCCTAGTATTATAAATAATCATGAATAAACTCATGTTTTACTTCGAAAATCGGTCGTCGATTCACGTTATTTATAGACTTATTTTATCGCCAAATTTTGTTCAATGGCGAGCTTCATTTTTGGTTTAATAAGCAAAATTCTCGCTGCTGGAGTAAGATTAATCCAAAAGAGACTCTAGAGATCCCGTTACATCTAGAAAAATGTTGTTTACACGCTAGTGGCATCATTGGTCTATATTTAAATAAAAATGAACCAGGATCTCACGTCATGGTCAATGAGATTGTTTCAGGACTATGAATAATAAATGTTTGTTCGAAAATATGGATGATATTGATCCTGGCGAGATGTGATAGGATGGGGCTACGTGCCATAAAGTGATAGAAACAATCGATTTATTGAAGATAATATGATTTCCAGAAATGGAAATTAGCCTCCAAGGTGCTTCGATCTGACATCTTTCGATTGTTTCCTTTGGAGTTATGGGAAGCCTTTGTTTTATGCTGACAACTGACGAAACCAACATTGTTCGCATTATTCATGACAAAAAAATCATGACCCAAAATTGGATTGAAAGAATACGTTTCTTGTGAAGAGAAGTCGCGGTGACCAAACGCCTGAAGTCAGTTTTAAATATTAATTTTATGAATTGGTCTTGGATTTTTGAATTTAAAGTTCTATCTATATAATGATTCCAATAATGAATAGTATATTGAATCTACAGCCTTTAAAATTTGTTATGCTTTCTCTTAGGAACAATTCAAAACAGACCCGATACACACATGTCTAATGAAATTTTAAAAGTTTTTGTCAGTTAATTTATATTTAAGCCCATAAATAAATGTCCATCCATAGTTATACATAAATGTCAATATATTCAGGACTATCAAAATGCAAATTGAAATATAGAAAACAATCAAAAATATTTCTCAGAAATTTATCATAAAATGTCCCCGGACTTACGACATCTTATTCTTGTTAGTTTGTTGTTTTGATAAGATTTTATGGAATATCCAATTTGTATGACATTTTATTGTATTTAAAGACATCATCATAAAAATCGAAACATCTTTAATGCAGTCGAATATATTGTATATAATCGAATTCTATCAATTCACAAATGTCGATAATTTTTGATGCGAATTTATTAACAACGCCTTCGGGAATTTTCTGGTTTTGGTCAGTCATATTTTACTGGTCATGTGATTATGTTATCAGAATTTTTAATGTGATTTTCTTGTTCGTCATGAGGACGTCTCCAAGGGTTTTTGCTTTGATTATTTCAAATTAAAGTTTCATATTTTTGTTCATTGATCTTCCTTTCTATCAAAACTGGATTTGATCATGCTAAAACCAGTTTAAAGTGATACTATAGTATATGAAGTTTCATTTTTACTTCATATTTTGCAAAATATTTTCCATGACAACATGTAATATATTGTATAGAAGTACAGGGTTTTTCAATAAGAACATTTTTTTGTCGAAATTTTAAATTAAACACACATTTTGGATGAAAGTTCTGAATTTGTTTACTGAAATACATTGTAACGAATCTACAATTTATGAATGGGAACTAATATCCACCACACGACTATGTTTGCAGACATCGATTCTTTTGACAAAATTTTTGATCATATTCCGAATAATTGTGGCTCTCTATCTCACGAATTACGATTTCAATATTGGTTTTGAGTTCTGCAATATTGTTCTTGGATTATTCTTATAAACTTCATCCTAGAAGTTCATTAAATTTGGTTTTCAATCAATCGATTATTTCTTGACTTGTATGATACGTTGTGCCATCCAACCATAAGTCTTCGACATTTAAATCATGCAAAAAATTGGTTTAATCAACAAATAATCGATGTTGAACATGATCTGATGACTTTAATTCTTGCACCAATTGGACTTTATAAGTCTTTAGTGCCAAATCCCTTCGCAAAATACGCCTTATGATGTTTGTGGACAAATCTAATTTTTGAGAACATCGTGGAATCGATAAATTTTGGTATTCTTCAACACTTCCACTCACAGCAGCAATGTTTTCAGTTGAACGACTGGAACGAACACGTATTGTTGTTACTACAATACGTTATGTACTAAACTAGTAGACTTAAAATTTTTCCATTAAATTCTTAATTGCAGGCTCTGAAACACGATTATAACGACCGAAAATATTCAAGATTTTACGAAATGTATGGTTTTCACAGATTTCCCATTTTCATAATGGATTTGAATTGTTTTTATAAGATTTTCGGAGCGAAATTGAATTCATTATAATAAAATGTAGACCTTCTACTGTAATTATGTATGTCGAAAAACTAAATGATACAACTCTCATCATAAGCAAATACAACGCTATTCAAAATCTAAAAATTTCTTATTGAAAAACCCTTTTTCTTTTAATAAAATGAAAGTCTTTAAGATTCAAAACAAACAAATTAAATAGTAATAAAAAAGAAATGCTTTTATTTTATTTAATTAAAATGTTTTAAAAGAAAGATATTTTTTTCTTCAATTAGAACAAAAAAACATTAAAATATTGGTTTTTGTTTGAGCTTTTGTTGAATTTTTAAAAATTCTAAAGATTTTTTGAATTCTTTTTTTGAATAAAAAGTTTTCTTTCTCATTTAATTTATATTAGAAGTAAAAATTATAAAAGCTTCTAAAAAGTTAAGAATTATAAATCATTCTTCTTTGTTAATAAAACTTAAAAATTGCATTTTCTTTGACCTAAATTTTTTTGCATTATATGAAATTTTGGCAAAAGTTTTTCGTTCTTTAGCAATTTTAATAATTTAGAATTCAATTTCCTAAATAACAATGTTCTACATGGTGTAGGTGACTGCGCCATTATCGAGAATACATTTTAAATAAATTATACAATAGTACAAAACCAATATTGTGATTTCTTATTTTACTGAAAATATCGTAGAGGCAACGACGATGGAATATATAGATCTATACTCTAGAACAAATTTTTCACTTTTTGAAAGCTCTCTTTTATTATACAGCTTAGCGTATTTTGTTGTTTTATTTGAAAAAATCAAATACAATGATCCTTGTGCATACTTGAGAACAGTTTTTAAAAAGTGCTTATGTAAATTTGCTTTACAAATAATACAAATAACAATTGTATTCTTTTTAATTATAATTGCTACTGTACTGATGTGCCTCTACAGAGAATGAGAAGTATAACAAATTTGAGCCCGACTTGTGACAGTCAACTTGATGTCAAGTTATATATTAGCTGCGTTTTTTTTTACAAGTTGCTCCAGAATAGACCAAAATTTTACATTCAATACAAAAACCATATACACCCTCTTTTACTTGGATCAGAAAATTGGTAATACTTTTTTTAAATAAAGTTTATTGTTGTTTTTGCTCCTTATCGTTTTTTGTCTTTGTCTTGTTTTGACCCGAAACAGAGCAATGTGAGAAAATGAACCTATTGAGTTATTGGTTCATCAAGCCAATATGACTTCAGGCTTTATTCAACGGTGGTATAATTAATTTTTCGACCCTCACGTTAGTCAAGCTTACAACCCTGGTTAGACCAATACTTGAATATATACCAGTCAGGTATGGTCCCTCTATTATAAAGTTCAAATAGTGTTCAAATTAATAGAGTGGAGTCTTTTCAATGCAGATTCGTACAATTTGCTTTAGATAATCTTCCATGGAATATCGCTTTCTATTGCCTCCATATAAGAATAAATTAAAATTGATCGGACTACATTCTTTTGAAAGAAGACGTCTTATGACTGATGTTGTTTTTGTTCATAAAATTTTAATGGTGTAATTGACGCCATTTGGATAATATGGATCTAAACGTTAAAACACGTTCCTTAGGATCCATGGAACTGTTTAAAATAATGCATAATAGAGCTCAATACTCGTACTTGTATTGTATTAAAATTGTCACTGTATTAAAGGAAGATGCAATTATGTAAATAATAGACTATCTTTTTATCGTTCGAATAGTGGAAATGTATTGTTATAATCACAGATCCGAATGTATCAAATTCGTGTAGAACAAAATTGACAAACTTTTTTAGTTTTCTAAAATTTGTGTCTTACAGAGTTTTTGCTTAACTTAATGAAGTCCTTTAGCAGCTTAACTATTTAGCACCTAACGTTCCATTTTAAATCGAATAAAAAACAATGTTCTTTACACTTTAACCAAATGTTATATACAAGGTGGAGTCCAAAGTAATCAGGACTTTAAAAAAAAAACAGAACAAATGGTTTTTTCGGCAAAATCAATTCATTTTATTCAAAATAGTCTCCTTCTGCTTCAATACAGCTTTTTGCACGGTCCAAAACCATGTCGAACGAGTGTTTTAGCTCGTTGGCCTGTATGGCCGCCAGTATGCCGGTGCAAGCCTTTTGAATGGCCTCTACGTCTGCATAACGCTTTCCTTTCATCGGCAAATGCATTTTTCCGAAAAGGTAGAAGTCGCACGGTGCCATATCCGGTGAATACGGGGAGTGGTTGATGGTTAAAATGTGATTTTTGGTGAGATAATCGGTCACAAGCGTCGATCGATGAGACGGCGCATTATCGTGCAACAAACGCCAACTTCCATCTTCGCGATATTCGGGCCGAACACGTCGAATACGGCGCACCAAACGCTTCAAACCTCCTAGGTAGAATACCGCATTAACGTTTTGACCGGGTGGAACAAATTCTTTGTGGACAATACCCTTGGAATCATAAAAACAAATCAGCATTGTCTTCACTTTTGACTTCTCCAGGCGCGATTTTTTGAGTTTCGGCTCGTCCGGCGCCTTCCATTCAGCACTCTGGCGTTTCGTTTCGGGATCATATTGAAAACACCACGTTTCGTCACCAGTCACAATGTTATAAAGGAAGTTTTTGTCCTTTTTGACCTCTTTAGTGATGTCCTTCGAATGTTGAATTCTGAGCAATTTTTGGTCGTCGAAGCTCATTTTCGCACCGATGACACAAACATACTGCACTTAAAACGCAATAACTTCACTTTCAATAGATGAAATGTCATGAAATTCTCACAGGAAGTCGATAAAGGATGGCAGATTCTAACGCACCAGTCGGCATATAGATGGCGCCACTAGGGGCGCTAGATTCAAAAAGTCCTGATTACTTTGGACTCCACCTTGTATTAGCTTTTGAAGCTTGTCATAAGACATTTCAAATACATGTAATGCGGGTTAATACGTATTACATATAGTATGACTTACATTATCTAATGTAAAATCGTAAGAACTTATTCAAAGACCTAATATTTCCATATGGTTAATTTCCTGTGCTGGAATAAAAATTCCTTTTTAGTATTTTCAATGGTGGTTTTCTTAAATACCTGTGTGTACCAAGGTTTATATTCTCCCACAAGAAAATTATAACGATATTTACGATGTTTTCAAAATTTACATAGTTAAAATCAATTAAAAGCTTACTGATGGGAACAAAGAATCGTCACACTTTAAAAAGTGACAAGTTCCACCAAGTTTACTACTATGGATTTTCACAATCCGATAACTTCACAAAACTCAAAACTTATACTCTTTCATGTGTGACAATTTAATAAATCCATTAATTTGCTCATCGATTTTAAAAAAATCTAACAAATTTATTCGTGAGAAAAATTATCATTTTTAATTAAAAATTGTTTATTTTTTTCTTTTTCTTTTTCTAATTAAGAATTAAAACTCATTTAAATGGAAACTATTAAATTGTAATTACATAACAAATTGTTTTCTGCTGTTTTTTTTTTTTTTTTTTTTTACTTTCTTAGAAGAGAATCAGGTCAAATTAATTGAAATTGAGAAATAATTTTGTAAAATAATCTTCTATTAAATTAATAATTATATTTTGTAATTTTAATTCTACATTTTTATTGATTTGTGATTACATTTAATTAATCATAAATTAATTTTTCAAACTTGTTTGTAATTCGATCAAAATTAATGGGCTTATTCTCGAACCGAAGCGATTTCGTGATTGCTAATTGCTGTATCGAGAAAAAATCAACATTAACATTCTAAAGTACAGCCCAGGGATGCTGTAATATCTCAGATTTGTATTTTCTAAAAATCGATTTTCTTAGAAAGGGAATATTGATATTTTGATCAATTTTGTAATATCTGATTTTTTAATAGATTGATTATTTGTGAAGTAATCGAATCCTAAGATGGAACATTTTTTTTATTCCTTTAAAATTCAAAATTTAAAATTCTAAAGTTAAAAAGTACAAATTCATTTATACGAGTTTTGAAAATCTAATTAAATTCTGCTCAAAACTTAACTTTGTACCGAAATCCTTACAGAAAAGTGCTAAATCAGTGTTTTCCAACGTGGGGCCCACGCCCCACAAGGGGGCAATTTGATTGTTAAGGGGGCAATTCGAAAATGGACATGACACGAGTTTAACCCTTTCGCTCCGGGCCATTTAAATGCGATGGTAGATTTCGGATTTAGTTTCTTAAGTGAACAATTCAATTTTGTAATATTAAAAATTATGTATGTTACATAGGGGGGGACATAAGAATTTTAGAAAGGCTAAGGTGGGGCATGGCACAAAAAAGGTTGGGAAACACTGTGCTAAATAGTATTTTAGTTTTTCGTTTTTGTGTGGATTGACTTATTTTGTAGACCCTGACGAATCCGTTTGTAAAAAGGTAGAATGCCGTGGCAAGATCACTGAAGTAAATCTATTGCTATTAATTATTTACCAATTAAACAATTATATCTATAGTACACTCTTACAAATCGTCCTTGTACCTTTATTACCATCCTTCTTATAAATCATCAAACATTAATTCTTAAAATAATATGAAAAAGTGCTTATAAAATCGATCTCTTCGAATAGATCATTTTATGTCGATCTTTTAGCGGAACAATTTTTGATTGTCTAGTGTAAAACGATCCATTAGATACATTTTTATTGTGAAAATCGGGACTACAGCTCAGCCCTTCTGTATAAATGTGACAGATTTGTATGATATTTGTTTTCTTTTTTTTTTTAAACATTAATAATCACAAAATGTTTATCATAAGGACGAAAAGTCGCAGTCCATTCGGTTGGAAAAAAAAGGCCCTAAGTCTCGGTTGAGACAAAAAGAACAGTTCTAATTAACAGGAGCCTACATACTACATACAACGCTGGTTTAATGATCTTATATAACTGAGAAAATAAGTTGTTTTTCTTAAATATCCAAATTGAGTACTATCGAGTCCCTTTTTATACGAATCTTTTTTATGCGATTTTGTAGATATTCGGTTAGAAAGTTTGAACGCAGATTGCTGGAAATTGACTCCGAATATAATACAAAAGCAATACTTTTACGCCATATATAGTATAGAATTAAAAATATTTACAAATTTCTTTTTTTTTTCGAATTAAAATAATTTATATGAATTAGAAAAATACAAGAAAACAAAGTATTTACAAGTTTGTTTTTGTAGAAATAAATTTATTGAAAACTTTCAATCGGGCTTAATTAAAAATATGATTTTTTTTTTTAAAAAAGACCAATAAAAACAACAGAGTAAACTATTTTTTATTTATAAAAACATGAAGAAACAAATAAATTAAAAGTCGCCCCGAAACGGAGAAAATATACACATATGTAATTAATTTCTTCAGTTAAAATTTAAATAATTTTATTCTTGCAGCAAAATATCAATATTATTGCAGAACACATGAAAATCGAGACAATTCCATTAAAAAATTTATATTCAAAATACACAAGAATTCATTTTTAGAAAGTATTGCAATAGGACTGCTATAAAAAATGCCTTTAAATCCGAAAAAGTCGTTCCAAGAGCAAAGAATAAATAACTAGGAAGTACCCCAACTCCCTATCTTTGCCGTGGTGACGACGCTTTTCAGATTTCGACTATAAATTTTCAAATAATTTTCTATCCACTGCTGACATAGAGGTAGAGTTACATAAGGTCTGTTTTATTTGCCATACCGTACACCGGAGCAGGGTAAGTGGCAAATAAAATGAGCAGCTTTAATTCAAATGTTTGTAGCGCTGCTTAGCAACCATATTGTAATTAAATGAGAAACTTTTAGCTAATACCCTTTTTATGGTAGAAAACTGAACTAATTTCGGTGTGAGAGCTACTCCTGGTCTGAAAGTAGTGTAGGATTTGCACTTTTGTTGTTTTTGTTTTCAATGTAGATTAGATTAGATTTAATTTTAGGGTGTTCCTGTACTGCGACCTTAAGATCTATTGTACCCCCTTTTTCTTTGGTGTAATAGTTAGGTTAACTTCCCATTCTACAACACCTCCTCCAGGCCTATTTCTCTTAGAAATTTTAGTATCCGGAGTGGATTGAGAGATTGTATCTCGCTTGGAGAGAAGCAATATGCCCCGAGATATTTTCTTCTCCTACGGAGTAATGCTTCACAGTAGGAGAGAATATGCATTGGGGTTTCGTCGTCCCACTCGCAGAATCTGCAGGTGCTATCTCTTTCAAGTCCTAGTTTTTTGAGGTGTGCTTTGAGTCTGCAGTGTCCTGTAAGGATTCCTGTCAGAACTCTTATATTCTTCCTATTAGTGCTAATAAAGGCTTTGAATCTCTGGGGGTTGAATTCCCCAAGGAGATCCTTGGCCTGCCTTAGTCCTGGTTGAATTTCCCAGTATTTGGTTCTTTCTGCCGCCTCTTCTTTTATTAAAATTTCTCGGATTATATGTGGTCCGATTCCACAGAAGGGTTCTGGACCTATGAAGGGTGTTCCTGCCCCTAGTTTCGCCAGTTTGTCGGCTTCTTCGTTGCCCTCGATACCCACATGCCCTGGTATCCAGTAAAGGGTAACTTTGTTGTTTGTGCCTAACTCATTTAATTTGGCCACACATTCTTCTACCATCTTAGAGCATATTGTATGCGAGCTTAGTGCTCTGATGGCCGCCTGACTATCTATCATTATCGCTATTTCCTTGTTGCGATAGTTTCTTTTAAGGTTGACTTCAGTGCACCTTGCAATAGCGTGCACCTCTGCCTGGAAGATACTGGTATGTGTTCCCATAGGTTCGGAGTATTTGGTTTTGGGCCCATATACTCCGATCCCTGTACCTTCGGCTGTCCTGGAACCATCTGTATACCATTTGATGGCATGGTTTTCTATGTGGTAGTTGGTGTATTCCCCTCTCCATTCCTCTTTGTTGCTCAACTCTGAAGTGAAGTTCCTTCTGAAGTTGAGTCTTTTGTCAACGTCATCCCGTGGGGCTAGCAGCCATGGGTTGTCCTTCGCTAAGGAGCTAAGGTGTTTAGTACCTATGATTGCTCCTGTCTCTGCTGTTTCTTTTCCAAGTCTGATTAATGTAGCCTTGGAAACCTTTTGTATCTTTAGGTGTAGTGGAGTTAATTCCAGAAGCACCTCTAATGCTGCAGTGGGGCAGGTTCTCATGGCACCCGTAATACATACGCACGCCAATCTTTGTACCTTCCCCAGCTTCTTTTTCACCGTGGTGAGCTGTGTTCTACCAGCCCAAGCAATTGCCCCATAGGTGATGATAGGTCTTATCATCATGGTATACATCCATCTCAGTGTGTCTGGTCTACATCCCCAGCTCTTTCCTGAAATACGTTTGCATACCATTATGGCCATTGTCGCCTTGCTTACCACGTTGTCTAAGTGTTTGTTCCACAGGAGCTTACTGTCAATGGTGAGTCCCAGGTATTTTACCTCTTGTTTTACATCTATTAATGCCCCATTTAACCAGATAGGATGCATGTGTTCTAATTTTCTCCTATTGGTGAATGGTACCACTGTGGTTTTTCCCAGGTTGAGCCTGAGTCCCACAGACAGGCACCACTCATGGGTGATTCTTAGACCCCTTTGTAGTATATCACAGAGGGTTTCCTCAAATCTGCCTCTTACTATGAGGACAATGTCGTCCGCATACCCTTGGCATTTTATGCCCTTGCTGCTTAGTATTTCTAAGAGTTCGTCTACAACAATGTAAAAATTTGCTCTACCCCAGAGCAAGTGGCAAATAAAACAGACCTATATTGTACGTATGAGTGACAGAGAAATATGATTTAAACTAACAAGTACGTGTTGAAATTTTATAAGAGTCGTCATGTGCTCAATGAGAAGTTTTAAAAAAAATTTCATTCTCGCTCTTCCTGATAGATTTTGCCTTTGAAAACTGGCCGTGCTTTTTGCACTTACTACAGGACCACTCATATTACGTTTATCTGAAGTATTTTGTCGAATCAACTTTGGTTCCCTTACAAATGATCAGGATACGAAAGTCTTCCGGGACTACTCAATTAAGACCAACCCAATAATCCATGTTCGACCACTGTTATCAGCGAAATTAGCTGCTCTCTCTTTCTTAGAGGACATTACGTACCTGACATTTTGATTATGTGTATTTGATGGATTGATCCTTTAGTTCTATTGTACATATGAAGTTATCACAACTGAAATTCAGTTATCACAACTAGCCAATAACTTTAAAATTTTTCTATATGTACAAATTTGCGTATTGCCCTTGTTTAGACCTCTTCAAGTCGTGTCATAAAATCAATCGAGTTCTAAATTGTGAAATATAAATTAATCGAGAAGAATCTCAAGAAAATTGTGTCTTAATTAATTATTTCGTAAGTTCGAACAATTCAATTTGAATTCATATAAACCAAATTGAAAAGCGCGTTGTAATAAGAGCCAATTTATGGAGTTTACTGTAACTGGCCTATATTTAATTGAAAGATTCATTCAAATCATGCACGCAAGATTTGTGTTCTTCATAAAAAAAAACAAGCTATACCATAGTGCGAAACCACTATTGAAACTTCTATACATATGTGTTCAAATCATTTTACTTTCCAAAAATCTTTCTAAAAAAATTATAGGAATCCAGCGCCGCCAGTTCCTTTCGTTCCTCTTAATATGAAATTTTCAGAAAATTCTTTCAAAACGGAGTTTTTAACTTGACATCCCGTCTTTTATCTTTTTCGTCCTTTTCAATATTCTTGGGTAATAGCCAACGTTCCTTCTAATTTTTAAAATCCATGGGCAGTATAAAGTACAATGTGGACAACCCTTAGGACCTCATAATTCGAATCGTAATATAAAATTTCATAAGAATTGCTTGAAAATTTACTTCAGCCAAAAACTATTTCCTTTTGTAGGACTGGTATCCTTCCTTAGACCCTAGCAAGAAACAATAAATACCTATCTCTACATAAACTCAACGAACTAGGCAAATTTTACTAAAATCGGATAACACGTTTGTGAGTTATTTTAAATAGAAAGAAATTATGAAGATAATATTTAAGGAAAGTTCGGAAATCATTTCATGACACAAAAAGTACGAATTTTGTTCGGTAGCTACTCGGATTTAATTGATTTTCGGACATAATTGCTCTTTAATTGAAAAGGTATTTTGTACCAAATTTCATTGAAATCGGTTAATAAATAACGTTACAATATCTTGTAAATTGAAAACACAAAAACCGAACTTTTGTTTGGTAGCTACCCGAAATTTTCGGCCGATCGAACCAAACTTCTGATAGAATAGTTCTCAAAAAACATTCTTACCAATTTTCATTCAAATCACTTCAAAAGTACGACCGCAATTTTGCATACATATAGACGGGCAAACAGACAGACAGACATTGGATAAAAGTGTTTGCAAATGGTTAAGAATCTTCTGAAATGTGAAGATTTTTCGATCATGATTCCAGTAACTTATATACTTTGTATAGAAGTTAAAAATAAACACAAAATATTAAATGAAACAAATAAAATCTTAATGAAAAGTCGGCGGCAGTAAAATGGTGCGACGGGTATTTTTATCCCGGATAGTAATAAACTGTATTACAGTTTTGATTATTTCCTTTTTCTAATCGATTTTTATCATATTAAAGTCATTCTTTTTTTTAGCATCTTTGTTCTTCTAAATTAATATTAATTTTTGCTCATATAAACAGGATGATTCGAAAGTTTTTTTGATTAATACAATATAAGAATTTTCAAATTGTGACTAGACTAGAACTAAAGTTAAACTAACATCAAAATAGATTTAAATTCAAATCCATCAATTAATCCAGGATTTATTTTAACTGGAGATAGAGAAGAAAGACGATTAGATGTGGCGTCAAAACCTGGATAAAATATCCTAGTCTAACACAAAATTTTACTAAGGTATTTTGAAAATCACATGTCTAAGTATAACCAGTTTTCCTTTTACTTACCTTAGGCTCGATAATAATGCAAAATTGCCGTGTTGTTTGGCTCGCGGGCTATGCTTCTGATATTTATATTGCTAGGTGATGTCAAAAAAGCTACCCTATATTTTGCTGCTTGCAATTATGCGATATCTCAAGCCTATAAGGTGTAATTGCAGAAAAATAAGCTTAAGAAAGAAAGCGGAACTAAAGCAAAAGCTTATAACGATTTTCTAAATTTCAGTTACAGTTACTGTATATACGATTTCCGATTACCCTAGTTAATTTATGAGTACAAGAACTGGTGAAATATTTTATATGAAGCTTTTCATAGGGATCTTGCAAAGGGCTCATAAGCATAGGACCTTTCACTTGGAATAATATATCTTTGACTACCAATTGTGGCTGCCTTTGAAAATGCTTTAATGTATTTTTTTACTGTTTGTATCGTATATGGTATCGATATGGTTTCGCAAACAACCACACATTTTTGAATTCAGAGTCTTTTGCATCCCGAAAAGATCTCTGTTTAATGTAGGGATTTTGGTCTGCCGGCACCATTGAACATTATTTCTTTCAAAGAGCTGCGCACTTATCTTCAACGATGAGGAAAACCTTTTATCGAAATATATGTGGAATGATATTGACATTAAAAAAACAAAAAAAAAACTACAACAAAGTAAGTTTTGCTTACTTTGCTCTTCAGTAATCGAGATTAATTAGCGTTCCAAATTTGAATGTTAATATACGTAGAGATATAAAAATGCATCGTCTGCATTCTCTTTAGTGAATTTAAAACTTGAAATTAAAACTGAAAAATATTTTTATTAAAACCGTTGAAACTTATGGCAAGAAATATTTGAAATTTTTATATTAAATCAAAAATGCCATAATAAAAAAATCTTCATATTGAAGTTTGTTAGACAGCAGTGAATTTCTGTATGACATAAAATGCGACATCCAAATACATATATCGCTTTCTTATATCACATAAGTCAATTTGTAACTTCGAAATGTTAATTTTTGTCACTTTTAATGTCAACCTATTATAAAATCTAAGTTATCGCTTGTTACTTTAAACCTATAAGCAGTGGACTCGGTCTTTTTCGATCCATCTTCGCGTGGTGCGTCTTCAACACCTTCTCTAAATTGTTTAAAAAAAAAACTTTTCACAACTTTGCTTTGGCATGGAACATGTTCCCTGTAATTTTCTACAAACAAATGATAACTTTCCGCAGCTTTTTTTCTTTTGATTAAAACAAAAAAGTAAAACTTCCGGCAAATGTTGTTTATTTGGCATGTAAACTTCCATTTTAAATCGAATAAAAAACAATGTTGTTTACACTTTAAATGTCCTATAGTATGCGTTTTGAAGCTTTATTATAAGACATTTCAAATACATGTAGGAGTAAAAGAAGTAGTACACATAAGTTGTACAAAAGTAGTGGAGAATCTGAATTAGTTGTAGAAGTGGAATCGTTGGCTTAGTGAGAAAGTCAATTTAGTAGTAAACCAAGGGTGCTGAGTTCGAACCCATGCGGTGGCGATTTCACATTTTTCAGTTTTCCACATACATGTAAAGTATTACATATAGGATGACATACTTTAAGCCTATAAGTAGCGAGAGGCTCGTTATTAATCGTCTTTCAAATTATATTTATATACACCCTGTACATAAAATTTCATACGAAAACCATATTTTTTTTATTTTACCGCATGTTTATTATTAAAAGAAAATTCTTTGTATGCATAAATAGAGTACATTGGCGTACAGCACATAGTACAGTACACTACACGAGTCTACATCATAAATATAGTGCAAGGTTATCAACTTTAAACACTTAGAAAAATAGTGCATTAAAATTTTGCTAATGACCTCTAATTTATTATTATTAGTATTATTATTATTATTTTTTTTTTAATGTTTGCTTTCTCAACATTATTAACTTTTAAAGTTTAAAAGCTATCTGTATAAGTACAGTACATAACCGATTCTTGTATTCCAAAAAAAGGCGGATACTAATGTTGCTAGCCTTTCATCAACATTTCTATATTTCGTGTTGCTATGATATATTACTAAGCTGACCGTGAATATATTATTTTTTTTTTTATGTTTAATTTGGCTTTTTTTTTATATATTCTTATATTATGATTTATATTTTAATGAATAGTATGAAGTATTTGCTTCAATTTAATATGAAATCATCTCCGGCCAAAATTTTCAACTTCTATACTTTAAAAAGTATATAAGCTGCTATTGTGCAATTATGATAATTCCCATTTATGGAAAAGTATTCCAAGTCTTCGTATCCATTATCTATTTGTCTGTAACTCTCTCTGTCCAAATGTATCAAAAATTTCAATCGGATTTATGCAGCCATATTGGAATGAAATATGCCAAAAAGGAGTTTTTTTTTTTGTAAGTGAAATGAATTGATGTAACGAAAAAACGACATGAAAGAAAGAGATAGAATAATAAAGAAACAAACTATAAGTTTACTTGACACTTCAGATATGCTTATTACAAGCAATGCAAGATTATCATTCATAATCACATCGAATAAATATGTAACATAATTAACGATGAATCGAAAATATATGCTATCACATAACCATTAGTGTTGGGAAGGTGAAGAGGGTTAGAGGTATATAAATGCGGCAGAGAGGCAGATCAGTTGAAAGGAAAGAAGAAACAAATACCATCGCCAACTTCCACTCGCCAGATACAATGTATCTACAAGATACTGCAGATTCAGAGAATAACACACCTTTTAGCTTTTGTTTACTCAACAAAAATTCAAAATATGCAGAATTAATGTTAAAACACTCCGTAGCATTCTTCTAATGGGTTCAAATCTTCCATAATCGGTTCGATGGCTGTTGCTCATGTATAAACAAACGCTTCTTAGAGAGTACTTATTAACTTTAAGTTTTAGGCGTTCGAAAATGCTCGGAGACCCCATGGTACCAACAAAAATTTTAAGAATGAAGACTATATCAGCTACCTCAAGACGTTTCTACAATCTCTGATGGCTAATTGGTATAAGACGAATACACTAAGGAGGGAGATTTATATAGTTGCTCCAAAATAGATCTCTAAAAGCAAAGCGAACGAATCTACGTTGTACAGCTTGGATTTCACTAGCATATTATAGCAGTGACCTAACGAAGGTAATATAGAGAAATTTAGTAATATATGGTAACAGATCAGATGTGCGAAAATCACACTATTCGAAAACCAATTGAATCCGGATAACAATTTCGAGTTGTTATCGAATTCAATTTTTAACTTTTTCTATTAAACGAAATAGTTTTCTTATATTTAATTAAATTTAAATGCAATTAAAAATTGGTAGATAAATTGCAGTTGATCAGAGAGTACAACTTTTGGAAACCTTACCGGAATTTTCGGGCTTTGCATTATTTACCAAAGCAATTTAGTCAAAATTTTAAATCATTTGTTCAGTAAAAATAATGTAATTCATATGTATAGAAGTTCTAATCATGGTTTTGCACTATAGTTTTTTCTTTTATTTGTTTTATTACATATTTAGTTTAAATCATTTCGGGATTGAATTGTTTTTGTTTCAAATAAAAAGTTGGAGATGCACGCAAATGAAAATGATATCTCAATTGTATAAAAGCTAAAAAAAAAAAGAACAAAACTCAACGCTGGACTATAATTTTCAATTTTGACTGTATTTGTTGCGATTGGTTTTGTTTTTGATTGTTCTTTTTTTCCAATTTTCATTGATCGAAATTTTCAATAATAATTTATTGATTTCTAAATATAGATCCGAAAAACTTTCATAAACAATTCATACAAGAATACAGTAGATTCCCGATTAGGGATATTGGAAAATTAACTTGTGGAGGTAACCGAATCCTTTGGCACAGTATAAGCTATACAGTAAAACGACAATCTAAGAAAATGGGAAAACAAACGAGTTACCTTTCCTATATAAATTCATATACCCTTTTGTATCTGTTAGATGCAAAAATCCAGAGAAAAGACCTGCTTTAAAGACGAAGAAAAACGTTTTCCATAAAAAGACAATGCATATGTTCACACAAGTGTTCTGACGATATCAAAATTTAACGAATTAAAGTACGAATTACTTGAACATCCAGATTCCGCTTCCTCTGACTATTATCTGCTTCCCAATCTGAAAAAATTCTTGGCTTTTCAGCATTTTACATCAAAAGACAGGCGCATTGCAGCCGTGGATGGATACTTTTGAAGACGTTCCGGAATCACACTTTGCTAACATTCAAAAAAAATTTCAATTAAGATTTAAATTCTTCCAGCGAAAGTTCCCTCTTCAATTTGTCCATCCTATCTTTCCACCCAGGCATTTGGACACATCGATTTAAATACTCTTTTGAAATACTGACAAGGTTCATAGTCTGATCCTCGTGCTTTTTGGCATCGATGAAAATCTACGTAGTTTTGGTAGCAAGAACGAGTTTGATTTTGATTGGGAAACCGAGGATCAAATGGTGCTGTTCCAAATTTCTCTGTTATAGCTGGCATTTTTTCACTGAGCTTATTTGATTAGGGAATACAAAGTGAAAAATTTTCACGTAAAACTTGTCGTACTCTTATTTTCAAAAATGATGTTATTGAATTATTAGAAAAACGTTGGAATAAATGAATTTTCCAGGAGATTATATTGAAAAAATAAAACATATTTTTCACGAAATGAAAAATTTTCTTTCATTGTTAGACCGAGCAATTTTCTGCCAGCCCTCGTAATGACGAATGTAGGAAAAAAAAGAGTTGGAAAATCAACTCAATAACTTTCTTTTCCAAACATTTTTCTTTCGCATTACGAAAAAAAAGCGGTGTCATAATTTCATTAAAATTATTCAGAAATATCAAAAATTCAAAGTTTAAAACTGATTTGCATATGATTTTTGAAGGTGTTAAAAACCTGTCAATTCTAATTTGAATTCCATTGCGGTTGTATTTGCGAATTCCAAAAAAAAGGTTTGAAAATCTCGCATTTCATCTCGTTTCTTTTAGAATATATTATTTAACGGATAAGAAAATAATAATAAATTATTATGACATGGGTTTTAAAAGAGAACAACAACCAAAAATTGTATTGGAAAAATTCGTGTAAGTTTGATTTATGAACACATTAAACTCCAAAACCGCACCGCACGAGCAAAAAACCGGTTACAATATTTAAATCTTAAAGAAATAAAAAACATATTCAAAAATTTTACGTCACTAGGTCAAAAGTTAGAAAATCTAAAATTGATATATGTATATTTCATTCTCACCTGGGGCTCGGTGACTTGCTGTAAAACCCTGAACAAGTTAAGATGTTTAAAAAATTTTCGAAAGAAATTTTAATTTCACTAAAAGGAGGCTGCTTACTCTACACATAACTTGAATGATCAAAAAAATTTGTTGCAAGCGTTTCTTTGACACTTCTAGAACACCTTTTTCAGGCTTATTTTAGTACGCGTAGTGAGTCTTTTAGGGAGAAACGATATGCTCCCAAAATTATCTTAACTAACTATCATAATAATCAGATAAAATATAAAATATTCGCGAAAGTGACCAATTTAAACTCATTTTAAAACTGAAAAACTGAAGTTGTTATGAACCGAAAGAACGAACAATCGATACCATTTATTTTCTAAAGATTATGTCATTTAAAAGTTGTTCGTAACTACACTTTAAGTGGACCATTCTACAGGTCCAATTTTGTGAACCACTTGTTCGAGCATTACGAGTGGAATCTGACCAATAGCGCGTATAATGTTTATTTTCAAAGCATCAATCGTAGCTGGCTTATCCGCTTAGACTTTAGACTTCATGAAACCCTAAAGAAAATAATCCGATTGTGTGATATTAAACGATCTAGGCTGGCCACCAGTCCAAAACATAAAATCAGCTACTCACTGAAATAGTTTCTCAACACTTCCATTGTTTTACACGCTCTATGGCTAATAGCGCCGTCTTGTTGAAAGCAGATAGCTTCACACTTGTCACGCGTGACGTGTAAAAAAAATTCCGATTGAGAAAACTACCTTACGACGAATCACCCGTTACATTCCCACTTGTACTACCATTAACATCTTTGGTATACGATCTACTGAAGTTTCTTATTTATTATTTTATTGGGATTTATTGGGATTCTATCCTTCCTTATCTAATGAAAATTGAAATCTTACACTCATCTTCTTCTAATCGGATTATTTAATTATTTGGTTTTTTTGTTAGAGAGAAAATCTTTAATACAAACCGAAATCTTACAACTTCAAGTGATGTCTTGTCTTGAAGCATAATTTTAAATTATAGTACAATGTTTTACATTTGAAATAATATCCTATATTTCAAGAAGAAAAGGATTTCTTCTGTAAGTTTTTCATTATATTTTAATGTCATTTTCTTTTCAAAAGAAAGAAGAAAAAACGTTTTTTTCTTTCGTTTTCATATTTTCTGCAGGGTTTTTTAGTTTTCCACCCCATCCTCCCCCACGATGCGCCAACAAACCATAATTTATCAACCCATTTTGCACCTAGTTTTTATTATACCTAAATAAATCCTTTTCTGAGATTTATGATTTATTTTTCCTCTGTGTATTTGCTTTGCTGTTCATTAAAACTAAATTTAATGTGTTTTTCCTAAAGGCTTTTTTTTTTTTACTCTAGTATTTTTTTCATTATTATGATGAATATGTTTTTCTCGAGAAAAGCGTACATATTTTTCTTTTTTTCAAGGATTTGCATTTCTTATCATCACAAGAAGGAAATCTATTATAAAGAAATTAACACATAAACCGCAGTTGAAGTTTTCCATATTTATATATGATTGCATATAATTTCGCATGCTACGTGAATGAAGTTTGAGGTCATGCATGATGATTTTTTATATACCATATATGGTAGGTGAACTTCAATGTTCCACGGTCTGGGAAATCCTTCTAGCCTGTGTTTTTTAATCTTACACATTGTATAGAATTCTTTCTCGGAAACCAGATTTAAGATCGCTGCCCTATGGCATAGTTTACTCATACTTGTGAAAAAGTCTAACTTAAATACACGACAAGAGTCTTTTTTTTATTGGGAAACTCATTTTTATGGATGCCTCTTCGAAATAAGCATGGAACAGTTTGTTTTTAGTCTTCGGAGATGCATAATTTTTGACGTTTTCGACCATCTCTTTTTGAAGTACATATGATAGGAGACCTAAGACTGAAGACTATCTTTGCAAACCTGGTTTCTGAAGAGACTTTTCAAAAAAAAATGGAACTGTATAGTATTCTTTAATGAGGCCAACAAAATTGCAAGCCCTAAGGTGCTCCTGCGAGGAGGTAGACAACGATGTCATAAGTCGCTTCGGTTCAAGCAATTGAGAAACTACAAAGTTCCTAATAACACATTTAAGGAGATCAAGGCCCGACTAAAGCGGGCTACAGCTACATGAAAACCAGAAGAAGAAATAAAAAAACTTTATCAAGCTTATCCCTTATAACGCACATAGCGCACTATAGCGCCAGGCGACAAAAGAGCGATATCAAATTCAGTTAATACTTCCGACATATCTACATATATAATCATTTTCTCGTAAAATTACATTATACTAAAAAATACTCAAACGTCTGTTGAGGTTTTGTTTACACGTAAATTTTGTTTTCTTAATCAAAGATTAGATTTTTATTTATTTATTTAAATGTTTGTAATTAAAAATGTATATAAATCGAAACCAGCACGTCTTCACGTTTTGGTAAACGATAAAGTAAAGTTTTTGGTCATATTTACATCATCAAAGTAATTCCAGTACAAAATTATGTGCATATATACCCGTATATATGTTTATACACATTTTTCTAACTTACTCTATGCGTTAGGAAAAAGTCAACTTAACAATAGAGTCAACAATAGTTTATTGGCTTCTTTCTTTATACTATTTTAATCGAACTAATTTGCATGGGATATTAAAAATTCATCATTAAAACCTGCATAGCCTTTTAGCGATATTTATGTGTAACGTAAGAAATACACTAAATAATTCTAAACAAATATGCAATGTGTAGCACAGTGGCGACAATACTAAACAAAACTACTAATAGAACGATATGTGTTCGAAGTACTAAACACCTCAAGTCTCACGTCACATTTATGTCTGACATTTATTCGCCGGATTTCTGCTTGATAATGAAGTGTAAATGCTTTTGCCATTTCTCCATGATGCTTTTTATGGTATACGTAACTAGAATTTGTTCGTAAGTGTCAGAGAATTTTATTTGATGAATAAATATCATGAAAAATATTTCCAAATACTAAATATAATGAATTTTTATTTGGAATTTTTTTAATTTTTATTATTTGAATCCATTTATTTTACTGTAACTATGTGGAATCCACGAGCGTCAATAAAATGTTGACAAATAAATATATTGTATTTAAAACTAAAGTTTTTTGGAATTTTTTTTTAAAAAAAATATTTCTTGGAATTTTACCATATACGCAAATAAATATATTAGAATTGAATTCGTATTCGACATTATTAACATTTCCGGAAAATTTCAATAAAATTTTTCAAGATAACAGAATGGTCACGTTGCATATGATTAAATTTGGCTGATCGTCGAGAGAGAGAAGCTTTGATCACCATTTCAAAAAGTCATAAGTTAAATGCCTAACTATCTTGTTTTTCTTATTGACATAAATTATTTTCTAAGAAATCGAAAACAAAATAAAGCCTCTACCATAATAATAAAAATAATTATTTAATTAAAAATTCAATAAATTTTACACGTAAAAAATAAAATAACAATATTTTTTAATTTAAAATAAAAATAAAAAACATATTCCTTTAGGGTAAAATCGCCTTAAACCGGAATTCTTTAGTTTAATTCTTACATTTAAATTTGAAGACTAACATGCTTATTCTGGCATTGTGACAGTTTTGCGGTCAGAAATATTTATGACAATAATATTCTGACTGAAATTATGACTGGTACGAAAATTCGTATTCTGGCGAACGGGTCATAATATGTCCAAAATATGAATTTATAACACTTTAAAACTGGTATAATTTGAGCGAGCTTTCGTGATTATTTGAGAAATACTCTCGAAAATGTTTGTATGGGTTTGAAATTTTTCTATCGGTGTAAAATTATTTGTGTGTTGAAAAGAATGTTGGAAATTATTCCATATTTATCAATTGAATCACTCAGAGAACCCATATAAAATTCCGTTGTGATGTAAAATATTGTCGGTCAGAACTTATGATATTTTTTTATGGCAGTTGTTAGTTATGAGCGCGCCAGAATACCAAATAGTATTAAAAAAAAAAAATTATGACAATGACTTCATTTTATACCAGTCAGAACTTGTTATGACTGCGTTCAGAATAAGGGGGTAAGAAATTGGGCAATTCATTAGCTAAGTCAAAGTCTCAAAGCCTACAAATTTGAGAAAATCTAATGAGTCGCATTCACACAATAATAAGATTTTTCTTAGTTTATTTCTGACACATGAAAAAGTATGTATGACATAAAAATCGCTTTAAAATTAGGCATACTTAAGCATTCTAATCAGGTAGACATACCTGATTAGATTGTTATTTTCTAACATGTTGTATTAAATTTTATCTAAAGAAAAAGAAAAAATAGATAACATTTCACAAACCATCTAGAAATTCAGATTCATATCTTTAAAACTTTGCAATTTTGTAGACACTTGTGACACTAAATCCTTCAGATATTTATCAAATCCTTGAAGATGTTTTTAAGGATAAGAAATTCATCTGTTAGATTCCGATTTTATGTATGCGTAAATGTTTTCAAATGAATTTTTCTGACCTATACAATATAATTTCTTTGAGTGTAGAATTTGCCTGGATATAGGCAATTTATAATTTCTTGATGACAATTCTCGAATTTGAACTCCAGTCTAAAGCAATGTGGGTACTAGTTATTTTACTTTTTTCCTCGTAATGAGCTTTCTCCTAGTTATTATATATTTTGCTCTCCAAATGTTTTCAATGACTTATAGGAATCTCCAAATTGTTTGGGGGGGGGGGGGAATGTCAAACTATTGAAGCAAACGTATTATTATTAATTTTGCGGTTGACTGCGGCTTTGCTTGCATTATTTTTAGACTAACGAATCCAATGCTTTTAATGAATGTTCGTTCGAGTGAGATAATGTAGATTTTCAACCTTTATCACTGAAAAAGGGACAATGGCGCATTCTTTAGAGAAAAGGATCTGTTTGGAAACCAGATTGTCCTACCGATTATTAATCAAATTAGTATCAAATTTGTATTAAATTACATTCTACAATTAAAGAAAAATGCACGGAAAGTTTCCTTAAATCTCCGGAGACTGATTCTTCTACCCTTTTTAAGTATTATATCAAAGAAATTATTTTCAAGAAATAAATTTTGTATATCTGGAAAATATCTTCTAGAAACTAGATTAAATTGGTTAAAAGAAGTTGTATTATTAAAGATAGTTTTATTGAAAATCCAGATTTGTCTATTTTATAAGTTTGGTTTTTTTTTTGTTTTTTGGTGCAATCATCTGAATCTCTCTTCGATGGCAACTTCAAATTGATAAAATAAAAAAAACCAATAATAATAAACCAAAAGTGATACAACGAAAATTATATCATCAATCGTTCAATGAAGCATCACATAACAATATAAAATGATTTTTATATAGTGTTGTGTTTTTTTTTTCGCTTTTAAAATTAATAAATTCAGTTCAGTAGAGCAGAGCCGAGCATGCATGTCTAGCAATTAGCTTAATTAACAGAAAAAAGAAAAAAAAAACAATACTACAAATATAAAAATATACAAGTACAAAATTAAAACACAACAATATAAAATTTGTTTTAATTTTAACTATTCTTGGTTGTTAAAGTCTTCCTCTCTAGAGAAAAAAATATATAGCCACTTGAAATCGGCCTATAGCCGAATTTTTTAAGCCCTATAACAGAAATGGGACTAAACAACCAAGCCAAAACTAATAATTCTTTTCTGTATAACTTTGTTACTTCTTTTTCAAAATTTGCTCTAATTCGCAGGTAGCCTGGAATCTAATAGCATAAATATCTTCTGAAAATTTCATTCAAATCGATAAACTAGTTTTTGAAGTACATAAAAATGAACATGCTCATTCTCCTACGACTATTTCTTTCTTCACAATCCTTGAACTGATTTTACTGAAATTTAACATATTATCGCCTATTTATGTAATCAACATATGCAAATAATTAAAAAAAAATTGCTTTACAAATTTTCTAATTAAATCCGAAAAACTGTAAAAAAAAAAAAAAGGCAAAACTTTCCCGTCATCCTAGTTTTTGCCTTACAACTTCCCTCCCCCTCAGGGCCGAATTTCCCATTAGGCAACCTAGGCTGCAGCCTAGGGGCCCGCACCACAATGGGGCCACAGAAAAAAAACTGTTTAATAATTTTAATTTTGAATAGACTAAAATTAACATTCACCACAAAATATCCGCAACAAGTTTCTAAATTGTCATATTTTTCATGCAAAACATATTTTATTATACTTTTTGACAAATCGATCCAAAAATGACCAAAATATTCGCCAGGATAGTAGAAAGTGCAACATTCGTTTCCTTGCGGTAGGGGCCGCACCACAAGTTCAGCCTAGGAGTCTCCAGATCCTAAATTCGGCCCAGCTCCCCCTTGTCGGATGTTGCTAAATTACTAAATCAAGTTAAGAAAGAACCAGGTTATATTGTAAATTTCATCAAAATCAGATAACGCGTTTTTCAGTTATCTTATACACGAACGGACGGGCGGACATGTATAAATCGATATAACTTCTGATTTTCTATACATATATTGTATATATACCTTTGAAATCCTTCTCTGATAATTACACATGCGTTACAAATGTAGGTAGTTACAAAACTATTATATACTCTGGTACTACCTACCATAGGGTATAAAAACGACAAAATATCTTAAATAGATGAAATCCCATTCAACCTTTTTATCACGAATCCTTCACACTATATCAAATCATATTAATTCTACTATCTCACATGTGGTGGCTAGACTCTACTTGTGAGAGTAGTCTATGTGTTAAATGATTTCGTGACACAAACTAAATGAAAATTTTTAGAAATTTTTATTTAAAAATATTATAAACAATTTTTTTTTTTTGGTTTTAATCAATATTACACGAAAAACTTTCCCAATTAAGAAGAAATTAAAAGTTAAAATTATGTAGGAGTAAATTATTTCCATCGGAAAAACAGTTTCCGAAACAAATTTCTGTTAATTTTAGACCAAGTTGTGTGAAAAATTGATGTTGTTTGAAAACCGAATGCGCAAAAAACCTTTTTCGATTTAATAACCGAAGAAATCTTTTCCAAAAACTAGATACAGACCCTGCTAACTTCCGTAAATTGAACTATTTAACTCTGTAAAGAAAATTTGTTTTAGTTCAGAAAAAAAATGCAATATTACTTTCAACCGCTATTGAAATTTACATCCCATGTTGGCAGTACGTTTCTGTTGCTAGTGATAATGTAGTAATAAGTAGCAAATACGTAACAACTTCTGATAATGTTAACTGGGATGATACTAGGTATGCTTTACAGATTGCAAAGGTGACCAAAAATTAATACAATTTCGGCACGTTTATGCGCGAACCAAACCAGTTCGGTCTGATTTAATCCGTACCGAAATAAAACCCGATAAAACTACAATCAGACCGGTTTGGTTTTCATTTATGCGTAGACTAAAACAGTTCATTCGTACCGGTTCGGTATCCGAATAAACGTATTGTTTGAGAACTCTGTTTAGTACATTCTGACATTGCTATATATTAACGAAGGAGGAAGGACCGAAAATTACTTATTATATGATAATCCATATGTTTCAAAAATTACTGTTCAAAAACAGTAGTAGGATATGAAGTTCTTAATCATATCCTTCAGATGTTGTTACTACTTTTTATATAATTAGGTAATTTCCTTCGTGCTTCATACAAACTGTAACTAACATGGCCGAAAAGGACTTTAATATATGATTTTTTTTTTTTATCTAACAAGATTTTAATTCATCACATGAGCTGATATAATCTCACATGATTAAATTAGTAATCCGAAACTCTTGGAAAATATTAAATTATAAATTAATTGAAAACAATTTTAAACAAATAAATATATTTAGTTTTAAACTTGAACTTAATCCCATTAATTATTTATGAAAACACTTGTTAAACAATTAAATTTTTGTATTTTATATGAAAATTGTTTAATCAATTTAATTTAATGGCGTTTTTTTGGTTGTTCTTATTCGATTTTCATTCGATATTTTCCCACGCATTTGAAACTAAAGTTGAACTAAATTAGTTCTTTTGGAAAATTGTTTTTTTTTAAAAAATACTAATTAATTTGGGAAAAATTTACGATCGTTTATAGAAATTTCTACGAAATTCTAAATTTCTATGAAATTCTAAATATTTAACCTAAATTTTTAAATTTAACATAAATGCAATTTTTTGTTGTTGAAAGCAAAGCCTTCAAAAAACTTTTTTAATACATATTTTCAAAAAAAAATTGGAATGAATTCTAAATTTATGAATGATTTCATTTCGTAATGGAATTTTCTTCAAGGCAAGAGGCCATCTTGTGTCGAGAGGAAAACTAGGTCGAAATTCAAAAAAATATATTATAATACAGAAGCATGCATTTGTAAGCATTCGTTGATGTTCCCATTAGCCACGGTGAGGGAGAGCGAACAGAAATATGCTTGCTTACGCTAAGTCAAAGTAAAAGTAATTATAAAGTACCCAAAGCTAGGTAATAAACAATTACACTAATCAGAACCAAGTAGTAAAAAAAAAAACAAAATAAAATTCAAGTGGGAATAAATCCAAAAGAGCGGCAGTTTTCAAAGGCGAAATCGGTAAAAATGTCTTGCTTGTCTTGGACGTACCTTTCGATATATTCAAAAAAAAAACTTCGTGATTAGATTAGTATATGCTTGGAGAACTCCGTTTTATGGACAATATTTTCAAGATTTATCAAATTTTAGATATAGAACCATTATGCGCGTCATGATTTTGGCTACTAAATGCGGTTAAAATCGACACCAACTTTCGCTGACTTAAAGTGTTTCTACTAAGCTGACCAAATTATTGTATCTTTGAGCTTTTTGTTTGATTATAATAAACTAAACTGTTAGCCCAGTCAATAGAGCGTAAAAAATGGCTCCAGCTTGCAAAAGGTATAGGAAACTTTATATTTGGTACGATTGTTCAACTAGGTAAGTTATTTAAAATTCCATGTTTTCGACCTATATCGAAAACAGTAATTGAAGCTGATTGCGACTAGTGTATCTACTCTCGAGTAGCTAATACCCGGGTATTCGGAAATTTTATTGATTTTTCGATTACTCGATTACCCGGATAATAGCATAACTACTTGATTACATTTGAATTGTTTTGTAACATAACAAATTGATTTCATAAGGCTAGGTCAAAAGAAAATTTCGCCGGTAGTGTGGAATCATTTCAAAAGGAATGAAACCTGTAAAAAAGCGTTTGGCAAATACTATTCTGCAAGTATTGGATACAAAAGATCTTCAAGAAGTGAAGTAATACGCCATATTTACTCAGTTCATCTAGAAAAGGCTAATAAAAAGAAGGAAATGTAAAACATCTCGACTCCCGGGATTGAAAAAACTTTGGAGATTAAAATTCACCTTTTGGGGTCATTCTCCGATGATTATTTATATGAATCAGAAATGCAGTGACAAAACTAATATACCCTCTGAGAAGTTGCTGCCATAATTGCTGCAGTTTAGTTTGAACAGAAATATCATTACTCTATTAAAATCTGTATCAAGAAATGTAATACCAAGATCAGAAGCCGTTACTTACCTAAAAGGAAATCTTTAGTTATTTTCCGTAGGCGGAAAACAAATTAAATATTTTTCAATATTTTCAACCATTTTTAATTCTTTATACTCGATCGATGCATTAACAATTCCACTCCAGAATTCTTTGTTTAAAAAAAAAAAAACTCATAAAAACTTACTCAAAAAAATTATTTCGAATAAAGAAAAATTACTCAAAAATCACTCATAAAAAAAACTCACTTAAAAAAAACTCCCTTAAAAATCGACACATCTACCCCAAACGATAGTTAACTTGCGACTAGTGTAAGGGTCAGATGTGTTCAATATTGTTTTCGAGATATTTTTTTTAAACATTTTTTTTTTTTTTTTCAAATAATTTTTCACAAAGAAATAAAAAAAAAACAAATTTTTAGAAGGGTGTGGGAAATTTCGTTCAGAAATAAAATTTTTCAAGAAATTGATGAAAGTGCTCACTTTCTACGCGCTGTAGCTTCAAAACTATAATCTTTAGAAAAAAAAGTTTTAAGTAAAAAATGTGGAGAATCGTATGATCTATATTTTTTGTATGGACCCTAATCAAGGTATCTCGTACAGGTAACGATATAATCGCAAAAAAGCGATTTTCCACCCCTTTAAACCAATATGAGGGTGCGAGCGACATCCCCCCAAGGTCGAAAACTTGGAATTTTAAATCACTTACCTAGTTAAACAATCGTACCAAATATAAAGTTTCCTATACCTTTTGCAAGGTAAAAGTACCCATTGACTGGGCTATGTATCAAGTTTTTCCAATCGAATTAAAAGGCCAATTTCGATAAGATTTTGAGCAATCTCTACTCGTGTCATTAAACATCGATTAGATTCAAACAATATATTTATTTCGTCGTTCATCAACAAAACGTAATGAATTTTTTTGGTCCATCGAATGAAATGCTGTCTAATTTTCATACTGAAAACTTTCAGGAATATCATTTTTGAAAAGTGGTCCTCTCACCTGGTTGGAAAAATGGTTTATTAAAAAACAAAATTTTTCTAACCAATATGTTTTATTGGAGAAAAACTTTTTAATATCAAAATAAAAAAACCGGAAAATACTTTTAAAATTGATTTTAATTTTAATTTTATGATAGCAAGAAAATGAATTTTCATTATCTTTGAATATTTTCTGTATTTAAAAAAATCTTCATCCTTGAAGATTCGTACAGACGACGACATATTGATTAAAAAAAATATCCTTTCTAAATGAAAAGTGCTTCATTTTTTCTTTTTTAAACAGATTCGATCTTTATCAACTTTTTAATTATAGGGAAAAGTTTCTCCTTCGAATTTTTGCAGGTTTATGAATTTATAAATTTTTATTATTTGATGTTGAGATTGATTTTCCTTTCGGTTTCCTTCTTATTTTTTACGAGATAAAAAGTTTATCCTTTTTGAAAAATTATCTAAAAAAAAGAGTACTTGAACTTATTTTGTAATCGAAAATTGTTAAGGATGCTTGGAAAAATACAACAAAAAAAAAAAAAGGACGTCCAAAATCAATATGATGGTTCATTTGAAAGTTTAGATGGAGGACGGGAGTGTTGTGTCCCTACGCAATAGGCTTTAAGTGTTTACAATTGAGACTTTTGAAGTAGACAAATAGCATAGATAAGTAAAAATACTGTGGACACTTTGAATAGATATTGTCAATTATTTTCAAAAAATTTTCATTTCTTTCAAATCGAACGGTCTAATATAATTGAGCTATTGATAAATTTAAGAGAAGAATGTTTTATGTTTTAGTTATCTACGTTGACGATGTAAAATATAATATAGATACAATATTTTCTAGTATTTGAGAAGGCGATATTAAAAGTCATGGTTTTTTGAAGGATCAACATATTAGAAACGCAATTACATCTCCATAATAGTTAAATTTTAATTCAACGGAATAAGATTCGGTTCAAAACCATTGACAAATTTGTGTTACATAGATGGCGAGTTGACGATGATTATATCTATAATCAAATTCTTCGCGACTTATATGACTATAAGGACATTATTTTACTTGTAAATGAACTTCCAGACTTCCTACTACTGCAATGATTCTTCATCTATTCTGAGTTTTAAGTAAATTTTCTAGGAATTGAGAAGAAAATAAGAAAACCAGGTTATTACATGTCGTCTTCCAACACATTGTACTCACGTGAAACTCACGTTGAACAAATTGTATCAAAAATAGTTGGAAATTTTCACTTAGCTTTGTTTAAGTTGAAATATCATGCTCACAAAATTTCTAGAATCAATCCTTCCGTCTTTCAAAAATTTTAGCATATATTATATTGTTGGTGGTAAACTTTTGATGAAACATGATTTTCAAAATTTCTGAAAATAATATTCCAAAACGAAAATAGAACCTTTTCCATTAATTATTCTTATTCTAATTTTGAATTGTTTAAATTTAGATGAACATGAATATTTCATGATGAATTTCCTGAATCCAAAATATTAATAATTCCAAAAGTTTTCCAGAGTAGTTGTGGGATTGAAATATATATTTATATTATGTTAGTAGGCACGTTTTGTATGACCGAAAAAAAAAAGTTTGTAATATGGAAATTTTATACAAGATTTTGATAAGAAATAAAAAAAAAAAAAGTTATTAATCAATTGAAAATCAAAATTTCAGTTTGAAAAGTTTAATACAATACAAAAGAAAAATTTAAATGAGAACTTTCTTATTCTCACAAAGATTGCTTTCGACTCGCCTAGAGGATGTTACCTTATTATAATAATTATAAGGTGAGTCAAAAAGACCCTGTACTCCTAGTTAAAGGCTGGACACAATGTATTCTGAAATCATGCAGATTAAGTTTGAACAAATCCTATCGGAAATTTATAGTTCAAGATTGGCTTTGTCTAAGATCGAGTGTAATGCTTCAATCGAATATGGATCTCATCTTAAGATTTCCGACATCCGACAGAGCAAAGAATGACTTACTGAAAATTCTTTTGCGCAGGCCTGCCAAGACATCATATAAACATAGAAAATGTATTGATGTTTCTTCAACAATCCTGCATAGTATTCCAAAGTCACCAACCAGCACTCTGGTTCTTTTTTTGTCTAGTTTGTTGTTGGTTACATCTGCGTTCCACCACTAGCTTTATTGATATGATAAGGGGGGAATACACCTCGATTTACTAGTAGAAATAATGTGTAGTAAACAGTTAAACTAGAAACTTCTCAACTGCTAGCCTCCATCTCCAGTACTGAAAAACGTGTACTCAACAACTTCACTGATATTTTTGTTTCAATTTTTCATCATATTTTTATTATATAACAATTTTTTTTTTTATATCTCACATAATTTATGAGGAAATTTAAATTTGAAATATTGTGTTGAAAGCTTTATACATATATTACAGGCTCGAGGAGGGTATCCATTGTGTAATTGTAATCAGACGAGAAATCCACTTAGACGTTGGATAATTTCAAAATTTAATTTGCTACAGCAATTTATGTGTCCTTTATTGTTCCTTATTATATAGTTCAAAAAGCCTCTAGGCTAAACAATATGTAACTAAAATATACTAGCACTTATTTTAATTGAAAAAGCTTAGATAAAATAAGATATTAAATTGTTATTTTGAAACATTCTGGTTACTTTTTTAGATACTGATTAGAATAATTAGATATTTTTTTGTATTTAAAATAAAACAAATTATTTAATAAATATTTTTTTTTTCTAATTTCAGGTATGTATATGATGGTCCTGCATAGTGTTTCACCCCCTAATGACAAGATGTCAAACATTCGGCTAAAAGATAAGCGGTAAGAGAAGGAGAACTAAAAAAAAAAAAAAATATTGATCCTTGATGTGATGTCGTTTAATGTTTTAAACTAATATTATCTAAAACTAAATGATTGTTTATAGTTTCACCTTCTTTTTCCTAATGTTGTTGAATAGTTGATTCTTTTTTCATTAATGTTTATAAATCATATAAATCCTAATAAATTACGAGATCTATCCGCTTACCATATCAACTGTCAAATATATAATCATATATTAATATCCGATGTTACCTTTTCAATTGATAAAAAGTTTAATAAAAATCTGTCGGATAGATGGCGAGGTGATGTGTATGTGTCAAATTTGTATACTTAATACTAGTTTATACCATAGGAATGAGAATACAAATTGCAACTTCCATATTTTAATAGATCTTTACATTTTGAGGTCATCTCTGATTTCAAAAAACATATTAGAGCTATTGAACTCGAATAATTGGCTTACTATATAAATCATCACTTTTGAAAAAGACTAAAGTAATAATTACTGTCACCTTACAGAATTCCATTGTAGTTTTAATTTCTATGTCATCGTAACTTTACATACAGAGATTTCTGTAAGCAAAGTTATATAAATGCCTAAATTGATATTCTGAATCTGTATCTATTTCATGAATTCGCCGTCTACAAGAAATATAAGAATTTTTGAGGAATTATTGATTCACTTTAATTTTTATCAGCTTTAGTTATATTTTAAATAATTTTCACTTCAATTTTCCTTTTATGAATAAAAAATTTGGATTGTTATTTGACTTTTTAAAGAGTTCCGATATTTCAAATGTAAAGATACAGACAATTAGACAACAGAAGCTTACAGAGTAATTACGTAGACATATTAGTAAGTAAACTATGACCTGAACCATTTTTTCAGCATGATACCAATTTAGGCATTGATCGGATCTTTCCGGTTACAGAGTGAATTTACAATTTAATTTAATTTTAGAACACATAGAACCTGGAAACAAGAAACTATTGTATAAGATTAGGCACAGTTACATGCTTATTCTGGCATTGTGACAGTTTTGCGGTCAGAAATATTTATGACAATAATATTCTGACTGAAATTATGACTACTACGAAAATTCGTATTCTGGCGAACGGGTCATAATTATGTCAAAATATGAATTTATAACAGTTTAAAACTGTTATAATTCGAGCGAGTTGTCATGATTACTTGAGAAATACTCTCGAAAATCTTTGTATAGGTTTGAAAGTTTTCTATCGGTGTAAAATTATTTGTGTATTGAAAAGAATGGTGGAAATTATTCCATATTTATCAATTGAATCACTCAGAGAACCAATATAAAATTCCATTGTGATGTAAAATATTGTCGGTCAGAACTTATGATATTTTTTTATGACAGTTGTTAGTTATGAGCACGCCAGAATACCAAATAGTATTAAAAAAAAAGTTATGACAATGACGTCATTTTATGCCAGTCAGAACTTGTTATGAGAGAAGAAAAATCTTTGAAAATCGGATTTCAAATTTAATCCATTTTAATATAAAAATTTTCATATTTAGGATAAAAAATTTTCCTCTCTTATGAAAAATGTATGAAAATCTCGAGCTCTAGAACTATTCAACACATGTCGTTAAAATACATGAAACACATATGTTTATATAGTTTTTTTTCTGGAATTTTGTATACCTCAAAAAAAAAAAATTACTTTTCCACAATTTCTCCCATTTCATCCCTAAAAATGAACCATAAACAAAAAAGATAATAGTTTCTAGCCGATCGATGCATTTAAGTGCATGTCTTTAGTGGGTGGAATTTTATTTGTAGTACCAAAAAAAAGGAAAGGAAATGAATGAACAAAACTTCATTCCAATTTTTGGCTCAATGCCAATGATTTGGAAACTAACAAAACTAAAAGGCGGAAAAAATAGAATTTCGTCTTTCATTTTCAAACGAAAAAATTTCTCTTCTATAACAATAGTTAATCCTGTAGGAAAGTATAGGGTTTTTCAATAGGAACTATTTTTGCCAATAGCATTGTACATATTTCCTTATGATGACGGTTGTGCCATTCGGGTTTTTAACATGATTGCATTAGAAGGTCTACATTTTATGATCACGAATTCAATTTCACTGGAAAATCCCATAAAAGCAATTCAAATCCATTATAAAAATGGGCGATCTGTGAAAACCACATTTCATAAAATCGTGGATATTTTCGGTCGTTATAATCGTTCATCAGAACCTGCAATTAAGAATTTAGTGGCAAAATTTAAGTTTAGTAGTTTAGTACATAACGTAGCAAAAATAACATGTGCTCGTTCCGGTCGTTAAACTGAAAGCATTGCTTATGTGAGTGAAAGTCTTGAAGAATATCAAAATTTATCGATTCCATGACGTTCCCAATAATTGGACTTGTTCACAAGTAGCACATGATATAGTTTGCAAAAGCATTTGGGTCTAAACCTAAAGCTAATTGTTACAAGAATTAAAGTTACCAGATAATTTTCAACATCAACAATTTGTCGATTGGATCATTGAACATGGTGCTGGATTTTTAGAAAAAATCATCTTTTCTGAGGGATCTCATTTGCTAAATTAATAACTTAAATTTGGGTTACTGAAAATCCTAGACAAATAATTAAACAATCATTACATTTATCTCGTGTCGCTACTCGGCGTGCTTTATGGGCTAGCGGCATCATTTGAACGTATTTTTTCGAAAATAAGCTCAAGAAACAATCCATTTATTGAAAATCCAATTTAATGGATGTCTAATTTCACGCATAGGTGATGTCAATTGGACACGAAGATCTTGCGATTTAAAACTGTTGCACTTTTTTGTGGGGCTACGTGAAAGAGATGAGGTTTATAAGAATATTCCAAGAACAATTGGAGAACTAAAAACCATTATCGTGAGATAGAGTCACAATTATGGCAAAATGTGATTGAACATTTTCTGCAAACATAGTCATGATGGACATTTACCAGATATTATTTCCCAATCATAAATTGTAGAGTCTCTACAATATATTTCAATAAAAGAATTCAGAACTTTCATCCAAAATGTTTGTTTAATTTAAAATTTTTTTAAAAAAAGTTCTTATTGAAAAACCTGATAGAAACGTACACAGAGAGTGAGAAAGAGAGACAGACAATAAAAACATTACCGACCGAAAATTGAAATTGGTTTTTCAAGCGCTTTAGGGATAATAGGAGAAAAAGTTTCCTTCTTTATTTAGTTCAGTTTTTAAGTCATAAAAAAAAAGAATTTAATAAAATAAAAAATAATAATAAATTGTGATTAAATTTATCAGGTGAGAAAAACATTTTTTTTATTTTCTTTTGATGTACGCGATTATATTTTTTAAAGTTGTTCTTTTTACCACCCTCTGGGAATTTTTACACAAATAAAAAGTTTTATTTGTTTTAAATTTTCCCTCCCAAAAAAAAAGAAAAGAAAATAATCCATTTTCGCACACTTTTAGGGAATCTTCAAAGGGAATTTGTATTATCAGGAAATCTTTTAAAGAAAAACATTATCCTGTCTAGTACAATCACTTTTCATATGAAAAGGAAAAAAAAAAACCACCCAGTGATTGATTTGTTTGAAATTTTCTTCGTTTATTCAATTAGTTCGTTCTTCAACTGAGATTTTCTTTCCAAGAAAAATAAAACTTTTCTTCTGTTTATTGTTGAGTTATCTGTCTGTCTATTACATGTAGTTTGTTTTTAAACTTATTTATATTTTTGTTTTCAAACATTTAATTGAAATGTTATCTGTTATGGGATATATTAGTTGGCATTTTGCCTTATTTGAAAGGTTTTATATATTTTTAAAAAAACAATACTAATTAGCTCTACGCTGAAATACCCGATGGTCTTCAAAGATATTAGTTTATTCCATATACCATAATAGAGAGCTCCCGCAAGATTATATTACATACAATATATGTGCCACTTTTTAATGTTTTCAAGAGGACAAAATGCACAGAGTTGATGGTGGACACGACAACATAAATAAATCGTATTAATTTTAGCATATTTTTATTTCGCCCCTCAGAAGGCTTAGATATGCCATAATCAAAAGGTTACGCAGCTATGTCTTTTATGATTCTGGGGAAAATGGTCCATGCGTCCATGTGGACCAAATCGAGCCTGAAAGCGGAAACTAATACAAAATATCTTTCATAGGATATTAAGAATTATACAGGAACTTTCTGAGTTCATACTTACTAAGGGAAAAGTCAAAAACTTGTGCATAGGCGCTTACCGGTTCATTCCTCCCGTAGTTTGTTCGGTGGAAACTGATTTTAAACAAATCGATTCAATCGATTTCAATGAACGAATGTTAGAATTTGAGTGCATTTTGTTTAAAATATAGAAAGCATTAATGGCCTCCTTAAAAATTTGATGAACGAACGAAGATTTCGTTTGACACTTATTGCCGCTTTTCTAGAGAATGTAAACATAATAATTTTATCCTATCACTAAGGCGACAGGAATGAAGGATTATTCAGTAAAACTAAATGTAAAAATCTACGTTGGACAGACTCCAGTCTGCTGATGTGAACTTTGCAGTGGTGTGATCACATCTGACTGGTATGTTCTATAATATGTCTGGCAAAAGCAAAATAAAGGGTTTTAGTAATATGCGGGTAAGAAAATTCTTTGGACTACCGCTTAATACAATATATCCTTAAGTCGAATTGGTTTTATGAATCAAGGAGTCAAAAAAGAGACGAAAATTAAGCTAATGGTCGCAAACAACTCCTAAGTTGGTAATGCAACTAACTCTTTTTCATAGAGGAAAGCCGTCAGCAAAGTAATTGCGGCAAGAGTTATCATCCTTCCTTCGTTGAGTGTGATGTTATTTTGATTATTTTACATTATTTTACATATCTGCAATATTTTAAATTCGACGGATTCTTATTTCAATCGGACACACAAATAAACAAAAAATCAAAGAGTTTTATTTACAGATTAGATAAATTAAATTCTGTCAAATATAAATTTTGTTTCAACTCGAAATAACTCTTTTTGGAAACTATTATAAAACTTGTTGCCAAATTTTAAGATCAAAATCGATTAGTTTACATAAAAATACATGTTTTTCTTTTGAAAGACCATAAATTTGTTTTAAGTCTAAATAATTGCATAGAAAAATTCTAAAATGTTTTTTCCAGAAAACAAATTGGATCTTAAAAACTATTCCAATAAAGTCCTTTAATGAATTTGTCTTTTCGGAATAACAAAAAAAAAGCGCTAAAAAAGAAATTATGCATTTTATTGCATGACTTTTTCAATGTTAACAATTTCTTTCCAAATTATAAAATAATTTACATATAATTATGTTTATACAGGGTGGCCATTGAAAAACTAAAAGATATAAAACATAAAATAACTTTTACAAACACATGCTTTTTATGTGTGATAAAGAGCATCCCTCAAATGACCACCATTTTCCCCGTTCACAAATACAGATTCTTTCCCCAAAATTTTCTATGACCGTAGGCAAGATTTCAGGTGCTAAATATCTCGGATTTCGGCTCGAATCTTCTTTTTAAGTTCTTTAATCGTATCATCAATCTTGGGTCGCGATACAATCAAAAGAATATCCATCGTATATGGTTATCCGTATATGGTTATCCTAACTGGTGGGACAAGCAATTTGTCTATCCGATTCGGGTTTTGACGTTGTGTTTTCCCAGATATCCTAAATTTTTTGTATAAACTTAAATCGAAAGGAAGACTGGATTTTAGTTTAGACCGTTCTTTTCCTTTTGTTGTGTTTGTGACATACGAACCAACTGGCTTTCGAGAAATAATTAGTTGGTGATTTAAAGTCTAGTCTACACGAGTACAAGTACGCATTTAATAGCACATAATTTTTGTAGTGAGTGTTAGCACTAAACATTTTGCTGAATGATGACGCACCCGTCCAAACTGAGACGAGCCAGCCAACTAGACGTCTCAAAACCAGTCATCTCCAAAATAGTTCAGTTTTTCGTTTCGTTTACCAATAACATCTGATTGAAACACGAACATAGTATGTGTAAGACCGTAACCGCCATTTAGTGTGGTTCAGTTCTTACTATATACTATCATGAGGAAACAATTCATTGTTTCTTCATCAAAAAGGAATTACCTCAAGAAGATCCTCAAAACGCTTTATTTCAAATTGTTCGAGATTTTCAAACCCTTCAATGTTTCAGTGGCCACCCTATTGTTTCATTCGATTTCCGCGAGAATAAATTTCAAATATTAATAACAATAAAATATAATTATTTTTATCTTGGATTTTTAAATAAAAATTAATTATTATGGTTCTGTTAGCAAAAACCGAATTCTCATTAATTTTAACCGCGATAACAATTTAATAGCAGATCACCCAAATACAGTATAAGCAAATTATTTGAGTATCAAATAATATCAACATGTACAATTACAGTAAAAACTTTGCGTATAGTTATTATCGTTTTTGTTTCTCGAAAAAAATTCTGCATTTTATACCACTTATACTAGAGTAGGAACGAATTTTTTCGGTTTTTTTCTCAAAAAAAAATGTTAACCAAAATGATCCTTTTTGTTTCTAGAAACAGTTAAAGGAGATCCAAGAAATCCTGACAAATTCACTTCATTTATTATCGGGAAAGTTCCATAGCGGTCAGGCTGAAATAGAGAAAACTGTACTCTCACTGCTATGGTTTGCTTTATCAATTTGTTATTGGATTGAAATATCGATTCTATTTCTACCCAAATTTATTCCCAACAAATATCTTTTTATTTAAATACTAAAGTAATAAAGTTCAAAAGGTAAATTGAAAAATCCGTCTACTTTTTCATGGGAATGTACTGTATTTGAAAATAAGAATAACAAAAATAAATGAATGAATATATTAAAGCTTTTTTACCTTTAGAAACTCTCATGTGCTCGACCTACAGATCCATATATACGAATTCAAAATTGGAAAAGGTCATTTCTTTATTAGAATAAATACCCTTTTAGGCTTTTGTTATCAAAATACTACAATCGTTTAAGGATTTCCATATATATGTATATAAAACATCCTTTCGTTGGTCCCTGAACACTAATTTGTTTCGAAACTATATAAACTCGTTTTGTTCTAATAGAGAGAAAAGCCATTTTTAAAGCCTTTCCATTTTATCTTGCAGGATATACAGTAAAATTATATTACTGAAAGGAAATACGATGTTAAATTTAAATTAAATAGAAAATTAACTTTGGGGCAAGCAAGAAAGGTTTAAAATATTTACCTGTTGCTTTTACTGACCACTGATTTATTATCCTTTTAAATAGAACAACATTGAGAGTCTAATGTACTCCCGTACTGTTGTAAAGAAATTTCCTACTCGATATTAACTCTTTCCTCTTAATTATTTTCTAAGTTTCTGGAGGACCAACTTTAATGTTATAATTGTTTTGAAAACTAGTCATTAAATGTCTTCATTATTAACATAAGATTCCCAAGCCATATAGTTGGGGTTTTTATGAAAAATTAAGAAAAGCTTGAATTTTGTGAAATTTTGAGAGTTTTGGAAATTAATTGAGATATTTGAAGATAGTCGAATTTATTCAAAATCGAGAATTAAAATAGAAAATTCGAAAAGATCTTCGAAAAGATTAAATCTATAACTTCATATTTATTACTAGAAAAAGAAAAAATTCTAAAAGAAATTTCACATCCAACAAAAATGATTTGCAAACGGTTTGTAATTGATTCACTTTGGCTAAGTTCATAAAAGAATCATGTGGTGGACTAAAATGTCACCGGCCAAATGATAGAAGTGATTCGAAAACTATATATCAAACATTTGTAAATACTGTAACTATAAACGCTTTTTAAGATAAGTTTCTTTGAAAAACTATTATACGTATTCTTCGTCGGAACAATGTCTTCTTGATATATTATCAGGCCAGCACATGGATGGTGATGATGTCTTTACCTATAAGTGTGCAAAAAATGGAAATAATGAGAACTGTAAAAGATAGAAACACGCTTCTAATGCAAATTACATCGTATTTCTGTAATAAAGACATATCCGTCGTCTATGTGTTGGAACTATAAAATAACAAGAGGCCATTAAATTTAAGCTTGCCATTAGAACTTTCAAATACATGTAATGCCGGTTCATATGTATTACATATAGTATGACCTATATCATCTAGTGTAAAATCGTATAAACTCATTCGAAGACCTAATATTTTCATCCGAAAAGGATGGAAAATAAATCCTAAAACAACAATTGAAGAACATAAGAGTTTTAAGCAAAGATAATGAAATAAATAGATGTCTACTTTAGATAAAATTTTCGTGATCACATTTTGAAAGCTCACACATCTAATGTGCATCTAATGTCACATATACAGCTTAGAGTATGTTTTGTTGTTTGATTGAAAATACAATGACAATTCTCTGTTAGATGAGCTTGAAAATTCTTTTCATAGGGGGCACACACTATATTTATTATTAAAATTTATTCTGACAATTTTATATGTAAATTCTTTGATTTTATTACAATTTCCATATTTATCAAAAAATTAACAAGAATTGCCTATTTTTTTTTTTTTTTGTTTTTTTGATTTATTCTAAAGGAAATTCCCACAATAATAATTTCTACGAAAAAAATTAATATTAAAAGAAAGAAATCAATAAAAAAAAGATTATTAAACACAAAATAAGATTATTTACAAAACTAAATTCGAGAGATTATCACACATAAGGTGACATATTTTTGTGTTGTGCTCAAAAACTACGTACTAAAAACTGTCTATTTTTTTTTTTTTGTTTTTAAATAAAAGTAAAAGCTTTATTTATTTAAAATTTTAATTATATATAATTTGTTTGTTAAAAAGAAAAGAAAAAAATTAAGAAGAAAACCTGATGTTCCAAATTAATCTTAAATAAAATGAAATTTCAAAAAAAGTGTTCAAATAACAAATCAAAGTGAGTGAAAAATTGAAAATGATCAATTTTCATTAATTTCAGATTTTTTTTTTAGTACACATTTTAAAAGCTTGATATTCTTGTTTAGTAAAAAAAATTCGAGGTTTTAATAATATGTGACAAAACAAGAAGTTCTTGTTAAGAATCTTGTAATGAAAACATAACTTTAAGGTTAAACCAGACTAAAATTAGGAAAGCTAAAACTCAATGTATAAGGTCTGTAAAATAGAAGTAGCTAGTATTGTTTTCAATAGCTGAAATCTTATTTCAATTACTTCAATCGCAAGTCCATCATTAGGACATACTATCGGTATTCCCTTGCCACTATAAAAGGCGATGTATCGGTTGAATCGTATATAAATAAACCTACAAAAGTACACCATGATTAAACATCGATAAGGGAAGACAGCTACTATACAACTTCGATTTTCTGAAGGCTTCTTTATTTTTATATTTTTCACTTGGTCTACACCTCTTTGATACGTGGTTTCAAGTTTCATTTTCTAATCACATAAGACCCAGCATGGAATACTAACAAATAAATATATTATGCAGCTTCTTGAGATTCTCTGACGGTTGACTTGACAGGTACTAAATAAGGTCAAATAATGTCTGTTTAGCAAATTTTATTTCAGATACCATTTTCAAATTTACTCTATTTATGATAGGCCTTTTTTTAATGTATTTATTACCAGCTAGAATTTTTGGTCGCTGGCACGTTTTAGTCATGACAGTTGACAAGATAACAACATTCAACTATCAAAAACACAAAACAGAGGCATCTGTTGACGAAACCAAAAAAATGGAGCACGAATTTTCGGGTCCAAGTAAAAGATGGTGTATATTGTTGTTGTATGCAATGTAAAATTTTGCTCTGGTCTGGAGCAAAACTTGTGAAAGAAAACGCACCTATTATATCGAAATATTATTGCTTGACAAGACATAAGCATCATTCTTAATTTCTTAATTTAATGTGCTAAATACGATTTTTTTGTCGTCCATTTTCTGATTGATAAGGAAAGTTTCAATAACTTAAAAATATCTTTCTTTTTTTTTAGGCTATGCCCTTCCTAAAAATTGTCTCTGAATTTTGTGTGATGTAAGCTTTAACCTTTTTCAAGAAAATTAAAATTTTGCTTATATAGAATTTGATAAGAAAATCTTATTTAAAAATGTGGTTTCATTATATAAAAAAAAAAAATAATGATTTAAACATAAATATAAAATTAAAATATTGTAGAATTCGAATTTCCCTATAAGACAGTGATAATTTCTTAGGGAAAATATTTTTTTTTTTTTTAGTTTCCCATTAAGAACGTACAGTTTTAGTTCGATTTTGTTAAATAAAGAAAAATTGGTAATTAAAAAAATTGGTAGTTATTGTTTTTAATTTAAAAATATATTAAAGAATTTTATTTCTTGTGATATTTTCATAATAATTAAAGTGAATTGAAAAATTATGTAATAATCTTCAAGCTTCGGTTTTAAACTTTAATACAAAAAAAAAACATTTGAGAAATATTAGACAATTAAAATTTCAAAGAACGTTTCAAGAACTATAAAACTTTTAAAATATATTGGCAAAGTTTTTGTGATTTACTCTACTTCTTGAAACTTAGAGAACCGAAAAGGTTCATGATATTCTTCTTTCATTCATATTTTATTGAAATATTACTTTTGTTGAAAGAAAAGTCCTTTTAAAAAAAAAGACGAGTATAAAAACTTTGTCTATAGCAAACCCTTATAAATTATATCTGTAACGTTTTCATAAACGAAAAACAATTGCTTAAATAAATATTAAAGATGTATATGAACCGATGTTACGACGGTCATGGTTGTCAGAATTTAGCCAATAAAAAGCATACAATCAACAGAATACTCAACTTGGTTTCCAAGTTGGTCACTTTTTCAGTCTGCAAAATATATCTATCTCAGTATTTCTTACAAATACTATTATTAAAGTGGCATCATGAGTGGCGTATTTAATCTTAGTCAAACGAGGCACAATTGCCTGGAACATCAAATTTCTAGGAGTCACAAAATCTAAATAATTTCCAGGAAGAAAGAAAACGTATTTTCTAATATTTGCAATTGTTTAAATAATTCTTTAGGCTTCTGTCATTAATTAGAAAAGGACTAGTTTCATAAAAGAAAAACAATTCCTAATTCTTGTCCCTCCTTATTATATATAGAGAAAGATTCCATACACGAAATCTTCGGGTAACTGAAGCAAAGAGCACCGAATCGCTATTGCAAAATTAAAGGTCTTAAATGCATAAAGTACTTAAGATCCCATAAGTATTCCAAAACGTGCTGGCACTGGATGGCATGTCTTGCAGACTACTTAAACTACAAATTAATACAAGTCAAAAGCTGTGTTTACTGTAGGCTGTGATTTAAATTTTTCGTTTGAAACCGATTTACATCTACAAAGCTCAATTTGTATTTTTTTTTAAGCATTAACAATGCTTTTATAGCATAATAGCTATTAATGTGCTTTGACTAAGCGCAATTATAAAATATATATATATTTTTCGATTGTCAACACAATAAACAACATTAAGATTTCTGAAGCGACGATAATCACTTGTCAAATGAGCATAAAAGTACTCATTTGAAAGTGCTAAATATGATAAGGCAGCTATTGAACTGTCACGTTTAAGTGATATTCAAAGTAATCACTGTTTTGAGAGTAACCAAAATGATAATCACTGTCTGTCATATAGAATTGGATGAAATTCATGTACGTACGTAATTTACACAGCGGTAATTATAGCGCACTAATAATTTAAATAATGTTAAATCTTTTACTCTAAATCTTAATCTAAAAATAAATCGAAATCCAAAATTGTATACGAGTACGTGGAGAATCAATAGAAAAAGCAATAAATTTAATTACCAATTCGTACACAAATACTATTCCCAAAAGAAAATCAAATCCCAATAAATAATAGTTTTCTTACTGATCGAAATATCGAAATAAGTTAACAAGGAAAAGATTAATATGACTCGTTTTTCTTTCTTTCTGTATTTCACCTAGTTTTTTATTTTTAACTTCTATACAAAGTATATAAGTATCATAATCGAAAAAAATGTCCAATGTCTGGCTGTCTGTCCGTCTGCTGTATGCAAAATTTCGGTCGTATTTTTGAAGTGATTTGAACGAAAATTGGTAAGAGTAGTTTCTGAGAACTATTCTATCAGAAGTTGTGCTCGCATCGGCCTAAAATTTCCAGATAGCTGCCAAACAAAAGTTCAATTCGGTTTTTTTGTGCTTTTAAATTAGAGGATATTGCAACCATATTTATTGATCGTTTTCAATGAAAGAACAATTGTGTCCAACAAACAATTGAATCCGATTACAATTTCGAGTAGTTGCCGAACAAAAAAGTTGGACTTTTTGTATGAAATGAAAAGATTTCTCAACTTTCCATCCATATTAATCTTCATAATTTGTAGTTAGGATAACTCACAAATGTGTTACTCGATTTTAGTGAAATTTGTCTAGTTCATTGGCTGCACGTAGAGATAGGTATCTTTTGTTTCTCCTCGCCAGGATCTGAGGGAGGATACGGTTGCTGCAGAAGGAAATAGTTTTGTTTGAAGTAAATTTTCAAGGCAATTTTTATGTAATCTTACACCAGGGTACAAATGATGAGGGCTTATTACCCGACAGTATTAAAATGGTTAAAAACACGATAGTGTAAGAGTTAAAAATAGGATACAACTGAATTTGGTAAAAACAATTGAGATGTTAAGACAAAATAGTTGTAAAGATTTGATAATATTATCGTAGAGGAAAAGGCAAATGAACAGACTAGTAGATATAGTGTAGAATGGTCTAGTTGGTTACGATCTCGACCTCGCCTCATGAGACTGATGAGACCCTGGTTCAAATCCAGGTCTCGCTTCTTCATTTTTTCTCTACTTTTCTTTGCCTTACAATAGCAAGTTAAAAACTTTGTTTTCATTATTAATTGATGTGATAAAGACCGAATGAAGTATATTACGAAAAAGGACGAAATGAATAAAATGGGATATAAAATTAAATTAAATAGGATATCAGGTTAAATACTCCATTTTGAAGGAAGTTCCAGATTAAACAACTTTATATAAAGAACCGAAAAGGACTGGCGTTGAATTCTCATAAGTTTATAGTTTTTTTTTTAGAAAGATTTTTGGAAAGTAAAATGATTTGAACATATGTATAGAAGTTTCCAATAGTGAGATTTCGCTACTATAGCTTATTTATTTTTAGGATCCCGTTCGATTCCATAAAATTTTAATAGCACTGACATTATTCTTTTTAACGCGCATGTTTTTGGGCATTAAATATAATTGTTATACAAAATTATTCTTTCTAAAAGTATATTTATAGCGTTTATTGGCCCAAATAAGAATATTCAACTTTCTTAATTTACATGAAGAATAATCGGAGAAAAAAAAAATAATAAATTCTTAATAAGGAATTTCATGACAAATCATTTTACCTTAATGCTTTTAATGTCTTCTTTTTTTTCTAGCTCAAATTTACCGATATTGTTTACAATATATTAATCATGTTAAATTCTTTTAGATGATTTAATTTATTTTAAAAAAATAATAATAATATTTACACTTAAGAGAAAAAAAGAGAAGAAAAACAATCACCCGCCGCGCGTTTAATAACCTTATTAACATAGCAATAACAGAAACGATCAGATCAGATCAGTAACAGATCTTAATAACAGAAGATAAACAACAGAATCTTTGTTGAACCGCATTATATCCTAATCGTATTTAAAATAAATTTAATAAAGGCATGACCAACAAAAAAAAACACGTCTACTTAAATAATGAATAAAAGAAATAATCAATCAATTATCGAGTATAATTAGTATAGGGTGTTAATTAAAGAAAAATTATAAATACATCCAACCCTCTTACAACAAGGTAGATAGGTTCCTTACAGAAAGAGAAAACAAGAACAAGGGCTCCCGCAATCTTTCTTATCGTGCTAGCTAGAGTAAAATCGTGTTGTAGGACGGTCGGGAGTATAGTGTAATTCATAGAAACAAATTTGACATTATACATTAATTCCACATCTACAAGTATTGGGAAATTTCTAATTAAACGTCATATGAGACGAGTACTTCCAATTTTTCACATATCTATCTAATAATAGCTTTCCATTACAGCGCTGAATTTATTCAGTTAGGATACCTGGACAACGGGACTGTCTCAATTTTGTAGAATAAATATTGAATTTATGGAAAGTTAAACGAATAACCGAACTCGGGTGGTTGAGTTGATTACACTTCGAACGAAAAGTATACAATAAATAAAGTTCTAAACTTGAACACTGATTTGGTCACATTTGCAGTCTGCAAAACATACCATCTCATTAATAGTATTTGTTAAAAAAGAAAAACTCTGTGTGATGTACAAATGAATGTATTTACAGTTTTTTTTTTTACAAACACTATTTAACAAGGAGGAATACTTTGCAGCGATGCAATGGTGTCAAAAATCTATACACAAAGAATTCTCTGTTTCTTTTCTCTGTGCAAGTAAATTAACTCAAATTTAATCCCTAATTTGTTCACAACAATTACTTCTTTAATTTGTCTTGGATGTCGTCATTTTGACGTCAATCGTGCTCATCCATTTGATTGTACGTGTTCCGTTACAAAACTATTAGAAATTCAGTACAGGTAGTTTCTAAACTATCTTCTATATACACAATAATGCTAAAAATTTTAGACTTTCAAATTATAATATTTAAAAAAAGAATTTAATTTATTAGCAATTATAAAAATGAAACGTTTTTTTTTTTTTTACCACCCACACAATAAATCATTTTAATTGGATTTTATATGAAATTTTTCTTCTTGCTAAAAAGAAAAAAAAAATCACAAAAAAAGTATTCTATTTTTATTAAATGAATTTTTTCCGCGACATATCTTTTTTTTCTTTCATTTTGGACAAAAATTTTCCTACATTTTCTAAATTTAGAAGGCTAATAAAAATTATTGTTTTATATTGCACTTACAAACTTGTCGTCCACCCACAATTTTGTGGGCAATTATATAAAAAAGAAGAAGAACAAATTTACAGTTATGTTAAGGGGCCTCCTACTCTATAACTTCGTTAATTTTACAGATACTGTTGCGATAATTTTCAGGAAGCTTTTATAAAGTATCTATATTATATTTGTGAGCTTTTGTTTGTATCTACCGAGTTGGCTCCTAAATGGTTAGACGACTGATTTTAATGAAATATGTCTCCAACGACTCTTTGTCCCAGCTGGCTGATTATAGGCTATATCAAATTTGCTACGCCCATGTCCTCAATTAATGAAAATTGCAATAGCTTCTGACTTATTATAACTGATTTTGTGTCCTTTCAATACAATTTTATAATAATTTTTTATTTAGTTGGAATTAGGACCTTAATATAGTAATTTAAAACACCTTTTCAATTACTGCCAACGTTTCGTCTACTTTATTTAGACTTTTTCAAGGCTTATTGCGTGGTGTAAACTATCGTCAAATTAAAACACTTAAAATTCATTTAAAACGGATAAAACTCTTCCTAAGTTAAACGAAAACTCAATAAGCCTTGAAAAAGTCTAAATAAGGTAGACGAAACGTTGGCAGTAATTGAAAAGGTGTTTTAAATTGCTTCTGACTTATTTATCACACAAAAGTGAAACTTGGTATGTGATTTCATATGGCCTCTACTGGCCAATACATCAAAAGTGGACGGGATTGGGTTTATGCCATGCCCCCTATTTTAATGAGAATAATATAATAAACTCTTTTTCTGATTATTAAAAATCATTTTCAACCCGAACAGGATCGGGTATTAAAATATAAAAATTGTAAGAGTTAAAAATAGGATACAACTGAATTTGATAAAACAATTGAGAGGTTTGACAAAAACAGTTGTAATGATTTGAATAATATTGTTGTGTTAGTAGAGGAAAAGGCAAATGAATGGACTGGTAGATACAGTGTAGAATGGTCTAGTTGGTTAAGACCTCGACCTCGACCTCGCCTCATGAGACTGATGAGACCCTGGTTCGAATCCAGGTCTCGGTTCTTCACTTTTTCTCTACTTTTCTTTGCCTTACAAAATCGAATCAATTTTTTCTCTAGTTAGATGTAACTCCTTAAGAATTTTTGTTTTTTCAACATAAAAACTTAAAAGCTATTCCACAATAAACGATAGTGCATCTCTCAGTTCTGTTATTATGCATTTTTCTAGTGTTCCAGAGTACATGGATTTACAAAGTACATAAATATATGGCCTTTTAATATTATTTATTAGTACTTTTATTTTACATGTGTATGTGTGTGTGGATTGAGGGTTTTATAGTTGGGTAACTTTTGCGCCAATATAATAGAAGACAAATTTTTTAGTGCCACAACACATACGAGCATATATGTTGCACTTTATAATGTAATTTTTAGTTGAAGAGTAAAGGTGCTATAATATGTTATTTCGTGGGTGGTTGATGAAAATGTATCACATTGTTAGACATATATATATTTAAAGAGAGGAAGAGAGACATAAGAATCTCCATCATGGAATCAGAACACAACATTTTCTCTCTATAGCTATACTATCCATAAACTAGTAGCACCTATTAAAGGTTAATATTGTTTTGTTGCAATTTAAGTTGCATTCTTTTTTATGGGTCAGGGTTTTTTTATTTTATTATATTGTATTTTTAAAAGCTTCAAGTTTGTTTTTGTGATACTTATACGTTAAAATATAAACAAGTTCAATGTTTAGAACAAAAAAAAAAGGGGTTTGAAAATTTTAAGAACAAATAGAGCACGTACATACTTAAATTAATATATACAGTGTGTAGCAAAAGATTGCAAAAACATTTTTATATATGAAACCTCATGTTAGGTAGATACATAATCCATTCATAGATCACTAATTGGAAATAAGTTTCTTATAGTCGAAATTGTTATAACGTGGCTCGCGTAGGACGGCTCTTATATATGAGATACATGTATATCACTTATTAATGTTTAAAATTAAGTTTGATCTTTTCCAATATACCTTCAACTACTGCGGCCCGCAAATATAATCTAACTGCCTACCCCTGCTCAATACCATGTACTATATATATACACCCAACTCGTTTTTTACACGCTTCTTTTTACACGGTTCAAAAAAGTCTGACTTTTTTGAATTTATTTGATCTAACATGATTTCAAAGTCCTATAATTATATACGTGACGATGAACAGCCTGGTACAAATTGCAGAGTTTGGCACCAATGATAATGAAGTGTGCTAAAAAAGTGTACCACATTTGAAAAGTTAGAAAGCGCTGTACACTGCTATAATAGGTCTGTTTTATTTGCCACTTGCTTTGGGGTAGAGCAAATTTTTACATTGAAAACCAAAACAACAAATGAGCAAATCCTACACTACTTTCAGAGCAGGTGTAAACTATTGCACCCGAATTAGTTCAGTTTTCTACCATATAAAGTGTATTAGCTAAAAGTTTCTCATTTAATTACAATATGGTTGCTAAGCCGCGCTACAAACATTTCTTTGCCACTTACCCTGCTCCAGGGTAGGGTATGGCAAATAAAACAAACATAATATAAGAGTACTTTCTGCGGAACCACCTTATTCGATAGCTCTCAACACATCGCCATCTATCTCATAGAAATGAACTAAAAATTAATTTTACATTAAACTAAAAATCTAATATCTTTCGTTTGAATATAAAGTCACACGTGAGTCAAAATGGCAATAAAAATGTCAAACAAAAAAGAGCAGCGGGAAAGGTTTCGACTATTACTAGAATTTCTTCAATTTGGCCTAACCAATATTGTGAAATTGATGATGTTGCATTAAAATAACGGCCTTACATTATAAAACCTTTTATATAATAGACGTTGGTCTAACACAACATAAAATGCGAAAAATTCTAGGCTGTATCACAAAAATTAAGAAAGAATTCATAATTTTTTATACATAGTGTTGAATCTCATCTCAGTCTTGATCGTTTGAAACCGTTTCTCATAATAAATAATGTTGCTATAATTGATAAGATATTCCCATGCCAATTGGTATAATGTCTCAGTTGATATATATACAATGTTTTTAGGCAAAGACTATAGAACCAAGCTTTTCGTGTAACCGAAATATAATAATCTTAAAATTTTTTTTTATTATAATCGAAATATACAAAGTTTTACATCAACAAAATAATGAAACTAATTTCAACAATGTTTTACTATTACGAAATAATTCATTATACTGCATTTAAATTAAACTAAAATTTCGAAAATTGAACTGAATTTTTAAAAAGTAAAGTTTTGATAAAGTAAAAAGCATAAAAGTTTTTTTTTTATAGTAGGTACGGGTACTATCAATACAATTGTAATGCATAGAAATAATCTTTGGAGAAGGATTCCAAGGGTATACATACTATATATGTGTGTAGAGAATCAAAACTTATATCGATTTATGCATGTCCACCCATCCATCATCCGTCATCCGTCTGTCCGTATACAAGATAACTTAAGAACCGCGTTATCCGATTTTGATGAAATTCACAATGTTGGTTATTTCTTAACTCGATCTGGTATTGTATTTCAACAAAATCAACCGAGGGAAAGGGGGAGGGGTGACGAAGTTATCAAGAAAAGCCAGAGTGATCAGACAGTTTTGTCCTTTTTTTGGTTTTTCAGATTTAATCGGAAAATTTGTGAAGCAATTTCGTTTAAATTATTTACATGGATTGACTAAATAAATAGGCGGTAATATGTTAAATGTCACTAAAATCGGTGAAAGAATAATGAAGTAAGAAATAGTCGTAAGAGAAATTAAACCTGTTCATACAATTTTTTCATATCGTACTTTAAAAGCTAATATACCGATTTGAATGAACTTTGCAGAATTGTTTTATACTATTATGGCCTAGAGCAAGGGTGTCCAACCATTATGTTTTCCTGGTCCGCATTGGAAGAAGACATGATGTTTTGGGCCGCAAGTATATTACTATGTATAAATTCATATCATAAAATGAATGTGATGCTTGGCATTGAAGTTGAGAAACTAAACCGTCAATATCTGGTTCGATTGAAGTGGTTGCAATTGTCAGGCAGATCTCATGGTGTTCATCCAACATGTTGATTCTAATTTTACACTTAGTATGTTTCATTCTTCACTTAATCCACTAGATAACAAACAACACAACAGTGTAGCTGAGCGAGTAACGCAAACAGAAAGAGAATTTACTACATAACGAAAGAGCTTTCTGTTCTGGTCCTGTTTCTGTTGTTTGTCACTTGGCAGGTTTAGCACGAGAGCGCACACACACAAATCATTCCTCAGAAAAATGGACATGCTTCAGTAACTTTGAATATTTTCGGGCATTGATACTTGCTTTGGGCCGCATTGATACTTGCCGCATTGATACTTGCAGCATGCGGCCTGCGGGCCGCGGGTTGGACAGCCTTGGCCTAGAGGCTGTGTCTTCCCTGAATTAGAGAAAATTTGAAAAATAAGAAACAAAGTTATATGCAGAAAGAAACATTGGTGTTTGTCTGTCCTATTTTTGGTATATGCTGATTTTCAATTACTCCGTACTATACATATGTTTCTGTTTCGGGGAAACAATATGTATTTCATACTAAATCACAAATAAAATATCTCATTAAATAAGTATTATTTATATTCTGGTGAAGATTATATATATATATATAAGTTTAATTCATTTCCTCGTTAGAAGATATAATGTTTTATTTCCGTTTTTGCGTGACGCATATTTTGGGCCCTAACATAAAATATAATATAACATAAAATAAACCGAAATTATAGCATAAATATTTGATTTATGAGTTGAAAAGGGCGATAACTAATAATGGAGAGATGTTTTTTTTTTGCTTTTCTTTTTTGGCGGCTAATAAATTTTAGTTTAATTCTTTTTAACCCAAAACATAAACAAACAAACTTTTATGTTATTATATATTTAATGATTAAATAAATATGATTTTTTTTGGGTGTTTGTCGCAAAAGAAAATAAACCCTTTTTTCCGGTTTTCCCCCAAAGGCGGCGGATACGAAACTTGAAGCTTCTTTTTCTTTAGATGACAATAAACATATAAAAAGCATTTACGGAGCTAATTTATTGTTTGTCAAATTAAATATAAAAATATATAAGGTATTGAAGATTATTGAATTAATATCTGTTTGGACAGAATTAGTTATTGTCACATTAAGTAATTTGTGAAAATACCATCGCAAAAATGAAATCTATAACTTTGTTTTAACTCATATTTAGTTTTCTAAGAACTTAGTTTAAAACTAAAGTAATATATCGAGTATCTGAAAAATTGCAGCATATATAGTTTAAAACTGCAAAACTAGTACACAAAATCAAAATTTACATCTAATTTCATGTTTCTTTAGTACCTGAAGAAGTGCACAAGCCCAGTATAAGACTGTCTAGAAAACCCTATGCTTTTCTTCATAATGGATATTAGCTAAAAACTAAGTGTTTCATGTTCTTGTTGCACATTAAATACATATTATTTTCCTGACGGCTTTGCTCGCGTTATTCCTAGAATATGAAAGTAAATTTAATTTCAATTTGACCGAATTATTGAAGTTTTTCTATTATGGCTTCCGGAATCCCCCATCGACCGGATCCTTTCAGTTGGTCTATCCAGAATGTATACATTCCAAGTTTCATGAAACTCTTCTTATTATCGATCGAATTAGGAATATTTTTCAATCCCTTTACCCAATCCTTCCAATGTACACATCATATGCATATAACAAATGTTATTAAAATTAGTTCAATAGTTTTTGAGTCTATAGGGGACAAACTAACATAACATAGTTACAGATTCATTATATAAGATTTAACTAAATAGTATTTAATTTCTTTGGAAATCCCAGCTAGAAGACATTTGTGTGTATTTGCAAACAGCATACGTTACGGTAAATCTAATTATAGACAGTTTCCATTTGCACACTTCAAGTACGTGTAAGTACTTGAATACCTAATATTCAAGTATACAAGTGAAAAGTGTATTTTATTCTCCCTGTTATTACTCCCTTGAAAACTATTCCCAGGGTTTATCAATTCGATTGTTCTAGTGGTGTCATCGACAGCTTAAACAGCGAGCAAATGTCTGTTCGTTTGAGTTCGCTGATTATCCGAACACATCATAATTTCTTGCGTTTTTAATTTGAACGTGAATTTTAAACTATTTAGAAAATGTCGAAAAAGGCGAGTAGATAAATAAAGAAAATGCAAAACAAATTGATTGAGTATAGTATAGATAAAATTCATATGACGAATTCTGGGATCAATAACGTTTAGAGATAGACCAACTCCAAATCATGTGTTTGCAAACGTAGATGAATTTATTCGTTAAAAATTTGCTAATGTTTGGGGGAAAAAAATGATCGTTCTATTCATATGGACAAGCTTTAGTTATTAATTTATATATTGTAGATTAAAAAGCTTTTTCCTTACATTAACTTTCGTATAATATGATAAAGTATAGTTCGACCTCACCATATCTAAACATTCGTCCCTGTTCATAATCTTATTTTGTTAAACATTTTTGATTCTGTTGACATATTTGTGTTAGCTTTTATATATTTCATAATGAATAAATCTGAAATTTGAAAAAAATCAATATTTTCTTCCATTTAATGGGAAATTGTTGAAAATTTTCTTTCATCAACGATGTGCTTTTTCTGTTTTTTTTTCCATGTCAACAACATTAATTCTGACACAAGCAAACATGAAGTCTTCATAATCTAAATACTATAATATTGCAAGTTTAAACGTTTTCTATGATGCAAAAAAATATAAAAGAAGAAAAAACTCTGATAAACCTTTCGTAAATTGAAAACTAAAGAGTTTAAAAATTAAACAAGAATTTAATAGTTTAAATAAATAGTAAAAACAACTAAATTAGTTTATAACAGAGTTTAAAATTTATGTTAATATTTTGTTGTTGGACAAATGTCTCTGAACTTTTTTTCTTATTAAAAGAAAGTTTCCGGTTCTTTCTTTTAGTTTGCAAAAAATATAAATTAAAAAAAAAAAAAAGCGGATATGAAAATTAATATAGAATCTCAGCGAAATAAAAAACTTCTTCGCATTTCTTTCATATTTTTTAATTAATAGAATTAATAATTGCATCATTTTATAGTTAGTAACAAAAATTCTATTTAAATTTCCCGCCTTTTATCTTAAATGAAACAACACAGTTTTTAAAGATCGTGTCATTAATTAAAAACTTAGCAGCAAGTAGTTATTTGTCTCTTGTATAAATTGTATAAATTGTGTAACTTGTGTTAAATTAAATATAGCCGCATATACAGTCATTCTCAGAAATATAAGGCATCCTCTGAAAATCATTTGAATGTTTTTAAGTACTAATTAGTAAAAAGGTAAAAATATTTGCTAAAAAATCTGATTCTAGTTACTTAATCAATTCCTAAAAGTAGCTAGAAGTAAATTTTGGCAATTTTTTCTGCTATACAGATTTTGTATGTGATTTGGTCGTTTCGAAGATTTTTGAGCTGTTATTATTATTATTAATATTATAATATGGAATCCAATTTCGATATAATACATTTTAGCCATAAATTTCCTTAACCTCGGTTTCGATACAACACAGGACCTAACTGTACATGGTATATGGAAATAGAAAAAATACTATTAGTTACTACTGTCAGTTCTTATATAGCAGTTTTGAATGACAGATTTCCCGAAAACTTTGGTTTTAATTGAGATCTCTTTCGCAGAAAAGAAATCACGAAAAGGACAATTGGTAATTCCGGATCCACAGCTAGTCACCCTATGCACCATATATGTACACCTATACGTACATGTTTGCAAGCAATCTCACTGACTCTATTTTTATAAGGCGATAGGTTTATGCTATTTTTCCCGAGGAAAACAAAATACTATACTTTAGTGACCCATTATAACTTATGCTTCTATCAGCGTGTGTAATTCTTATCAGTAGTTATCAACTATGATTTCTCGGGAAGTCTACTACTATATTCTTTTATTCACCTGAATTCAATTACCAAAATATTTTCTTGTTGCCTTTTATTTTTTTTTTTTATACAAAATTATAAAAACGTTTTTATATTTAAAAACTTTTTAAATTGACTGGAAATAATAGTTGTCTTCCTTTTTTTTTATTAATTAAAAATCATTTAAAAGTTTTAATTAGCAAACAAAGAATTGTGTTATAAATATAAAAATATACTTTTTTTTTATCTATTCGAAAACTTTTAAGTTCAGGAGTTTAAAGTTTTTGATTTTATCTCGCGATTCGCGACTAAATAAATGAGAGTTTTTTTTATTTTGAATATTCTTCTCGTGTAATTCTTGTGAAAGTTTTTTATCTTTGTATTAAAATCAAAATTCGAGTACATAACGAAGTATAACTAATTAAAAAATAATAATAATACTATTAATGAAAGTCCGCGAGAAATTGAACAGTTTTCATTAGAATAAACAAATATTCCCCTCCCCTCAAAAGACTAGTAAAAACAATTTATTTATTTTTATCGATTAATATTCTTCATGTTAAATTTCTAGAAGATTTTCTAATAAATATTATAATAATACATTTCTAGAGTATCGTTTATCAAAACAAACTCCATTATTTCAAAGTATTCGTCGCCATCATCCATCAAATTTGACCATTATTTGTTGTCTTTAAAAAGAAATATTTGTATTTTCTTAAAAAAAAGATCGAATTTTCTGAAAAGAAAATTTAATTGACACTGTTTTCATTTTTTATCAGTTAGAATTTAGTTTTATGAAAGACTTTGTAACTTAATGAAATCTTCTCATGAAGAAGGCCATTTTTAAGGTGATTTTAGGGTGTTTTTCTTTTTAAGAAATTGAATGAATAAACATTAAAGTTATATATTTATATAAATAATATCCTAGTGTCTGATAGATAGTGTCTGTCTATCTTTATTATTTTTCACGCGCCTACAAATAGGCAAACATGTCTTTTGAGTGAAGCACGTCCTTTTTAAATGTTTTTTTCTGTGAAGCTGTATTTTATTTATTTTTAAATTCTAGGACGGGATGGTATCTTACTAGTAGTCCTTCTCCTCAATTTGTTCTTCTCCCCGATTTCGCAGTACTTTTTGTGTGCGGAAAAAAAACCCACGATCTAATTTTACGCAATTAAAAATTATATGGGAAACTCTTTTAGTAGCTTACAGCCCTAAACAGTTGATTCAATATAAAAGCTTTTTGAATTTTACAAATCTTTATTCATTTATATCTTTGTTGGCAGAATTTATTTATAAACCGTATAAATTGACGAACGGAAGTATAAAAATAATGTTATAATTCTATTCCAGTGGTTCGTAGTGAATTATAGTAGCCATGGAGTTGCCTTTAAAGTCTTGTCCCAAATTTCGTGACATTTATTCTGTTTGTCTGAAATGAATAACCTAATCTTTATAAGAAGCAATTTTTTTAAAGAAAGGTTTCTGTGCAAATTACTATATATCCTAAGTGTTGTAATTTTCGCTAATTTTTTCTTTATCTCTAAATCGAAAAGGGAACTCAGTAGTTTTTGAGTGAATGAAGTTTGAAGTTTACTACCCGCTCGCATCGCTCGAGTCCTCCTTCAAACAACTCGTGACTTCTATAACTCTGTACCTTTCATATAATTGTTATGACGGTACAAGTCTAACAAATTAGAACATTTGATTGCTTTAAATATACTTTTACTTCCCTCTTATGATTTTATTAAAGGATCTTTAAAGAAATCTAATAAATCTTAATAGCAAATACAAAAAAAAAAAAAACTAATTTGTATTCAATAAGTTAATTTCGAAAGACAATTGGAGAAAATATTGGAATAGCTTTGTGGACTACTTTTTCAGGATTATTGAAATTGCCCATTAAATATCCTATTAGAAGGAAATAATAACACAAAATGGAATTATTTATTTTTCTATTAGAAAAGTGATATTATTTTGTTTTTCTCATATTACTTTTATTATTTTAGGGAGGATTTCTTCTTTTTTTTGCATATACCATATGAGACCGTGCTTATATATTATGTGAACGATAAATTACACACAGTTTTTTATCATATAAAAATATATCTTTAAAAGCAACATATCACTTCGCCATCTATTGCACAAATTACATAATTATTACCCAGTTAAGTTGAAAATTTTTCTCACTGCTAATTTTTATGAAATTTTGTATCACGATTCATAAGTTTAGGACCGAATAAATGACATTATAAAAAAGGACAAATTAGAATATCATATTAAATAAACTCTTACTTACAAAAATGATTAACAAATCGTAAATTTAGAAGATAACTAACACTGCCGCTACATGCTGTGCTATTACATATGTTTTCACACAGCCAAATAGGACGAAAATAAAATATATGAAATTAAATTTAGTACCTACACGTCATATGAAATGTAATTATTTTTAAATCTGTTCCAATGTTTTCAATGTTAGATAATTCGTAGTGAAAATTCTGCTGTATTTCAGCAAAATCGACCGAATTGGAAGCGAAGTTATAGTACCGAGCAAAAACCTGGGCGACCAGATTTAATTAGAAAGTTTGTAAACGAATTTTATTGAAATTATTTTCATACGCTGACTACATACATAAATAGACGATATTGTGCCAAATTTCAATAAAATCAGTCCAAGAATAATAAAGGAAGAAATAGTCGTAGGAGACAATAAGCCTGTTCAAAAAGTTTTTTGGATGTACTTTAAAAACTAATATACCGATTTGAATAAAATTTTCAGAATAGATTTAACCTATTAGGGCCTAAACTACCTACGAATTAGAGCGAAAAAGATGAAACAAAGTGGTATGCAGGAAAAGCCTTAAATATTATTAACAGGCCGATTTTACGTTATTATATCTAATAGTTTATGAGATTGACAGTGTATTTTTCTGTAAAATAGGTTCTTTCAAAATCCGCGAAAGTGAAATTAACCACCTTTTCTATTTAAGTACATATAACTCATCATTTCTTGATTTGCTAATAGAAATTACATAAATTATATAAAAAAAAAACATTGTAGTACTGTCTTTCGTAAAAAAGGATTATTTTATAGTCCATCTTAAATTGCATCACATATCATGGAAATAAATATACATAATAGGATTTTATTAGAAATACGTTTTTCATGTTGATATATACTTCAATGACTTTGAATCTTGCCATATATCCTTTTTTTTTTTCTCCTTTCTAAACAAATCAATAAATAGTTTATCGATTTAACAAAACAAAAAAAAGGCAAGAAATAACATTAACCTTAATTTTTTTTTATTATTATTATTTTTGATCCTTATGTAAAAAATTGCTTCTACACATATGGTTTTGATATGTATCATCCTAAATTCCACCATTCCTTTTTTTTTTGTATATGTCGATGATGACAAATAACCTTTTATTTTTAGGCTCTAACTTCTTTTTTTGCGAAAGCCTTAAAAACTAATGACATTTAAAATAATCTATCAATGAAGATCGATAAAATAATAAATTTTGTATAAAATTGCATTGTCACGTGTCGACATAATATTAGAATATCCTTTTTAAATAATAATTAAGAGAATTACTCAAAATGATTAATTAACAAAAAAACAAAAGATGCCAAACAATTTTCAATTTATAGAAAATTGAAGGATTAAGATCTTTGTATTACTTTTGAGAATATATAATGGAAACAAGAAGGAGTTAACGCCTTAAAAGAATATATATATAATATTTAACTTTGAGAAAATTTTATTTATAAAAAGCGTAGGTTCAACAAAATGACAAGAAACGACCTAAACAAATAAATACGAGGCTTTTGATAACATAAATTCGTATAGGGTTTTTCAATAAGAACTTTTTTTTCAATATGGTTATATTTGCTTATGATGACAGTTGTGTCATTCAATTTTTTGACATAATTACAGTAGAAAGTCTATATTTGTATGCCCTATGATAGATACTACAAAAGGGTATCTTCGTTTTTTCATTAAGTTTGTATCGCATAGAAATAATCATCAGAGAGCGGATTCAAGGCTATAAGTGTGTTGAGAATCAAAAGTTCTATCAATTTATGCATGTCCGTGCATTCGTCTGTCTACAAAGATAACTCAAAAACGCGTTATCCAATTTTGATGAAATTTATAATTTAAGTTGGTTATTCCTTAAATTCATCTGGTATTGCATTTCAGCAAAATTGCCCGAGGAGAAGCGAAGTTATAAAACAACAACTAATATATCGATTTGAATCAAATTTTCAGAATAGACTTACGCTATTAAGGCCTAGGCTACCTGAAAATTAGGGAAAATTTGAAAAATAAGAAATAAAGCTACACAGAAAAAGGCTTGAAATACTATTAGTTTTGGCTATTTATTTTCCTCATTTCTGCCACAGAACATCAAACAGTCCGGTATAGGCCGATTTTCAGTTAATATATGTTATTATAATGAATTAAATTTCGCTTCACATCCATTATGAAAATGGAAAATCTGTGAAAACAACATGCGGTAAACAGAAATTATCATTTTCATTTGAATGGTTAGGTTACAAAGCAAAATTATCACATTTGTGCTTCTAAAAATCCAATAGAAATTGGTGAATAATCATTACATTCATCTCGTTCATGTCGTGTTTGGTGTACTCGATGAGCTGGTGGCATCATTGGACCGACAGAGCCACAATTACGCAGAAATCTGAACGAAAATTTTATCGAAATAATCAATGTCTGCGAACACATTCATGGTGAACATCTACCAAATATTCTTTTCTATTCACAAATTGTTTTATAATAAAGGAATTCAGATAACTTTCTTTCAAAATGTACGTTTAATTTAAAATTTGAAAGAAAAAGTTCTTATTGAAAAACCCGATATATATATATATCAGTCCAACGACGCCTAAGGATTTTTGGAAATAACTGCAAATGGGCGTAAACAATCTGATATAGTGTGAATCCCTATCGGATCAAAAAAAAAGAAAAAAACGATAAGGGTCGTAATTGATTTATTCCATAACCTCCAAAAATAAATAAAAGGACTTTATATTTCCGGTTCACAAACTCTCCGAAATAAAAGCCTAAAGGAGTGGTTCAATTTTTATTCACTATACACGCGTATAAGCGATTAAATTTTGTCTTATATTAAGATTTCTTTTTGTACATAAGCTTTTAGCATTCAATATTTGCGGTAAGAAATGTTTTAACCCATAACTTTTAAGTCCTTGATAGTAAACCTTTTTATATTAATTACCCTGTTTTAATAGATGAGAGAGAAGTTACAGAGAGCTTTACAATGTCATGTCCGATGATCGCTGCTGGTTTCCATATAATAATTCTTAATTTTCAATTCTATTTTTTATTTATGTGGATAAAAACACTTCAAGATTTGATTTAAAACAATCATTTCGTATTTTTACATCGCTTTTTAAAACATTTATTGACGTAAATTTACATGGAAATATTATTCAAATTGGTACCCTATTTTTGAAGTCGAACGAAACTTCCTCGCCCAATTTTAATGAAATTTGCCCAGTTTATATATTAAGACTCAAATCATATATGATTAAATTTTCAAAGCCCAAACTACTGAACCGAATTCGAGGAAATTCATACACTTGAAGTAATGGGACTTACGGCAAGTCTGGTAAAGTTTACATCGATGTAGACGGGACAGGTACGGAATGAGAGGAATGAGAGGAATGAACTGGAGCAGTGGAGAAGCATTGTCGGACGGGCGGAGCGGCACGAGTGCTGAGCGGGTTTAAACCAAAGTGAAGTATTTAATGACATTATCGGGAAAGTTCCATAACGGTCAGGTCGAAATAGAGAAAAGTGTAAACTCACTACAATAGTTTATTTGTCTCATTTTCAAATCCAACTGATTTCTTTATCTGTTAGCTTATTCGGCATCATTTTAAATTAAGCTATTCACTTGAGTATTCCGGCTGTAGCATTAAATTTTATATATTCGTACGATTACTTCTCGTACGAGTCGTTTACCACGTGAATCCCACTAGTACCAGTAATTCGTATGATGTCAACGCAACATATCACAGATGGCGATCAGAATGATTAAACTTAAGGAATATTATAAAGGTTACCCTTCGTATGAAACCTTCTCTAAATTAATGTTTTTTGAACTTCATACTAGTATTTACATTACTCCAAAAAAAGAAAAAATGGGCCTATATTCCCTAATTTTTAATTCAATAAACCATAAACCATGAACGATACAAGAAAAATTACCCAACATTAAATTTAAGCGATTTGGGGTATAATTTTTCATTTGAGATATGTATCTTTTTTACACGTATACGCCTCGTGTATAGGGAGGGCCTCTAAGGGATTACAAAATCAGTGTATATAGCATATTTATTTTCCAAAAATGTTTTTATATAAATGTTTGTTTGTATCGTCTTTTAAATATCTTTAAAAAAAGAAAAAAATTCTATACATCAATTATTAAATTAAATATTTGTTCTTTCAGGTTATTGGGGGCTGCCAGTACAGAATCAGTTCGATGTTCATACTGTTCAAATTTCAACGAAAGTGATTTACGTATATCCGTTGAGAATACTTGCACTGATTCGTTGGTGACAGCCATTGATGATGAAGCCTTACTAATATGCGATCCAGGAAACGAAATGGCAAGAACAAAGGTTTATTTTAATTATAAAACCCAAAAACAAAAATTATTTATATTTTAAGATTTGTTTTTATATTTAATTTTTTTTTTTCGTCTTTATTAATTATCGAATTTAATTAATAATGAATTTTTTTTTTTCAATTCAATTTAGGTACATTTCGATGACGTTTCACTTTATGGGACTCCAAAAGAGGAGCCAATGCCTTCCATACCAGTGGTCTCTGAAAAAATATCAGCGAATTTTTTAAAAAATCAATTACAATCATGGTTTCAGCCAACGGACAATCGGCTGGCCATGAAACTCTTTGGCAGCCGAAAGGCATTGGTCAAAGAGAGAATACGACAAAAAACATCAGGCCATTGGGTTATACATCCCTGTAGTTCATTTAGGTAAGAAAAGAAAAGATTTTGATGTTTTTTTTTTCTCGTGTTTTTAAAAATACTAATAATATTTCATATTTATAGATTTTATTGGGATCTTTGCATGCTTCTTCTATTAGTCGCAAACCTTATAATCCTGCCAGTAGCAATTTCATTTTTCAATGATGATTTGAGCACAAGATGGATTGCCTTTAACTGCCTAAGTGATACTATTTTCTTAATAGACATCGTAGTCAATTTTAGAACGGGTAAGTTAATAAAAAAAAAAAAAACTGATAAGATATCCTAGGACAGGTAAGATACAGCTAAAGGAAAAAAAAATCAGAATTTTACTCCATTTACAACACAACCACGTCCATTGCATATTTTCGGGCGGTATGTAAATGGGACAGACAAGTCAGACAAATGACATATTATTTATAATATCTAAATTTTATTAAAATCAAATCTTGTATTCATATAACTAATGTGTAGACTAAATTTAGATCAAATTGGTTTACAATTATTTCAATTAAATTCACTTTGTACCTAGACTGTCTACCGCTGCACCGATTTTCTACAAACACAATATCAAATCAATTTATTGTATAACAAAACAAAAGTCCTGATTTTAGAATCAACTAGTTTAGTTTTCAAATAAATGAAACATCTAAATGCTTCCTCTGTCCAAAAATAAATGGTATTACATACCGCTTATACAAAGTATGAGTAATTATAAAGTATCCTAACTTTCTATCCTTGCCGTGTTAATATTTTTGCCGATTTCGACTGGAATGGAAGATAAAGTTTACAAACAATATTCTATCCACGGCTGACATAGGGTCATATGATGTAAACAAGCAAATGGATACTTAAATTTATACACCATTGAACAAATACTAGAACAATATAAGAGTTTTAAGAGTTTGTGATAATATGCCATATCAATTTCTTCCTGATAAATTTTGCCCTTGAAAACTGTACGTGCTTCCTTTTGCAATTATTGCAACGTGAATTTTGTTTTGTTTGTTTTTTTTTTTTTTTGCTGCTTTGTTCTGATTGGTGTAATTGTTTATTCGCTAGCTTTGGGTAATTTATAATTACTTATATTTCGGCTTTTATCAGCTTTTAATTATAATGGCATCATCATGATTATTAATAAGTAGTTTAAAGTTATTTCATTATTACGAACTAATTATTTTAGAGAAGAGGAAGTAATTTGTTATTATTCTGCACACATTTAGTTCCTTAAAACCGTTCTATGATTATTTTTTTCTGTTATACAAAACTAATATCTCCTATTAAATGAAAACTAATAATTATCTCTTGAAATATTGAAATGTATTCTATTTGTTTCGATTTTTAAGTATGCATATCTGTAAAAGTAGTTAATGTTTTAAATTGCTGACTTTCCGGAATCCGGATATTATTACTACCCATTCTTCTATCTGTTCTTCCCTTCTTACTCGTGTTTCTACACTTTTCTGACTGTTTTCTTCTGCTGTACAAGGAATTTATCTTAACATAATATATATGTATATAAATTTCGTCCTATTTGAATAATGATTCTTGTCAAGTAATTTATATTCTTACCAATTGGTTCTGATTTCTAGAAATTACAGAAATTTATCTAAATTGCTTTTTCCTTTTCCCATCGTCATTTATTTTTCTTGTCATTTTGAAAATATTTTTCCATTACTTTTTACTCTTTTAAAAAAAAAAGAAGAAAATAATAAAAAATAAAAGAAAAATAAAGAAAATTTATTAGAAAAATTAGATTATTTTGTATTTTCTTTTTTTTGTGGAAAATATTCACACGATAAAATTCAATTTGAAATTTTGTGTATTTTATTTCAATTTCCGTAAAACAATTGCTTTTTCATTTAATAAACAATGGAAAATGTGAAAAATTTAATTAGAATAGAAAATTATATACAATATGATTTTATTGATGATCCTTCTTAAGTTTTAATTGAAAATCATTTCTAAGTCAGAAAATTTCGCGGCCTAAGAATGAAGGAAAATTTTTGAAGTCATGAAAAATATGTTTTATTTTTCGATATAATCTCCTGGAAAACTTCAACGCATTTATTCCAATGTTTTTCCAATAATTCAATAGCATCATTTAAGTGTGATGCCGGAAGGTCTGCAAAATATCCATACACGACTCCAATGACCTGGGTCATTTGATACAAAAGGATTTTCAATCAAGAATATTTTCAAGTTTGAAAACAGATAATAGTCAGAGGGAGCCAAATTTGGATGTTTAATCAATTCGTACTTTAATTTTGGCATCATCGAAACGCTTGTATGCATTGTATTGATAGAAAACGATTTTCTACTTCTTTAAAACAGGTCTTTTCTCATGAATTTTGTACATCCAACAGATCCAAAAGGGTACAATAATATTCAGACTTAATTGTTTTACCTTTCCGAAGATAATCGATCAACAAAACACTTGTGTTATCCCAAAAAAATCGTTGTCATAACCTTTTCTACTGATACCCCATCTTTGGATGCACATCCGTCGGCCGAGAAATTTTGCTGACTGCTTTCATATAGTATGTCATTAAGTTTCAATAATTTAAATTTTCAAAATTTTATCATCTAAAATTCATAACAATTGATTTTATTAAAGGTCCTTGTTTTTTGGTAAGAATGGGTTCCAAAATATTTCTCAAATATTTCTTCAAAAATAAGAGAAAAAGAAAAGCTTGTATTTGAATATGATGCGGTTTTCCGACTTTGGTTTATTTCAAGAAAATTTTCATGGAGTTATTGATTATTTGGAAATTTCAATTGTTCCAAAAGATTGATTTTAAAGCAAACATGCCAAAAGTACTATTGCTAAATCGAAAACAGGAAGATTTCCAATGTATCTGTGGAAAATATACATAATGCGGGAGAGAAAGGTACACCATATTGTTATGGAATCTTTAATAATGCAAAACCACTACGAGATATTTTACATACCTTGGAAAGACATTATTTTACTTATCCATTGGAGGATTTCAAGTCTTAAAAATTCTCAAATAAATCAAAGATTTACTCTGAATTCATAAAGTAGCATAAAGGTAGCCCAACTCAGTTCTTTTTTTGGATAATTCACAATAGATGCATCAAGTGACACTTATTTATCATTTGCCCATATAAAATATTATTGAATAAAAATTAAAATTAATTGAAAATCTTGGGTGAGAGATGTAAATTGAACAAGGACCATTGATGGTTCTATAAAAGCTCATTTTTCGAAATGATTTTCATAAATTTTATCTAAGTTAAGCCAATTTTTCTTGAAAATTCTTCTTTTTAAGTAACTACTAAGGACTAATAATTTCAATAAAATTTCGTTATAAGAAACCATCCTGAATTTATACTTTTAATCAAAACACTTTCCTACGATGTGTCAGAATCATATCCACTTTTATCGAAGAAATGTGTAGCAATAACTTAGCAAATTAGATTTAGAATCATACATACTAAATCTGATGCTAATTACTACACTGAAAGAGATATTGTGAACATACATATGTATTGCGATTGTCACGGCTTACTATATAAAACATAATTAAACCTGTTCATAAGTCAATGCAATTAAGGCGATTTTTTCAAATTCCTGTCGATTTCGGGGTAAATTTTAATAGAATAAATTTTTTAATAACAAGATCATTTCCTCTAGGAGGCTCAATTACAATACCAGAGCATAAAATAAAGAAAAACGAAATAGAAATCGACCTAGCTTATCCATGTCAAATCTGTTCAACCGATTGTAATGTGCATAAGCAAGAATAAGCATTTAACAACTCGCCATGTTTTTTTAATTGTTTTTTGTAATTTACAATCGCAGTATACGGATTCATGTACATTAGTTACTTTCCCGGAGTTCGGTTATACTTAGCTCTTCATATTATAATTGAGTCTTTATCAGAACAGCGATTCAGGCATACATTTGTCGACATTCGAAGTCATTTTTCCAAGACACCACATATGGTTGATAAAATGGGTCAGTGTGGGTGCAAGTAAATGTGTATTTAGTCATTGAGTTCGAAACATATGTTTTTATTATTCGGAGAATACATTGTCATTTTTTGTTAATTTTTTTTTTTTAACTAAAAATTTTTTTTTGGTAAAATTATTATTTTTCTTAAAGAAAAAAATAATTTTATTTAGTTTAGTGCTAAATAGTACTAAAGTAAAAATTAATTTAATTGAATATGGAAAAATACTGACTAGATCCAGAGGACGTCAGAAAAATTGGTGAGAAAAAATTTCCTGACGGTAGAAATAATTTCCTTTTCGAAATTAGATTTAGCGAGGTGGCAAACCCTTTTTTTCTTATTAGGGAAATTTTTCAAAAAAGGTGGCAATAAATGTCGACAAATGTATGCCTGAATCGCTGTTCAGATAGACTTTTCTTTGTCAGAACTTTCGGAACATTTTGTATAATTAAAACAAGTTCTCTTTAGCTGTTTTATTTCTTTAAATGGATTTATTAATTAGGCGTTAAAAGCGTTCGTTCAGAACGAAATATTTTAAAATTCAACTTCATCTTTTGCCTCATTCTGTATTTTTGAAATCTTTTGAATAAATGAAACTTTTTTAAAATTCAAAAATAATTCATTTTAATTAAAAAGAAAAGAAAATTATATTTTCCTTATTTATAAGAAATTTAATAAAAACAACAAATCCTTGATTATTATTTAATGAAAATAATTCCACTGTTTTAATTTTTGTTAAGATAGAAAATTTTTGAAAAATTAAAAAAAAAACGAGAATACTTCAAATAATGAACGCAAAGTACTCAAGAAATAAATTGTTCGTTTAAAATTTAAAGAAATAATAATGCTTCAGGTGAAATGTAAAATTTTTGACCTCCATCTTCATCACAACAACAACAAGAAAAGAAGCTTTCTTCTTTGGTTTCTATCTTTAAATTGTTGTTTCTAATTAAATATATTGTTAAGAATAGAAAATGCAAAATAAGGAGTCGTGTACATTGGTGAAGAGAAACAAATGATATTATATATAGGGTATACCATAGAGGGTAAAACTGCAATAGTAAAACTGACAGAAGTTAAAAATGGAAACATGCATTTAGGAAATTCACCAATAGTGGCAATTATTTGGACCAACTTCTTGATATGCCAAATAAGAAATTAATTGAGGTTATATATATAGTAATCCTCTAAGGATTTTTTCCAGAGGCTTCAAACATACCAACCAATTATTAAGAAATAAACAAAAGCCAAAAAAGAAGTCTCACCAAATATAGATGAGAAGAAACCAGCAATTGTTAAATCACATTTAAAAAATATAAAATTTTTGTATCAGAAATGGTTGATTCAATAATTAGTATTTATAATAGTAAAATTATTAATCAGGTTGAAATTAAGTCGCGAAATGATTAGACATTATTTGGGGGAACTTTCACTGACATATAAAACATCCAACCAACCTGGTAGACCCGGTATTAGTGTCATTCACAATTCCAGATTAATTCCGCTTAAGTAAAAACAAATACCGAGTATATATTGGAGAATAAAAAAATAACAACATAAACGAAAAGTCCTTAAATCAAACTCTGAAACAGATTGAAAAAGTTTCACAAGGACGTTTCAAGAGATCCCAGCAACCGCGAATACTTGAACTGTTTTATAGAATACAGATAAATGTCTTTTATTTGTTTCAACATAGAATTCTTAGATAAGGGCCTAGTTATAAGGCAATCCTTAAGAAAATAATTAACCTTTTTTGTGATTTTAACTAAAGGTCAAAAAAATTAAATACTAATTCTCAAGTTCTCATTTAAAAATTATGGAAAAGTTTAAAGTTTGTACTCAATAGAACAAGGACAGCATTTCATGGTAATTATTGATAATTCAAAAGCCATTTTAAAACTATATACAAGCAAAGAAGAGACTGATATTCACAAATTGTAAATTCGCTCCGATCAATGCCTAAATTAGTATTTTAAAATCATATGGCTATGTAACTGTTCTGTAAGTTTCTGTCAAATCGTCTGTATCTTTCCGATTTGAGTTGGAAATATCGGAACTCTTTAAAAAGTGAAATAATATTCCAAATTCTGTATTAATAAAAGAAAAATTGAAATGAAATCAATTCAATTCTTAGTTTTTTCTTAGATAGCGAATTTATTTTACGAGATCGAAATAGATACAGATTCAGAATAGCTATTTAGGCGTTTATTTAACTTTACTTATAGAATTCTCTGTATGTAAAGTTATATGGTTACATAAACATACGATTTGAAAATACTGCAAGATATTCCTTAATAAAATTGTATTCTTCAGGGGGATCTGATTGCGATATGAAAGCCAAAATCAATAAATTGTCTTGCCACCTGATAATTTTTGTTGAATTAATTGTCAAATAGGTCCCACTAGACCCTATTGGAACACTCTATATATCCGATGTCTCATAACCTTTATGAAATAAAAAAAAACACAAGAGTAGCCTCTTGCTTTTAGATCCTTGAACTTAACATATCTTACATGTATTTTGTCTTTTAGATATAACAAAGAAAAATACTTTAAAAAAATGAATAAAACATAATTCATACTATATAACATAATATCTTATGTTTTAAAGAATTTATACAGAAGATTTCTTTTAAACATTTAATTTCTTTTTTGAATATGAAAATGGATTAATATAAACAATTTTAATTCTCTGTACTTTAAGTTTTCTCGAGGATTATATAAGAGTTAATAATAAATAATTTATAAGAAGGCTTATTTCAAAAGAATATCAATAAGAGATTAGAAGAAACAGTGAAATTTGGAAATATTTCGCCATCAAAAATCAGGGATATTATTAGACTTGAAAACTTCAACTTTAAAGTTAAAAGAAAATACCAAGAAAAATAGAAAGTTTAGTTTACACAAAGAATTAACATCTTGTCTAAGTCTCTACTTTGAAACTAATGCCGCAACAGTTTCCGTATTGAACTGAATAATTTGATATAAATCCTTAATTTCTATTGGGCTGAATTTTTCATGAAAAAACAAAAACTTTATTAAACTAAATTAGGTGTACCGAAAAATTCTGTCCGATAATGATGACAATATTGTCAAAACCATGATAGAGCAAGATCCTTTTTGGCAACATCGAAGATTGCGAAAAAGCTTAACTCAGCTCAACAAACCATTTCAAACCATATTCGGAAAGTAGGATTGGTCTATAAATATTCCAAATGGATGCCTTATGAGTTAAGTGAGAAATATTTGCTCAGCAGAAAAACGAATCCTTTTTGGATGATAACTGATGATGAAAAGTAGATTATCTACGAAAACATCGTAAGCAAAAGAACATAGTTTGCGCCCGAACAAACTGCCCCTTCTATTTCTAAACCGAGTTTGAGCCTGAATAAGAGTATACTTGGTATATGATGGGACGTACAAGGACCAATATATTACAAGCTTTGGAAACTTAACGAAAGGCTCAATTCGTATAAATACTTTCAGCAAATGGATGATTTAAACAAAAGCACTGAAATAAAACAGGCCGGCAATGATCAATAGGATGCAAATCATACTGCATCATGATAATGCCAATCTTTAACGACTCGTCAGCAAATCGCAAAGCTAGACGATCACATGTTTATGTCCGTGCAAAAATTTGGAAAAAAATTCAAAACTGAAACAAATGTCGCCATCAACCATCTCAATGATTTTCTAGCCCCATTCAACATTTTCTTTCTTATACTTTATTTTTTAGAAAGCAATTGGAAGCCTTTTAATGAGTATTTTTAAAAAAATTTTCTCTAGTATTTTAATTCCTATTTTACTATATACTACTATTTAACTAATTCTTTTTTTTTCTATTTTCAAAAAGGAATAATGCAACAAGATAATGCGGAACAAGTGATATTGGATCCAAAATTAATAGCAAAAAATTATTTAAGGACATGGTTTTTTCTTGATTTAATATCGTCAATACCACTCGATTATATATTTTTAATTTTTAATCAGGTAAAAGAAAATGCATTTCTTTTAAGGGGCTACATCTATTTCAAAGATTTATTTTTCTAAAAAAGAAATATTCCAATAAAAATCTATCGACCCAAAAAAATGGATATATGACCAGCTTTTCCTCAGGACGTTGGGCTGCAAAGACTATACACTATAAAAGAAAAAAAAATTTTTTTAAAGTCAATAACACCCGCGGATCGTTGACTATTGCTGATTTTTAAAATCGTTTTTTTTACAGAATTGCAACAAATTAAAGAATGAAATTTCGATGCACAAAGTCGTAATTTTTTCGTAATTAGTCAAAAATAAAAATCAATTTAAGAGAAATAATAACATCAACGACCTCTGCCTAATTTTGATCGTATTTTGTAAAAACTTGAATATGGTCTATCCAACCATCTGTCATCGATTTCACAAACACTGTTTTGAGAAAACCACAACCACTATCCTGGTTAGACAGATAGTTGTATATACGAGTCAGTCTCCCTACCAAAACGTCCAAATTAACAGATTGGACTCTGTTCAACGTAGATTCATACGATTTGCTTTAAAAAGCATTCCATAGAATGATCCCTTTCTACTGCCACCTCAGAAAAAATTTATGGGTTTATAGCCATTAAAAAGGCGGTGCCTAGTAACAGATATAGTTTTCGTAAGCCAAACTCTAAATGAGGCTATTGACTTCCTGTTCTTGCTGGACAAAATGCATCTCAACATTAATACACGGTCCTTGAGGTACGTGGAAATATTCAAAATTATGCATCATAAAACTAATTACGGTAAAAACGATCGGTTAATGATAATGCCAAGGCTTTTGATTTTTGCTTGAGCAAAAGCCATCTCCTATACAATGACTTTTGCTTGCATTAAGCAAAAAAAAAAAACATGATTATCGGACTTGTTTCGTTCAGAACTCTATAATGTCAACTTCAACAACTTGAAGTTATGAGAGAAGTGTGTCTTGTAGGCCAAGCGAATTGGGTCTATTGTGCGCTCGCCTCAGTTATATATAACCCCTTGAATTGTGGATTTCGCTAGTCTTCCAGAGATTACAATGAATGTAGATATATATCCGAATCCCATTAATAACATTTGTTTCCATAAAGTGGTCACTTAATCAATTCTATATTTGATATTGATGTGAAATTTTGAGAATATATTCTTGAGATTTAGAAAGCTTTTAGAAAGTTCTTCATTTAATTTTTTCTTCGATAGATGTAGCCCCTTAATTTTAATTCTACTATGTACATATATTAAAATTTTTGAAAAAAAATTTATAAAATTAACACTTTTTTTTTTTTTTTATTAAAACTTTAAAAATTTACAAAAAAAAAAAATAGTTCCAGGATTTTTCGGATTCTTTTCAAATACTTCATGCTGGACGTGCATTACGTATTTTACGTTTAGCTAAACTTTTATCATTAGTAAGACTTTTAAGATTATCGAGATTAGTTCGTTACGTTTCACAATGGGAGGAAGTCTATGTAAGCAATTTTTTTGATTTATATTTATTTTATCTATAAATTTATTAATTATTATTAATTATTATTATTATTATTATTTTGTTATTATACTAATATATAACAACAACAAAAAAAACAACAAGAATAAAAAATATTAATAATAATTAATTTTCTTAAGTTCAAAATTAAATAAACATTTTTTAGATATGAAAATTAAAAAAAAAAAAAAAACATATATTAATTAAGTATAAATATTATAAATATAAATAATTTTTCTTTTTAGTTTTTTGTTAGTGAATTTTTGCAAAATGCTTTTAATTTTAATTGATTTTGTTTTAAATTTATGTTTTTTAGTTTATGTTTTTTTTTTTTTTTATTTTATCGATTTTTGTTTTTATATAAATAGCGAAAAAAAAAATTTTGATTTTTAATTTTTTCGTTAGTATTTTATTTATTTTATTATTTTTTGGAATATTTTGTTTTTAAAATTAATCAGTTTTTGTTTGGTTTTTTTTTTTATCACAACAAATAATAAATCACTTGCGTATTTTAACAAGAAAAAAAAATATCAATAAGTATTTCTCATAATATATTCTGATCTGTTCTTTAATAGAAAAGGCTTTTTTTAAAACTCTAGGGGTCCAAACTACATACAACATGCCTATTTTTAAATTATTGATAGAAACTATTTCTACAATCGAAATGTAAACGCGAATCATTAAACTCTTAGTCGAATTATGTTTAACATGTTCTCAACTATACTACTAATTTCAAATCGATTCTGATTTTCATACGAAACCAAGAATAGAATCGTGTAATTCGATTGAGACTCTAAATCGTATCGAAGAAGCATTGCCAATACCTTTTCGATACGATTTGGTTCAAATCGAGTTACACGATTCCACTCCAACATATTTCTTATGTGTAGGAGTAGTAACTCTTTTATATAATCACTCTCAAGTCGATGCAGCCATATAGTAATGTTTATATTACACGCAGATTAATTATAAAGCTTTTGGCTAATTGTGACAACTGATTTTTAGTTATCACAACTAAGTTTTCAGTTATAAGAAGTTTCGACAACTGAAATTTTGTTGTCAGAACTGAGTTTTCAATTCTCACAACAAAAAATGCAGTTGTCAGAACTGACCATAAGCTTTATGATATCTATGCGTGTATTTAGGTTTTGTGGACCATTCTATCCTTAGGAAAAATTTCACTAGACTCTATCATAAGTGGTACATGTAAAATATTTCTTATCCTGCTCGGAAAATTACTTGTATCATTTTAGCATCATCAAAATATTTTTTTAATTTCCACCTGAAAATAGGCAATTCTTTATTTTTTGATGATAAATAATTACAAATATTAGAATTTGTTGGTCTGAGACTGTGTGGACCTAGGAAATGTTATATAATTCTTTTTTGTCACTACAAATGTATTAAGAAAGGAAGAACAACTATTTTATAGATTTTTATCTACTGATTCATGTCCTATTGTTTTTGTATATATTGTCTTGTATCGGAGGAGACCGTCCAATTGGCGGGTCTGCCACTTGCTCTGAGGTAGAGCAAATTTTTACATTGAAAACAAAAACAACAAAAGTGCAAATCCTACACTACTTTCAGAGCAGGTGTAAACTACTGCACCCGAATTAGTTCAGTTTTCTACCATAAAAAGTGTATTAGCTAAAAGCTTCTCATTTCATTACAATATGGTTGCTACACAACGCTACAAACATTTGAATTAAAGCTTTTTCCTACCCCTGCTCATTTTATTTGCATCTTACCCTGGACCGGGGTAGGGTATGGCAAATAAAACAGACCTATTATAAACATAATCAAATTACCCAAGTAACATTTTTAATATCCGGCTACGTCCCTAACTATTTATTCATATATCACCACCACCACAACTAGTGGCAAAAAACGGACCACCGACCAAAAATGTTGGCTGGATACGTTTTTAACATGGATCTGTACCAAAAAAAGTTTTTTTTTATTTTTAAGAACAGATATTATATTATGAAGCTTATAAAAAGATTGTATTTATTTGTTTTTATTATAATTTTGTTTTAAAAGTAGTTAAAATATATTTGTTTTTTGTTTTTAATCTATTTTAGTTATATTATATATTTTTATATATATATATATATATTTAAATAGTAGAGTCTTTCAAGAATTTATGAATAGATTTTTCAAATGTTTTGTTGTTGTTTTTTTCCACCGACGATTTAAATAAATCGAAATCAATAATATTATAATAAAATGCGCAAAAAAAAAATAACAAAACAATATAAAAAAAATAAAAAAGAATAAAAGAAATAAAATAAAAAAAAATTAAAAAATATTAAATAAAAAAGAAAATATATATTTAAATATAAAAATAATACATTTTTAATAATATTATTAATTTCTAATCGCCAAAAAAAAATAATTTATTAAAAATGTATTATTTTTTAATATTTTTTTTTTTTTTTGTTCAATATTCTATAATATTTATATTTATTCATATTATAATACTTCTTCACTTCTCTAAGTGTATCTATCCTGTTACAACCAGTATCTTCAAATCAAAAAAAAAAAAAAAAAAACTATATTTATATATTACTATTAATTATTATATATTTATATATAAATGTGAACCTCTGAGACTGCTTTTTTAAGTATGAAATTAATGTGCTTGTTTTAAATTTATTATAATACAAAATGAAAACAAAAAACAGAAAAAAGCAAACCATATAGCAGGATACTTTTCTCTATTCCGGCCTGACCGCTATGGTACTTTACCGACAATGTTATTAAATGCCTCCATCAGAATTCGGTGCAAAATTTTCCAGACCCGCTTCAAGTTCGATTATTGGAAGTATGTTTGTGAATTTCATAGAATTCGGTCAAGTAGTTTGGCTTCCATGAAGTATACAAAAAAAGTGTTGTCATAGTCAAATTCTGACGAAAACTCCAACCGGATTCAGATAAGTTGAAACACCTAAACTATCAGAATTTCATTGAATTCGGTTCACGAATTTTGAATACCCAAATATTTGTACAAACAGTTTTATGAATTCGTGTTGCCATAAGTGAATTTTCTTGAAAATTTAATCACATCTGAGTTGGGTTTTAATACATAAACTTTTCAAATTTCATAAAAACTGAACACTGAGTTTTGGCTATACAACGAGTGCAGAAATAGGCTATATTTGAACAAAAAATGATCTTAGACAGCATTGTCATAGTCGAATGTGACCCAAAAACTAATCAGTTCTAGGTTTAAACACATAAACTGTATGTATTTTGTCTAAATCTACCCAGCAGTTTATTCTGCACCGCACTTATAAAATTTTGTAATTTTTTGACAAAACAAAAAATGGTTACAAAATAGTTTTGCCATTTATCAATTTCGCCCAGAAACTAATATCATCTAACATTCAGTGCAACACAAAAACTGTAAGTTTCACAATAATCGGACCATCCGTTTAGATTTTATTAACGATTTAAAGAAGCGGACGGACGGACGGACAGACGGACGGACATCAAGCTAATTATATTTGATGAAACAGATTTTGCACTTATTTTTAGCTTTCCACCCTTGTCTAGAAAAAAGTTAGGTTTTCGCACGAATGTAGTACATTCGTTTTGTCGGTAAAGTAAAAAAAATGTTTAACAAGAATAAATAAAAGACCGTAATTAAATTAAATAAATGAAGAAAGGTCCTTCTTTTTTGGAAATTTCATAAATGTCCTGAAAAATGAGATAACCCTTTTGAAGAATATTTTAAGAAAATTGCTTATCATTTGTTTGCTTTCTGAAACACAAACACTAAAAGCATTTTTGCTGCAAAGGTTTGCTTATATACTATCACAGTGTACAATAAACAGAGTTTGCAATTTGGATTCTGATTTGGTCACATATGTAGTCTGTCTGCAAACCATCCCATCTCATTAATAGTATTTGTGCAAATAAAGACACAGTGTGATATATAAAAATACACGTATTTATAGTCTTTTGTGTACAAACACTAATGACGAATTAGACTCCTTTGCAAACTTACAATAGTGCCAACAACTTATGCACAAAGAATTCTCTGTTTCTTTCCTCTGTGATATTATTATACAATATATTGGAATGAGTCAAAAAGTCTTTACGAGTTTTTTTTGTCTCTGTTTTCATGAACGACAATTTATTGCCATTTTTATGCCTTAGGAAAGGTAATTTTTATCGCTTGAAACATAATTTTTAGGTAATACTCTAAGTGAAAGTCTTTGAAGTCATCACTTTTAAAAATTACCAATTTCATTCCTAGATTTTCTGGCCTCAAGAAACGAGACAAGTTATATGTTATATGTTAGAATTCCGGGAGAGTTTCACAAGAAATTTCTCGTATCGTTAAATGCCGATAAGATTCGATCAATCCCTTTACTTTGTCCTCATCAACATAACGCAATGACTTTTTGACACACATTCATTAATTGATATTTAAATTTATTTACTTCCTTTATGTTTATTTTTAATATATTTAATCTAAAGCTTCTTATTCAAAGCTAAGCTGAACGCACAACACTTTAGCACAAACTTTTTGCAATACAAAATATAATCATTTAGAAAGAATTGTACTTGAAAGTTTTAATATTGAAAACCCAATCCATATTGTCGGCCATAGAGGCTGTAATCATACAAATATAGTTAGTTGATATTTAAATTATGATATAGAGGAGGAGGTAGTTGTATTATTTTCCTATTATTTTCAGGTTAAACGAAAAAAGAAGAATTTTAAAAATTTACTTCTCGTGATACCGATAGGCGAGGTCCAGCACAAATCGAAGGAACTGCTTACCAAAAGAATCATAATTTTTTTAGGATTACCTGACTTTTCAAAGCTGTTTCTTTTTATTTTCACTCTTCTTAGTAATCGCTTGTACGCATTTTGATATTTGATCAACCATTTGCATTCATGACAATTTAATTATGATTCTTTTGACTCCTTTTTTTGAAAACAGACTAACCTCGATTATGTATTTGATAGGTTTTAATATTTTATTGACTATACGAATAAAGTGTACCTGAAGCAAAGCCTAGTATAGAAAATATGATCGTATGAGATAATGGCTTTTTATCTCAAAACGAGATATTAGTGTATATATAACTTACGTAAACTTTTAGAAGACTAGTAATATATCTATCTCGTTCTCGCACGAATCAAAACATAGAAATTTAAAAACAATGACAACGAAAATCACTGCAAATTCGTTCCCCTTCTTTTTTAATATTAAAAGAATTACATCAGGAAATAAGAAATAGCCTATTTTTAGGTGATAACAGAAATTATTTATATGATCAGGCGGTAACCTAAACCTTAAATATAAACAAATATGAAGGTATTCCTTTTGTAGATAATTTTAAAACAAGCACATAATTTCATCTGTAACCCTCTTTAACTCCATTTTCAATTAAAAAAAGAAAATAAATTTAAAAAAAAAAAAATTGTCCAACATATTAAATAAAATATCTTCTTAAAAACAAATTGGTTAACTTATTATGTATTATTATTTTTTTTAATTTTCATTGTTTCCATTATCAAATCAAAATTCGTAAATATTTTATAGTATGTTGTGCACAGTTTTTATTGTGTTTAGAGATTTAATTACTTTCTTTATATTTTCTCTTTTTTTGTTAATTAATAATTTTTATTGGATGGAGTAATTATTTCTAAAAGAAAACCAAAAAAAAAAAAAAAAAACCTTTTTTTCATTTCTTATTTATTAAATATTTAGAGAGAAATATTTTATTTTATTTTATTTTATATTTTACTATTTTATTGGAAAATCCATTTTATTTTAAATTAATTCATACAAAAAAATTATTGGTAAAATTAGAAATAGGACACTAAAATTACTACTACTACAAAAAAAACTTTTTCCCAGGTACAAGCAGTAAAAAATTAATATTATATATTTTTTTTCTTTTTTTGGTTTTTTTTATCACCCCCCTAGAACCCCTTCAACCCATCTAAAACTAAAGTGAGCAATGTAAATTACTTTTTTATGTTGTTATTGAAAAGAAAAAAGCTTTTACTTATTTATACTTATTTTCTGTTTTGTACTATTTTGTGTTTTTCTTTATATTTTCTTTTTTTCTTTTTCTTAAATTTTTCTTAAATTTTTCTTAAAAATATTTACACTCTTTAGAGAACAAGCAAACATAAAAAACACAATGCAAAAAAAGAAAACTATCTTTTTTAATAGAAAAAAAAATAATTAAAAATCAGTGATGGAACTTTTTAATAAATATAAATTTTTAAAAAAAAATTTACAATGAAGTATGAATACACCTTGAGTTTGGAGAAAATGCAAAAAACTTTAATGGCCTAACCACTTAAATTATTATTTTTTTTCAAATATACTACACGCTTTTTTCTATTTAAATCTATCTCATTCAGTTAACTCCTATTTCACCGGATAGAAATTATATCTACAGACCAAAAGATGGCGCTAGTATATTGATTAGATAAGTCTTAATTTGATAAATTTATAATAAATCATAAAAAAATAATAAATAGTATTAAATAAAAAACAATCCTAATGCCTTTGACAAGTAGGAAGCCGTTTTCAGTACCAAATTTGAAACAATTAAGATTATCCAATTATTAGGAGATACCATATGATTAGGATTTTTCATCAAAAACAACACGTTTGTTTAAAAAAAATAACTGTCATTTAAAAAAATATCATGATTTATGAATAGCGGCATCTCTTAGAAATCCTTTAAGTTATATGATGGTATCTCCTAATACACTTCACCGTATTAAATTTTTTGTCAAATTTCGATTTTAGACAAAAACTTAATTCTATTTAACCGAATTGGAAATAAGGGAATTAATATAATCTGTTGCAGTGACCACTGTAACCGATATATAGTATATCTGGATATATCCTCACAATTATACCACAAGCATTGCCCGCACTATAATTTTAATGTTATAACTACATTATATTCACATTTCTAAACCACTTCTAAATATAACCATAAAACGTGGCTTTTATGGATACTATTATTGTATTAATAAAATGCTTTGGAATTATGATAAAAGTTGTGCTAACACAAAAATTTCAAAACAATGCTTTTTCAGATTTAGTTTTAATTGGATGTAGACCGTTTTTAAATTGTGACTTCTTTTTTGACTATTTCTACACCTTCCTCTGTGGGATATTATTTTATTTTGGATAAATTATAGTCCAGCATTGTTCCTTTAGTATTTTATTGCCAACACTTTAAAGTAAACAATGCAATACTGCAGAATGAATGTATAGATGAAACTAAAATTACCAGAACATTTATTTGAAAAACATCTAATGTTCACCTAATGTCACATATACAGCTTTAGTATGTTTTCTTCTCTAATTGAAAATATGAAATACGATGTAAATTCAATTTTGTGTTTGAAAACTCTTTCAGAACTTTCAAAAACTGTTCTCGGGTTTTCATCTATGTACTCTATGTATTCTTTGTTCAAATAATTCTAGGTAGGTAGATTGTCTTAGTAGCTAATGTAAACATACATAAGGTGCCGTTTCACGACGTGTTTTTACACACCAAACTCGGGAAACTGTGACCTCGGAAATAGTCAAAAGCTGCCACAAAGTGTTAAAGACACTATACCCTTAGAAAAATGAGAGATTATGCTGGGTTCAAGTCCACTATGAATAGCTGACGTATTGTCTCCCTCCCTGTGTACATAGCACGAATCAAAGATCAAATTCTTAAGGAAGGTTTTTAGATGCTCCAACGTTTCGAGTTTTTTGGCGTAGACACGATTCCCTGCGTTGATGCAGCTACAACTTAACTCGTTGAGCGGTGGTTAAGCGATCCATTTCGTAAATGTGTTGTTGCAAATTGATATTTAACACTTTGAAAACAAGTCCTTATCGACAGCTGCTTGATTTTGACACCCTATATGTGTTAGGACAAAAATGAATAATTTTTTTCACATGTGTTCGAATTATTGACGGGCGGAATAAAAAGAGTGTCTCAAATGTATAAAAATATATGTAAAAACATGTCGTGAAGCAGCACCTTAAGTGAAGTAATAGTAAGGAAAGTATTTATAGTTCCGCCACTGAAAAAAGTATATCCATGTATATTAAGAAAAACACAAAACACAACACTTTCTTTAGTACTATTTCTCCTTATTTTCATTTTTGGTTTTGTTTAATTATTTTTTATTAATGCAATATTAGTTCTATTATTATCTATCATAATCTTTTTATTTCCCTTGGCTTCCGAGAGTTTATAATAATAATAATACTCTAATACAAGGGTGTCCAACCTTTTTGTTTCTCTGTGCCACATTGGAAGAAGACATGGTGTTTTGGGCCACAAGTATATTACTATGCATAAATCCATATCATAAAATTAATGTGATGCTTGGCATTGAAGTTGAGAAACTAAAGCGTGAATATCTGGTTCGATTGACGTGGTTGCAATTCTCAGTCAGTTCTCAACGTGTTCATCTATAACATGTTGGCTCTAATTTTACACTTAGTATGTTTCATTCGTCACTTAAGCCGCGAAGTGACAAAGATCAGAACAATGTAGCTGAGCGAGCAACGCAAACAGAAAAAGAATTTACTACAGAACGAAAGAGCTTTCTGTTCTGGTCCTGTTTTTGTTGTTTATTACTTGGCAGCTTTAGCACGAGAGCGCACACAACACACAAATCATTTCTCAGAAAAAGGACATGCTTCAGTAACTTCGAATATTTTCGGGCCGTATTGATACTTGACTTGGGCCGCATGCGGGTTGGACAGCCTTTCTCTAATATATAAACTCTCGGATGCCGAATGGAGAAAAAAATGAATAAACATAAGATTTATCCCTAAGAACAAATACTTTTTTTTTGTTTAGGACAAAAATTAATTTATAGAAGATTTCCAAAAAAAACGAAAGTACACCAAAAATGTTGAGAAATTTTGTATCATTTTTTTTTTACTTTAATTTAATTTAATTTAATTTAATTTAATTTAATTTTTATCTTTTATATTTCGGTTTCTTTTCCTTTTAAAGATTTTTTTTTTGTTTAGTTTAGTATCAAAAAAATTTTTAAAAAAAAAAAATGTTTTAAAGATCTGAAAAAAAAACTTAAAAGAGCAGTTTTAGCTCAAATGAGCTCATATAAAAAAAAATATATGGTTCTAGATTCTGCAGAATCTACAAAAAAAAAGTGCTGATCGAAGAGGAAGAATGCACAGAAAAGATAAAGAAGGCTTAACCAAAAGCAACCTCATATTGAAGGTAAACGCAAAAAAAAAAAAAAAAAACAATTACTGAATTCTCGAAAAAAAAAAAATTTAATTAATTTAAAAATAAAAAAAAAAAAAAACAATTTCTTTCGTTTTTAAATTAATTAAAAAAAAAAAAAAGAATTTCTTTTTAATTAACCCTTTTTTTGGTTTCGCTTAAAAAAAAAAGACAATTTAATTTTTTTCATATTTAATATTTACCAAAAAAATTAATAATGCTGCTTTTCCATTCGCCTTTAATTTAATTTAATTTTTAATATTTTTTTTTTTTTTTCGATTAAAATTTTTTTTCCAAATCTCATAGATTTTTTAGTAGCTGCGAGCTTTTAAATAGAATTATTTAGAAAAAAAAACTAATCAATAATTAGCTAATAAAAACAACACCAAAATAAAAACTTTGTGCATAATGAAGCTGCGTGTTTGCAAGCATATCGCGCTTTTGACTAACCCCCTTATTCTGAACGCAGTCATAACAAGTTCTGACTGTCATAAAATGACGTCATTGTCATAACTTTTTTTTTAAATACTATTTGGTATTCTGACGCGCTCATAACTAACAACTGTCATAAAAAAATATCTTAAGTTCTGACCGACAATATTTTACATCATAACTGAATTTTATATGCGTTCTCTGAGTGATTCAATTGATAAATATGGAGCAATTTCCACCATTCTTTTAGCACACAAATAATTTTACACCTATAGAAAAATTTCAAACCCATTCAAACATTTTCGAGAGTATTTCTCAAATAACCACGAAACCTAGCTCGAATTATACCAGTTTAAACTGGTATAAATTCATATTTTGGACATTATTATGACCCGTTCGCCAGAATACAAATTTTCGCAGCAGTCATAATTATAGTCAGAATATTATTGTCATAAATATTTCTGACCGCAAAACTGTCACAATGCCAGAATAAGCTGGTAAAACTCGTCTATAAGATATAAAAATAGTATTCTAATGTAAAAGTAACAAAAACTGTCGTTTAAATATCATGGAGACAACATTCAAGCAATTAAAAAAGAAAAAAAAAACAGAGCCATCTATATGTTCACTATTCTAAATAAAAACTGAAGCAAAAATTCTCCAGCAGAAAGTAGATGACAGAGTTGTTGTTATTGTATTGAATATAAAACTTTGCTCTCTTTGTGTATTCCTGTACTTCATTAATGGCTACATGATGACCATAGTTACGTAGTGGCTATCCATAGTGAATTGTCGAAAGCAGTATAAAAATGTCCGTTATTTGTTTTAATAGAGAATATCTAAAAATGGACAAGTATCGGGTGTTGTCTCCATAATAGCGCCAGATTTAAATTTCGAGCTATTTTCGTTTCATTAAATTGACAATACTAAAATCTTGACAGCTGTCATCTGCTATTGTTGCTATTAAATAGTCATGTAACTTTGCACAAAGAAACGGCACATTTTTATTGACAGAGTTATCCAGTTTCGAGCGCCTAGAGTGGTCAAAAATACAATTCGACATCTTATTTCAATTAGTAACGCTGCTGTGATCACCACGATCTGTTCAAGAGTCGATCCTGAACCATCTCATAAAATAAAGATGATATAAATTCTGTAAAAACATTTCAGACCTACTGAAATACGCTAGAATTTTTTTTTAGTTTGGTTATGAGCCTAAAAAGCTCAACATTTATTACAACAATATTTATATTTCAACTAGTGTTTATATTTTTTAGAGACCCGTAACCTACGGTTCTTGGTTAAAACAAGAGACAATTAAGAAAGCTATCGGAACTAGTACACTTTGTGTCACAATTCAAAGTAACTACTTAAAATTTGCATCTCACGTTTATACAATTTTTAATTAATCTTAAAACAAGCTACTTTATTATGGACAAAGTTTTAAACAATTCATAATATTAAATTAGGTAATTAGTTAGCAAAAATATTTTCAAAAACTATACAAATATAGCTTTAGGTAAATTTATTTATTTATTTCGTTCTTTTTTTTTAAAAAAAAATTAGAAATTTAGTTCAATTTGACTATGCTCTTTTTTTTGTTGTATTTCGCTAAAGCTTGATATTTTTGTTAATGTTTAGAAATTTAATTGTTTCACACTTTCTAAATGTTTCCTTTTCTAAAACAAAAATAATTTAATGTCGTTAATTGAAGAAAAAAAAATTAATTTTAAATGCTTTTTCATCTTTTTCGCTTCTCTTAAGGTTTATGGCATACACAAAACACGGGCGCGCAGCAGTCTCCAAATGGATAAATTATTATTTGAAGCCAAATCTTATCATAGATTCATCAAAAATTTATATATTTCTGTATTTAAATAAATCGTACTATATTTAAAAAAAAAGTGTTAAATTTGACATGAACATATCAATTCGCCATCTATGTGTCAAAAATTTGAATATAACAACTGAATTTGGTGTTACTATCACATATAACATGTGAGTAGAGTAGAATCAAGGACTTTCTACCGTTTCTGATTCTATTAAAGCAAGGATATCAGAACAGAAGTTGTTTTACACTTCGTGTTTCCAATTTTCGAAAATATGACAGCACGCAGAATATATTTCGACCATATTGAAAATCAAAGATGATGAAATACATAGATGAAAAAAATTTTCGTGATCTCTTTTTAAAAGCTCACTCATCTAATATACATTTAATGTTATATATACAACTTTGGCATAATTATTTTTTACCCTAGTCCTAGTTCAAATATCTCTATCGTCATGTAGGGATATTATCTACATGACTCAAATTTACATAGGACTTATTTAGAATCTTACCATGGAGCTATGTTGACATGTTTACATTTACAGTAGTCCTTGTTTTAATGAAGCATGTTCCTTAGCCTACATGTATAGGAAGACATATACCACGATTAATAAATAATTTTAGACTGCTGCCCGCAGTTTTTTGAATGTCATTATATCCTTTTTTCTTTTTTTCAAAAACTATCATATTTAACATCAATTTTTTAGGTTCTGCAGAATCAACTCATTAAAATGCAACAAAAACAATTTTATTACAAAATTATTTTCTTTTTTTTTTCTAGAAAAATTATTAATGTTAAATTAAAAAGAAAACTTAAAGAAAAACACACACTTTTCTTTTTTTTGGTTATTCTAGTTGGGATTGAATTCTAATATTTGTTTTCTTAATTTCCTAATCAAAAGACAGTAAATGCAAAATTCTTAATTAATTAATTAATAAATTGTTTGTTTCTTTTTTAGTGTCTTTTTTTTGGTTATGTTTTTTATCTACTATTTTAATAATTTAGTTTTCTTTTTAATTTCTTTTTTTTTAATCGAATATTGAGCAAATTTAAATACAAAAAAAAAAAAAACTAATTTATAAGCAATTAAATAGGTAAAAAGAAAAAATTTCCTTTAAATAAAAAAATAATTTTTAATTTTTTCTCTTTTTTTTTGTTTTTTTTTTGAATTTTGTTAAAAATTAAATTTAAAAAAAAAACTGCACTAAATACAATTTTTTGCAAGCGCTAAGCAAATTTACTTTTTAAGCTAATTTATTTGTTTTAAAATTTTTAATTTTCTTAAAACTTAAAATGTTCTTTAAAAAAAAAAATTAGTTCCAAAAAAAGACTGTTTTATTAATTATAAAACAAAAACAAAAAAAGATCGCGATTCTCAAAAAAAAAAGAAAAAATCATAATTAATTAAACTAATTTTAAAGAAATGAGAAATTTGCTTAAACGTTTTTTATGCTAATTCTTTTTTGTAGCTAAGTGAGTTGTTTTGTAACAAAAAAAAAAAAAAATTAATTTTAAAAACAAAAAATTTCCAAAAAAAAATAAAATTTTATTAAGAAATTTAATATTTTTAAAAATTAATTAAAATTAAAAAACAAAAAATATTTAATTTTTTTTCTTCAAAAAAACCAAAAAAAAAAAAAAAAAACGAAAAAAAACACGAAAAAATAATTACAGTTCCTGAATATGGCATCAGTTTTCATGAGAATCTTCAATTTGATTTGCATGATGCTTCTGATAGGCCATTGGAGCGGTTGTTTGCAGTTCTTAGTACCGATGCTGCAAGGTTTTCCATCAAATTCATGGGTGTCAATTAATGAATTGCAGGTAAAATACCAATTTTAGATAATAAAACATGAAAATACTAAACATAGAATCCATCACACACACACACACTCAAAATGAGGTAACAATATCCTACAATAGGACCGTAGATGTCCATAAAACTATATAGACACAGATTAAGGACAGATTAAGAACACATCTTTAAGTTCGTATCTATTAAATTAATACTAGATATGCTATTCATGACATATGGTTTAATAATACCACATGGTATACCATATATCTGTCAACGAATACTAGCTTTATACCATTTTAAATGCATAGCACAAATTAGAAAACATACATATGTGCTGATAGATACAATTTTTTATTTAATTATTTCAATCACTGTGATATATTCTTTATTGAATGTCGAGCTCTTCTCAGGCCCGGCAGATCATGTTCAGCTCGAGTGGGTACATTCGGTATAAAAACTTAAAATTGCGCAATGCAAAACTGCGCTGCGATTTATATTTTGCAAAATAAACTCATTTAACAGTTTCTCAAAATCAAGGTTGTTTTCGTAATGTCAGAACAAATTTGGAAGACAGCAATATTAAGGAGCCGATCCTGCAACATTGTTGACCTTAAATACGTTTTCAGCCGATGGAGAACAGAAAAACTTAGTTTGTTCGAACAGGATGAACCTAGAATCATGATTAGCAGATAAACAAAGCGCACTAAGCCCTCTACTCCATTTGGAATTGCGACTTATAGTTTGAGAATGGCGTATAAGCTATAAATATTACAATACTATATATGTATATGTCTGTAGGTGACTCTAATATTTCATACAACTTGCACCTATTATTTGACATGGATAAGTGAACCATGGAACATTTATAATACAAGGAAACACTAAGGCTAAAGCTAACAATATTGGAGAAAATCGAACGAAACTGAGTGAACAGTTTAAGTTAGGTATTCAATTTGATACCTTGTCAGTCAGAGTTGCAATGAAACGAGAAACCCTTGAATATTAAATTTTGTCTATTCATTTGCTATTATATTAATAACATTGTACTTAAACCCCACAAATACGCTTATTGATTTACATTCAGAATTTAATCAGTATTTAAATTGAAATAAACAGATATACAGACATAATTGCATAGTAAAGAAACAGGAACACTAATACTTTTTTTTTAACTTAATCATAATAGTCGAGACTGATTAGAGAATATGGGTGGCTAAAGAAATGTACGTATGGTAAGTAAATGATCTTATTTCTCCGAAGCAGGGCGATCAGGATGATGACTTTACAGTAGCGGCCATCAGATTTCATTCATGAGCAACTTCATCCAGCCACTAATTCTCAAATCTTTTTCGATTTTCCTATTTTAAACTTTCACATTTTTAATTTTCTTAATTAAAACAAAGGAGTCTCATCGGATTTCCACTCACGGAAACCTTTGAAAAAAATTTAAATCTACGGCACTGAGTTACAATTTTTATGATAATGAAATTTGATTACATTCTTTTTTTTACCTATTTTTTTTTTAGGAGGCCTACTGGCTGGAACAGTATTCATGGGCCTTATTTAAAGCAATGTCTCATATGCTGTGCATAGGATACGGAAGGTATTTAAAAATTAATTAAGAATCTGGATTTTTATGGGCCATAGAGAAACGATTCAAAGATTATATCGACCTAATCAATTCCGATCTATACGAATAATATTGCGTTGTGGATAACGACAAAAAAAGGCATTGATCGAATCTGTTTAACACGTTTAACGATACGGAAGCATGCTCAGAATTTTAACATATCTAAATCAACTATGCAAAACCATCAAACCGATAAACAGAAACATCCAGAATTTGTAAATAACAGATGTGTTGTCTTCCACAAAGCCAGGCCAGACATACACTCAGAAAAAAATTAAGGAATCCTTGCCAGGGTCTATTGACAAAGTTTGTCAGTGCACTGGCATAAACAAAATTTAATTAAAATCAGTTCTTTTCCTAGAATAAATTGAACTGTCAAAAATGTTGTGTGAAATATTATTGCATGAAAAGTGATTCCGCGGTCGGATTTTTGACCAAACATTTGAATATCTTTTTATTTCCCTTGGCTTCTGAGAGTTTATAATGATAATACTAATATACAAACTCCCAGAAGCTAAGTAGAAAAAAAAACGAATAAACATATAGATTTATCCCTGAAAAATATTTTTTTCTAGGACAAAAATTAATTTAGAAAATTTCCAGAATTTATAAATAGCCGATGTGTTGTGTTCCACAACTCCTGACCAGACGTACAACCAGAAAAAAGTTAAGGAATCCTTACCAGTGTCTATTGACAAAGTTTGTCAGTGCATTGGCATAAACCAAATTAAAAATGAAATCGGTTAAGCTCTTTCCAAGTTTTATAGTCACACGGAAGCGGAAGAGAGGAGAAGGACTGGCGCTACCCGCTTTTATATATTAAGATATATTAAGATCTCGATTTGGAAAGAATTTTTTTCAATATAGCCCTATTAAAATTCCAAAACCTTCTTTATTTAATCGATTTATAATCAATTTCGAATATTCATAATTTATATTTATAGATTCCCACCCCAATCGTTAACTGATATGTGGTTAACGATGCTATCAATGATATCAGGAGCAACATGTTATGCATTGTTCTTGGGTCATGCAACAAATTTAATTCAATCATTAGATTCAAGTAGACGACAATATCGTGAGAGAGTGAAACAAGTTGAAGAGTATATGGCATATAGGAAATTACCGCGTGATATGCGTCAAAGAATTACCGAATATTTTGAGCATCGTTATCAGGGTAAATTCTTTGATGAGGACTGTATACTTGGGGAATTGAGTGAGAAATTACGAGAGGATGTTATCAATTATAATTGCAGGTAAAAATTAAGAATAATATTTAAAAACTCCTAGAGAATCTAAATTGCCTAAAAATTAATTCTTTTCCAAAAAAAAAAAAAGATCTCTCGTTGCGTCAGTGCCTTTTTTTGCTAACGCTGATTCGAACTTTGTTTCCGATGTTGTTACAAAATTAAAATATGAAGTTTTTCAACCAGGTAGGTTATATTTGGACATAAAAATTGGAGTTTTCTTATGAATCTAATTGATTTCCGCAAAAATCTTTTTTTTTTTTGTTTTTCAGGTGATATTATTATCAAAGAAGGTACTATTGGAACGAAAATGTATTTCATTCAAGAAGGTGTTGTCGATATCGTTATGGCAAATGGCGAAGTATTTTTTTCATTTTTGTTTTCTTAAATATTTTCAAATCTCAACTCATCTCAAATTTTAACCGATTCTTGTTTTCTTTTTCAGGTTGCAACATCATTATCAGATGGTTCATATTTTGGTGAAATATGTTTATTAACGAATGCACGTCGTGTTGCTAGCGTACGTGCTGAAACATATTGTAATCTATTTTCATTAAGTGTTGATCATTTCAATTGTGTTTTGGATCAATATCCATTAATGCGAAAAACAATGGAAACTGTTGCTGCCGAACGTTTAAATAAAATTGGTAAAAATCCAAATATAATGGCACAAAAAGATGAACAACTAAGTAATCCCGAATCGAATACAATAACAGCTGTTGTTAATGCGTTAGCAGCTGAAGCAGATGATTGTAAAGAGTAAGTTCAAATGGACTTGATATGTTTGATGGGAAAATTAGATTAGTATAGATATATTTTACTTATAGAACTATATAATTAACATCTCCAGTAACACTTAACCAATTTCAAACTCTGTCTAGACATGCAAGTTACTCTATCTGAAAAGGATATCATCCTGCCCAAAAATTCTCTCGAAGGAAAATGTCTAAATTTATGAGGAAACTAGATTTAAATTTGATTGGGACCTTATAGTTACTTTCATAATAGTCATTTCAATTTCAACTTAGTTTCGATCATTCTATTTGTCAAGCTCTGTTCCGGAGCAGAACATGTTGTAAATTAAGCTAAGTCGTACTTATATTTGCCCTTTTTCATAATCTATCAAAAGTTATTTGGGAAGTATTACCGTCCTTTTTAAAGGATTTAAAGGATATATTACTGTATTTTATTGGGAATTCTATAGGGCGCTAATATACTTTCTCAAAAGAACGATTTTTTTAAATCAATGTTCTTATAACATTTAAGTTCGGATGTTGGTACTACTGATATTATTTGACAGCAGTTGAATTTAAACAAATAAAAAAAATTTTTTTTTTTGTAAACGACAAATAATAAGTTCTTCTATACTCCGGCGGTTCCATTTCAAACTCACATTCAATTTAATAAAATTTTAAAAAAAATCTGTTATATTTTTTGTGTAAATAAATTTGACATTTATTTTGTTTTTATTAAAAAACATGCAGGGTAGCCAATTTATAAAAAACAAAGTTTTGATTTGCATCATCTACCATCTGGCAGATGTCACTTAGTACATATTTTCTATCGATCGCTAATTTAGCGCCCAATTTTATCCGGCGCTAATTAAGAACATATAAATGTATAGTAAGCACCGATAGAATTCCCAATAAAATGCAGCAATATTCTGTTTGACTATAACTTTAATGTCCGGCTATAGTCCGACATTTCTAGCAACAACTCTAGACCAATTTTCAATTACAAACACATATATATATTTTAATTTTCTTTTTCTTTTCTTCTTTTAGTGATGACCCAAAAGACAATTCAATGGAAGGTTCACAAACCAGCATTATCGAACCAGTCCAAACGATTCGTAAAGGACTTCCACGTCCAAAAAGTGGAGAATTTCGTGCACTATTTGAGGGAAACACACCATGACTCAAGGAAAAATTGAATTTATAAAAAAAAAAAAAATATTAGTAAAGAAAAAAATATAAATACTAGTTAGAGAGAGAGAGAGAGAGAGAGTTTGTATTTTACTCTAATAATTCTTAAGATGAAAAAAATAAAAAAAAAATAAAAACCTAAAAAAAAAATTAATATTTCTTAACTGAAGATGCTTTCAGCTCCGCTAACTGTGATGACTATATAAAAAAAAAAAAAAAAAATATATAAAAAAAAAATAATTAAAAAAAAAAATAATAAGAAAATTATTAATTAATGAATAAGAATCGAATTAATAAAAAAAAAAAAAAAAAAAAAAAAAAAACTAACATAAAAGAATATTCTCATCTCATCTCAAGAAAAAAAAAAAAAGAAAAGAAAAACTTTTAGCAATACTTTCCATAATAAAAAAAAAAAAAAAGAAAAGAAAATGATGACGACGAATTTTCCAGTGCTAAGAAAAGTCTCAAAATAGTTTTTTTTTTTTTTCATTTCCATTAATTCCGAGACACATTTTTATTTGCAATAAAAATAATTTGGAAAGAAAAATAAACAAAAAATAAGTAAAAAAAAGAAAAGAAAATTTTATTTGTTTAAGTTTTAAGAAAAAGTTTATTTAAAAAAGAAATAAAAAAAGTTATTAATTATAAATTAATTATTTGTTAAAAAAAAAAAGAAATGAAAAACAAAAGAAAACCAAAACACACACACACACAAACAAACACACAAAAAGAAAAACTAACTCGAAAATTTTTGTTGTTATTATTTTTTCAAATTATTATAAATTAAAATTATAATATGAGAAGAAAAATTTATTTTCAAAAAAAAAAAAAAAACCTTTTTCTTACTTGTCCCAGCGTCCCAAGAAAAATCCTTTTTCCACAAAAAAAAACCTTATCCAAGAATAGGAATTGAATAAAATAGAACCGAAACTTTTGACCCATGCTACCACACATAATCCGAGAAATTTTAACGAAGGAAGAGGCGTCAGAAAGAAGCAAACACTGAGAAATACAACCAGGACTAAGGTAGGTCAAAAATCTCCTCGGGGAGTACAACTCCAAGAGATTGAAAGCCTTTATTAGCACTAATAAGAAGAATATAAGAATACTGACAGGAATAATAATTAGAGCAGCTCGAACTAGATAGTACCTGCAGATTCTGCGAGGTAGACGAAGAGACCCCAATATATATTCTCTCTGACTGTGAAGAACTACTTCGCAGGAGGGGAAAACACTTGGAGGCATACTGCTTCTCTCCAATTGAGATACAATCTCTTGTCCCACTCCGGATACTAAAACTCCTCAGAGAAATAGAATGGGAAGTTAACCTAAGAAAAGGGGGAGTACAAATTAGAGGTGGCAGTACAAGAATACTCTAACACTTAATCTTAATCTTTGACCCATGCTTCAAGGGTGATAGAATTTTAAATTCAAAAAATAACACAAAGAATAGTAGTATTTAAAAATGACTTCGGACATATGGCCACCGCGACTGTTCTTGACGAAGGGCATTCTGTCAGTTCAATTTCGGATCACTTTTTCGAGTAATATCGCCCGTATGTCACGAATACCATGTTTCGAAAACTAGAGTTTACATAAACAAACCACAAAACTATGTGAGACTTAAAACTTCTGAGCTGCCATACTATAAATCGAAGTCATAATCTATGAAAATGTCATCCAAAATGACCATGTTTATATCGTCGCTTGTAAATATAGTCCGGATGGAGATTTTATACAGTACGCTTCATTAAATTCCAAAAAATCATATGGATTGGACATGTGAAACGCATACCAAAATACAAAATACCGAGACTAATGATGTGTAGACCAATGTTAGTAGTGTCAAAACACCAAGAAGATACCAAAGAAAAGATGGTTAGCAAGCGTAGAAGATGGTTTTTTAAAAGCTATAAGTATCCGCAACTGAAAAGCGGAGGCAAACAACAATAGAGATGTGTGGAGAAATTTATAAGGATCATTCACTTTGATATACCTAAAATCCCAAGAGTGAACCTTGGTTTCCGCTATTAAATTACGAAAAAAGAAGAAGATTTGCGTTTTATTAAAAAACAACATCCTAAAGTTCAATTTGTATTTCACTTCCCAAAAACTCCAAAAGAAGATCCTTTAATGGACTTTTCATTGATATGGAAGGAAATTTATGCTGATATAATAAAAGTACAGCGAAAGTCTTATTGCAGCAATAAATTGTAATATAAATTACATATTTATGGTAAACTATCTGCCTTTATTGATCTTTAAATCAGTCCTTTCTGACGTTATGACATATACTAAAATCTAAAAGCATATATTTTTCGTAAATCTTAGGTATCGTTCCATTTGAAATACCACTTCAGCCACCAATTTGGTATCATTGCTTTAAATGGAAAGTATTTTAGGGTACATCGCAAAAAGAGTACTTTTATCAGTTAATGGATGAATACAAGATATCTTAACATATGTACAGGAAAATTTTGAATATCTTCTATATAAGTATGTCTTTCACAAAGGAATATCATTTAGTCAGCCAAAACTCAAAATGAATGGAATACAATCAGCATGTATGCAAAAGCAAAGTCCTTCAGAATTATGCGAATTAGTTTTTTCGATTGTTTTCATAAAAATACACGTTTAATTAACAACTATGCAAGATTTTGATTTCATTCAAAGTATGTTATGAGGCAATCCAGTCATCGAGCCGTTTTCGCACTTCTTTAAGATTGGGCATGTGTGTATCAGTAAGGCCACGTTGCATCGACCGAAAAAAATGGTAATCGGAGGGAGTAATGTCTGGTGAATACAGCGGGTGGGGTAGTATTTCCCAGCCAAGTGCTTTCAACATTTCCTGAACCGGTTTAGCAACATGTGGCCTGCAAAATCACTCCAAAGTGCGATTCAATTTGATCAGTTATTGTCTGTAACGATCAGTAGTGACTGTTTCACCCATTTTCAAAAGTTCATGGTAGACCACAACTTTCTGGTCCCACAAAATATCTTCTTTGCATTTTAGAATCGTCTCTAAACCAAAATTCGCAAGTTGAAATTGATGGAGAATCTTCACCATAACCATTTTCCATCCATCCATGAACTTTATACACTTTAACCAAATCTCATATAGCACATTTTGAAGCTTATCATAAGACCTTTCAAATACATGTTGTGCCGGTTCACACGTATTACATATAGTTAGACATACGCCATCTAATGTAAAACCCTAAAAACTCATTCGCAGACCTTATACATAACGCCATCTCTTAGACAACAATAAGAATTAACTCGAGAACATAATAAACCAGTTCATAATTTAAAAGTTAATGAAAAGATAGTAACTAAAAATCTTTAAAATGCCGCCATAAAACGCAAAATTCTGGTAACTCATTTCCACTGAAAACAAAATATATAAAAATTTAATATATTTGGGAAATTTTCCATAAAATTGGATTACAATTATGAAAATGTGGTTGATTTTTCACTTACTTTCGATTTTGTTAGATGACTAAAGCAGCTTTTATATGTAAATTATATTTTATAAGGCTTCTCGAATGACACAAACAAAATCGATTTACACAATTTTTAATTATGTTAGTTCAGTCTCATGAGCCTCAATAATTTTGTAGCTTAACATAAATAAAAACTACTTATCAGAATTTAAAGTATTTTTCCTAATTTTAATTATAATAGCTCTAATTTAATTCCTAAATAAAAAAATGTTTAGACACATTACTACACCTTGGTGTGCCTTTCACCGTTTAACCGTTTATAATCATACAAGGCGATGTCCTGTGTCCTGTGAAATTCAAGAAAGTTCATCTTCTAAATGAAATTGAAGAAAATACCTCGAAGCTACAGGCTGGCAATCAAGTTAAAGCCAGCATATAGTGCAAGCCTTGTTATACCCAATGTTTTTAATATAAATTTCTTTAATGGGGTACCAAAGCTGATACTGTAGGAGTATTAGTTTCATAATAGTTGTTAATACAAATGATTGGCATAGCAATTGAAAGGTTATAGAATAGTTATTATATTTCGAATAACAGTTGTATTGTTTGAATAATGTTTAGTTAAAAAAGGCAAATGAACAGATCGATAAAACACCGTGTTGAATGGTCCAGTCGGTAAAGACCTCGTTTCTAGAAGCTGGTTCTACACCAGGCTCGGTTCTTCATGTATTTATTTTTCTTTGCCTATAATACTCTAGTGATAGATTTTTCATTAGTACCATGAAACACGTTCTATTATGAGATGCATATAGAAAAAGTATCGATCAAGGTTTTAGGGTACAGTGCAACTTTACAAGTCAGTTTCTATAAGATTCCAAAAATAAGTAAGGTTCTTTAAATAAAACGACATATACTAATTAATTATTTAAATACCTTTTTACAAAGTTGCACCACACAATAAGGGTTAATTACCGGCATTATATTCATTCAGACAGTCTCACATAATATTGAATGGGCCAAAAACTCTGTGTAAATGATTTGACTTGAATTTTTCATGAGGAAACAATAATTTTAGTAAACTAAATATTCCAATTTTTAGTCGATGATCTTGCCATTATGCTGTCACTGTAAAATTTGTTTGTTTTCTAGGCAAAAAACCCTGGCAGATGATTTTGACACATTTCTTTTGAACTCAAATTTACATCATTTAAAGAACTCTGCAGAGAGACCGAAACCGAAATTGTAGCCTGTTGGTCTAGAGCAACCCGCGGCTTATGGCAAGTATCAATTAAAGTTATTGAATTTTTCTGAGGAATGATTTGCGTGTTGTGTATGCTCTCATGCTAAAGCTGCCAAGTGACAAACAACAGAAACAAGAACAGAACATAGTAAATTTTCGCTCGTCAGCTATGGTAATATATTTGTGGCCCAAAACAACATGTCTTCTTCCAATGTGGTCCAGGGAAACAAAAACGTTGGACACCCTTGGTCTAAGACCAAGTATAATGGATTCATCAAAGTTTGAACCCAAAATCTCTGGTTTTTTATTACCAAATGACCAAATTTGTATAACAATTTTACGATTCACAACTTCTAGACGCTTCTTCTGTTTGAAACTTTTCACAACACATGATTTCGATATGTTAAGATTTTGTAATCCTTGTGTACTTTTACGTCATCAATAATAGCGATAACTTTTTGGCCCATCCAATATTTTATTTATATAGTATGTGCATAGGAAAAAACAAAAACTAATCTCTCACATATGCAAAAGATATGAAAATAGGAATGAAGAGTAAGGAAATGCTATTATTTTCGAATAGAAGAACATAGAAAATTATACTAGTACAAATTCTATTGAAAATGCGCAAATAGAAAAAAAAGATACGTTGCCCTTATTCCCAGAACACTTTTCCAACAATGACCCTAACCAAAGTATAACATAACAAATAATAATTTATTTAAGTATATATAATTTCTGGTAATGTTTTCTCTATATTTCTATTTTAACTTATATACTGTATGATATATTAGTATTCCATTTTCCGGAAAGGTTCCGAATCGATTGAGTTGGTACTTTTTCACGTTAATTCTAATAAAACAACTGTTAACCATTTCAGCAAGCTGCCAAATGAAATACAAATTTACCATAAATGAAAGAATATACAGATTACGACTTTCCATGTTTCAAATTGGATTGTTCTGCGCACCTACGTCACAGGGGACTTGAAATACATTGTTTATGTGAAAATTTACGATTATTTATTTCAAAGAAAATCACATGTGATGTCAAAAAAGTATCAAAATAAATATTTAAAATGGCCGACATGCGCATGGCATTCATGCAAATTTACGACGTTTAGTATGACAATTTATTAGATCTCTCAATAGCATAATTGAACTCTATCAAACTGACGAAATGAGAGATACTACAATATTATAGAAGGCAAATATTTTGGTTGTGATCCTTGATAAAAGGAAATTATCTAATCAAGCGAGTCTTTTAAATTTCAAATTGTTTTTATTAGGTGGCATAAAAAAATTCACTTAATTATGATTGCGAACGTTAACGGGTTTTGGGCAGATACTTTAATAATATACAAAGAATTAAGCTTGACAAGAGAAAACACAACCTCTCGTCCAATACCGATGTAAAGATTTGCAAAGCTGTTAACAAATTGGTTGGAAAACTTTCAAAATTAAAATATTTGTTTTTTTTTTAGTCTTCACAATCAGATCACAAGATCAATCACAAAACCGTTTCTGGCTGATCGTTAGGCGCAGAGACGTTTTTATCAGCTGCAGGCAATGTAAGATATCGAAATTTGAGACAATCGTATTCTTAGTGCAAAAAATTAGGAAAATTTTCCATTAAAAAGTTTTCAACATTTTATACTTCGGCGTACAAGCTTTTTTATGATTCACATCCGAGAGCTTGATATTTTTTTTGGTGATAATAGTGAGTAGGTTCACCAGCTTGATACAGTATTTTACAAAGCTACCTTATTTTTGAAAATTATAAACAGGGTTATGAAGTCACTCTGACTTCGACTTCATAACCCTGTAGAAGTCATTTGTTTTTGGTCCAAACCAGAGTTGGAATACTTTTTGCCAACATCAACTCCGAAAAATTTAATTTGAACGTAAAGCAGTGACTAAAATTTCTAGGAATTTCAGCATAACAATAGAGTTGAAGTCGGACTTTGAAAATTTTACGGATCACAATCGAAGTCGGAGTTCGACAATCCTGATTATAAATCAAATTTTGAATTTCCAATATAGGATGGTGTCCCAAAAAAGCGTAAGATTTATTTTGCGTAACTTGAAGTATGTGTATATCTCGGGTATTCTGCATCCTATAGATACGGCACATACCTCACCTCTTTCGACGATCAATTTAATAAGGAATTAAATGCCTGTTTCAAAAATATTCTTTTTCAGGCCAGGAAATGTAAAAATTCTCTAGTATGAAGGTATACGTATAGCTCAGGTATTCTGAGTCCTACAGATATGATCCATACCTCCTTCGACGGGGAATTTAATAATTAATTAAATAAAGAATGCTCCGAAAGAAACGTAGGATTTGAATTTTGTGGAACTGTCTTTTTGACCATAGTAGGCGCTCGAAACTAGACAAACTGTCAATAATAATGTCATTACTTCGTGCAGAGTTACATGACTATTAACAGCAACAATGGCAGATGACAGATGTCAAGATTTTAGTACTGTCATTTTAATGAAACGAAAATAGCGCGAAATTTAAATCCGACGCTATTATGGAGACATCCGATATAAACAAGAAGTTCGAATTCAAATGGATTTTTTTCAAAAATTAAGTCGTATAATTTTCATAGGTATATAAGTTTGAAAAATGATTTTACACTCTCCACATATTCATTGTTTTTTCTGTACTTTTATTTTAAAAAAAGAAATCGATATATCGTGATATAATGTGATTATTTTACAGGCTTTTAGATATTTTCAACATTTTTAAAAGGTTTCCCATTCAATTATATTCCACAGTTTTAGGTTTTCTTAAAATGTTTTCAAATAATTATTTTAGTCGACGAAAAACTTTTAAACTATTTAAACTATTCTTTTTTTGGTTTTTTTTTTTGGGTTTTGTTATACTCCAAGTGACATGATATTTGCTAATAATTTATTTTATATTTTATAATATTTTTAATGTGAAAAAAAAACCAATCACAAGTTTTTAATGGTTTATCATATGTGGAATTAATTTAAGAACCAACAAAACAGGACCTATTTTTAAAAAATTCCATCAAAATGACGGTTTTACAACGATTTCAGGGAAGTGGTATGTTATTTCAAAATCTGAAATTTTAAAGAGTTTATAATTCAATTAAAACTTATCCTAAAAATTGGTGTTTTTCTTTCTACGGAAACTCTTTCAACAATTTTTTTTTCTTTTACAGATCAAACGCAAACGATTAAATTGGATAAAGGACAAAAACCATCATTCGGTATTTGTATTGTACGCGGTGAGGTAAATTTAAGTAAAAAAAAAAAAATTAACTATTGAATTGCCCAAAAAGTTGTTGAGTTTTCTTTTTTTCTTTGTGAAATGAAGGAAAAAAAACTGACCAAAATCAGATAAGATTCAAAATTTTGTGTTAATTTCAAAACTGCAATAATACAAAAAAAAATTTGATTTGCGCCATCTACCATCTGGTAGATAGGTACTAAGTAATTGTCGTTAAATTAGACACGGATACTATAAATTCCTTAAATAAGTGCGTATAAAATATATCATATCCACGCTTATTTTTCCCAAAAAAACACAAATATTATATTGTCCATGGTCCATGATCGATGACCTTTTGTCATCATCTCCCCCGTCACTGTATAACTTCTTAGTTTTCAAAGATAAAAACCAGGACAAGCAATTTTCAAAGAATTAACTCAAATTAACGAATTCTAAAAACTCCGAAAAAAAAATCAGGAATATAATATACTGGATAACATCAGTAGACGCCAGACAAGCTCTCTCAATTTTGTATATTGTCCACCACATATCATTTGACAAAACATATTACACAATTCTAAAAGTTTCCAGTTTAATAGTTTTCAATTCTCGATTTTAATTTTAAGAAATCTATCATATTATAAAATATCGATTGAATTTTGTCAAACATCAATAATGCAATGACTTTTGAAACTATATTCAATATAGTTTACATTTGATTAAAGAAGCCTTAATTCATTTCTGACTAGATGGAAATTTTTCTTTCTTTTTTAGGTAAAAGAATCACCATCATCAATTGTTTCGGGTGTATTTATTAAAGATATTATACCACATAGTCCAGCACAGGAATGTGGAAAATTAAAGGTAATTGAACTTGTATTTTTATTGATAGTAAAAGAAAATAATAATCTTTGATCATTAAGAGCTTAAGAAATAGTAAATCTTAATCCTCTAAATATAATCTAATTTTCTGTATTTTAAGGTTGGTGACCGAATTCTTTCACTTAACGATCATGATGTACGTAATGCAACTGAAGCTATGGTTATCGATTTAATTCGATCTGCTGGACAATCGATTATTATTGAAATTCAAACATTTGAACAAGTAAATATTAAATCTTAATACCTACATATATCTGGTTGTGATGATGTTCATTGGGGACATAAAATCACCATAGACATAGTAAAGGCTCAGTATAATAAACAGACAGTAATTTGACTGGGAAATGAAGAGAGATTAGACGCGATCTTCCCAATACTTCCCCTGAGAATGACAGAAAGAAAAAATTCCGCACAAAATAAGGAAAGAAAATTAAAATTTTTCATTAGAAAGAAAGAAGTAACCTATAAATCAAATATTAAATTTTACCACGTGCTCCCTATAAGATAATTGTAGCAAGGGAGACCAATAATAGTCTTAAAATAGTCTTATGCGTTTTCGACAAAAGAATGAATGAAACGAAGAAAGCAAAAAACCCCGCGTGCTTCTTAAGCGCCTAATCCATGTACTGAAACTTTTTTCAAGTATTGGTACCTGTAAGAATAAATTGTACCAAAGTTTTTTTTCAAGTGTTAGTGCCTATGTAACAGCAGTTTTGATAAGCACGTGGGTTTTTTTAAGGAGAAGAAATTTTTTGTTATGTATTTTTCAAATATTTTTGGTGTTAGTGCCTGTATGAATTATTATTTACATAAATGTTAGAACTGTTTATTAAAGCTAAATGCATATTCATCTCTGTTCCACCAACATAGCGTAATCTAAAAAAAAATGATAGAGTAAAAAAAGATGGCGGTTTTTTTGTATATACATTTTTTATTGAGCAAAAGCACACATGCATGGAAAATAACAAGAATGGGTGGCAAAAACGGGTGTAAAATTCTAAAGTAAACGCAAAATTGGCGAGGTCACTAGTAATTTTTCAAATTTTGTTCGCCAGTTTTCTTACTGTTTATTATACTGTGGTAAAGGTCCAGATTTCTTCAGTACTGAAAGAATTTTGCAATGCTTAGAGTTAGCAAAACTTACTCTTTCATGCCTTGAGCAGTTAAACAAACTAACTGCTGAAAGTAAACATTTTTAGAGTAATTCTTTAATTTTAAATATGTCACTAAATAATGTATCTTTCGAATTCAAACATCACTACTAGACTCTAATTCATTACATCTATATTATACGGTCGCTACATCCAAAAACAAAATTTTAGTTGATGACTTTTTGAAAGATCTTTTAATCTTATTGTTGAAATTGATTAGTTATTTCTCTTAATTTTAAAAAATACAATTTTTATAGACAGATTCAAAATCAAATACAATTTTAAAATCAACAACAACAACATCATCAACAAACCAACCGGAAACTGGAAAATTTCGATCAACAATAAAAAAAGCATCAATTAAAAGAGCACCAGCACCACCAAAACCTAATACTGATCCAGGTTCAAATAGTAGTGCATTCAAAAATGGTATTGTTTCTTGTCGTATCTTTTATAAGTTTCCTTTTTTGTCTAAAATATATACTATTTTATTATCATAGAAGGTTCATCAAAACCATCAACACAATCTCCGGATGCTAGTGATGATGAAGAAGACACCCGCGATATGACTGGAAGAACACATTCTGCAGCAGGATATGAAGTTTGGATAATATTTCTAATTTTTCTAATTTCTTATTTCTATATATGAAAATCTTTAAAGATTGATCGTGCTTCAGCAGCTAATGCTAAACTTTCAGCAGCTGAACAAGAAGCTGATACAGAACAAGAAGATGAATTTGGATATACAACGAGTAAGATATAGTTGATATTTAATTTATTACTCTCAAGTAAAGATCGACACAAAACTTGTGTAGTTTTGTCGAATTGTAACCGAGTTAATCTGGTACATACTTACATAACTATTTAGTCAACTGTTTATGCCTGTCTTAAGAAAAAGAACCTAGAAGTGAAATATTCACTGCAAACGGACAACCAATTTTCAGAGTGACAAATAGAACAATGTACTAACTAACTAAAGAAAGTTAGTTTTGAACGCGTCTATTTTCATCAATGACCTCTTCTTCTTCAATTTTCCTATCACTGTATAACTTCTAGGTGTTCTAGGTGAAAAACCGAGACAAACCATTTTGAAATTTTTCTTTTAAACTAAAACTTACACTATGAAACAAGTTCTGCAGAGTTAAATATTGCAAAATCAGGTCCCAGGCCAAACTCTCTCTCTCTGTTGTTTAGCGTTACATTGATGAAACATAACACTTTTACAATTTACCAAGTCTCTACACTTCTGTTTGATATTTTTCATCGCTCAATTCCGATATCTTAAGATTCTAAGCAATCTCTTATGACTTTAACCACCGATTGGATTCGATCAGTACCTTTATTTTGTTCTCATCAATAACACAATAACCTTTTCACCAATCCAACTTTTAATACCACTAAACTTTTGCTGTATAAAAGATATTAATTACAATGATCTCAATAGAGCCAAAAATTTGTATATTTTCAACCAGAATGGTTTGTGTCTAGGATTATAAAGTACTTGGATGGAGTAATAGGAAAGCCATAAATGAGTAAAAATATGTAAAATGCATTTATGAGTAAATAACATTAGATCTTATGGTTCAAGTTTTTAGGAGCTTAAGGCTCTTGCCTTAAAATTTAATGTAATTTACTTATAAAAGCTTTTTTGAACTCTCTTTTTTAATACAATATAAAATTAAGTTTTGAATAACAAAATTTCCATTAAAATTTATTCATATTTCTCAACCATTTGTCTTTTTCCTTTTGTTTTTTTTTAGAGAAAATTAAGAAACGCTATTCAAATTTAGGACCAGTTCATAAAACTGAAGTAATTCGGCCACCGAATACAGATTTAGGTTTAGCATTGGCAGGTCACCGTGATCGTCAACAAATGGCTTGTATGGTGGCCGGTATTAATCCGACAGGAATAGTAAAATGTGCCAATTTAAAACCAGCCGATCAACTCTTAGAAGTGAACGGTTATGTTTTAACTGAACGTTGCCATTTAAATGCAAGTGTAATATTTAAGAAATTAGTTGGTGAAAAAATTGTTTTTATTGTTTTAAGGTGAGACATTTTTTTATATCTATTTATTTTTTTCTTTTAATTCATTAATTGAAATTTTAGACGACCACCAAATAAATATGAAATGGCTGTACAACCTGTTCAAAATTTTCCACCTATTATCGATGAGGTAAATTATTTATGAACATAATTATTAGTTTCTTTCTTTCGTCTGATCCTCAGATGTGAATAATAATAAGATAAAGGATTTGACATAAGATTCCTTTGAATAATTTATATTATCCGAGGAACCTTCAGTAGCCTTTGACCGTGCTTACACAGCTTTCTAAGCAATGTACCCACTAAAAGCATGAATAAAAAAGAAATTAAAAGCTACATCTATATGAAGATTTCAAACCCTGATGAAACTGGATTGAAATATACATATGTATCCGTTGATTGAGTCCCAATTCAGTTGACTGAATTTACTTAGGTTTGGTGGTTGCATCACGATTTGTTCTCGACTACATTTGGACTCAATTTGGACTCTATATTTCAACCAGCTGAAACTATACACGATCTTTCGACTCTCCAAGTATACATAGTAATTATTAGGAGGTAAAGTAGGGCTTAAAGGTTTTCTAAGATATGGCGCTATTTATAAATCATGACATTTTTTAAAATGACAGCTATTGTGTTTGAGAGAGCTTTCGATATGAAAAGTTATGTGCCAAAAAAACAACATTCGAGGGTAGTTTTACTTATTTGGTTCAACATGAAAGAAAATGCGACTGGAACGCATCGGTGGTAGGAAAAAGTTTATGGTGAACATGCTCCATTAATTTCGACTTGTAAATTTTGATTTAGACGATTCAAAAATTACAAGATTTATGTGGTCAATAAAGAGCATGGGAGAAGTGCCAAAGAGTTTTAAAGATGAAGAATTGCAGAAGTTATTGGACGAAGATTGATGTCAAACACAAGAACAGCTCGCAACAACAATAAACGTTAGTCGGATGGCGATTTCGAAACGTTTAAATGCCATTGGAAAGATTCAAAGCGAAGGAAGGAAGGAAGGTGATGCCATATAAACTGAAAGAATGAAACATTGGAAGGTTTTTGGCTATGTGCTTTACTTAAAAGGTTTAACAGAAAATAATGTTTGCGTCGAATTGTTACTGGTGATAAGAAATGGATTATATTTTCGAATCCTAAAAGAACTTTACTGAGAATTGCTAACCCACATGTTCCCCCGATTACCATTTCTTTCAGTCGATGCAGCATTGCCTCGCTGATACGCTCATACATGCTCAACATTGAAGGACTGCGAAGATCGATCAATGGCTCAATTATCTCGAAACATGAAAAAATCTTTCAGCACGGAATCTGTGCTCTACCCGAAAGATGGATAGCTAATGTGGTAGCTAATGATGGAAAATATTTTGATTGTGTTGTTCTTGATGACAATTCCTTTAAGTCGTATATTACCTTCTAATATAAAAAATGAAATCCGAAGATTAAAAATAGAGAAACATGTTTTTCATGCAAATTACAATAAAACCCAATGCGTTATGAATAACACTCCCTAAATAAAATCTTCTCATATTGTTTAGCATTAAAACCTCCTATTACAAATTACTATAGTAGCTAGCAATAGGCTGCGATTTAGCAATTTTTTGAATTCTATTATTCTATCTTTTTAGACTGAATACCTTTTTACAACATACAAAAATGTTCGAGCTGTACAAATTCAAAAAGGTGGTGCAAGTCTTGGAATTATGATAATCGAAGGTAAACATTCTGAAGTTGGTCCTGGAATTTTCATATCAGATCTTCAAGCAGAATCAAGTGCAGAATTGGTATGAAATTTGATATTTCAAAAATATATTATATTAAAAACATTTATGTTATTTTTAGGCTGGTTTAAAAGTTGGTGAAATGATTTTAGCTATTAATAAAGATGTAATTGTTGATACAAGTTATGATATGGTTGGTTTAAAAATTAATGCTGAAATTCATATATAATAAAATTTGTTCTACAGGCTGCTGGAATATTAAAACGAGCAGAAGGTGTTGTAACACTTGTTGTATGCAGTTTGAAGAGTGAAGAACAAGAAGCTGAAGAAAAAGCCAAAGAAGAAGCTAAGAAAAATGGTTTGCACATAAAAGAAACTTCCAAATATATTCATATATCTTATTTAACTTTTCTCCGATCATATATATAGCTCCACCACCAGAACCAGAAAAACCACAAGATCCAGCTACAGCGGAAATAAGAACAAATCAAAAGACATTAATCGAAATTAAACCAGAAAAGAAACATCTTGGATGCGTTGTTGTTGGTGGAAAAAATGGTTATGTTACGGTTTGTTAGCTAATTTCTTTAATAATTAATTACTTTTTTTTGTAACTATATTCTTCATTTTATAGACTGGTGCAGTTATTACGAATATTTTTGCTGATGGTGTTCTTGCAAAAGATAATCGTCTACAACCATTTGATCAAATTTTAGAAATCAATTCAACACCATTAAATGCCACTGAAATGACGATACTTAAAATTCATCAATTCTTTCATTTACCTTATGATAGGGTTTGTATCTTAATATATATATATATAATGCAAGAGTGCTACTACTCCTCCGCTTTTCTTGTCACCACTTGGACGCAGCTCAATCGATTTCAACCAAATTTGGTTATACCTATCCAACGAAAATGCTATACTTTTTCCACGAATCGATCAAGCCGTTTTAGAGTTATTCAAAATCCCAAATTTATTTCAGAAAATCCCATTTTCATTTAATTTTCATTTGCCAGTGCACTGACAAACTTTGTCAGTAGACACTGGAAAGGGTATTAGACTAGACTTCCCTGACATCCTTGCCGAACAAAAATGACAAAGTAACTGACACTGTGCGGATAGCGGGTGGCTCTGCAGCCAATTTCTTATTTTCTGTGCGATTTTGATTTTTGGAATCCCGTAAATGGGCTTTTTTTTTACTAGAAATATATATTTTAATATAAAATACCTACTCACCTCCGCCGTTTAATTCTTGAATCCTTTTTGTTTTTTTAGATAACGTTAATGGTTTGGAGAAATGATCCATTGGAAACTGAAAAGATAAACATTGAAATTATGAAAAAACCTGGCAAAGATTTAGGTTTAGCAATGGTAGCTAATCCTAAAGGAGTTTGTATTACGGAAATTGTAAAAAAAAAAAAAAACCAAATTAATATATCTTTTAGAAATTACCTTAATTTCTTATTTTCCGGAATTCTTTCATACAGGTTTCTGCTGGATGTGCTGATATTGATAGCCGTTTACAAAGAGGTGATATTATAAATAAATTAAATGGTGATACTTTAGAAAATGCTACATTCGAAGAATGTTATGCATTATTTCGTGCTGCAACTGGAAAAATTTCAATGGAAATTTTACGACCAAAACCAACAGTTAGAACTTGAAAAACAAACATTCCAGCTATATATATTATTTATCATATAGTTTATTCTATTAATGAAAAAAAAAACAATTATAAATTATTATTTGTATTTTAATTATTGAAATTTTAATTTGTTTTAAAAAAAATAAAAGACAAATCTATATTTCTTACCTCGTTTTATTGCATGTGATTTGCTACTGAGCCAAAGTAAAGAAAACTAGAAAGAAATGACAAGTTTCATTTAACGATGGAACTGACATCTTTATTTGAAAATATATTAAATATTATTTTCCTAGGTATCAACAGATGGCGTGCTATAAATGGTATTTGAATTTTAAATTCAAAATTTTGAATTTTTTTTTTCAGTTACTTCTCTAAATCGAATTAAAAATAAAAGGAAATTTTGTAAAAAAATTTTTTAAGTGCTTTAAAGTTTAAAAACTACGATTTTCTAAGGAAATTGGATAAACGTCACAGTAAGATCATTAATTGGATATTAATTAAACGTTAAGAAGGAAACAGTGGACTTTAAAATTCCTTACAGGATTTCATATCCGAATAAGACAGGCTGGGATGAAAACAGAGTCATAAGAGAAGAGTAAATCGTTATTTTCGTGTCAAGAATAGAAAACAGCATGAATCTTTTAGACTTTCAATGGAATCCAATGTCTTTAAGGCAGAAATTTTGGCAATTCGAAAGGTTGCAGCAACAATTAGTCTGGATAGAATATCTGCCCAAGATATATCCATATCTACTTAGACAGCCAAGAAGTCATGAGAGCGCTGTGGTCGATCACTATGAACTTGGAAATAGTCAAAGGCTGTCGCAAAGTGTTAAAGACACTTTGAGGTCAGAATAATGTATACTATATTATGGTTTGTTTGACCACACTGTGGAGTTGAAGATAACGAGTTGATAGACAGGCTAGCCAACCCACAACAACAATCTGGGCAGCTGCTTCTTCGACAACTTAGGGTTGCTTCAATCGGTCGATATGGATAGTTTAATAAAATGTTGTGGGAAAATTAAATGCTTCGTAAAGGAATAGGATACCCATGCTGCCAGGTCATTCTTGGTTTCGTGGGGATAACAATGGGCCCATAAGGTGCCTAGTGTTGTACGTAAGTACCCATAATCTAAGGCTACCTAATCTATTGGTAATCTCGCCCAAAAAAAAAAAACATTCTCAAAATTAAAGAGTTATTAGTTTTGAACAAATAAAGGAAAAAATTCATGAAAATTGTTGTGAAATGAAATTCGATCTTTATTTAATGAAAATATATATCTTAGGTTACCACAGCCTAAAGAAATTTAATTAATAATTAGAAAATGAATATAAATATGGTTGAAATTGTCGGTCGAAAATTGTTTGGACATATTTCTTGATGGGATTCACCTTTCTCCTCTATACGAGCTTATTATACACTACGAAAAGGATATGGACTTATCTGAAAAACTTTATAATAATATTAATTCCAATTACAAAAAAAAAAATAAATAAAACAAAAAGGTCTGCCGCAAAAATAAAAAGCCATTTTATTTTTTTTATCTCTTATGAAAAAATCATGTGGAAAGTGAAAATTTCTATAAAAAAATTATTGTTCAAGAAGCAATTTTTACCTATTTAAAATCCTTATACATAGTTGTTTGCCATTTAATCGACACCAACACAAAAAAAAGACACCAAAGACAGTGAAACATCCTTTTAACAGACGCCTATATAAATCTGAAGTAAGCAGTCTAAACTCTTTTCCATAAATTCATTAAACTAAAATCAAGGAAGCCTAATAATAACTACAAGTTATTTTAAATAAAATTTTGATTGGGAGAACTAACAATTTTATGATTAACTGAATATCTGCAGTAATCCACAGGATCGGAAACCTTAAAAGAAGAATCATGAAAAAATCACATCGGATTGTAGTGAAGATGAAAGAAAGGTTTGAAGTAGCACACTTGATGTACAGAGATCTTAACAACTGCTGTGCGACTCTATCTTATTATATAAAGAATCGTTAAGACTTATATGCGTCACATGTGCTGCTTCGAACGATCACTAACGGTCTGATATTTGCGTAGGGTATTGATATGAGCACTCATGCCATCCGCGAACAAGTTAAAGATCTTCCAAACGAAACAAACATGCGAATGCTGTAATGGCAACAAAGCATACTTTTCCTCATTCTCGCTCATTGATGTTCCGTGACCAGTGGGATCTAGAGATGACTTAAATTGTGATTTTTAAAGAACAAGAACAGATTTACTGACAAATGCCTGCTGTTACTTACTTCGTTTAAACGCAACTTTAAAGGTTCGACTGTCTCTAAAGAACAGCTTTCTAGAAAATAATATTTTTCTCTGAAAATCAAATAAAATATTATACATAGAAAAAAAAAGAACTGACAAAAGGAAAATTTTAACACCCCAAAAAAACAAATTTAGAAAATTTCAACAACATTATCAAAATAGTGCACCACCATATTGCTTCGTCTTCAACCCCAATCAAAACAGAACAAGAACAATATATAAAAGAATTCTATGTAAGTAAAGAGTCCCTTTCCCAGAATACATGTTCTCCCCTCTTTACAAAAAAAAATATAAATAAATCCATCCGCATTTGCCTGGGTTATAAAACACAGCTCAAAGGATATCATATATTTTGATCCTTGAAATGACTATACACAACTCCTTTGTAAATGTTGCTCCTCCTGCTTCTATTATATTATCCCAATGTATATATTTTCTTCCATATATATACATCGCTAAATCTTGTTTCATGTCCTTCTGCCACATACCATACTATGGCTTGTTGTTCCAACTTTCTATGCTATATTATTTCTACATCTACTCTGTTTACTCCTGGTTTGTATATATTTCTGATTTCTTATTATGTTTAGATATACATCTACAATATCATCCTGATATATTGGATGGGCCAAAAATTCGTTGTGTTTTTTATTGCTGTAGAAAAATGAATTTTTCATTGGAAACAAAAATTTGTATTCATGTAAAGATTGTCAATTTTAGTCCTTTTGGCCTTTTGCCTTTTTTCGATTTTCCTATCCTGTCCGAAAAATCGAAACAGGTCATTTTCACAGTTTCTTTCCAACCCAAATTTATACCGAAACAAATGGTGATTTGATGCTGCAAGATAAGGACCAAAGTATAAGTAATTATAAAGTACCCAAGGCTAGCGAATAAACATTTACACCTATCAAAACAAAGTAGTAAAAAAAAAAACAAAGTAAAACAAAATTCACGTTGCAATAAGTGTAAAAGAGCACAGGCTATTTTCAAAGGCAAAATTTATCAGGAAGAGGGAGAATGAAATTTTATTTTTTTTAAAAAACTTTGGATTTCAAAGCATGACTCTTAAAACTCTTAGTTTTTCTAGTATTTGTGCATTGGCTTATAAATTTTAGCATATATTTGTTTGTTTACAGTTTGAAATTATAAAATGAAGTCATATTTCTCTGTCTCTAACTATGTCAGCAGTGGATAGAAAATTGTTTTAAAATTAGTCCCATACTCTAGTAGATTTCCAGTCGAAATCAATAAAAATTCAAATAATTTGGTCAGGACTATTCGGCGACTGTATCAAAAGTTCATGGCCAAATTCAAGGAGTAACAAAAATTTGTATAGGGGTTTTCATCAAAGTGTTTTAACTGTAGAAGGTGATATATTGTATTCTGTTGACGTCATTGACGCATCGCATTTCAACTGTCAAAAAAACTGAAATTGTTTTACTTGATTTGTGCTTCTTTTTAAACGAAAATTGTAAGTTTTGTGATTCAATTTTAAGAAAAAAATGATTAATATAATAGTATTGTATAGTGTTCCGAATTGCTCGAATGTGAGAATGTGATTTCAAATACTCCATTAAAAAATACGAAAGTATAAGAGTTAAAAAATAGGATACAACTGAATTTGGTAAAACAAGTGAGAGGTTTAAGACCACTGTCTCAGTGTAGAATGGTCTAGTTGGTTAAGACCTCGACATCGCCTCATGAGACTGCTGAGACCCTGGTTCCAAATCCAGGTCTCGGTTCTTCAGTTTTTCTCTACTTTTCTTTGCCTTACAAAGTTGAGGTTAGTGCCATCTATATTTTCAATATATTATTAAAAAACTCATGTCAAAATTGAACAGCGATAAATAATATTGCTTAAATAAGCGCGTTTGAAACGTATGATAATCGTCCTTATTTTTCCTGAAAAAAAAACGCACACACGCAAATAACTTTCGGACCCATCCAATAGCTTTAGGCATTTCTTCTATCTAGATATTATAAAGTAAAAAGGAAATCAGAAGTATCTAAACAACATTTTACGATGTATAAATAAAATGCCATCTATTATAAACTTTGGCAAACATTCGATAAACTTTCTCATACCACCAAATTTTTTTCCCTTTTTTTTCTGTATTTCTATATATTCAGTTACCTATATTCGGGTTCCAGGATATAACATTTCCATCCCCTATCCTTTTTTTTATAATGGTTGTTGGAATTTTCATCAATTTTATTGCCCTTCTAAGTCACACATATACATATCTAATTCCACAAAAATTTTTGATAGTGTATTGTTTTTCTTCCCTATAAACCAAACATAGAAAGAACAAAAAAACCCTATATGTTTATCCATCCCCTAAAAAAAAAAAAGGAACTAAAATATTTGTTGATTTCTACCCCACCACATACTAGAGAACCATTCCTAATCCTCTCACCAGAAAATAGAAGACTTTTTAGATAAACAACTATAATCTCTATCTCGTTTTATTTCCAAGATAAAAATTTATCAGGAAAATAATATTGTGGTCTCTGTTGTTATCCGGGTTGGAACTGTTTTTATACGCTAAGCTAAAGATAAAAAAAACAGCACAGAACAACAGCCCACGCAGGGGTTGAGAGCTTGTAGATAAATAATTTCCTTTTGTATTTGTGTAGATTTTCACATAAAAGGTGAGAGAGAAAAGTTTTTTTTTTTTTTTTTACAAAATTTTCATTTAGTTTTCCTAATTTTATCAGTGCTGCTGTTGTTGTTGTTATCGGATTTTAAATATTATCCAGTATTTTTTTGATATACAACAAGAAAACACGCATTTAGTACGAGATCTTTGCCGAAGTCAGACAGACAGACAGACACACATGTAAAACCAAAAAAAAAAAAAAAAGAAAAACATAAATATTTTTTTTATTTTCTAAAATGTTGGAATGTTATATATGTTGAGAAACATTTCCGTTTTTTTTTTTTTTTTTTGAATCTCAACAAAATGTTGAGATTTTAAAATGAAAATTTTCGTAGTGATTTTTCTTTTAAAAAATTTTCTGAAAATTTTGATTTGTTGGGAAATTGGTGAATAAGCGTGAAAAAACTTTTGATAAAAGAAAATCTTTAGAATAAATTTGAACTTATATAGAAAATCTTAGAAAAAAAGAAAAACCACTACAACAAGTGTTTTAAAAGTGCTAAATTCCAAATAAAACGAAAACATTTTGTCGAAAACTAAGTGAAAATTATTGTAGAAGAAAATCCTTTTTTTTTAAACAAGCTGAAAACATGTAAAATATATCAATCAGTCTTAAGTGAAAAAATTATTATAAAAAAAAAATGGAAAAGTGTGAATAATTGAATTGTGCATAAATCGATTTTGGAAAACTGATTTTTAAACGAAAGAAAAAGGACGAAAAATAAGTGAAAATATCTAAAAAAAAAAAAATGTCTAAAACAAAACCGGATAAGTTATAAATTCTTTAAAAGTTTTCAAAATAACTTAAAAAGTTATAAGAAATTCTCTAAAAAAAACGATAAGAATATTTTTGTGATCCTTTTTGGAAAAACCAAATGAAAATTCATATAGAAAAATTGTGTGGCAAAAATTTTGAGATTATAAAAAAGAAAAACCTAACAAAATACAAAATAATATGATTTAAAAAAAAAAGTTCCTGTAAAAAATTTTTGAAAAGAAAATTAAAAAAGAAAATTAAAAAGAAAATTAAAAAGAAAATTAAAAAGAAAATTAAAAAAAATTAAAAAGGAAATTAAAAATATCTAATTTATAGAAATTTTCTGTGATTTTCCTCAAAAAAAACCAAAAAAAACCCAAAAAAAAGAAAGAAAATTTTTTTTGAAAAAGAAATGCATTCATCATCACCACTATCACCATCACCATTGGATTTACGACCCGCCCTATCAACATCACCATCAACCAATACGAATAATTCCAATGAGGATAAATCTCATACAACGCCCTTAGTTAAGCCGCCCTATTCTTATATTGCTTTAATAACAATGGCAATATTACAGTCACAGCATAAAAAATTAACACTTAGCGGAATATGTGAATTTATTATGACAAGGTGAGAATGACGTTTGTTTGTATCAGTTTATTAGTATTATATATTTTATTAGAAGAAAAAGCCAGTTCATCTCTCTTTTATTATTAAAATAAAAGAAAAACTATCTTTGTAGGAAAATTTTAACAAAATTGGATTAGTCGATCTCAAGTTATCATCCATTTAAAAGAAAGAAGAAAAAAAAACAGTGGCCACTCAAACATAAACTGACCGATTTCCGGTTTTGTAGATCTTCTCTCAAAATTTAATCAATTCTTCCCGTCATAACAACAATCTTGTTCACAAAACTTTTCATTATAACCGCAGACTAGTGGCTAGCACATTTAGATAACTAATATCTTAGTGTTTGTTCTCATAGAAAATTTATGTACGTGCCTGAAAATAGGCAAATTATAATTTTCTGATGCAAAATTTTTGAAAATTACAGAAAATTCTACAATATAATCTTTTCATCTCATTAAAATGACTGTTTACAGATTTCCATTTTCATATACGTTCCAGGACAGGATGCATTACTATAGTAGCTATATTATATGTTAGCTTACAATTAACTCATTCGGATTTAGTTTTTCCGCTTAAAAACTAATCAGTTTTCTTTTAATTTTAGTCCTGATGAATTATTTTCCGTGTTATATTGCTTTCAAATGAAGTTTCCAATATATTTATTAAAAACGATCGAAACTTTTTCGTATTTAATTGGAAAATTTATCCAACATATGTACATTGGTTACATAAATGCACGATACTATGTTGAATTGCAGTAAACTCTATCCAAGGATAGTGTAAAAAGAAATAGTTGTAGAGCAAAATTTGGTTTGGACAGAAAGTTTTGTCGTTTTTCTATTTTATTTATCAAATTTTACTAATTTAGTGATTAGATTTAAATTATCATTCCCCAAGTTACCTTTAAATTAGATCAGAAGAAGAGGAGACCAAACTATAGTAGATAAATAGTGTTAAACATTTTTAATTTTGGGTATAGTTTCTTTGGTCCATAATTAATTCAACGGATTACGTGTCCCGTTTCTATCATATATACAGAAAATTAGTCAAGTTAGTTGCAACAACTGGATTTTAGTTGTGAGAACTGAAAACTCAGTTGTGAACACTAAACGTTAGTTGCCGAAACTTCACAATTTTTCTGTGCTTACCAAAACATTTATCACATGCCGACTTTAAGAGTCCAGATATATTATTTAAATTTAATTTATGAATTCGTGAAAATAGTCCTATACACAAGCAAGTGTATCCGTAATCTATGTAAAGGATTATTTCAAATTCCTTCTATAGATTGGAACTAATTTCATGTAAGAAAATATTTCCGACGCTAACTCAAAATAAGTAAGAAGAACTTTAAGGATTCTTTGACGGGCTTTGTATACTGTTCGTCCTAAGAAATTATAATATACCTGGTTCCGACAATTGAAGTGTCCGTCTAATTCAAATCACTGTCAAATGGGAACCGCACATCTTTCAATACTAAAATTTGACATGAATGTTGCTTGGAAATTGGAAGATGGGAGATATATCTATAAGTTTATAATTTCTACAAATATAACAATTTTTTCTCAGGAAAGTATTGCGGCAAACAGAATGACGGAACCACGAAGGATTTACAACGCAATAAAATTTTAAATACATACGTTTTTAATTAGACTGCATAGAACGCGACGGATTCCAAATGGACTATTTTTAAGACAATCTGAAAACCAAAACTGTGGAATCCGTTGTTGGTACGTTTCCCGCATATGAAACACTTCGGTCCACATCAATATTTAAGTCCAATATCAAGAGAATTTGATATCTTTTCCTTAGGCTTTTCTTCTAGGTTCTAGCTAGTTTGAGATCCTAAACACTTAATTTTTTCTCATATCCTTCTAATATAATATCATAATTATTTAACACTAAAATTATGTATTTTATCTTAATTCTAGATTTCCATATTATAAAGATAAATTTCCAGCTTGGCAAAATTCAATACGTCATAATTTAAGTTTAAATGATTGTTTTATAAAAGTACCACGTGAACCAGGTAATCCAGGTAAAGGTAATTTTTGGACATTAGATCCATTAGCCGAAGATATGTTTGATAATGGTAGTTTTTTACGACGTCGAAAACGTTATAAACGTGCACCGCTACAACATCATGGTGTACCATTTCCGGCATCAGTTTTTGGACCATTTTCACCATTTTGGATACGTAAACCAGTTCCTGTATTACCAATACATTTTAATCCGGTACAACCGGCAACATCTACATCATCATCAACAACAGCAACATCAATAATAAATGGTTTTCGTGATAATTTCGATATATTTAATAATGTCCGTACAAATGATTTTATTATCGGTGGTCGTAATACATTATTAGAACAGAAATTTGATTTTTTTACTAATCATAATAATAATAATAATACTAATAATAATCATGATATTTGTTCAACAACACCAACAACACCAATCTTATCACATGATTTATATACAAATCGTGAGAAATTCGATATGATCCGAAGAAATATGAATTTATTTCGTCGTACAACAACATCGGGGAATTCATCAACAACATCATCAATTGATTTAACTGATACGAATTTAATAAATAATAATAATAATAATAATAATAATCATAATTTTGATCAATTTCTTAATAAAACAAAATCATTTCAATTAACACATGATCTAATTGATCAACAACAACAACAACAGCAACATCAACAACACCAGCAACAACATCAACGTTTTCTACAACAAAATGTACCTGAATTTAATCAACATCATCATCATCATCATCATCATCATCACGAACAACAACAACAACACCAGCAACATATTGAAAATAATAATGATAATAATTTATTTAATGATGAAACAAAATACTTATCATATAATGAAGATGATCAAAATACAAATGATGATAAAATTGATATAGAAAGTGATCGTGATGATGAATTTCATCGTTCAGAATCATTTGAAAGTATTTATACTAAAGCTGATAATATTCAACAACAATCAACAATAACTCAACAACAACAACAGCAACAAAATGATTTTAATGATGATAATATTGTTGTTGTTAAAGATAATCATCATCATCATAATCAATTATTAATGAATGTTAATAATGAGAATAGTTCAATATCGGAAATTGTTGAACGTGTTACAAATTTAACACCAGATTTATGTAATAATGATGATTTAGAAAAGAATTCAACAACAAATTTAATAACAAATAAAAATCTTGATATTAAATGGAATTCGAAACGTTTATATGAACCAACAACAACAGTTCTGGCATTCGAATTCGCGCATAATAAGAAACGTAAAAATGGTAACGCAAAAGGTTTTAGTATAGAAAATATAATTGGACGAACAATTGAAGAAGAATAACCTTATTTCTTTTTGACCCGTGTTTTTAAAATAATATATTTTATATAAAAAAGGAAAGAAAAACAAAAAAAAAAAACAAACATATGCACATATATTTCGAATGTTTTAGGTATAAGAAAGTATTTTTCTTTTGAGTTAAAATTATGATCTTTCCATTACAAAAATCATCTTATTTAGAGGTGAGAGATTTGTCGAATTTCATGATAAAGTTTTTGTCGAGACATAGAACTAAAACAGAAATTGTTAATAATGGATTTTATGTCATAAGGGACACAACAAACTGTTAAGGTTTTAGTAACGTGTTACCAAAAATGATAGGAATATATAGGATTTGCTCAATTTCCTCCTTCAAGGCATGGGTGGTCGTGGGTTTGTTGGTATAAAACTTAAAATTGCAAATGGTCCGCAGGGCCTAAATGGAATTTTCTCGACCACTTACTTCAATCATTATTAGTATAACGAAGACTTTTGAAGAAGTATATGGGTAGTTAAAGAAGCAGTAGATCCCTTTTTATGAAAATACACTGGGTTTTTAAACAGAACACAACCTATAGACGTTTTCTAACATTAGAAGTACATATTTAGTGACGAAATACCATTGTATACCTTTGATTGTTGATTGAATGTTGTTGACAACTTAGTTAATATCGTCCTTTAATTAAAGATCAAAATCAAGCTTTATGAATACGAAACACTTACAGAACAATTACTATGGAAAAAGCCATGTTCAGTTTAGATAACACTGAACCGCAGAAATTGTTCTAAGTGTTTCGTAGTCAAGTTTTACGGTCCATCTGCTGCAAACATCCATAAATCAATAGATTTATTAGAATATTTGAACAGTAATAATATTCTAAAGTTAAAGTCTTAACACTACAGTCAGGTGTGGTCACCGCACCACAAAGTTCATATCAACAGGCTGGAATCCGTCCAACTAAGATTTTTACGTTTTGCTTTATAGAACTTACCGTGGAATGATCCGTCATTGTTGCCACCTTACAGTGATAGGCTGAAATTGTTAAGTTTACATTCTCTGGAAAAGCGGCGAAAAGTGTGTGCAGATGTAGATGCAAAATCCACCTAAATTCCTACATTTGTTCGTTCAGATCCGTGGACTTATTTAAAATCAGTTTCCACCGGACGAACTATGGAAAGAATTAAACCAATCTCCCGAACGTTGCGCGAATGCCTAAATTTTTGACTTTTACCTCAGTAAGTATGAACCGAGAAAACTTTTATATAATTCCTAATAACAAATGACTTTATTATGTATTAATGTGCACCTTTAAGCTCGATTTGAGCTGCTATGATTATTATTATCTTCCTTATTTGTTTGGAAAAGTTTTATTAAGACAAGTTTTTTAACATCCTCAAGAAATTATGACAAAATGTTAAAAAGTCCTTATACTCACACATCTGAAATAAAACTTGCGAGCACCATTATTACCTGGAGGATTATTTATTCGTCTAACAGCTCTGCTATACAACTGCAATGTTTAACAATTATTCCGATACATATTTTCTAATTGTTCTGACATTTGAAAACCGTTTTATTCATATTTCATTTTATATCCTTATTGGCAATACTAAAAACAAAATGGCCGAAATTGTTTTAACTCAAAGAAGAATTTGTATATTTAAAAAAAAAGTTCATATTATAGAGAAAAATAAACTCTGATTTAATTAATTTATTTTTAATTAAATAATATATTTGCAAAAAATTAATTAAAATGAAAAAAAAAGGTAATTAAAATTTTTAAGACTAGTCCTTTTACTGTGAACAAAAAAAAAATAAAATCAAATCAATTTTTGATTTTTGTTTTGTCGATATTTTAAGAAAAAAAAAAAACCTAATTAATTAATAACTAATATTAGTAATAATTACTAAAATAATGTGTGTTTTAGGATGTTAAAAATATAGTGTGTCTGGCAGTGGAGATATGTTTTAAAAAAATACATAATTGGCAACACATCCAGAACTCGTGAGGACTGACACAAAAATGACATTGACATTTCAATTTATTCTTTACACAAACTTTTTTTTAGTATAACACAGGATCTACATTAGCCAATATTTCTGGTATACCAGCAAAATTGGTTGCTAAAAAGCTAGTGTAGACCCTGCTGGTATACCAATTTTTCTGGTATGACAAATCTGATATACCATTTTCATAGACAGCGCTGTTATACCAATTTTTGACATTTGCATTTAATAAAATGGCGGAAACTAAATTTTTGCGGAGTGAAATTATCAAATTTATAAATACAAGTATGTTTCGAGAAAAAGAAGAAAAATATAGAAGGATTGATTTTAAAAAAAGGGTATGGGAAGATATTGCTACAGAATTGAATTCGACACTTTAAAGCCAATATTTTGGCTATTTTGATTTTCTGTTCTCGGTTCAACGGCATGTCAGATACTGAATTGGTATACCAGTATTGGTCCATGTAAAAAAAAACTGGTAGTATTTTATTTCTGGTAAGCCAGCTGGTATACCAGAAATATTGGCTAATGTAGATCCTGTGTAAACAACAACCTACAAAAAACGTTGTTAGAAATTAAGCAAGTCAGATATGTTTAACCCACAATTTTGTTAACTTTCAGCGCCTTACAAGTTCTGGACGCACCGTAATATATCTCCACACAACAATTATTATAGTTATTAAATAAAATTTCTCCAAAAAAATAAAACAAAATGTAATATTTTTTAGTTGTGTAGTAGTGTAAATTGTAAAAACAGCATAAAAAAAACAAAACTTTTTTGTACTTATATTTTATGTAATGTGATATTAAAAAATATACAACAACAACAGAAAAAATGGCTTTATGTTGAGAAAAAAAAATATATAAATTTTAATGATTTTTTTATTACTAAGTAACTACCTAAATTCCTCAGCGTTGCTCAGTGTGGTCCCATGATGATTAAAAATTTGTGACGATTTTATATTTTGGCCACCTCACACAACCCACACCATGTGGAGACATATTCTATCTTTTCAGTTCAGGCCTATCCAGAATTTACATTTAAAATTTCATGAAAATCTGCCTATTATTGACCGAATTATTGGCCGAATTAAGGAAGTTTTAATTTTCACTGGTTCATAGAGCCAATTCAATATTAGGCTTTATTATAAAAGATGGTCTAAGGAATTCTCAGACCCTTATATCACTAAAGCACTCTTCATTAACTTGTTTAGACCTATATGCCACTTAAGTATGGTCCCATATGGTATCATCAATTTCAAATTAACAGAGTCGAGACTGTTGAAAGTTGATTCATACGTTTTGCATTAAGAGATTTTACTTGAAATGATGCTTTCCTATATCGTGCTAAGTTCAAATTGATTGATTTGTTGTCCTTAGACTGTGGCTCCATAATATATTTGTCGTACGGCCAAAATAAGTAGTGTCTATCCTTACCACTAACTTATTTAACTAGGTGGTTACACAGGCCTACAATTTGGAAGGTACCTCAATAATTTTACGACCCCGAGAAAACGAATGTTTTTCGGATAAAGTACATATACATTCGTGCGAAAACCTTACTTTTTTCTAGAAACGATAGAAAGATGAAAAGAATAACAAAATCCGTTTCATCAAAAACAATTAGCACCATGTCCGGCCGGGCCACTTTTTTAAATAGTTTGTAAAATCTAGACGGCTTGTCCGATTTTCATGAAACTTTTACAGTTTGTGTTTTGCATACAAATGGTGAAATTTATACATGCCAACATTGTAACCCGTTTTTTTGTCAAAAACGACAAAATTTTGTAAATGCCATACAGAACAAGCCACAAAATTCATACAGTTTTGTATTTGACCCTAACTTAAAGAACTGATTACTTTTTGGGCCACACTGTCTAAGAAGACTTTTTGTCCAAATAAAGGCTATTTTTGCATTTGTGTAGAACCGAAACTCCGCCGTGGGAAAGTGCGGAACCAAAGCCGGACGGTCAGAGTAGTACGAGAGCTGAGCGAGATTTGAAATGAAAGCGCAGTGAGAAAGTTCCATAGTGATCAGGCCGGAAATAGAAAAAAGTATAATTTCTTTTAAAACTCACAATAAAATCGTTTTTATTTTTATCATATTTTTTGTTTATTTTTCTATTTTGGAAAACAATAAACCCGGAAAAAGCTTCTTACATAATATTTTTTTTTTTATCATCTATTTATTTCTTAATAAAAAAATGTTGTTTTTCCAGTTGTTTGAAAATTTTGTTTTTAATCATAAGAATTATAAAACAAATTCTGTTTAAAATGAAATCGGGTAGCTTAAAATGTTTTTCTTTAAAAGTACCACAAAAGAAAAACAAAAGAAATTTCACTTATCTACGAATACTGTTTGTCACTCAAATTATTACAGAGTGTTCATTCAATATATTTCATTTGGATATTAAAAATTATTTACTTAACAAAAGAAACATTTAAATGAACAAAATGCTAAAAATATGGCACGACAACGTCACACTAAAGTTTTAATTAAACTCGGAACTTTTGCGGCTTAAAGGAATTATGTGTAAATTAATATTTTCTTCTAATTTGTCCAAAAAAGTTAATAATTTTTAAATAAAGTAAAACATTTGCAGGATTCGTAAATACGGCCTAGATACGTCTCAGAAAAGTTGGCCGTAAAGCGAAAAGCCGTACAACGAATCAATAATTTTTTGTAGCAATGCTGCCTAAAGGAAGAGGTTGAAACTAAACAGAAGGTCGGTAACAACGTGTTCAGCATTTTTTTTTTTTTTTGGCCGTATAACGAAACATTGGTGGCCATAATTGAAAAAGGCCATTATAACCAAATGCCGTGTAAAGAGCTGCCGTATAGGGAAGTATAGGTGTATCATATTTTATTGGTTAAAAGAGGATTATTATACTTTTAAACCTAGGCAACTTTAAGTTTGGAGTTCGTAGTCGAAAATATAGAACAATGACCATTTCGCCACGATAATTTCTTAACCAAACAAAGGAAATAATATATCTCAATGTGTTTTACTCTGTATGCCTATTTAGGATAATAGGATCATAATAAATTGATGCGAAATGTATCAGGTCATATCTATATAAAACCCGTAGATGTTAGCTATATTATTTTCAATGTATAATCATAGTGAAGAGACCGCATAATTTGATTAAATAATAGTTTAAAATCCGCGACTAATATATTGTATAATACTATGGTATTAACATCGAAATTTCTTTTATCCAGTAGATACGCCTCAGGTACATCGTTATCAGAAATAATATCTTAAATATTCCGAAAAAGTTTCAATTTCAAAACACCCTGTCTAATAATTTAAACTAATAATATGGTAGGTACTTCCAGATGGTATATTAGTTTTAACACCACATTTGTAAGACATAGAAATAATCGTCGGAGAATCAAAAATTATGTCGATTTACGTATGTCCGTCCGTTTGTCCCTCCGTCCGCCCATATACAAGATAACTCAGAAATGCATTGTCCGATTTTGATGAAACTTACAATGTTAGTTAGTAATTCCTTAGCTGGATTTGATATTACATTTCAGCAAAATCGACCGAGGAGGAGCGAAGTTATTATGAAAAACTAGGGTAACCAGAAAGTTTTGTTTTTTTTCCATGGTTTTTTAAATTTAATTGGAAAATTTATGAAGCGATTTTGTTTAAATTATTTACATGGATTGACTACTTAAATAGATGATACTATGTTAAATTTCAGTAAAATCGGTCGAAGGATAGTGGAGAAAGAAATAGTTGTAGGAGAAAATAAACCTGTTCATAAAGTTCTTTCATATATTTTATAAAAAACTAATACACCAATTTGAATAAAATTTGCAGAATAGATTTATGATATTGTGATCTAGCTTACCAGGGAATTAGAGCAAATTTGGAAAACTGGAAACAAAGTTATGCAGAAAAAACGTTGAAATGTCATTGATTTTTGCTGTTTTTATATCCGATTTCTGCTATAGGTATTCTGGAAACTCGGGTTTTAGAGTACGACTCCCAAAATTTTGAAAAGTCGTCGAATCCGAGTCGAGACAATTATTTATTTATTTATTTATTTTCCAAAATTAAACTTTAAAACTAGATATAACTATATGAACATTTATTTGATTCAATTTTATTGCTTTTTTGTCTTTTTTGTCTTGAGAAAGACTAACGAATTAAGAGACTTATCAACATCGATCTGATTGTAGTACAGAAGCTGCCACTTATCGAAAATGGTCTTTCATTAGAAGTTGAAGTTTGGTTTTATGGAGGAAAGTGCGCTGTACAGGTCATCAAGATAAATTGTTCGTTTTCTAGTATTTCTAAAAAGTAAAAATTCTTGCTTAAGTTTGCTATAAATCTCGGACTCGGACTCGTCGAGTATTAGAGTCGAGTCCCGAATCCGAGTAACTACCTAAATGCTCGACGAGTCCGAGTCATGTCGAATCGAGTACAGTAACCCTAGCTATAGGGCATGTCGGCTATAAGCCGATATATGTATTTTTCTAATATTTACTTTTGTATCTTAATTTTGATAAGGTGACAGATTATAAAACAACAATATTAAATTAAGATACATATTTCTTATACTTAAGTTTTTAATTACGATGTTTTTAAATTATGACCTCGAAGGCATAACATTTTTGTTAAGAAAATTTATGATTTCTTTATTTATTTTTATTTATTTTTATTTATTTTTTGTTGTTCTAAAATATTTCTCTATTATTTTTCTGTCTCGAAAAAAGATAATATTAATAATTATTAATAATAATTTTTCCATGTCTTTTTGATGCGCGAGTACTCGTCTATATTCGCGTCTTATACAATAATGATGGAGTTTTTGTGTAGATTTTATTTAAGAAAATAAATATAATAATGTACTTTGATATTTTTTAACAAATATCATAAATTAATTAAAAACTGCAACAAGGAAATTCATGTTAAAAATGTTTTGTTGTTTTTAACTTATTTTTGATATTTTTACAATAAGAAACTTTTAAGAAAAATATTATAAATTTTTCCATTTGATAAGACGTTTTTTTTTTTTTGTTCGTTCGTAAACACACGTGTTTGTAGAATTAGAAATGATTCGGTTTAGAAAAGTTTTATTAGCCCAGAAAATGTAATGCAAGAATCCCATTCAGTTTTAGTAAAGCACCCATTTCTTAATTCGTAATTAAATTGCCCGTCGAATAAAGTGTGGATCGTATCTATACGACCCGGAATACCCCAGATGTACATATGCGCATTCGTAATCGCGAATTTGTGGGATGTTCTGTCCCAAAAATGAATACTTTAGAAAAGAGATAGTTGCAATTAGTTCGTAATTAAATTGCCCGTCGAATAAAGTGTGGATCGTATCTGTACGACCCAGAATACCCCAGATATACATATGCACATTCGTAATCCCGAATTTGTAGGATTTCCTTTCCCAAAAAGAAGTACTTTTGAAAATCAATAGTTGCAATTACTTTGTAATTAAATTGTTCATCGAATATGATATTAGTCAGATCTGTAGGATCCAGAAAACCTAAACTTCAATTTACGCAAATAAAATCCGGTGCTATTATTTGGCCCCCGTCTTTTAGATGCGAAACTTATAAAGTTCTGAATGAATGCCCCATCACTGCATTTTAATATCTGGCAAGTTAAAATTTTGAACGCGTTTTTCTTGAAATTGTATTTTCATGGGTATTCGTAATTCAAACAAAGTTTGATCTTGTATACACAAGCCACAAGATTCCACTTGTGTTTCCTGGAATTTAAGAATTTAGATAAAATTATTATGTAATCTAATATTTCTTTTATCTACAAAAATCATAAAGTTAAGTGCAATATTAAAATTGGAAATGTGGTTGGTCGGAGGGAATATGCATTGGAATTTCTTTGTCCCCCTCGCAGAATCTACAGGTGCTGTCTATAGTTCAAGTCCTAGTTTTTCAAGGTGTGCTTTGAGTCTGCAGTGTCCTGTTAGTATTACCGGTAGTACTCTTATATTCTTCTTATTAGTGTTGAAAAAGGCTTTGAATCTCTTAGGGTTGTATTCCCCGAGGAGATCCTTGGCCTGCCTTAGTCCTGGTTGTATTACGCATTGTTTGGTTCTTTCTCCCGCCTCTCTCTTCGTTAAAATTTCTCGGATTAGATGTGTTCCGATACCACAGAAGAGTTCTGGACCTATGAAGGGTGTTCCTGCCCTTTGCCTGGTCAGTTTGTCAGTTTCTTCGTATTCTCGATACCCAAATGTATAACTTTTTAGTGCTAATACGGTCAAAAATTTATGTATGACTGTTGGGACTTTTTATACAGCTAGTGCTCGTATGTGTAAATATTAAAAGTCCCTAAGTTTCTTAAGATCATATTTTTGAAAATGAGAAGTATTTTACCTGTTGCTGAACTGTTTTTCTATAGTTTTAACAAAGATACAAATGAATAAAGATACATACAATTCAGAATATCTTTTATAATGATATTGGACCTTACGGCAAACTATTTTAAGAACTAAAGCTTTCGGAATTCCCAGTTGTGTTAAGTTAGCAATTCCAAATTCGGGGATTTTTCCAAATCCTAGCTGGATATGAAAAACCCTAAGGGACGAACTACAAGTAAAACGATGAAATTGAAATAATTGTTAGGATTTTAAAGAAGTTTTTAGCATTAATCCTTTTCAAGTTTTAATATATTCAAGTTACAAATATCTTCGACCGGGCCCAGCGCATCAAATCAGCTGAGTTTTACTTGTAGGAAAATTTATAATGTTTAAGTAGCCATTAGTATGCTTACCATATTTGGCTTGTAAACCTTTATCACAGCGGAAACTTCCTTAAAAATAATCCATTTGTGTCTTATCCTCGTTATTTGCTCATATCCGTTTATCCGAACACCACAAGCATACTCTTGTGCAGCCCGACGCCGTTTAGGACATCATATATCAGGAATTATTTCTTCTTAATTCTTACTTTAGTCTGCTGCACCTGCAAAAAGAAAATTAACAAAAATTAAATATTATTCTTCTTTAATAAAAACTCATTTTCAAAAGATCATCAATCACATAAAATATACACACCCCTTCAATCGAGCATTCTGGCAATACCCTTTTATATGTATGGCGTTACCATATTGTCAACTAATAAACCGCATTAATATAGTAAATAATAATAAAAAAAATACTAATAAATTAATAAGAAAATACTCGGATTGTAATAAATTTTCATGATATTATCATTTTAGATCCTTAACGATTGTGATGCACCCACTAATTCGTGTCAATATAAACATTAAAAACTAGTGCTTAAGACAGGGGAACATCGTATATCCGATCTCATAAAATATATTATTAATATTAAATGTAAATAAACAATTTTAATAATAATAAATACCAAAACAAATATGTATCACAATAAAATATATTAAATCCTTTATGATTATTCTCATTCCCTTCCTTTTTTTTTTGAATCCTCTCTAATTTTATTGTCTTTACAAAAAAAAAACCTGGAGATAACTTTGATCCCTCCTCGGTCTTTATATGTATAATAATCTGATACGGCACTATTAAATTTATACACTTGGTCCGGTATTTAAAGGATACCCGTCGATGATTTTATTTAAACATCATAAACCATAAAGAAAAAGGGGACACTATATATATTTTTTCACTTGCTTTATACCATGGTTTAAAATGTATATCATGTTATGTTAAGAATTTATAGTTGTGGATAAAACTGAATTGTTTAAAAAAATGAAATAAATAGAGTCTCGGGATTAGTTACGAGAGTGGTCTGGAGCTCAAATGCCAGCCGAGACAATTTCACAGTTGTTCAGTTTTTCATAGTATATAACCACATGACTCCATTGGACTTATGTGAAGACATATTTTCAGCCGGACTGAAAAATAGTCTAATGGAGACTCTAAAAATTGGACATATTTTCAGTCGGACTGAAAAAAAATCTAATGGAGACTCGAAAATTTGGACTTTTTTGTCTGTCCGACTGAAATTATGTCTTGAAATAAGTCCAATGGAGTCGTGGTGTAACAATGATAAGACTTTGTTAATATGCAAATTGATTTTGAAGTGTAATTTAAAATTCACAGATAGTTAAAGCTGTCGTTAGTGATGTGATGTATGATCTTCAATGAATTCTTTACAAAAATGGCGAATACCGGACAATTTGCACTAGAACAGCCCACCACTATCAAAGTACGTACTTTAAACTAAGCACATATATTACATCCACACTATTCAATATACTATGTACGAGACCAGGATATACGATGAAAAATCATCGAAGTAGATGTCATCCACATACTATCAATGTATAATGTATGTTCAACTTTGTTCATCGAATCAACTTTATGAGGCTGAATAGTAAACAATTGACAGAATCTACAAAATAAATCAAATGAAAGAGTTTCAATTAATCAAACTGATTCGTAAGTGAGCCCATATAATATTAACCCTCAAGAAGATATCAAAATTTTACTAAATTGCAGAACTTAAACTCAGAAAACCAAAAATAAAGTCTGATCAACCAGTTCCATCAACGCCAAAGCGAAACAATCATTCACATAAGGTTATGATCTGTATTTGGTGGGACCAGAAGGCCTAACATGAACTTTTGAAAACGGGTGAAACAATCACTGTTGATCGTTACAGACAACAGCTGATCAAATTGAATAGCGCCTCGAAGGAAAATCGACACCTAAACACGCTAAAATGATTTTGTAGAGTGATAACGCTAGACCAGATATTGCTAAACTGGTCCAGGAAACGTTGGAAGCGCTTGGCTGGGAAATTTTATCCCACCTGATGTATTGACCAGACATTGCTCTCTCCGATTACCATTTTTTTCAGTCGATGCAATGTAACCTTACTGATAAACACATGCTCAATCTTGAAGAAGTGCGAAAATGGCTCGAAAGCTGGATTGCCTCGAAGAATTAATAATTCTTGAAGCGCGGAATCCGTAAATTTCCTGAAGAATGGGTGATGGTTAGTAGCTTCAGATGGAGCATACTTAAAGTACTTATAGCTGTCAAATAAACCTGTATTTCTACCAAAAAAATATGAAAAACTAATTCTCATACCTAATATAAAAACTTTATAGTAAAACAGAAACTCCATTCCACAGATATAGAGAAAGTTCTACTAAATGAATTTCATTGTCTTTTTAGATTTTCGAAAAGTTCACAATTCAAGGATCTGTAATAAAAAGGGATATATATTTGTCAGTTGATTTGTAGCAGACATATTAGTGTAGTCCTTTGGAAGAATCTTTCTTCTTCTGTTAGATGTTTTTTGTTGCTTCTGTTATTCCATATCATCACCACCTCCTGTTGATAGAAATGTTCATGTTTTTTATATTTTCGTATATCCTTAAACTGAGCGTAAAATATTACCCAGCGATTTTTGATATATAATATATAACCATTTGATTTCGTGAGATTATAAGGGTGCTTCGATTTTCGGCCTATATATGTATTGTTGGTATTCGTTGATTCTCCTTGATTTGGTTACCATTGATGGATTAATTGTATAAAATCCCAACAAATACTTCCAAACAATTTAATATAAATAAGAAATTCAGGATTTTATATATATATATATATCCTTATTTTTATGTTTAGTCCTTTATGGGTCTTCTGTAGCATACAAGCACCCTTGTTTATTACTTTATTTCTCGAACACTATATATATATAGTAATAATATGAATAGATTTTTGCTTCAGCAAATTTTTAAGTTGTTTTTTGACTTTTTGAAAGGAAAAGATTATTACGACACAGAAAGGATGTTCAAGATATACGTAATAGCTTAAAGTGTTTGTATGCGCCTTTTTTTTTTCTTTGCTTCTTCGTTGTATAACAATGAATAAATAAATATATTCTTTCGTATTTCCAGTCCACAAGGATAAGAGACTATTTTGTGTATACGACAAATAAAAAGGGAACAGAAAAAAAAAAAGGATCTTATGTGCTGGAATAAACAACAGAAAAAGTAAGACAGAAAAAGAAAAAAAAAAATAGGGTGCCATATTAATATTTTGTGTCTGTCTCGAATGAAAATCACCTCACCTTCTTGATTTTCTGGAATTATTATTATTTTATACCAAAGGAAGACAAAAAGGAGGATAGGATCAAATGCGGTTTTTATAGAAAAAGAGACTTCTGAAACTGCTGTGAATAATAATCACTTGAATGAATCGGTTTCAATTGTTATGAATTAAATACATCCGATGACATACTGTGTTTTGGAACAATATAAATATCTTTTCGAAAAAGAGAAAAAATATATATATACTATAAAGGAGCTAAAAAAAGCCCCCGCAGATGATGTACAAAAAAAAAATTAAGGAAACTTAGGATAAATTTATAAAAATCCTTGTTTTTAAAAGTATATAAATTGTATAGCATCTGGATAAGAAGGATATTATATACCTACTATGTTTAATTGACCACATACGATTTTCAAGAATTTTATGGATGATTGTTGTGGCAAAGGAAAATACTTTATACTCTCGTGTATGTACAAATTTACGGGCCCAAAATATAGATACATCCAGATTACTAGTGATTTACCAGCTTTGTGTTAAATGAAGTTCTGAGATATGCTTCATTAATTAATTATAGTAGTTGAATCTTGTTCCATAGGAAGACAAAAGAAGGATTTTGTGTTCATATGTTCAGTAGTTATATATCATTCATTTATTGAATTGTATTTTATTGGAGGGGCCGCACAGTTGTGGGTCTTATCACGTAGGCCTTACTGGCCCATTGTACCTTCCCCCTCACTGGCTAGTCTCTCTAATGAAATTCAGCACCGTAGTTAGGTCCTCCTTACTCAGAGTGCACGCACTCAGTGTAGCAAATCTTGTTTTAGAAAAAGCCACTCATTCACACAAAAAGTGTTCTTCTGACTTATTTTCCTCCAAACAGGCTCCATATGTCCGAATCTCAGCTACTCTTATTTTCCACATATGTTCGTTTAAGGAACAATGTCCTCTTACAATACCAACAATGGTCCTGAGGGTTATACGCTCGAGTCTCAGCAGCATTTTAGTCCTTCGACAATCTGGCTCAATCAATATTATTTTGGCTTTCCCACACTGATTTAGCTCTTGCCATCTCTGTTGATGGCGGTGCTTGAGTTGCATACTAAAGTCTTGCTTTAGACCCTAATACGTCCACCTTACCATAGATTGAGGACTGTAAAACGATCAATGCAGAGTTTAGTTTGGATTGAGATAAAATAAAATTAAATTCAACTTAATTCTTGTTCCTATGCACCAATTCTAGAATAATTCAAATGCAATAATATTTTTCATTGAATTACATTAAGCCCATTTTGGTATGTTGATCGACTAGAATACTATTTAGTTAATAAATAAAAGGTAGATACTCAATGCTAGTATTACGTTTAGGAATCTGTAGAGCGGATCAGCCTTGCATCAAACTAACTTAATTATTTCAAGTCTTTCGGTTCAAAATCATTTAAGTTTGCATTAGCATTGGAAAGCGCGGGTTTTGTCATACTATCCTGAAGAAAATTACATAGTGGAAATAATTCTACAGTTTACATCCGATTTGTAAAATGTTTTCATAGGAATACTTTCACATAGGAAAATTGTGATGTTTCGACAACCGAAGTTTTGCTGGTCACAAGAAAATTCACACTACTCACAACTAAAATTCAGTTGTTGCAACTTCGCAATTTTTCTGTGTGTTCAGATCCCGTAGATTTAAACTAAGTTTTTAGGGTGCTCTTGTACTCCGACCTTTGCGAACTATTGTACCCTCTCTTCCTAAGTACAGTAGTTAGGTTAACTTCCCATTCTAGAGCACCTACTCCAGGCCTATTTCTCTTAGGAATTTTAGTATCCGGAGTTGTTTAGATATTGTATCTCAATTGGGGAGAAACAGTATGTCCCCAGATATTTCCTCCTCCTACGGAGTAGTGCTTCACAGTCTGAGAGACAATATACATTGGAGTCTCTTCGTCCCCCTCGCAGAATCTGCAGGTGCTATCTAATTCAAATCCTATCGGATCCCGTAACTCACAGTATATATTTTCTTTTAAAAATTAAAAATGAATTTATTTTATTTCTTTTGATTAAAATATTTCAATTCAAAATTAAATTATTTTGATTTTTCACTTAAGATCTATTTTCTTTTATTCAAAATTCAATTTTGATTTATTTATGTTCGAAAAAAAAGAAAATACAATATAATTTAATTCTTAAGATTTAAAATTTTACTTTGGACATGAAGTGGTAGTACTTCAATAAAAATCGAACAGATGGCGTATAAATTTTATACGAAAATCTCTTGTTTATTGAAAAAAAAACTCGTCGTCCTCTTCACAACTACCAGTATTCAAAAAAAAAAATATATACAAAAAGAGGAAAATTGTGAAAATAGAAGGAAAAAAAGGGGGTCGCATTAATAAACGATTAAAACATGAAAAACGAATCAAAAGTACTTACCTATTTATACGAAAAATGAAATGACGTACGTGTTTTACATCTAACACAAATATTTATGATGAAATGCGGTGAAAATCATATTAAAAAAAAAGAAAACAGGAAAAGTTCATTTTCCAAACAAAAGGTCTGTTTTATTTGCCACTTTCTCTGGGGTAGAGCAAATTTTTATATTGAAAACAAAAACAACAAAAGCGCAAATCCTACACTACTTTCATAGCAGGTGTAAACTATTGCACCAGAATTAGTTCAGTTTTCTACCATAAAAAGTGCATTAGCTAAAATCTTCTCATTTCATTACAATATGATACACAATGCTACAAACATTTGAATTAAATCTTTCTCCTACTCCTGCTCGTTTTATTTGCCACTTACCCTGCTCCGGGGTAGGGTATGGCAAATAAAACATACCTAATATCTCATAACATTTTTCAATTCAATTTTAAATTCATGTAAATTTTCACGATTTTCTATTAGTATGTGTTGGATACAATGAAAATGTATTTGTTTATGGAACACTATATATATTGTTATAAAAAGGGATGATGGTGCTATGCGGTGGCTGGTGGTATTCAATGAATTTAATATAAAAGGATTAAGTGCCAATGGGGTTTTTTTTAAATCCTTTGCATTCATATTATAAACACTTGAAAATTATTTTTTTTGGCTATAAATAATAATTATTATGTCTTGTCATGTGATTAACTTATATCGGTGACAATGAAAAGTTGTGATGGCACTAAATATTGAAGAGTTAAATAAAGACAATCATAATATTAATGATCGCTATTAAGATTATCATAGATATTATACCAATAAATGAATATGATCATGAACGTAGTAGACCAGAGTCGTGCCAAGAATTTAATTGAGTAGGTAAAGATTAAGATTAAGTTTTAGGGTGTTCTTGTACTGCGACCTTTAAGATCAATTGTAGCCCTTCTTCTTTAGTGCAGTAGTTAGGTTAACTTCCCATTCTAAAGCACCTCCTCCAGGCCTATTTCTTTTTGGAATTTTAGTATCTGAAGTGGGTTAAGAGATTGTATCTAACTTGCGGAGAAGCAGCATGGACCTAAATGTTTCCTTCTCCTTTGGAGTAGTGGTGCACAATCGGAGAGAATATGCATTGGGGTCTCTTCGCCCCCTCCCAGAATCTGCAGGTGCTATCTAGTTCAAGTCCTAGTTTTTTTAAGGTATGCTTTGAGTCTACAGTGTGTCCGGTGAGTATTCCTGTTAGTACTTTTATATTCCTCTTGTTAGTGCCAATAAAGACTTTGAATGCCTTGGAGTTTGTATTCTCCGAGGAGATCTTTAAGCTGCCTTAATCCTGGTTGTATTTCATGAGTTAGTTTTATAGACCTCAATTGAATTCAAGCATTATTTTAAATGTCCCAATCGTTATAAATTTCTGTTATTCTTATTCTATTCCTTTCTATTATATTCACCACCATATAACCTTTCCATTTGAGTAACTTTTCCATCCTAGAATTCTAGATAATATTCGATAAAATTGTTGGTCTGGGCGACAATCAACAGGATACCTTCTGACCGGTCACTGACACAACGTGACCATTGGAAACTGTATCTTTAACTTCCGTTGATTATACAGCATGCACTGAAGTCCTCATACATGATTCCAATTTTACGGAATGTAGCATTCCATGATGAATGATCGCAATTTTGTATATAAGATAAGTCTCAAAGAATTCGAGAAATTTACCAGTTAGCACAAAACTCGGTACTATGTTTCGGCTACCTTACATTATATTGCAATTAGTTGTTGAAACGTATCGGTGACCTAAAATGTTAGCTGGACTTCTTATATTAACTTGACTCTGTAATCGATTAGAGTTGGATACAAAATCCGAAATTATCGCATTTATCGGAGACAAGCAACTGTATCTATATCCTTGCAATATATACTCTTATAAAACTAATTAAAACAAAAAAATAATTAAAATTAGCTCGATAGACACGCACACTAGCACAAATAGTTCACATCCTTGTTTATAAAACCCTTCGATAAAATGAATAATGTTGTTTTTTTCATGTACATATCCTTTTTTTTCGGGATATAACCAAAAACAAAGAACCAAACAAGTGCAGAATAATGTTCTGATTACTTATACAGAATAAAGTGGGCATCAAACAAAAAACCCAGCGGTATATCCTCAATCAAAAAAAAAAAAAAATTCTCAACTTCAATTCATTCCACTCAATTCTATATATTATATAATACTCCATGTTCATTTTTGTTTTATTTTATGGACGCTTTCATACAGGCCCAGACTGAGTATAGAGACATTCCCAGCAAATGCTCGCGTGAGCCGATCTTGGCGAACACCTATCTTAAAAACTAGGCAGGTACTTTTCCCATATACTGTAATAGACGTTTACGTCTTCATTATAAATAGATATGATGGACTAGGTTAAGTTACGCTAGGTGGAGTAGAAGTGTTTACTTACAACAACTAGCCACTTATGGATCCATGTGATTTTCCCACAAAAGACTTAATTAAACTACCCGACTAGACCGACTGAAGTAACCCTAAGTTGTCGAAAAACAACTGGCTAATAGAATGTTGTTGTGAGTTCCAGAGAGAGTGCTGAGGATTCATACAAGATATGTGTGATATCTTCAACCAAACCCATGTGTCCACAGTACCGGCAGACATCGTTCTATATCAATCCTAATCTTTTAGTGCGTTTTCTTAGAAAGCAGTGACTTTATTAAGGTCTAACCAGGTTTATAATTTTAACTTTTAATCTTTCATATAATATCCTATCCGTAGTAGCATTTTTGGGCGCTGGGACGTTTCTGCCACTAGCACTGATATATGAATAAGTAGCCGGCACGTAGCAGATACTGGAAATGTTACTTGGGATATATGATATTTTAAACATAGACAAATATTCTGCAAAAGCCGTGAACTCATTTACTCATATCTGATATACGTAAATCGGTTCGCTCGCTAAAGACCCCGCCAGCGTTTTCTACCAGTTCAGATCTGCTCTTCATGAATCCATTATAAAATGCAAGGAAAAAGCTAAATTGAATTTCTGAACAAATGTGTTAGTTATATCACATTGAATAAGAGAGTAAGAGTGGCTTCATGAAAAATCCAAGCGCAAGTGGATTTTTTTTCCTACAGGACATCTTTTTCGATATACAATAAACTACAAAAACAGGAAGAAAAAGAAACATCCCATATTAATGTACATGAAAATTCTACTAAATGGCAAACAAAGCATTTTTTATTCAATTTGTGTTATACAATGGATGAGGCCTAAGGAAAAAGGTTTGATGAAAGTTCCAATAAACACAATATTCAACAATATATAAGGAGTACTTAGTCGGTTTTTTTTTTTTGTGAACATATTAAGTGTTTGCAATAGAGTACCCGATTTGTATACAAAATTAAGAGGCCTCTTTAAAAACTTTTATCAATCAATATGAATGCATTATTTTCTGTTCAGAAAAGTTGGTTGGTTTTTTCAGCCTTCCCTTTTATGCAACTTGCAAAATATTATTTTGCAATATTCAACCCGAAAAAAAAAAACTATATACTAATAATGGAAAGGACTTCAGAATGGAAAGTATAGTAGGTATGCTAATGTGCACACATAAAAAAAAAAAGTAAAGGAAAAGTGGAAAATTTTCACACTTTAAACAAGAAAAATGAATAAAACAATACTTTTTTTTTTGTTTTGAAATAGTTTTTTCCGAAATAATTAGCTGGAAAAATTTTTAATGCTTATTATGACATTATTAAATATATGCGCTTAAAAAAGTATACTAAATTAAATTTTAGAATCATAAAAAAAGATGAAGCTGAACAAATTGGGAAATGGTTGGGTACTCATCGTTTTTTCAAGCAGCTCATAATTACAACACATGGGCATACAAACATCCTTTTTTTTCTAAAAGTGTCGAATTTTTTATAGAAATTAAAAACTTTCTTTTAAATGAAAATAGTATCGATTTTGGTTGAGGACTTTTTAGAAATTTCCTGGTATAGAATTTTTTTTGAGTCACTACGGCTAATTGTGTGACAATTGAATTTTCAGTTCTCCCAACTAAAATTTAGTTATTACAACTAAAAATCCAGATCTCACATTTAAAATTCAAAGATGGCAAGTACGTAACTTGTTTCAGACCATGTGTTTCGACCTTTCATGAAAAGAGCAACGTAACTTGTTTCAATCACATGAAGTTCATTTGTGTATTGTGAGTTTGGTCGAAACACAACCTGTGAAACAAGTTACGTACTACCCGACTAGTTGTGTTAACTAAACTTCAATTCAAAGTTTCGGCAACTGAAATTTAGTTGTCACAACCGAATTTTAATTCTCACAACTAAAAGCCAGTTATTACAATAAAATGTTATGTTGTCATAACTAGTCAATAACTTTAGAAATTGTTTGTATGTGATATTCTGATAGTGCAAGATCAGGACTACACGATGGATACATCGAAATTTCGCATCGAAGCTCTATCAATTTTTGACCAGTGTCGAAACTTGTGATGAACCACAAAATCTTTTTGAGAATCACCAGTTCTGGACACTTCTGTTTGATGATTATCAACGCTCGATTACGAATTGTTATATTCTAGACAATCTCTCGTTTGGTTAAACCTAACTTGGTTGGATCAATATACCTTTATTTTTTCGTCGTCATCAACAACATTATGCATTTTTAGACTATCCGATATATTTTTCACCCTAATGACGAAAATGTTTGAGTATATCATTCCGGTACTCTAGTTTTTGGGGCGCAAAGTAATCAGGTGTAACGCCCCTAGTAATTTACAATATAAAACTCAACAATAATTGATCTTAAAATTGTAAAGGGTCGTACAAGCGTCGCTAAGATCTATATATACCATATAAAATCTCAAACATGCTACTTTGTGAATTATGATATTCCACAATGATCATTTACCAATGTCGAATCATTTCGCTGGATTTCTGTTAGAAAGAATTAGTTTGAATGTTGGAACTGCAATAAAAAATATTCAAGACAATTATTAGGATCATGGTCCCACTCTTGGGACAGTTTAAAAGTAGTTAGAGTCGATTTCATAATAGTGACTTCAATCTAAACTATAAACTTTGCTCTGGGCGAACTTCCTCCAGCATTGATAATGACTTTATTCGTGATTTAGCACTGAAGACATTGCTAAGAGACTGAATGTTGAAAATTCGCATTCAAAGGAACTTGAATATACTTATATATGGGTTCTGCATGTTTTAACAGAACAGAAGAAACTGAGCCCCATTTCTCGCTAAAATGAACATTTCTTGGATCAAGTCATATTCCCCTGATCTTGCCCTTCAGATTTTCATCTCTTTCGGTATCTGTAAAATAATTTAAATGGCTAAAAATTTGATTCTATGAAAGAAGTCACAAACTATCTCACGACTTTCTTTGAAGAGAAATCATACAGTTTGTGCAAAGAAGGAATTCAAAAACTTCTAAAGTGTTATAGAAAAAAAAATTGTGCAAATTCCATCAACCAAATACTTCCTAGACCAGAATAAAACTCTTCCTGATGACAGAGTTCTTTTCCAATCACAGCAATGGATCAGCCTCTAGATTAACTAGCTTCCCTGTGATTTCAAGCCAATTTCTAATTTGTTCATCCGTTTCTGATAAACTTCATTTATTAAGATTTTTATTATATAAAAAAGGAAAAAAATAATAAAACATTTTATATACTAAAAAGAAAATAGTTTCTTTCAGAAGTAAAATACAATGATATTTTTTTCATTAATCCAAGAAAATTCGCTTTCTTCTATTCCGAATTTCATATGTGACACATACACTTGATTTCACACAAGACATTTATTAACCTCTGGTCCTTAAAGAAGGCACATACAAAATTGAATGGATGACCACACTAAGACGTTATAATTCTTTGAAATTGACACTATTGTGAACTAAAAAGGCAATGAAGTACCAAAAAAAAAAAAAGAAAGAAAGGACTTATTTTCTTTTATATCTTTCAAAATAAAATGGAATCAAAGCAATAAAAGCAGCCCTTAATTGATTGTCATCGAAGTTTATTTCGATTTTGTCCAAGAAAATTGTGTTCAATATTCTTGAATTGGTTATTTACGAAAAAAGAAAAGTTATTTATGATTTTTATCGTTGGCGTTTTTCTAAGAAAATTTCATCAGATTTTTCTTCAGCTCGTAAAGAATTCATCTTAAGAAAATCTCATTCTGAAGTTTTTTCCAAAAGAAAAAAAAAAATAAAAATTTTAATCTTGTTCAATTTATTATTTCTCTTTTTTTTTCTTTTTTAGGAAAGGAGTTGCTTTCCAATTGGGTGGGTTATTTTCCAACAAAAAGAAAAACATTGAACAAGTTTCTTTATTGAATTTCTCTGAAGTTTTTGTTTGCATAAATACTTTTTTTTGTTGTGAAAAATCATCGAGAAAAGCAGCTTGTGTTGTTTTCATCATCATAAGTTTAAGATCAAAAAGAAGAAAAAACTGCCATACTAGTTTAACCTCTTTGCAATATATTTTTAACAAAACAGCCTCTGTTTTGTACTTAAAGAAACTTATAAACAATTTTTCCAAAAGCGGATTTAACTTATTTTGTTTACCAGGTATGGGACTTGAAAAATACAAAAAAAAATAAAATGGAAAAATAAAATATTCTCTTAAAATCCTGGAAGAAAGATATATAAGATGGAGTACGGGTATACTTACGTACAGCACCCAGGACTTTATGGGCCCAGTGCGACAAACTATTTCTCTTTGATTAAACTCATCATGTTAGTCGATTGGTACATCTCTAAATTGTCGAAAATTTTAACCAGCTTCCAAGTAGCAATTTAGGTTCCAGAAACGTGACAACTACGATTCAAATTACCTTTCAGTGACTGGCACTAGTGATGGTGGATACGTAACAACTACGTTATAGCAAAAACAGTATATTAATACACTTTACTTACCTAAGTGAAGAATGATTTTTGAATAGCCTATACATACGTTAGAAAAACTACGTGACAACCTAGGCGAAGACGTCGCCTTATCGTAATAACTACGCACGTACTGCCTGCACTCACACATTTATATTGCATAAACTATGTTGGTATCTTTAAACGAACACATGTGAAAAATAGGGGTAGCCGAGAGTCCGACATATAGAGGCTGTCTGGAGAGAAATGAGTCAGCAGCACACGTTTTGCGTGAATGCCCGACCTTTTCTAGAACGAGACTTGCTACACTGGGTACGTGCACTCTAGAGTAGGGAGAGGTATGCTAACTTGGACCTAACTGCAGTAGTGATCTTCACTAAAGTTACTAACCGGTTCGGGGAAAAGACCAAGCCTCTCAACCAATCGTTTAGGAGGAGTTTAATAACGTTTTCATGCCCTACCGTAGGTACTATTTTTTTTTTATGGTTTTTCGGTGTTAATTGAAAAGTTTGTACACCAATTTTATTGAAATTATTTCCATATATGAACTACATAAAAAGACGATATTGTGTTAAATTTCAATAAAATTGGTAAAAGGATAATGGAGAAAGAAATAGTAGTAGAAGAAAATAAAGCTGTTCATAATATTTTTTGAATGTACTATACTTTAAAAAGTAATATACCGATTTGAATAAAATTTGCAGGATAGATTTATGCATTTAGGGCCTAGGTTATCTGCGAATTAAAGCAAATTTGAAAAAGTAAAACCAAAGTTATGTCTGTTTTCTGTCCCATTTCTCTCATAGGGTATCAAAAAATTGGCTGTAAACCGATTTCAAGCTACTATATGTTTACTTTGGCAACGACCTTTTGGCCCACCAAAAATATTAACATACAGTACACGCTCTACGTGTAGACATCCTCTTACAGTTTCAATGACATAGAATCTTTTTTTGTTTCAATCAACTTTGTATGCAAAAAAAACTCCTCGAAAAACTTTCTCAGTAATTTTTTTTTTTTCTGAAGAACAAATCTTTAACTTAATAACGATTAGGGTTGGGATAGCTTAGGCCTTAGAGCAAGCAACACAGAGAGAGAGAGAGAAAAAAGGGATATGTTGACATATCCTTTACTTATGGTCCTTCCATATATACATATTTTAGATCTCATAAAATGACATCAATTCTCAATTTGTTTAAGAACTTATGTAAATAATTTGTTCATTTTTGTATTCTGGAACTCATTTCTTATTATATATATGTATTTTTTTGTTTGAAGTAAATATTTACATTGATGTAAATCTATGTAATTCCATAAAAACGAAAGAGGGCCCCGAATCAAAATTCATATATTATGACAAGTTTTCCCTTTTCATATATGTTGTGTTCAAAGTTTCTTGATGAGTTTTTTTGTTACATATAACTAACAAACATTATATTAAACAACACTTTTTAAAATACTTTCTACAAGGACTTTTATTTCTATGAATTTTGTTATTTACTTGTTGAAAAGATATATTAGGGAGCCCGCAAGCAATGAATGACACAAACAAGTTCTAAAGAAAATTTTCTATCAATTTGTTCCAAATATAGTTTATTTAAAGGATTATTGAAATTGTCCTTTTAGGTGGGAACGGAAGGCATTTTTTCTCACGAAAATATTTTTAGTATTTAATTCGATAATGTTATCATTTAATATAGAAAAAAACATGAGGGCCAAGGATTACGAAGACTTATTATCACCGATTTAATTAGAAATAAGAAAATATTGTATGTGTTAAATTGCTTTCCACAGATTATCATTCATTTGAAAAAACCAGTGGAAACTCTGTTGAAACCTTAGAATAGAAATACATAACATAGGACATTCTCCATTGAAGAACTTTCTTATTCGGTTATCTCTTTGTCGCCCAATGATAGATGTTAATCAGGAACTATGTTTCTCCAATGCAGTCCTAAGGAACATTCAAACTAAATGAGCAATCATTAATAATAATAATGACAGCTCTAATCGAGCCTAAAGGTGTAATATACTTACTGAGGCAAAAGTCAAAAACTTGTACATTGTCATTTACAACGCCCAGCATTCGGGAAACTGGTTCATTCTTTTCATAGATGGATTTTAAACAAGTCCACGTATCTCAACGAACAAATATTAGAATTTAGGTGCATTTGTATTAAAATATTGGGACCATTAATGGTCCCATTAAAAATTTGATGAGCGAAAATTACAGCTACCACTTCTCGTCGCTTTTCCAGAGAATGCAAACGTTACAATTTCAGCATATCACTGTAAAGTGGCAAAAATGACGGATCATTCCATGGTAAGTTTCGCAAAGAAAAACGTAAAAATCTACGTTGAACGGATCAAGAACAAAACTTGCTCTCTGCGTACATTCAGTTCGTGTAACACCTCATTGATTGATAGCATAAGTCACACACATTTAGCGAGTGTGAGGTCAAAATGACGTCATATGAGTAAACTTCACCATGAATGTATAACACAAAAGTTTAATTAAATTGCAGCCATTCAAAACTCTCTATTGCAAGATGATTACCTAAAATTTATTTTTAAACAAAAAGAAAGAAAGATTTCCACAACATTCAATCACGTAACGTGATCAGGAATCAGGAATCACCGGAATCATACACAGAAATTCAAGGTACTTTAGGAGCATACTTTTCAACGTTGACGATGCACCTAACCTAAGCTGAAAATATACAATAATCATCATAAATAATAAACTCTGTGCATTTTCTCCTTTGGAGACATTCAAATATATCACAGCACCATCTCGCGATACAACCGATTGCGAAGCTCTAGTTTAAGACATAAAAAGAACTAATTACTTACAGTGTTGTTCATGTTATTCCGGATTTGATATTTTGACTAAATTTTCCAAATATATGTCCTAAGAATTTTCATATGGACATGAAAGTCAAGTTTCCAGGGTGATTGTGTTATCTCCTATTGTTGAATATCATAATAAATAGTATACACATATAATATAGATTTATCTTCATATACATTTGAGTGCGATGCGGTTCCTTTTTATATAGACAATAGAATTTCTCTCTAAGAAGGGTGTAAAATATCAATATTAGTGCCGGTGGTCACCAATTGAAATTCCATATTAAAGAATGTGTTATATATATTAAATATATATATTATAACATCTTATCGAAATGTTGCTTGTTGTTCGGCACGTGCCAAACTGTTTAATTTGACACTCAACAAATATATTAATAAAAGCCAACAAGATCCGAGCAAAAAACAACGACGACAACACTTGGTGTGATTTACAAGCCAAATACAAATATTATTGGTTCAATGGTTTTCGAAATTGATATTGGATTTTTTTTGAATTCTTTGATACAAATTTTCTTGGTAAAAATGGATACGTAAATATGGAGGATGATCAAAAGTAAATATGCTTTTTGTTTTTGGCACGTGTATTTCTTGTTAAAACCGTGTTAAAAGTAGTACTTAACACTTTTCGTAATAAAAATCAAATTTTGTTAAAGAATTTTTCATTTAGAAAAAAACACTTCAAATGTTTTTTTATTCGATTTAAAAACCGTAGTCAAATATTTAGTTAAGTATTTTGAGTGGATGTAGTAATAGTGTGGAGAGCACGTGTAATGTATTTTTTGATGATATAAGATCAATGACAAATTATTATATTGTTGCTTATTTAATATTATTTTAAAGAGTTTCATTTATGGCTGAAGAACCTTTGATATGAATGGGTCTTGATAAGGTCTTGATAGCTGGAAAAAATGATGTAGCCTACTTATTGAAGATAATACTAATCTAGAGGAAGATAAGCTGAAAAATTAATTTAGAGGATAGCCGGACTACCAAAGAAGTTAAATCTTACTACACGGACGTATGTATGAATAAAACTGAGTAACAGTTTTAGCAACGGGATTTCGGAAATCCACTTTACGCACAAAGTGTGAGGCTCGCCATATTGCTCATACCCACTAAAACCTATGTCCCTGCAGACTTTTCAAACCAACTCAGACCCGCGTTAGCATTACTTCGAGATATAGCCTATACTAGGCATTATCTGCTGTAAGGTACTCATATAACATAACATTTTGAGACTTACTCTTTCCTTCTTCCTGTCTCAGTTTATCCTCGATTTTTGTTATAGCACTGCAAATGTCATCCCAATTCGCTAAAGAGCCACACATAGTGCTAATGAGGTTGCTAGTATTCACCGTGTCACCAACTCTCTCATTAATTGCTCTCCTTTCTTCAACAAATCGATAACTAAAGAATCCATGCTGCATACCAATATTCTAGTTAGTGGTAGTTTTCGTTAGGCATGTAACACCTTTCAAACTAAACCAACACAATTCATGTTCCCTAAAGTTCTTACTACGACTTGCTACTTATTCAAATATCACCACTGGTGGTAGAAACTTGCCTGAGACCAATAATGGTAGCTGAGTTAATAAAAAAGTTAGTATTTAAAGCATTAAAAACAATATAACATCGTCCTATCAATTCTGTCGCACTGTCAACCCTCCTATATTCTCTGTTATCATGATAATTGTGCCTCCTTTGAACATATAAATTGGCTCACTACTTTTTCTCCTTTAAAATTCCGATTACTTGAGTTTTAGTAGGCACAATTCTATACTTTTCCTATATTTTATCATGCAATTTTATCAACCTACTTTTTCGTAAACAAAATTCTCATCTATGTTGTTTTTTTGCAGACAACTAATGAAATATTCTTCCTAATGTATTTTGAAATTAAATTTGAGACTTTTCTGTTTTTGCAAGAAAGAATTGTAACTACCAAAAGAACAAATAGAAAAATCATTAGAAATCAAAAATTAAATGTATTATCTCACTTCTGCCACCATTTTTCTTCTAAACAAGTTCTGTCACTCTCTATTGATTTTAAAAAGAATAGACGAATTTATCTTGTTCTAGAATATGAAAACTAACTAATTTTCTTAAAATTTAAATTTATACAGACAAGAGGAAAGAATCTCATCAATTACTAGTAAACGAGATCTAAGTTCGACCATCCAAACATGGTCATTCATTTCTGTTTCTATAAATTCGATATTATTCAAATAATATAATAGTTATTTATAATAATTGTAAACCATTTAATTTCTATTACAACAGATTCTCGATATAAGCGACCTTTTTTTTATACATGGTTTTTAGTAGAAGCGAAATACAACGATAGGCTCACATTGTTACACTTGTATTCTTTGAAAAAACGGCAAGAAGTTGCAGATGTTGTCTTCATTCATCAAATTGTTAATGGTACCATTGATGGCCCCTTTATTCTGGACAAGATGGATCTAAACATTAATACACGTTTGTTACTGCCTGTAGAGTTATTTCAAATTAGGTTCCACCGAACCTGGCTCCGTGGAAAGAATAAACCGATTTCCCGAATATATAAATTTTGGACTTTTTTCTCAACAAATATGAACTAGAAAAACTGTTATACTTGTATAATACTTAATGCCATATTGGACTAATATATGATTTCGTGTATTAATTTCCTGTTTTTTAGGCTCGATTTGAGCTGTTATCATTATTATTATTATTATATGCATTCTAAGCCTTCTCTAATCTTCAACAAAAATTTAGTCCTACATATTTCTTGTTATAGGACCTATTTTTATAAGAAAATTGTTTACGAAAATTGATTGAGATTGGTTTTACTATATTTCTAATAAGAATTTGCTGTATTAAGCCTAAAACTTCTACACCACAAATCAATAAACATGCGTTATAATAGATTAAATCAAAGATTCCCATATTTTTCTAATAATTTTCAAACATTTTCATTAAAAATAAAGCTAAAAAGAACCTAGAAAAACTATAGAAAACCAAAGAAAATTTGTTTACAAACATATTTACACACCATACAAACAATTTTATTATTTTCTTATTTAAGTTTCTAAAGTACCCCATCAAGAAAAGACTCCTAATGAAAAAGAAAATATAATATAATAAAGAAAAACAAGTTTCCTTTGAAGTAAAAGAAAAGAGTAATGAAAAAATTATAGGAAAAATAAGGAATTTTTTAAAGGAAATACATAAAAAGCACAGCGCACATAACATCATCATATACAGCTCCCTATCGAATGTACATACATATACCTTCAGATATTGATGTAACCAAGATTTTCTTTCATTTTCCATGTATATACTAACAAAAACGTCAAAATTAAAAAGTACTTTACAAGGATATTCATATCAAACACACAAAAATGTCGTATTTATATTTCACAATCAACTTTTTAACAGCAACAAAATGAAAAAAGGATTTTCATTCACCCACAAAGTTTTCTTTTTTTCTTTTTTTCTTTTTTTGTTCCTGAATAGATTTAAACTTTACACCAGTGTTAAATCCACAATCAACCTCATCTCTCTATATATTCAAAGTCGCCGCCCGCACCTTATAAGGACGAAAAGAAATGGGAAAAAAAAAGCTTTTCCTTTTGTAAAATATTTCAATTCATTTTCTTTTCTTTCTTTTTTTTTTCTAAAAAAAAAAAAGAAATACTCACGCACACACAGTTATGTATATGCTTTTCTTTTGGAATTCCTTTTGTACCAATAGAAGTGGAAAAAAAAAGATGAAAATCATCAAAAGATGTCAACCAAACGTACGTACAGCATTGCTTTTTATGAAGCAAAAAAAATGGAGGAAATACAGAAATAAGGAGGACTGTGAAATAAACATGGTGACCAACCATACCATATGCAAAATAAAAAAGAAATGAAAATAGGATATTATAAATGAAATAGGATAATCAGAGGCGGATTTGTTTTTGAGAACCATATAAATCGTATATATCCATATATCCTGTTTAGGGCAGAATGAAGATGACATTTATAGACCAGGATTGAAATTTCTAGCCTTGGTATTCCTCTTTGAATATATCTTATGTCCATTTTTATTGAGTTTCCTTTTGAAAAGCTCCCATAAATACACTAATGGCGTTATTCAGCACCAGCCTAGTTTGGCTTGATTTCGACCATATCAAAATAAAGCCCATTAAAAATACAATCGATTCGGTCTTCATTTATGTGTACATTAAAATGGTTGAATCGTACCGGTTTGATATGCTTATAAACGTATAGTACTGATTATTTCTCGAAAAAAATGCAGAATTTTTTCGCATAGAAAATGAGAAAATATCATGCAAAAATTCTAAATTTTTTTTTGGTTTTCTTTGAGAAATGGAATCACTAAAAAAGCTTTATTGTATGACACATCTTCCCAAACTTAATTTAATTCTTCCTGTAGACGTTTTTGAAGAAGAAAATGTATATCTACAAGCTCGTAAACCAGAAACACCTCAAGACTAACATCGGGAATAGAAATATGGAACTTAATGCCAGAAATTTTAACAGAACAGATTAAAAAAGTGTCTGCCTGGGCAGGAAGCGGGTCATTTGTTAGACATTTCGAAATTAAATTACCTAATTTAAAATCCAGTAAAATAAAAACTTGAACACTTGACTATACTTTAGACCTATATTTTGTAGAACATTATCCTTGATATCGGACTGGGGAACTTCATAATAATATCTAGTTTTCTTCTGAAGCTGAAATAACATTACAATTGGAGCGAAACAGAGACTTGCACATTCACTCAAAGTAAAAACCTGGAGATCCGATCAATATTTTTAAACAACAACATTTTTCAAAAGCTCTTCCTAAGCTTGATCTAAGCTTTGAGATTTAAATATGAAATTTCAAGATTTTGGATATCTAAAATATGGAACCGATTTTCAAGTTGTAATTTTGAAAGTGCTTAAACCGAGTTCTAACAATCACAACTACTTAATTTCAAAGATTCAGTGTTGATCCTCCTTAAATAATAATAATAATCAAGAACCACTTAGAACTACTGATCTGTATTTTCCTGCCAGTAGATAGTTAATTTAAAATTATACTCTATAAAACATATTCCATTAAAAAAAAAAAAACATAAACTTAAATCCATCTCTTAAAATCATCGACGAATCTATCTCCTCTATATACCATGAACCAATCAACCAAGATTCATTCGTGATACACATCTCTTCTGCACCATCTCTTCCATACACAACATAATTTATCTTGTTGTTAACCACCCAAAATGATACTCCACCATAAACTCCATCCAAATCTTATCTTTTCAAATATTGTATATATTGTTATTTCCAAGAGTTTCAAAGTTCTACAAAGCAACGTCATTTCATAGAAAATTTATCGTATTCCAACGAAAAAAAAAAACAAAAAAAAAACACGACATTTCGATTCTTCTCCCCCGAAATCCAAAAGAGGGATGAAATTTTCTTACCAAAGAAGAAGAAGAAAAAAAAACAACGAAGCACAAAATAAGAAAACATTTATTTGATGGATTCCTCAAGTTTACATACAAACCTTTTTTTTTTTTTTTTGCTTCAGAGTTCTATCGACATAACGACAATATCACAAAAAAAAAAAATACCTTCAGTCATGCGGTATCACAGTTGTAATAGAATAGAAAAATTCATCCCCCACCCAACACAAAAGAAAAATCCCACCCTTTTACCACCTTAAATGAAAATTTCCAAAAAAAAAAAAAAAAAAAAAATACACACATATATATTTAATAAATTTCCCAAAATATCCTTTACGTTAGACAAAGACAGAAAAATAACGATTTACAAATAAAATAAGCTTTCTGATTGGCCAATTTTCCTATACTTTACACAAACATATTTTCGGGAGACCACCACCTTTTTTTTTAACAAAATTTTTGTTCCTTTTCATTCCTGTTTATATCCCGATATACTTGTATTTATTATTCCTTTTGATTTTCCATTTCGATATTAACACCATCTGTGTATCAGATTTTTCTTTTTTTTAAATCTTTTTTACTTGTGTTTTCCTTTTCCTTCTTTTAAATATTCTTTATCCTTTTATCACACACCCATTTTATATTGTATTATAACAATTTTATAAAATTAAACCTTTATCACTGTCTCATTCTTTCACACTTCTATTCTTTATTTCATTTCCTTTTAGTTTTATTGCGGCTTTTCTCTTTTTTCTTTTTTTTTAGTTAGTTAAGTAGTTAGTTATCGAAAATCAAGCAGGATATTTGAACATGTTTTTATTTATTTATATTGTGTAGGTGTTAAAAGGATATCACACACACACACACATTCAGACACAAACACATGCTGCTTTTCTTTTTTTTTTTTTTTTTGTAAAGAGTGGGGAGTTTTGATTGTTTGATGAAAATTGATACAGGAAAAAAGGAAGGATATTGGATATAGATAGACAAAAGAAGAAAGAAAAGGTAAATGGGTGGGGATTGTTTAAGGATTATTGTGTGTGTGTGTGTGTGTGGATATATTTTCAAATGAAAATGGAAAAAGAAAACAAATGAACGTTTATAAATATTTAATTCAAGTACCTTTTTATAAGCTCGTGTATATTGATTTACGGCTGAATTGTTTTCGAGAGAAAATTTTGTAATCAATTGCGATAAATGGAAAAACTCTATAAATACTTGTATATGGAAAATTACGTCAATAAAATAGATTCATATAAATAGTAGCTTTTTTTGGGGAAACAACAATCGGAAAATCCTTGAAAGAATTTTTTAAGGATTTCATTTTTTTCGGTTGTTTTCATTTTATAAATATTTTTCTACAAAAAAAAAATATTATATAAATAAAATACAAAGAAAAAAAATACGTGTCCATTTTGTTTAGATTTATCGATTGATTTTCTATTTTCTTTTAAATGGCGACCTTTTTTTTTGATGGAGAACCAACCACGTTTGTTATATTTTCGGTTATTTTTAATTTTTCCATAGAACAATAATTATCCTTAAAGTCTTTCGATATCTTTGAATTTTATGTAATTGTTTTAAGTACTATTTTTCTTTTTAATTTAATAATTAGTTTTAAAAAAATGGTGGAAATAAGGGAAACAAAGCTCTATATAACAGTCTTAATATGACAGTAATTTTAATAGAACACCAACAAGTTTTGTATAAGTAAAAAGTAGGAATTGTTCCTTTCTGATATTTCAGGACTAGTATCCTAGTTGTTGCTAATTTTACGATTTTACAATCCATTGCTACAGACATAGCCACACGACTCCATTGAACTTATTTCAAGACATAATTTTAGTCGGACTGAAAAAAATCTCTAATGGAGACTCTAAAAATTGGACATATTTTCAGTCGTACTGAAAAAAAGTCTAATGGAGACTCTAAAAATTGGACTTTTTTGTTAGTCCGACTGAAAATATATCTTGAAATAAGTTCAATGGAGTCGTGGGGAAAGTAACATATCTAATGTGGCTAACTAAGACATTTTTTCTAGAATATACATTCGGAAATGGAGCTCTGAAATCACTGAATCTGAGTAGACTATCATCTAGTTTAGAAAATGTGTTTTTATAAACTTAAAAATTAGACAACTTTTTTTAGGCTACATTAGTTTAGGATTTAAACCATTCGACTTGAAAGAATCTAATACCAAATCCTCCTAGAAATGGGCAATTTTAATTTATGAAAAGTTTATAAACTTTTCCATCTCGATTAAAAAAAAATCTAAACTCGAACTAGATATTGCTTATACATATATTCAAAACGTGCGAAAATCTTTCTTCCGACGGCTTTAATGTCGAAGGATCATGAATTTCAATGCGACGGTCCATAAACCGAATGAGATTTCTTTTAGGTTTATTCTTGAAAATTTCTTTTATTCAATATAAAGTGGGATTTTATGATAATTATGATTATGATAATTTATACTCTTGGTGTTGTTGCTGAATAACATTTTAGACTCCTAATGGACATTTAAACATTTAATTACAGAACCGAGGTGCGCTTTGCAGCCCTGTAATCGTACCAAAAATTTATACGGGAAATAGTACTTGTGATGCTATATAGCAGTAGCGTATGTCGGTGACTCTATCAACTAGGTGGATGCTTTGCGGAATTTGATGCTTTGTGTAGTAAAGTAAACAAACTAAAAAAATTCTGCACTAACTTTTTCAGAAGAGAAGTCGCCTTTAAGAAGAAGCTCCTTTACGAATACTTTAGTGACATATTTTGGATTCCCTTCTTATACCTGTTGCGTCCAGTACATTTCATTTGCCATTGGCCTCTATGCTAATTTATATTCAAGTAAGTCTATAATACCTCCAGCGCCGGTCCATTCTATGGTGCAATTCAACCGCCGCACCCAGCGCCAAAGTTCGAAAGGCGCCAAATTTGAGCGTTTTTTTATTTAGTATCCCGAGCTTTTTCATTTTGGTTCTAATTAAATTTTGTGAAAAATTAGAAAAGGTACTACATTTTTTTTTTGATTATCACAAACTTTTTCCTTGACCTTATATATGATATTTTTAGTATTGAAGGCGCCATTTACCTAATCTGCACCCGGCGCTCAAATAGCTTGGACCGGCGTTGAATACCTCCCTTCGTATTCATTTAAAAACTTTGGAATGAACGTTCTTTGATAATATAAGATATTAAGTTTTTCGTACCAAATTTCATTCAAATAGGTCTCTATTTCTAAACTACAGACTCTATGAATAAATTCTTTTTGGTTGAAACTAAAGAAAAATACATCATTTTTTTTTTTTTGTTAACTAATAAAATATTTATATTTAATAATAATAAAAAATAATAAAAAATATGAAAACAAAAATAATTAATCCCAAATCATATCACATGAATTTCTTTCTTTCTTCTAAATTTTTGATTTTTTGATTTAATAAAATAATTTCGAAAAAGAATATATTATGAACACAGTTAATGTTAAAGTTCCGAACGGAATTATGGCATTACCAAAAGATTTGATAGGAATTGAAGTAGTTTTACGTGGATTTGTTGTTAACAAAGTGTATTCATAATTTGAATTCGGTACAAATTTGTTAATAACATTTTGAAAATTCTCTGGTATTTTAATACATTGTGATTCAAACCAACGACCAATAACACCAACACTATTTTTCGCTAAAACACAAACTTGTACAAAATCAGATTTTGAAATTGCTTCTTGAAGATTTTCACCCGGTATTTGTATAAATCTTGTATCATATGATAGATGACGATCATAATATATTTTATTATGTTTATCACGTATATTTATATAGAAATCAGCAACATCACGTGTTGAGGTAACATACCAACGTATTGATAAATTTCCTTTTAGACTAGAAATAAAGAAAATTAATTAGTTTTGAAATCAGGATATACTTGTATAAATATACAAAATCTCCATTAGAATATTTTATTTTTCAAAAGAAATATTGTATCTTACAAAATGCATCTTAAGTATGTTGTATCTTCCAACATGCATTTTGTATTGTATACTACAACATGAATCTTATACTTATGAAAACATGTATCTTGTTTTGAATCTTGCAACATGCTTCTTGTATCTTGCTACATTTAAATTGTATAATTGATAGAATTAAATATTCTGTATGCAGATTTTGAATATCATATTCAATTGATTATCAGTCTTCTTACAAGGCAACATCACGAAATCTTAAATCTGGTAAAATATCATATAATTCACCAGCTGGATATTCTGTACCAACACCGGATACACATTGTAATTGATCATCAGAGATTTCTGTTAGAAGTTTACCAGTCATATGTAACGGACTGAAACATTCAACTGTTTGATATTCTTCTGGGGGTTCAGTTAAAGTTGATAAATAATGTTTTATTGGACGAACACCACAATTACAATTTAATGGATTACCTTTTCAAAAATATCGATTAATAAATAATTTACGAGGTTTTATATTATAGGGCTGCGAATGAGTTTTAACGATTTTACATTAGATGACGTAAGTCATATATGTCGTATAGGTCTTATGACATGCTTCAAAACGTACTACATATATGACATGTGTTTGAAGTGTAACCAACATTGTTTTTATTCGATTTAAAATGGAAAGTTACGTACCAAATAAACTGTACTTGCGGGAATTTTTACTTTTCTGGTTTAATCCGAAGGAAAATGGAACTGGAGCTCATCGTTGGATGGACGATTCTCCATCAATTTCAACTTGTGAATTTCAGTTTAGATGATTGAAAAATGCAAAGCCGAATATCCATGAAAACAAGGTATTTGGTAGGACCAAACGGGTGTGCTCTACCATGAACTTTTGAAAACGGGTAAAACATTTACTTCTGGTCGTTACAGGCAATAACTGCTCAAATTGAATCGATCTTTGAAGAAAAAACGATCAGAATAGCTTCGTAGACACGCTGAAATGATTTTGCAGCATAATAACTCTAGGCCACATGTTGCTAAATCGGTTGAGGAAACTTTGGTAGCGTTTGGCTGGAAAATGCTACCTCATCCGCTGTATTCACCAGACGTTGCTCCCTTGATTACCATTTGTTAGTCCTTACTGGAGTGCGCTTCATTTCTTATGAAAATATCAAAATTTGGTTGGATAATTGGATCATCTTCAAAGAGCCGAATTTCTTCAGACAGGAAATCCGTAAATTACTTGAAAGATGGGCGAAGGTTGTGGCTTCAGATTGAGCATATGTTACTTTGAATGAAATCAAAGTATTGTATAGTCGTAAAACTCATTCGCAGACTTAATAGTAAATTTTGTTTTACCTCCATAGAAAACTTTTGTCCCATCTTTAATTTGATCATTTAATTCGTTTGGAAATTCTTCTAATTTATTATTTTCTAAATGAATTTCGGTCATATTTTTTAATTTTGTAAATTCTTTAAATGGAAGTTTAAAAATTTCATTATTTTCTAAATGAATTTCTGTTAAGTTTTCTGGCAAGATAAATATATTCTCATCGGTTGTTAAATCTGTTAAACCATTTGATGATAAATCTAATATTTCTAATGCTGTTAAATTTCCAAGAACACCTAAAATTTGAATTTTAATTATTAAAAGCATTTTGAATGATTTTAAATGAACTTTGGGAAGGAAAATTTCAATGAATTGTTGTTAATTATGTGATTTTTATCGCAAAATTGGAGATCTATAGAGTTAGAGTCACAACTTGGAAGTTTCAAACACAAAAGTATTATAATTTCTTGAAATTTTACACTATTTTTTAGGACATTCAAATAAACTAATCACATAACCTAAATCAAAGGCGCACGCAAAGTATCTCTTTTATGGAAGAAATCTATTTCAACTCTCTATTATCTTCTAAAGTCGTGTTCTGTTGATATCATCTATTTACAGAATTTGTCCGTTTTTATCCACTTAATGAAAAAAAGTTGGAAAATTGAAGAGAAAATGCAATGAAAACAGTCCAAAGATGGCTGGTCGAGAAGATATTGCGGTCTATAATACTTCTGTTTCCTTTTTGGTAGTTCTTATGCACTAAATCAATTAGGGTGATCACCTTCTTAACATGTCCTCCACAGACGGGGGACTGAAATCACAAATTCAAACTAAAAAACAGGTGAAAACTTCCTTTTTATGTCTTTTAACACCGACTAGAATTTGAATCTGTGATGACAGACTTCGTAGCGTTTGTCCATTAAGCTGCACGATTCCTAATCCTCGGGTTAAGATATTTTTCTACGCTTTGAAAGGGAATACCATAAATTTCTTGTACGGAAAATTTGAAGCTTCTTAGCTTTCCTTGAAAAGGACAGAATTATTGTCCGATTATTTGGGTAAGTGGATTGTTCACGTCCATTTCAAGAATTCAAATGATCGTAATATAATTTACGGACTTTTTTCTTTGGCGTTTTTTAAAGTCTAAGGTTTATGCTAACAAACCCATGACCACCCATGCCTTAAAGGAGGAAACTGAGTGCTGTATCAATGAAATTCAGCCACATTTATACAAAACGGTCATGGAAAATTCAACAAAAGGGTACGTATGTGCAAGCAAAGCCGTGGAGGTTATTTATCCGATGTGCTATTCCCATACATAACCCTAGACTGTGTACTTTATGAATCAATAAGAAATTTACAATTTTTGATTATAAATCTATGATTTCTATAAAAATTACTTCTTGCGTGAATTTTGGGACACCCAAAGTTAATTGTTCATAATTTCATTTCAATTAAATTACTTTTTTAAAACTTCTTAAACTTACCTCTTCGTATATCATTAACAAAATTGTTAGCAACATTTAATTTCTTAACTTTTTTCGTTCCAAAAGTTAGATCATATGTCAGAACTGGCATACTATTATAACTTAAATCAATTTCTGTCAATTTATATGGTATATAAGGATTTGATGGAAATGTTTTTCGTGTAACAAAACTGATTTTATTATGGCTAAGATTTACCTGAAAGAAAATTTCAAAGAAAAAATTTATTACCACCTAAAAAAAGGAAATTAAATATTCATATTTTACCATTTCTAAACTTAAACAATCATCTAAAACTCCATTCGTTTTGTTATCTAATTTTTCAATTAAATTATATGATAAATCCAATTTTCGTAATGATACTAAACCTGTGAAGGCCTGAGACGGTATCGTTTGAATAGCATTCGATGATAAATTTAATGTTAACAATTGTAGAAGACCATCAAAAGCGAGAACACTTAAAAAATTATAAGAAATATTTAATTTTCTACGTTTTTCTATCTTATATAAAATTATTTTTGCAGGACTCAAATAACAAAAGCCTGAAGACATCCTGAACGAATTTAGATTAGATATAATTTTGTATGAATTCATTAAAAAAAAAACCCCAGAAAAAGGTTTAAGTTTGAAAGATATGTGTGAATTCAAAGCTAGTTAGTAGAACAGGGATCTTAACTAAAGACGTTAGATCCATTCATCGAACCGATTTGCCTTTCTGACAAAGGATAATACACTCCTCTTTTGAAAGAATGCACTTAACCAGTGTAGTAAGTAAATCTCGTTCTATAGAAAATACCAGCGATTCACACTGAAAGTTACTCATTTGCTGACTGATTCGCCTCCAGGCAGGCTCCATACATTGGAGTATCGATCATTTCCCACAAGGATCCGAAGAGTTTTTACACTCGTATTCAAATCATCATCTTATAGACAAGGTTGTTGTGATAAATCAATTTCCATTTTCAAAACTTTTTACTTCATATGAGGCAACCTTAAATATTTAAGTTTAATAAAAATTATTTTTACCTAATATTATTAATCTTGTTGTTGTATAAATTCACTTCGAAAACAATTGGTAATTTTCCAAAAGCACCTTTTGATAATTCAGTTATATTATTATCCTGAAATTAGAGAAAAACGAATTTTAGAAAAAAAATTTATTCCTTACAAAACTTTTCTAACTCGAAATAATCGGAATTAATTCGTCTTCATTAATAATAAAACAAAAGAGAATAAGCTCTAAGCCTAATACTAAACAAAATCATTTCCAGATAAGGATATTTTATCCAGATTTTAACGTCACGCGTGATGATGTTTCAAAATCTAAATGCCATTAAAATGCCTGTAAATCCTTGATTTTTAAGTTTTGCTCATGACATACTAGAATTTGAATCCAATTTGATAACAGAATATGGATAACATACCCTAATCTGTCGCAATTTTTAGAGCAATCCAGACAAAATTCCTAATTAGAACAATTTACAATATATCTGGATCACCTCACATATCTATTAACTCAATCGAGTTACTAAACAGAATGACGGATTCATGACACATTAATATGTATACGTTTCCAATTAGACTACACAGAACACGACAGATCCATGACGGACAATTTTTAATACAATATGAAAATCGAAAACCGTGAATCCGTCATTCTGTTTCCTGCATAAGGGTTTAACAAACTACTAGTTAGCAGATTCGACTTGAATATACAATATATAATTTGGAGTTCCTTAACATTCAATGAATTATCTTCTAAAGTTTTCTAAACACTTTTTAAACTGCTTTAAATTAATAGTACTCCTACTTCTGAATAGTGAATACTCGATATCTTAGTTTTTACACCTTCTAGTCAAGTTTGCGAATTTTTCTCTTACAAAAGTATGTGAACTGATTTTTTGGGGCAGCAGAAAATCAAAAGTCTTAAGATTAAGTTTTACGGTGTTCCCGGACTGCCATTCTAGAGCACTTCCTCCAGGCCTATTTCTCCTAGGAATTATAGTATCCGGAGAGGGTCAAGAGATTGTATCTCAATTGGAAAGAAGCAGTATGTTGCCTCCTTCTACGGAGTAGTGCTTTACAGTCGGAGACAATATACACGGAGGTCTCTTCGTCCCTCTCGCAGAATCTGCAGGCGCTATCTAGTTGAAGTCCTAGTTTTTCGAGTCTGCAGTGTCCAGTTAGTATTCCCGTCAGTATCCTTATATTCTTCTTATTAGTGCTGATAAAGGCTTTGAATCTTTTGATGTTGTACTTCCCGAAGAGATTTTTGGCCTGCCTTAGTCCTGGTTGTATTTCCCAATGTTTGGTTTTTTCTGCCGCCTCTTCTTTCGTTAAAATTTCTCGAATTATGTGTGATCCGATTCCTCAGAAGGGTTCTGGACCTATGAAGGGTGTTCCTGCCCCTTATCAAAAGTCTTACACAGATAGCATTATATTTTTTAAATAAAAATAAGTTTCGAAAAACGAACAGATAGTGTCTATTGTAATACAAATTGATGTACAAATTCGAATATACCATAACTGTAGAGGTATTCCCTTTTCGTTGTAAATAGAATTGTATTGTTGTACCGTTGTATATCGTTATATACAATGATACACAATGGTTTACATTCGAAAAGGAATATTCTATTTAAACTTTTCAGTGTAAATGAAAAATTCATCAGACTTTAGTTATTGGGAAGAAAATCCAAATCAAAAGAAGTTTAAATTATTCATAAAATATAAAAAATATTTAACTTACCTCAAGATGTAAATATTGTAATGTTGTTAAATCAGATAAACTTTCGAATGGTACTTTTGTAATACCATTTGCACTTAAACGTAACGTTTGTAATGTTAATAAGCCAGTAAAACTGCCACTTTTTAAATTATCAGTTAAACGATTCCCACTTAAATCTAATGATAATAAAGAATTCATACGTGGCCATGTACTTTCTGGTACTTCTTGTAACCAATTATTACTTAAATCTAAATGATTTAAAGAAATTGGTATTTGAAATAATTTCTCAAACATATTATTTCTTAGCGTCAGTTCACGTAAACTTGTTAATTTCGCTAATGAACCTTTAGCAATTGTTTTAATATTATTATAACTTAAATCCAATTGCAGTAATGTCGGTAATGTCCCGAATACAGCAATTTTAATTTCATTCATTTGATTTGAACTTAAATTTAAATTCCGTAATGAAAATAACGATTGAAAAACTGCATTCGCTATAAATGTTAAATTATTATTTGATAAATCAATTGTATGCAATTCATAGAGTTTTGGAAATGTATTTTTTGGGATTTTCTCAATTTGATTATAAGAAACATTTAAGATTTTTAGACCCGTCATATTGTGCAGTGGTATCTGAAAGAAAAATGAGAAAAAATATTAATATATAGAAAAAATTAAGCAACAGAAGTGTTTAATATAAGAATTTGAGAAGTCCTGCTGGTCAGTACCGAATTTCGGATACACCCAAGCACTGAGACTGCATTAATTAAAGCGCCATAATACAATATTATAATCAAAGCTTAAAAACGGAACCGAACCGAAAACCGGAACTAACCGACTTTTTAATCAAAACCAAAACCGAATCGAAATAATAAAAGAAAAACATATAGTAATTGAAAATTGGTCTGATTGATGATTGATGCCCTATGGCAGAAATGAGACAGAAAAACAGCAAAAACTAATAATATTTCAAAGCTTTTTCTACATAACTTTGGTTTTACTTTTTCAAATTTGCTCTAATTCGCAGGTAGCATAGGTCCTAATAGTGTAAATCTGCAAATTTTAATCAAATCGGTATATTAGTTTTTAAAGTGCATTCAAAAATCTTATACATTTTCTCCTACAACTATTTCTTTCTTCATTACTCTTGGACTGATTTTACTACAATTTAAGATATCATCGTATATTTATGTAGACAACACATGTAAATAATTTAAACAAAATTGACAAATTTTCCAATTAAATCTTTAAAAGGACAAAACTTTCTAGTCACTCTGATTTTTGCTTAATAACTTCGCTCCTCCTCAGTCGATTTTGGTGAAATTTAATATCAAATCCAGTTAAGGAATTACTAACTCACACTCTAAGTTTCATCAAAATCGGATAACATGTTTTTGAGTAATCTTGTACACGGACGAACATATATAAATCGAGATAACTTTTGATTCTCTACACATCTCTATAGTATTGAAACCCTTCTCCGACGATTATTTTTATACGTTACAAATGTAGTGATAAAACTAATATATCCTCTTGTAGTACCTAACGTAGGGCATATAAATTATCCATAATACGAACCGGAACAGCTCACAAAAATATCTTATTATTGATTAAAATAAATTTATCTAAAAATTTGTTTTATTTTTCAAGAATTATAAATTAAGTAAGAGTAACAAAATTATATTTTAAAAGCCGAAATTAACCGGTTTCTAACCTGAATTGTAACCGGAAATAAAAGAAAGCCGAAACGAGAACCGAAACGGAAAAGATTTCAAATGTTACCGTAAATCGGAACGGATTATTATATATTATATTATATGGTTCGAAGCTCTGATTATAATATACAATATCAACGTAAGAGTATTTTTCATTAGTTAAGACCGTTGATTGGAAACCCACACACAACCCAAGCTAGGGACAAAAAATTTCTTGTTTTTAAACCGTTTATTAAATATTACCAGTTTTACTGGTACAAGTTGCTTTTAGTTAAAAGGTAGTTAATAGTTACTTACTTGTGATAAATCTGTAAAATAATTAAATGATAATTGTAATTCGGTTGCGTACGTTGTCGAATCAAATGTGTCACGATGAAATTCTTTTATTAAATTATTAGATAAATCCAATAATGTTATATTAGCACAATTCTCAAATGAATATGGTTCAATTTTCTCAATTTGATTATATGAAATATTAATACGTGTTAAATATAAATCTTTAAATGATTGCTTTTGTATTTCAGTGATTTCATTATTTGATATATCAAGAATCTAATTTAAAAAAAGAAATTAATTAATAAATTTTTTATTATTGATAACAAACATAGAAAAAACCCACTTCAACATAATTAAGTTGTGAGAACATTTGATAGTCAATTTTCTTTAAGAAATTCCTAGCCAAATCGATTGTACCAATTCTTGTGACCGAACCAAATGTTCCACGGCCAACTTCTGTTATTAAATTATCACTTAAATATAAACGTCTACAAAAAAAAGGAATAATTAATTATTAATAAGATTCAAAATTAGTTTTTAAATACCTTAAAAATCTCATTCCTCGGAAACTATTCGCATCCAATCTTTTAATTTTATTATAAGACATATTTAATACTTTTAGAACTGAATTCCTTGCAAATGTTCCTCTGTTAAATAAATTTAGGAAAATCAAATTAATTAAATGCTTAATAAATTAAATAAATTATAATTGTTCTTTTAATTTCAGCAAAGACAACTTTATAAACAGATGCTTAACTCAGTGCAACAAAAAAATTCTTTAATTCTAACATTTTAATACGAACTTATAGGTTTTGCCAAAGAAAATACAACAAGATGGAGCCACAGCACAGCAAAGTACTCAATGCGCCATCTTGTAGTAGAATAATAAGAAATAGTTTTCAGATATAATTGTTACATAAAAGTTGGTTGTTTTTCAAAGCCTGTACAAGACAAGATCAAGGTAAATAACTCTAAGGTTAAGCCCATAGACAGTCGAACAAGTTTTTTCCAACTATAGTTTATGAAATTTTGTCTGAAAAAAACTAGCCCAGAGACAGTTCAACTTTTATATAGCAACCTAATAAGTTTAACAAACTTATTGAAGTTTCTCAAAAAACTAAGACTTGAACTAAATAGCACCTGCAGATTCTACGAGGGGGACAAAGAGACCCCAATGCATATCCTCTCTGACTGTGAAGCACTACTCCGCAGAAGCAGGAAACACTTGGGGGCATACGGCTTCTCTCCAATTGAGATACAATCTCTTGACCCACTCCAGATACTGAAATTCCTCTGAAAAATAGGTCTGGAGGAGATGCTCTAAAATGGGAAGTTAACCTAACTATTGCACTAAAGAAGAGGGGACACAATAGATCCTAAAAGCCGCAGTACTGGGACACCATAAAACTTAATCTTAATCTTAATCTTACTGCTTTGGAAACTAGTTTGTTGTATTTATAAGTTCTTTGATTTTACTGCAATTAAATTGAGCAGTATTTAATGGATTTAGTGAGAGCATCTATGTTGTAAGTTGTCTTTGATAATAAATTATGTATTTATCGAAGAATCGAGGTTAGGCCACACCAACTTTTATAATTTATTCAAACGTAATATTAAATTATTACCTTGATAATTCTGTTAAGGCATTATTTGAAACATTAATAAAACCCAATTTTGTTAAATCCGAAATATGTTGTGATTCTAATTTAGTTAAATTATTAAAACTAATATCAAGAACTTCAACGTCACGTAAGTTTTTAAATTGATTTCGTTTTAATGTTGATAATTCGTTTCCATGTAAATCTAATGTTTTTAATTTACGAAGACTCTAGAAAAATGTATACATAATTAATTAAAATTTTTGAGAAAATACTGGGTTCGACGATTGAAGTGTCTGTCTAATTCAAATCGCTGTCAAATGTAAACCTCAGATCTCTTGCAATACTAAAATTTGACATGAATGTTGCTTGACATATTGTTTGTCAGTAGTAAAAATTATTTGTTGGTGAAAAGACGAGTTCTTATTTTGTGGTACAATCAAAAGAATTACTTCGTACTTTCGCTCCTGGTGATTTACCAAATTTGGTATTTTCAGGTGAGAAAACATTCTGGATTGAACAATTTCTTAATAAACAAAACGATCGTGTTTGGTTAAAGAGACAATTCTGACCATTTGAGAGTCACAAGAAACTCGTAAATGGAACTGTTTAAGTCAAGACATTGTAAGAGCATCGTTTGCATCGTTTAAAAAAAAATTGAAGCTGGTGGTTAAGGCAAAAGGCGGTTACATAACATTCGAATAATTGTAAGATTAACTATGTATTATAAACTATCATTTCTATAAATTTTAATAAAACTGACTAGTAAACAAAAAAATTACAGCGTTTTTTAATCCGGACACTTCAATTGTCGGACCCAGAATATTTCAAGAATATAGTTGTTTTTCATTTAGAGAGTAGCTCTATTTAATAGTCCTATACAGAAGTATTTAATGGAAGTACTCAGCCCTAGTTTATTAGGAACAAAAACCAGGGGTGGTTTTTAATTGTAAAAAATGAAATCCAACTAAAATCTTATTAATTCTATATACCTGAAAACTTTCAACTGGCAAATCATCTAAAGGACCATTAGAAAAATGTAATTTTTCTAAACGATTCACTAGCAAACTATCTGCCATAATATTTTTCTCTAGTTTTTGTACCCGGTGTCCATCAATATTTAAAACTGTTAAATTTCCTAAAACCTGGAAAGGCCAAAAAAAAATTGTATTAAAAAATTGATTTCTTAATAATAACAAAAGTTCTACAAACTTTAAATGCTAATGCTGGAAATTCTAATAAATTTGAATTTGTTATATGCAATTCTTGTAGTGTTCGATTTACACCATAAAATGTATGTTCATCAATCGTTTTAAGTGGTGTACTATCGATATGAAGTACACGAATTTTAACTTTATAAAACATTGTTCCATAAAGTCTTTCTGGAAAAAAATAAAGCATTATTAAACGTACTTTCTTTTTATAGGAGAAAACTGGGCTATCTTCATAATATGAATAGAAAAATCATGAAATATTATCGTATAACACAAACAATCACTTGAGTCTTTTTTTTGGATGTTCGTAACAGTTCCTCAAAGATCGGGAAGGTTTTCATGATAGTATACAAAGATTTAAACACGTCAGTAACAACAGAGCTGACTGTTGCTACTAATGTGTTCAGTGTTGAACTTGAGCAGTTATCATATCGAAGAAATTTTAAATTTAAAGTGTTTTTGTCACAAATAATAGAAAAGCGAAGCCTAGTTTAGAATAGTGAGTTTATTTATTAATTATGGAACATCACAAGCACAACATTCATTAACTAGTTAATCAGCCAACTGATTTGACAGTTGGATGCCGAAGTAGGCGATTGTATAGGTGGTTCGTACGATTTCGATATAATCAGCCGATTAAAGGCATAGTAGTACTGGTCAATCGTACAAGTAATCAGACAACTTCTCGGGTATTCCGTTTAAGTAACTAAAGTAATATTTTATTTCTGTTAAATCACAGAGAAAAGAAACAGATAATTCTTTATGTATACATTTTTGGCACCATTACAATGCTGCAAAGCATACTTCCTTGTTAATAGTATTTGAAAAAAAGACATGCATTTTTATATCACACAGAGTTTTTATTTTAACAAAATGAATGAGATGACATGTTTTGCAGACTGCCTAATCAGAATCCAAGTTGAGAACTTTATTTATTGTAAACTTTCTGTGGTAATATCTAACTTACCACAGGGAAAAGAAATAGAAAATCATTTGTGTATACATTTTTGACATCATTGACATCAGCAGAGAAATCCATTTCACCAGTTTTTGTAAAAAAGACCGTAAAAACCTACATTTTTATATCACATAGAGTCTTTTTTTACAAACACTAATAAGGAAATATCTTCTTTACAGACTAAAAATCGGTGCCGCATAAGAATACAAGTTCGACCACTCTGTTACCTTTCTCTTACCAAAGATAAGTAAAATTCAAAAAAGCTTTTATTTAACATGAGTAAATTACATTAGGTCTTATGGCATAAGTTTAAAGCTATCTCCATAAGAACTAATGTAATTTACTTATGCTAAATAAAAGCTATTTTGAATTTTCCACATCTTCTCTTTATTTATATCTTTGATATTACTATCGTGAATGTACAACAACCCGTCTCTTTGTCAGCGGAATAGTTTCCTGTATGCAAAACAATGATGTCCCATTTTGAAACTATCATGAATTTAGCCATGTCTCCCCTAAATCATACTATTTGGTAATGTAATATCATTTTATTGTAGCACCATACAAAATCGATAGAATATTATTAAACTTACCAAATTGACTTTTATAAATTGTAACATTTTCAATTGGTGAACCATAATTAGCAAGATTAGTAAATGCCAATGAAAGGCTTGCTAAATTTGAATTTTCACATCTTAAATATAAACCTTTATCAGAACCTTGAAGACAGACACACGGATATATTAATTTTTCTCTATAAATAAAAAAGGGGACAATATTTAAAATTTGTTTATTGGAAATTCAAAAAACTAGAACTTACTTTAATGGACACGTATAACGTGGTCCTGGTGGAATATATTCGGTATTACAAATTTGTAAAATTATAAATATCAAAAACCAACGAAAATACATTTTGTTGTTGATGAAATTTTTTGGGAAATTAAAAAATCGTTCATGTTTTAATGAACATTTATTAGATTTGCTGTGAAATTTTTTAAAATAAAATTAATAGAATTTTATACGAAATTATGTCCAAAAAAAAATTTTTGTAAATTCCATTTTAAACTTTCTGAACATAATTATATACAATATATTACTAGGGGCTCCGCCCCCTGCTCTTCAGACAAATTCAATTTTTTGCGACCCATAATTACAAATTTACTTTTTATGTTCGATTTATTATTTGCCTTATTAAAATAAAATATTCCGATCACGTCCCAAAACTATTATATATAATAGAGAGATATTAGATTTGTGAATAAGTTTTTACTATTTTACAATAGATGACCGAAGTCATATTATATGTATAATACGTGTGAACCCAGCATTACATGTATTTGAAAAGTGTTATGATAAGCTTTGGTTAAAGAACATTGTTTTTCATTCGATTGAAAATGGAAGATTCCGTACAAAAATAATCAGTATTTCTGGGAAGCTTTATTTTACTACTTCAAGAACAACAAGGGAAGGGATTTTTCTATTTACTCAAGATGAAAAATGGATCTATTTCGAAAATCCTAAACTCAGTAAAGCAAAAGTAAAATCTAGTCAACCAAATGAGTTTTCAATTCTCACAACTAAAATTCAGTTGTTACAACTAGCCGATAACTTCGCCAATTTTTCTGTGTGTAGGATAATAACAAATTTGCTATAAACACTAAGAATTTCCTTATCAAAACACCTTTACCTTAAAATACTTAAACTATATTAAAATAAATAATATTTTGATGGTGTAATAATTCTAAATCAAAGGTGTTTTTTTGCTGCCCACTGGACGCATAAAAAAAAGTAAAATTGGATATGAAATAAATAAATACAACTTCCAATTTCGATAACGCGTTCAATGGACTAAAATATAATAAATGATTATCGTTTTAAACTTGAACTCTAATAAAATGTTTTAATAAATTTCCTTTTTTGATTTTACGTGTAGGAATGAAGATTCCACTATACTCGTATATAACTACTTTGTTTTTCTAAATCAATAATTTCAGTCAAGAAACCCAAGTCTTCTTAGGCTTAGAGTGAATGAAGTTGAAAAATCTTTTAAAAATATTATAGAAGAAAGATGAATGAAACATGATGGGACTTAATAGATACTATCCAGTGCTAAATAAGCGCCTATAAAATGTATGGTAAGGGCGCATAACGTTCTCAAAAAAATACAGCTATGGTATTCTTATTTAATTTCAATCCATTTGCAGTTTTACAGTTTTTTTACAGCGTTTAAGAATCTCCTTAAATGTTTTCCTATTAACGTCCTTTGAAGGCAAGGTCCTATATGCATAGAGCTAGTCTTCTTTTTTCTAAAATCAAGTGTACAAGTTATATGAATTATCCTTTCGGTTTTGAAGCATAAAGGCCAATCTCCACACAGCCGACATCCTATTCTGATAAAAGTAAGGGATGCACTTATGTATAATTTAGTTAAACAGAAAGGAAGAAACAATCATCCTACGAATTTTGTCGTCTTCTGCAGTTGAAATTTCCCCATCTGATTCTTCATCTGCCAGATGATTCCCCTCAAACGCAGATAAACTTGTTCATCTGATTTATGGGTTTTCATCTGCATTTGCATACTCTCACAATAATAATACACGATATCGTCGCACACTACCAAATTTTTTTATAGGAAGTTTTTCTATGACGAATGGATTTTTATGGTTACGCAAGTTAAATTTTTAACTTCTATACGAAGTATATAAAAAATAAAAAAATTTGTTTTGCAAATCTCCACGTTTTATAAGATTCTAAATGGTTTGTAATCATTTTTATCCAATGTCTGTCTGTCTGTATATCACAACAAATATTGTGATTAACTAAGGACCACGTTCGCTCTGAATTTCCATATTCATATAGCTTCTTTAAGAAAGGCTTTCGGAAGGTAACGTGATTTGAACATATGTATAGAAGTTTCGTCGTTTTGCACTAAAGCTTGTTTTTAGATGTGATAGGAATTTAAGCCTTATGATAAAGGCTGAAAACACAATTTGGTACTACATTTTCCTATAAAATGGAAGGGAATGTTCTTAATTTTCCCATAATATTATAATAATATTATATAAATTATTATAAATTTGAGATAATAATTGTGCGTAAGGACAGCAGTGCCTAATATTCAGACATGCAGTTTTTATAGGTAACTAAAAACTTAATTCAAAGCTTTAATTAAGCTTTTACGAATTATTTATATATATTTTTAAGCAAATCGAATCAACAAAAGTTTTATTCTTAAATTAAAGTTTAATAAACTACAAATTCATGGAAAACACGTCCAAAGATTTCAGTGTGAATCATCTTACCAAAATAAAAAAAGAAAAACAGAAAGTCATTAAGGCATGTTTTCAAGCAAGCCCACTCAACAAGGTTCTTTTTTACCAAAATTAGATAAAATTGTATACAATATTTTTATATTTATAATAAAATTTATATTTCTTTCTTTTAAATACTAGAATAGTGTTTATTTACTTCTTTTCTTGTTCAAGATAAACTAAATCGAAAGAACTTGCGGTTTCTTAACATACCAGCTATCAAAGAGCAACTAAAGTGACCAGAGCTTTTATTTCAAAAGCATCTAAAGTTCACCTAATATCACATTGTTCGCCATCCTTTGGTTCGTTTTTGAACTAACGGTTATTTCGCCACTTATAGCTCTAATGTCATCTGTCAAGTGACAGAAATTCAGTATTATATTTAATACTGAATTTACGTTAAAAGTTGTGTTTACGCCAACAAAGCCGAAACCTTGGAGCACCTAAAAAACAACAACCGCCAAGTTACTGATGAGATACCGCCCGAAATTTACGAAAAAGTCATCGAAAATTACTTCATAATGATCGGCTGCTGCAGAAGGTCCAGAGGCGGCCATTTAATTGATATTATTTTTTATAATTAATGAAATACACAACATTTTTGATTAACAAAATAAAATAAGTATATTTCGTTAAATTTGTGTGATTTATTTTATTTTAAAGTTCGGAAACTGAAGTTGGATCACCCTTTATTTGTGATTTAGATATGTGCTTTCTTAGATTTTATACTCCATTTGTTATCTAGAAGATGGAGGGGGGAAGAAAATGTCATTGGTTTACATTCCTAAGGTTTGGATATATGATAAAAGAAAACTCTCTAAATATCGGTATATTACTTTGTCGAACCCTGACTTAGGAGAATTGTTAAAATCAACTGTAATTTAATATAGATGTTGAATTTCATTGAAATCGATCTAAGAATAATGTAAAAGAAATATGTATAAAGGAAAATTGATCTGTCCATTAAGTTTCGTCGTATTTTTTGTTATATTTCGTATTTCCATTTTAATTCCAAAACGACTTGATCGATTTAAATGAAATTTTTAGAATAAATTATTATTAATTCTCGGAAATACTTTAAAGTCTAATAAAATAAAACAAATTCATGCAAACACATGGAATTTGGAAGAATATTTCGCTGATTTTAGGTTTCTAGTAATATGGAAACTTTTTATATCCAAGTTAGGTGGTGCCCCAATAAATATTTTAAAAACATTGTTGATTTTTATTAAATACTTAATATTAACTACAAAATTAGCAAACAAACAAAAACTTATAACTTAAAACTTACGATTTCATTCCAATTAAAAATAAAAATAATTCAATTTAAACTTATAAAAACTTTATTAATTTAATAATTAAAAAAATCGAATAAATAATTTAAATCACTCGTAATTAGAGCATGAAACCTACAGAATTAATTTAAATTTAATTAAAAATAATTAAACAAAAATATGTAATTTGGTTGCCATTTTGTTTTTCTTTTTTTTTGATTACAATAAATTCTTTTTAAAAATGTTCACATATTTCTCTTGAAACCTTTTTCTTTTTGTAACCAGTTGACATTTATTTAAAATTATTAATATTTATTGATTTATTGAAAAAAAAACAATATTAAAAAATTATATAAAATAAAAACGGTTCTTTAATAAAACGAACTTAATTTTCCATTACGCCTAAAACATATGCAACACACATACACACTAAATCAGCTGTTTTTTGGTATGGAATTTCTTTGGGTTTTTTCACAAGAGTTTCTCTCACTCAATTTCACGTAAAAAAATAAGTTTCTTTTCTAATAAATTAAATTAAACTTTTTAACAAAACTTACACCATGTGGAGTAGAAAATAAATAAATAAATTATTAAATTTTTTTTTCTTTGCACGTATAAAAACTTTCTAAAAAAAAAAATAAAATAATGACGTCAAAACTATTTCACTAGCACAAAAGAAATAAAAGTTTCTTGCTTAAATCTTTTGATATATAGATTTTCTTCAAAAAAAATGGTAACTCTTTTTTAATCACAATTTAAGATAGAAAAAAAAATATATTTTTATTTCCGAAACCAGAAAAACATGACTATTTGATATTAATTCAATTCAACAACTAAACTAAAAAACTGGGTGGACATGATTTTAACATTAATAAAAATCGAAAGAAAATAATAAAAAAAGAAAAAAAAAGAAACAAAACAAGAATTGTCCAAAAGAAGCTGAAAGTAAAAGAAGTTGTCCTTGGGTACAACATTTACGTGTCATGCACGCTTTTTTTATTAAAGAAACAAAAAGCTCATAACTATATTTATATAGTTTATATAGTTTTTATAATACCGCATTTCCCGTTTAATATATTTTTAGATTTTCTATAAAATACCAAAGAAAACAACTGTAAAACAGTTTTATGCTCTGCTAATTATGAGGCAACATAAAAGACAATGAAAAAGAAAATAGTGGGAGCTTTTTTTAACGAGATTTGGTGGGGTAACATTTTTATTTATAACAAAAAAACGAAGAGAAATTGTCTAAAACGGATGAAATTAAATTATTAAATAAGAAAAAATGAAGATATTATTAAAATAATTATATTTAATTTAATTTAAATTTATTGTGAAAAGAAAATGTCTCCAAAAAAATGTATACATTCTTTTTTACATCTGGTAATACTAATCGAAAGTGTGTATACATAAAATTATCTGACATTTCAGATTTTCAAATGTTGTCTTTTCATTACACACGTTGTCGGCAATTGAAGAAGCCGGTGAAAAAGTTGTTTAATTTTTAATTTAATAAAAATAATTAATTAAATTTTAATTGAGAAAGTGTTTTTAAAAAGAAAAGAAAAAATGCACGAAAAACCGAATTCATGGGCTGGTGACCCGAAATCATGGAGTACACCAATAAAATCATTAGAGGTAAATATTAATTAGTTTCGAGAAATGCATTTCACAGAAATTGTAGACAAGACTCCGAGTTTTCTGAGAAAAATTATGCAGACTCGAATTTCTTTGTTCTACTACTAGCTCTGCTGTTTATACCATATCTGTCTCTCTGTATACAAAATAACTCAAAAACGTGTTAACCGATTTTGATGAAATTCACAATATGAGTTGGTTATTCCTTAACTGGATTTAGTATTGCATTTCAACAAAATCGACCGAGGGGGAGCGAAGTTATAAAGCAAAAACCAGGATGAAAACCAGAAAGTTTTGTCGATTTCTTAAATGGTTTTTCGGATTTAATTGGAGAATTTGAGGAGCAATTTTGTTTTAATTATTTATATGGGTTGTCTACTTAAATGGACGATATTGTGCTAAGTTTCAGTAAAATTGGTCCAATAATAATGGAGAAAGAAATAGAAGAAAAAAAAAAGCCTGTTCATAAATTTTTTTGGATGTTCTTTAAAAACTAATATACCGATTTGAATACAATTTGTAGAAAAGATTTATGCTCTTAGGGCCCAGACTACCTGCGAATGTGAGCAAATTTGTAAAAGGAAAACCAAAGTTATGCAACAAAAACCTTTAAATATTATTAGTTTTGACTGTTTTTCTGTCCCAGTTCTGCTGTAGGGCATTAACAAATCAACTATACATCGATTTTCAGTTACTATATGTTTGTTTTTTTTATACATTTTCTAGGAAAAATGGAAACTAGTACCGGCATTTTTACAAGTTAAAGGTCTTGTTAAACAACATATCGATTCATTTAATCATTTTATAAATGTTGATATAAAAAAAATCGTTCAAGCAAATGAACAAGTCTTAAGTGAAGCTGATCCATTATTTTATTTGAAATATTTAAATGTTCAAGTTGGTAAACCAGATATTGAAGATGGTTTTAATATAACAAAAGCAACAACACCACATGAATGTCGTTTACGTGATGTTACATATTCGGCACCGATAACAGTTGATATTGAATATACACGTGGCTCACAAAGAATAATTCGTAATAATATATTAATTGGTCGTATGCCAATTATGTTACGTTCATCGAATTGTTCATTAACTGATAAATCAGAATTTGAATTATCAAAAATGAATGAATGTCCACATGATCCGGGCGGTTATTTTGTTGTACGCGGTCAGGAAAAAGTCATATTAATACAAGAACAATTATCATGGAATAAAATGATTACTGAAGAATTTAATGGTACTGTCCAATGTCAAGTGACTAGTTCGACGCACGAGAAGAAATCCAGAACTGTTGTTTTTAGTAAACATGGAAAATATTATATGAAACATAATTCGATGGCTGATGTAAGTATTTAGTCTTTTTTCTTCTTTAGATTTTTGTTATTAAATCAATACTTTTTTCTTTTTAAAAAACTAGGATATTCCAATAGCGATTATTTTTAAAGCAATGGGTGTTACATCGGATCAAGAAATTATGCAATTAATTGGAAGAGATCCGGATACACAAAATCGTTTTGCTGCATCTTTATTAGATTCATTTCAACATAAAACATTTACACAACAACGTGCCTTAGAATATATGGGCTCGAAATTAGTCGTTAAAAGGTAATATATATAATTATAAGAGTTAGTTAGGGCATATTTTCGGATTTCTTTAGTGAAATCTATCCGGATTTTTAATATTATTTATATTTTCAAGTTGTGTTGGTCGCAGCCACGCGGCCCATTAGGTGATCCATTCTATAGGTCCAATTTTGAACAGTAGTGAATACCAATTTCATCATGGAAAGACTTACACCATCGTGTTTTCAGTGAATGACCTCTTGATAATACTTAATGATACGCCACTGTTTTATCGCAGAATTTTGTTTACCAATGAGGAATATTTCTGGCTAAAATGGATACGTGAATAATCAAAATACCGTATTTTGGGTGATGAACAATCCGAAGAGTATCAAGAGCTACCGTTACCGCGAGAAAAATGCCCGGTTCGGTGTGATTTTGTGCTGGCGGAATTATCGGTCCATTATTTTTCAAAAATGAGGACTGTCGTAACGTAACCGTTAATGGCACCCGCTATCATGCCATGATAATGAAGTATTTGCTACTTGAAATTCAATCCTGTAATGTCGGTGATATCTGGTTTCACCAAGACTAGTAGCGCCAGCCATACAGCGCGTGAAACAATGGACATGTTGAGAAATGATTTCACGTTTTGAACGGCTGAATTTGCCACCTAGATCGTGTGAAATCAAACCTATAGATGGTTTTCTTTGAGGTTACGTGAAGTCTAAAGTCTACGCGGATAAGACAGCTACGATTGATGCCTTGGTTCAAAATTGGACCTATAGACTGGACCACCAGAAATAATATAAACACTTTCTTTTTTGTGTACAGATTTCAAACATCAGTATCCAAATATAAAACACCATCAGATGAAGCACGAGATCTTTTGGCAACCACAATTTTAGCTCATGTACCAGTTGATGATTTTAATTTTCAAATAAAATCAATTTATTTAGCTTTAATGGTAATTTCATAATAACCAAATCATATTAATTGTTTTTCAATTAATTCTTTTCTGATATTTTCAAAAAGGTTCGTCGTGTTATGATGGCTGAAATTGATAAAACAGCATTTGATGATCGTGATTATTATGGAAATAAACGTTTAGAATTGGCTGGTTCATTATTATCATTAATGTTTGAAGATTTATTTAAACGTTTCAATTGGGAACTACGAACGATTGCCGATAAAAATATACCAAAAGTTAAAGCAGCACAATTTGATGTTGTTAAACATATGCGTGCCGCACAAATAACTGTCGGTTTAGAATCAGCAATATCATCTGGAAATTGGACAATAAAACGTTTTAAAATGGAACGTGCTGGTGTTACACAAGTTCTATCACGTTTAAGTTATATTTCAGCATTAGGTATGATGACACGTGTTAATTCACAATTTGAAAAAACCAGAAAAGTATCTGGACCACGTTCGCTGCAGCCAAGTCAATGGGGTATGTTATGTCCATCCGATACCCCAGAAGGAGAAGTAATTTTCGATATATATATATATATAAAACTATTTCTTTTGATAATCTTTTGTTTATCTTATTTTACGTAAAGGCATGTGGTTTAGTTAAAAATCTAGCACTTATGACACATATTACAACTGAAGTTGATGAAGGACCAGTTATACGTTTAGCATTCAATTCCGGTGTCGAAGATATACGTTTAGTTGGTGGTGATGCTATGAATAATTCAAAAGTATTTTTAGTATTTATGAATGGTAATATTTTGGGTGTTACAATTGGTTATCAACGATTAGTTCAAGTAAAAATGGATTTATAACTTTTTTGTCATATGCAGTCTGGTTATGTAATCTGGTTTTTTTCTTCTTCTCAGGTCTTTCGTATGATAAGACGTAAAGGATTAATCGGTTCATTCGTATCAATTCATACATCACATGTTCAAAGATGTATTTATATTCATACAGATGGTGGTAGACTTTGTCGACCATATATTATTGTCACAAAAGGTAAACCAGCTGTTGAACAAATACATATTGATGAACTTAATCGTGGTTTAAGAAAATTTGAAGATTTTCTACATGATGGTAAGTAAAAGAATATTTAAGTTAATTGAAACTTCTTTGCTTTTCTTCGGGTAGAGAGTAAAATCGATTGATAGAAATTGTAAACAAGAAATAGATTCAATAAAATCAAAGATAATTAATATATTGGGTGTCCCAATAAGAGCGCAAGATTTAAATTTCGTACTATTTTCATTTCACTAAGTTGACAGTACTAAAATCTTGACATCAGCCATCTGCCAATGTTGATATTAATAGTCGTTAATAGTCGCCCGTAGGAGCGGCATTATTATTGAGAGTTTATTAAGTTTCGAGCGCTTACTGTGGTCAAAAATACAATTCTACAAAATTCAAATCATGCGTTTCTTTCCGAGCATTCTTTATTTAATTAATTATTAAATTCTCCATCGAATGAGGTATGGATCCTACCTGTTGGACTCAGAATACCTGAGATATACGATATACCTTCATACTAGAGAATTTTTAGATTTCCTGTTCTAAAAAGGAATATATTTGAAAACGACGAATACCATTTAATTCGTTATTAAATTGATCGTCGAATGTGGTATGGATTGGATCTATAGGATACAGAATCCCCGAGATATACACAGAATGTAGACCACATCCCGTTTTAAGACTTTCTTCAGTAAAAATGAGACACACACACAATCTCTGACAATATTAATGAATAGTTGGTAGCTTTTTTAACACACGTATTGGAAGATTGATTGAACCAAAACATTTTACATTTTGATTAGTGTACTCTGTAATACTTGTAGAACTAGCGTTCCCGGCTTAAATATTTCTTTGCCGCTGGAATCAATACAATTTTTCATAGAATTTAGCTAGCTTTGCTTGTTAACTTCACTTCTTATAGAATTTACTAGCGGTTTCGCTTCTTCCCATCTCATTCATCAACTACATTCTTTAGAGAATTTCTTAGGAGCTTCGTCTTATGTATTTCCTATTTTCTCCGTATACAAGTATATTATAAAGCAACGAGGTTTCACTTTTCTTTAGCATGTAAACAGTTACACAGTCTCTTTTTTTTTCTTAGGTCTTGTTGAATATCTTGATGTAAATGAAGAAAATGATTCATTTATAGCATCTACTGAAAATGAAATAGCACCAGAAATTACAACACATTTAGAAATTGCACCATTTACATTATTAGGTGTTTGTGCAGGTAAATTATTTTGTGATTAAAAATTCCCTCCCAACAGTATTTCATACAGTTTTTTCTGATCTTCTTTTTAGGATTAGTACCTTATCCACATCATAATCAAAGTCCCAGAAATACATATCAATGTGCTATGGGTAAACAAGCGATGGGTGTTATTGGTTATAATCAAAAGAATCGTATCGATACATTAATGTATAATATTGTTTATCCACAATGTCCGATGGTTAAAACAAAAACGATTGAATTAACAAATTTTGATAAACTTCCGGCTGGACAAAATGCTACAGTTGCTGTTATGAGTTATTCCGGTTATGATATTGAAGATGCATTAATTTTAAATAAAGCATCAATTGATCGAGGTAATTTTTTTCCTTATTTCATTGATTTTATTTCATTACAAAATTCTTTTTTGGTTGATATTTCAGGATATGGACGTTGTTTGGTATATAAAAATTCAAAATGTACTGTTAAACGTTATGCAAATCAAACATATGATCGTATAATGGGTCCAGCAAAAGATTCTGTAACAAATAAAGTTATTTTTAAACATGATGCACTTGATACAGATGGTATTGTATCACCAGGTGAACAGGTTGTTAATAAACAGGTACGTTTAAAATAGTATAGTATAGATGAAGATTACGTTTTTTTTTAGGGCGTTCTTGTACTGCCACCCTCTTCTTTAGTGCATTAGTTAGCTTAACTTCCCATTCTAGAGCACCTCCTGTAGGCCTATTTCTTTGAAGAATTTTAGTATACGGAATGGGTCAAGAGATTGTATCTCAATTGGACAGAAGCAGTATGTCCTGCAAGTGTTTCTTACTCCTACGGAGTATTGCTTTGCAGCCGGAGAGAATGTGCATTGGGATTTCTTGGATCCCCTCGCAAAATCTGCAAGTGCTATCTAGTTCAAGTCCTAGTTTTATAAGGTGTGCTTTGAGTCTGCAGTGCGTCCCATTAGTATTCCTGTCAGTACTCTTATATTCTTCTTATTAGTGCTGATAAAGGCTTTGAATTTCTTGGAGGTGAACTCTCGGAGGAGATCTTTGACCTGCCTTAGTCCTTGTTGTATTTCCCAGTGTTTGGTACTTTCTGCCGCCTCTTCTTTAGAATAAAAATGATTATTAATTATGAATAGGCTTGTTTATGATGAGGGTAGTTTGTAACGAAATTCCTAGACTTTACTTGGACAATTTCTATTTAATTCGCAAAAAGTTTTGATGATCCTGCTGGAGTTTTTTAAGCAATACTTACTAGCTTAGCCATCGTCATCAGCTGAGGTTGTTATAAGGCTGCAATAAGTCAGGGCGGTCGTAACTTACCTGATAATACGAATTGAACTACTAATTTTGTGATCGGCGGTTTCGAAACTTAGTCGAGATTAAAGAAAGAGAAAAAAAAACTGTTTGCCATGCTCTTAGTTTGAATTTACTATAATTTAAGTCATCTGTTCGTGTTTCCGGAGGACACGTTAAGTAGTCGGTCTCAGTGTTTTAGTGGGTAACTACTACTACTAAAAAAAAGAAAGGTGTGCAATAATTAAGGGAAGGTACTTTAGTCTCCTAAATCTATTACGGAGGAGGTTTACTGGGAGTTTAAGGTCAAAGCGGATCCACGACGCATTTAAATTTTAAATGTATACATTTTCAATTAGCTTGCACAGAACACGACGGATTCATAATCCATTGTGTAAATTACATATCCCAGCAGTACTACTGAATCGATTTTAATAACATTTGGTACATGTTTTTCCAATTTAGAGTATAGGGTACTTGAATTTTCGATGGGGTTACGAGAGGAGAGGGGAATATAATAACTTCCCTAATTCGGCCAATAGTAGTCGGATTTTCATGGAACTTGGAATGTACATTCGAGATAGGCTAACTGATAAAATAGAATAGGTCCCCATTCAATGGGGGGTTGCGAGAGAGCAAAAATAGAGAAACGTCAATAATTTTTAATCATCAAAGGACATGTAGAATCCGAGATCTTCGAACAACGTCGTGGAATTCAATTAGTTTATAATGAACTTAAGTCGTAACTGAAAATTATCGAATATGTTTATTTTTTTTTCTGTCTAGATTTTAATTAATAAAGAAATGCCAGCTGTAACATCAATAAATCCGCTTGAACAAAAAGAGCCAGGACAAAATGCTGTTCCATATACAGCGGTACCTGTTTCATATAAAGGACCCGAACCAAGTTATATTGAAAAAGTTATGGTATCAGCAAATGCGGAAGAAGATTTTTTAATAAAAATTTTATTACGACAAACAAGACGACCAGAAATTGGTGATAAATTTAGTTCACGTCATGGACAAAAAGGTGTTACTGGTAAGAAACGAGTTTCTGAAAATGTGTTTTCTTAAATATCTCATTATATCCTTTTTTTTGGTTTTTATAGGTTTAATTGTTGATCAAGAAGATTTACCATTCAATGATTTTGGTATTTGTCCAGATATGGTAATGAATCCACATGGTTTTCCATCACGTATGACAGTTGGTAAAACTCTTGAACTATTAGGTGGTAAAGCTGGCCTGTTAGAAGGAAAATTTCATTATGGTACAGCATTTGGTGGTTCGAAATGTAAAGATATACAAGATGAACTATTTAAACATGGTTATAATTATATGGGAAAAGATGTATTTTATTCGGGAATAACTGGTGAACCACTTGAAGCATATATTTATTCTGGACCGGTAAGAAAATTAGATTTAAAAATTTTCTTTTTACTAAAGATTTTCCCCAATTTTTTTTTTTTTGGGTAGGTTTATTATCAAAAATTAAAACATATGGTACAAGATAAAATGCATGCACGTGCACGTGGACCAAAAGCTGTACTAACAAGACAACCGACACAAGGACGTAGTCGTGAAGGTGGTTTACGTTTAGGTGAAATGGAACGTGATTGTTTAATATCATATGGTGCAAGGTGAGAGAATGAAAATTTTGCTTGTATTTCTCTTCTAAAGAGTTTTCTAATGACGGTTTTTTCTTTTTAGTATGTTAATTATGGAAAGATTAATGATATCATCGGATGCATTTGATGTTGATGTTTGTAATACATGTGGACGTTTAGCATATTCATCATGGTGTCATTATTGTAAATCATCAGCGAGTGTATCGAAAATATCTATGCCATATGCTTGTAAATTATTATTTCAAGAATTGATTAGTATGAATGTTGTACCAAGATTACAATTAAAAAATTACTAAAAATAAAGTTTTTGAATATAAGTTTATTTTTGTATATTTCTTTTTAAAAAAACGAAAATCGGAGGTTTATGAAGAGTTTTTGAATACTAAAATGGGGTTTGGTGTACATTACCGGACCCAACCATTGTTTTTTTCTTTTCTTTTTATCCCCTATAGTAGGTACGAGCAGAGGGTATATTAGTTTTGTCACTCCATTTGTAACACATCGAAATAATCGTGGTAGAAAGGTTTTATATCGATCTATGCATGTCTGTCCGTCTGCATACAAGATAACTCAAAAACGCGTTATCTGATTTTGATGAAATTTATTAATGTGAGTTGCTTATTCCTTAACTTGATTTGGTATTGCATTTCAACGAAATCGATCCAGGGCGAGCAAAGTTATAAAGGGAAAACCAGGGTGACCAAGAAAGTTTTGTCGTTTTTTTTTTTTGTTTATGGTTTTTAGGATTTAATTTGAAAATTTGTGAATCAATTTTGTTTAAATTAATTATATAGGTTAACTACACAAATAGACGATACCATGTTAAATTTCAGTCAAATCGGTTTAAGGATAGTGAAGAAAGAAAGAATCCTAGGAGAAAATAACCCATCTTCATATAGTTTTTTTGATGTACTTTAAAAACTAATACACCGATTTGAATAAAATTTGCAGATTAGACTTGTGCTATCAGAGTCTAGGTTACCTGCAATTTAGAAGAAATTTTGAAAAGAGAAAACAAAATTATGAAGGAAAAACCTTTGAAATAATGTTAGTTTTGACAGTTTTTCTGTCCCATTTCTACCATAGAGCATCAAAAAATCGGCTATAAATCGATTTTAAGTTTCTATATGTTTTATGTTATTAAGATTAAGTTTTTAGGGTGTTCTTGTACTGCAACCTTTAGTGCAATCGTTAGGTTACTCTTCCCATTTTAAGCTTATTTCTCTAAGGATATTTTTATGTTATTATCAATGACTTAAAAAGCATGCTCGATGTGCTGCGCTCCACTCGCTACGCCCGCACTTAAGAATTTATACTGATTGGTTACAAATATATGAGAATAATTTTGTTTATTTTTGGGTCCGGGAATGTACACCAAACCTCTAAGTAATGATCTATTTTTTCCTACTTTTATTTAAAATGCAAATTAATTATAAAATATTAAATCAAATATTGATTAAAATAAAAAAAAAATGTTCGCTATTTTTGATTCTCATTATTCATGATTTTATTGAATTTGTTAAAAATCTTTACTCATAATCCATATTAAAAAAAAACGGATGCAATCATTTCCAAATGGCAAACAAAGATAGTGTTACCTAAATTAAAGACGAACACCTCCAAAAGAGTGCAGTTACACTTGCCAAACACTAACTAGAAAAGTCTACAATAGTTGGTCTCTTGGGCCTCTTAAAAAACTTACTAATAAATGTTTGCCAGATTAATGGATCCAGTCGATGTCAGTAAGTTTATACTCATATCGAACTGGTACGATTCAACCATTTTAGTCTACTCATAAATGAAGACCAAACCGGTTTCAATTGCATTTTTATTAAGCTTTATTTTGGGGAACGAACTGAATTGCTACGCGCATAAACAGGCTCTATGGTGAGGCTTAACAGCCGACGCCATCATAATCTTATCTTTGCCGTATTAGATATTAAATATGATTTGAATTTAAGATAAATCAAGAAGGATGGATTGTAGAGTCATCAAAAAAAAGAGAAAGAAATTTCAAACTCCGACTCAGACTATTGAAATTTTAAAAGCCCAACTCCGAAGAATTTACTAAAAAGCACCAAAAACAAAAATTTCTTTCATGTTCAACTTCAATTACTCATAGTCGAGAGCCGTTACGAACTATTTCAATTCTGATTTCGATCAACAAATAAACATCTTCGATATTCCATAATCCTTCTGTTAAAACCCATACTCACGATCAAAACTAGCATCTGTCTTTGGAATGACAAAACTAGACTAGAACTACACACGATTAGCAGGCAACTCCATGAGACTTTTTTTAAGACATATTTTCAGTCGGACTGAAAAAAAAAGTCTTGTGAAGACTCTAAAAATTGGACTTTTTTGTCAATCCGTCTTGAAATAAGTCCAATGGAATCGTGGGGTTAAACTTTTCATCAAAAAAAAAATGATCAACCACAAAAGCAAACTCAGTCGCTCAACGCTCTCGAATCATATGATCTTGCTATACAATGTGAATCGCGATGAGCATCTTTGCGCCGACATACAATTTGTTGGTTGTCAAAGTAATTTAAGTGAAACCCATTCGACACCACCATCTCGACCTGATTCTAGACAATCAGAAGCAATTAACAAGTGGCACTCATATACATCCACGTACATCACAAAATCTCAACAAAATAATACCAATATGATCCCAACAACATCTAATAATAATAATAATAATAATAATAATAATAATAATAGCAATAGCAATCTGTCTTCAATGGAAACATGGACGAAAAATTCTTTAGACGAGAAACAATGGACAGACAGAATTAGTGACCGGTTGTCTTTGACTTTAGAAGAAATTGTTCATATACGATCGGTTATGACTAAAGCTGAACTTGAAGGACTTCCAGTCGGTATCCGGTTGAAAGAGGATGTAGAAAGGAATAAATTATGCTTTCTATGTCTTCGTACCAGATTTAGTATTTTTGGTCCATGGGGCGCATACAATGTAAACTATGTCAACGGACGGTTTGTTCAAAATGCTATATATATGAGAATACCAACCGAACATTTTCGAAACGTTCCTGTCGTACTTCTTACTCCATCATTAATGAATAGTCCAGTTGGTTCAAATGCTAAAGACAGATTTGATGGCATTTTTCCAACACACACGATTCATATTGACTGACACATTACTTGTATCCAGTGGGTTTTTTCGTAATTCCATCATTTCTTAGTCTTCCATTAAGCTGTCTACACTCACAATTAAATCATACGTTGTCATTCCAAAGAAGGATCCTAGATTTGATCGTGAGTATAAGCTTTTTTAGGCCTACTCTTGTTTTACTTTTAAATAATGAGAATCATAAATATGCGATTTATAAACAATTTTTTTAAAAAAAACAAATATAGTGGAATTTTATAAATTAATCCAAATTCGATGTTGATAAAGACTTCTCGTTCGATTTTTCCACTATCGTAAAACTTAACATAAACAAGAAAAAGAAAAAAAACTGTCGACTATCTCGAAATAATAATTATTCTTAATTTTTGAAATATTCTTTATCAACTCTTTGACAAAATTCGACTAATTTTGTGAAATTTTTAACCGTATTTGCAAGAATATTATTCGGTAATGATGTTGTTAAAATTGTAAAAAGATGACCAAATGCAACAGCATCCAATTCCGTTGGTCTAGAATAAAGATTAGAAATATAATATACTTGTAAGGACAAAAATTTAATTAAAAAGAATTTACCGATTTCCTAAGAAGTATTGATTCGTTCCTAATTTACGACTTAAAGTTTCGCAACATTTTTGTACCTAAAAAGAAAAGCAATTAATAATAATTATTCATTCTTTTTGTTGTATCTGGTCTTGTATCGTTGTGAAATTGTATCTTTTTAGATCAAGGCTGTCCTACCCGCGGCCCAAGACAAGTAACAATGCGCGGCCCGAAAATATTCAAAGTTACTGAAGCATGTTCATTTTTCTGAGGAATGATTTGTGTGTTGTGTGCGGCGCTCTTATGCTAAAGCTGCCAAGTGACAAACAACAGAAATAGAACCAGAACAGAAATCTCTTTCGTTCTGTAGTAAATTCTCTTTCTGTTTGCATTGCTCGCTCAGCTACACTGTTCTGTTGTTTGTCACCTGGCGGCTTAAGTGAAGAATGAAACATACTAAGTGTAAAATTAGTACCAAGATGTTGGATGAACACACCTTGAGAATTGCCTGAGAATTACAACCACGTCAATCGAACCAGATATTGACGGTTTAGTTTCTCAACTTCAATGCCAAGTATCATATTAATTTTATGATATGGATTTATACATAGTAATATACTTGTGGCCCAAAACACCATGCCTTCTTCCAATGCGGCCCAGGGAAACAAAAAGGTTGGACACCCTTGTTTTAGATCAAAAATTTGAACGAACACTTTCGCCATTATGGTTACCACACTGAAGTTTATCCTAAATTAATTAATTTTTGTTACGTTAAATACTTTTACATCGAACCTAACAAAACCGTTGAGAGGGATTGTTAAAGTATACCCGTAGAGATATATTAATACCGACATTTTGTTTCGCTTATTTCCATACAAAACTATACAGAAGAAATATGGTCACAATTCAATCTTCTCGGTCGCCTACTCAAAACATTTCAATGCAACGTTTTCCAGGTTTCGGAGATAATAATTCGCCATTTAACCAATGAGATATAATCATTTTTTATTTCATTTTATCTCTGTTAAGATTTAAAGAGCTCTTAAAGCTCTTTACACTACATTTGTTAGACCATTACTGGATTACGTCTGTCAGGTGTGTCAGCCTATCATACGACACATATTAATAGAATTGAATCCATCTAACGTAAATTTGTATGCTTCGCGCTATAGAATTTACCCTGAAGTGTCCCCCCCACCTTATCAGGACAGGCTGAACTTAATTGGTTTGCACGATGGCTGATGTAATTTTTTTTCCATCAAATTTTTATCAGAAATATTGACGCTCTCCGCGTTCTTACAGAGTTTCATCTCCACATCTATTCACGGTCTTTACGTCCTATTGAACTTTCATCGTACGAATTTTGCATGTTATGAACCAATTTCTCGTATTCTACGCGAGATAATTGCCAATGCTTCTGTTTTTGATTTTTAGACTAGCAAACGTGAATTAAAAAAGTCGCTATTTGGTATTGTTCCCATGATTAATTAATCTTAACTCCGATGTGTGCCCTATCTGTGCACTAATCATTCCTGTGGAATGCTTGTAATAAGCAGTAATAACTAAACACCTAATATCTTAACTAATAATCTCTGCAAGTGTAGAACGGTGTATAAAAATGATAATTGTACATCATTGTTATATTTTTATACTCTCACAACAATACAAGACTTAAAGGGGAATCGTGTATTTTGATTGAGATTAACTCAACTAAATCGTATCGTTTTTTCCGATATGATTTGAGATCAAATCGTGTTACATGATTCCACTGCCGGATACAATAAAAATATCCTTTATAAATGTTTTAAACTAACTTTTTCAGCAACTTGTTCCACAGTCATATCATACCAATTATAAATATATAATTGTTTTAAAACATAACGCTTTTTACGCCAATTTTCAAAATGATTTAAAGGCCATGGATGTACAGAACCATTTCTTGGATAAGTTACTTGTTTTAAAACATCGGGATCCATAAAACTTATATAAAACTAAGAAAAAATAAAACAAAAATTATTTCTTTCTGCTTGAATCATTAAAAAAACTCGGAAAATACCTCTGCAAGTGTAAATATATTCTCTACCAACGACAAATATGCTCTCATATCAGATTTTTGATCATCATCAAGCCAACTAGTTAATGAAATACCTTTATTTTCAACTAAATTAACAATCGGTTCAAATTCGGCTACAACAAATGCACCAACTTTAATGATTGGTAATTTTGTGACACGTCCACCGGGTGACATGAATTCAGCATTTGCACATGATTTTATAGTAAATGGAAGTTTACACATCTGGAAAAGAAAATTAATTCAGAAAATGATATAGGATCTCTCTTTTTTTTCTAGATTTTTACTATACCCTTAGGTATGCTTTAACAGCTAAACAACTAGCATTTTCGGCCAAAAGAATTTGTTCAACTTCGTAAGGCTGATATAGTATAGCATCATCCGTCCATGGATCACTGGCTTTTTAATTAGAATTGAAAACAAAATTAATTTCAAATGCAAAATATTTTATTTTTTAAATACCAATAGTTTCTTCTGTATAATATTGTTTATATAACGATGAATCCATTATAATTAATTTAGAAAATTCACTTTTTCCCTTAAGAGATTCGCAACCCACCCGTTCATGTAGGAAAATAAAAATAAACTGTCAAATTACATCATACTGAAAAAGAAACATTTCCGCCATCATATACTACCTTTACATGGATGGTTGAAAATTTTCTTCAACTAAACTTGAGATTCAATTCAAAATCCTCTAGAGAGCAATTTGTCCAGCCCGTCATCGGAATAAACTTTATTCTAGGTTTAATCAGTAAACCTAAATGTTAGGTAGGAATACTTCAATCTTCAACGTGCACAATTTCGCTAAGCAGAATCAAATCAATTAGCAGTTCTATTGAGGAGAAATTGATTTAAATCGTGGAAAAAAATAAAATAAATATCAGAACTAATAGACATCTCTAAATTTTTCCGTAGTATACACATAATTATTTGAATTTAATTTTTATTTTTTAAAATAGCACTGAAAATCAAAAACTAATTATATTTTCCTACTTCATTCAGTTATACACACCAATTTTGTTACATCCTTATACTCTTTATTCTAGGGTAAATATGATATTTGACATTTCCTTATACTCTTTATTCTAAAGTAGAATATGACAATATTTGACATATCCTTATTCTCTTTATTCTAAGGTAAATATAATATTTGACATATCCTTATACTCTTTATTCTAAGGTAAATATAATATTTGACATATCCTTATACTCTTTATTCTAAAGTAAATATAATATTTGACATATCCTTATTCTCTTTGTTCCACGGTAGAAATTTTGACAGCTATTTGTTTGGTTTGGTGGCTGTACTTTTGTTGTGCCGCTTTTTGTTGTGAAAAACTTTAATTTTTTTAAAAATATTTTATATTTAAAGTTATGTATTAAGAATTAATATACTAAAAGAAAATATAATGGATATTTTATATTCGGTACAAAGAAAACAGACATCTTTAAATAATGTTATTCCAGGAAATATGTAAAAAAAAAAAAAATATTAAAAAATTGTTTTTTTCTTTAAATTAAAAATTAATTTGAATTATTGTTTTTTTTTCTTTAGTCCAACAATTTGTCGTGTTTCATCATGTAATATAACTGCATTTGCGACTCCGCATGATTTAAATGAAGTCTCGAATAGTGCTTGGGGCTCACATGTTTATGTTTGTGATTTAACATCGCCGTGGCATATTTTCAAGTAAAAAAAAAAAGAAGAAATCAGACCATTTTTCCAGGTCGTAACAAACTATTTTATATCATTTTAGAGTTACATCAAGTAAATATTGTATAACAGCAATTGAATGGGATATTACAGGACGACATTTACTTATTGGTGATTCTGAAGGAAATGTACAAATTTGGATACAACGTGATTATTTACTATCAGATTGGATACAATTATATTCAGTACAATTTCCTGGTGAACGTATAATAAAAGCGGTATTCTTTCATAATGGACGTAAAATTATATTTCCACCAGAAAAACGTGATATGATTTTATATACGGACAAATTTCAAAGGGTGAAATTCTCACCAAGTGTTCGACAATTTGGGTATGTAATTTTAAGCATTTATTTATGACCTATTGTAAGTACTAGCCTCTTTAGTTTTCTCACTAAGTTTGTAAACGGATAGAAATAATCATCAGAGAAGGATTTAAAGAGTTTCATGTCCATCCGTCCATGTACAAGATTACTCAAAACGCGTCGTCAGATTTTGATGAAATTTACAATATGAGTTGGTTATTCTTTAACTCGATTTGATATTGCATTTTAGAAAATTCGGCCAAGAGGGAGCGAAGATATGAAGCAAAAACCAGAGTGATCAGAAAGTTTTGTCGTTTTTTTTTTGGTAGTTTTTCAGATTTAATTGGAAAGTTTGTACACCAATTTTATTGAAATTATTTCCATTTCGTTGACTACATAAATAGACGATATTATGCCAAATTTCATTATAATCGATTCAAGGATAATGAAGAAATAGTCTTAGAAGAAAATAAGCCTGTTCATAAAGTTTTTTTTAGATGTATTTTAAAATCTAATCTGCCGAATTGAATAAAATTTGCAGAATAGATTTATGCTATTAGGGCCTAGGCTATCTGCGAATTAGTGCAAATTTGAGAAAGAAAAAAAAAAGTTATGCAGAAAATCTCAGAATTAATTCATTGAACTATAGATTTGTTAACTACGAGTCCCATTTCTATCATAGGGCATCAAAAATATCAACTAATCGTCTGATTTTACATTACTAAATGGTTTTTTTCTTCTTATATTTCTATATATATATTAGCGGAGTTGCAGCAGAAGGTTGTTTAGTTATAACAGCAACCGGTTTACTTGGTGGATTTTTAATACCATTAGAACAACCTCATATTGGACAAAATATATCTGTTATGAATGGTCATAGCCATTATAATGGACCATATAAATTAATACCAGTTACAGAAAGTCTTGGTTTAATACGGAATTACTTAACAACAGCAGCTGTATCATTTGGTAAAAGTACAAATTATATTGATGGACATTTTCGTATTGCTGTTGCGAATACAGAAAGTAAAAATAAAATGTCTGTTATGGTACAATGTTTTCGGGTTATTGCAAAAATTATTGATAATAAATTAACAATAACAAGTCAATCTTTACCAAGTTTTTTCTTATATGAAGGTGCTGGACGCGATTTACAAGGTATGTACACAAGGGTACAGGTGCAAAATTAACGTTGTGGTTTGAAGTCTTTATAATTTTTGTTATTTAAGCGGTAATTATTATTATTTCTGTGAAAAATGATGTCTTTCAAGTGATGACCATTTTCTGCTTCGCATATTCATGCTCTTTCCAGAACATTTTCTGTAACCTTTCGCAAAACTTCAGGTGTTATGGTCTCGATTTCATTGCGAATGTTATTTTTTTCAGTTGAGGTATGGTCACTGGCTTATTAACGTATATTCTTTTTTTCAAATAGCCCAAAAGAAAACAATCAGGAGTTGTTAAATCGGGTGAACGCGGAGGCCAATTGAAATCGTTTCTGTGCTAAAAATATTCCTTAAAGGACTCATTGAGCCTCTTGTAGTATGCGCTGTGGCTTCATCTTGTTGGAACCAAAGGGGTGGATGATCCACCCCTTTGGTTCCAAGATCGAGACAAAAACCATTCACCGTGGATAGTTTTCCATAGCTGTCCTTAAAACATTTTCCAAAATCATCCGATATTGAGCACTATTGATGGAAACTGCAACACTGTCTTCATTTTCGAAGAAATGGAACAATGATCCTCCCCAGACAATACACCGCACCAAACCAATACACTTAAGTGGGTGTAATTGTCGTTGATGAACTTCTCTCTTGGATTCTCTGTAGCCCATAGCCTGCAGTTCTGCTTCTGTTTACAAAGCTATTTAATTGGAAATGAGCTTCATCGACGATATGCACGCTTAGTCAAAACAATGGACTGTTGATGTTCAAAATAGAGTTCAATGATTTTGTTTCGTTGTGTATTGGTTCCATTTCAAATTCCCCAAGCGTGGCTTTACAAAATTATGAATAATTCAAACCACAACGTTCATTTTGTATAACCACACGACTCCATTGGACTTATTTCAAGACATAATTTCAGCCGGACTGAAAAAGAGTCTAATGGGGACTCGAAAATTTGGAGTTTTTGTCAGTCCGACTGAAATTATGTCTTGAAATAAGTCCAATGGAGTCGTGGGATAGCAAACATTTTGAAATTTTTGAGGGATGTAGAAAATATTCTTATGCAGGAAAGAGAATAACGGATTCATGGTTTTCCGATAGTATTAAAAATAATCCGTCGTGGAACCGTCATTCTGTTTGGATCTTTATAATCAATTTTCTTTTCTTTTTCTTTTTAAAGATATGAAAATAACACATTTATGCTGGACAACAAATGAAGATGCTGAATCATTAATTGTTGTTGCAAAAAGTTCAATCGGTTGTTTTGTTGAATTATGGAGTTTAGTTGAAAAAGTTACACCAATTCATAAATTATTACAAACAAATAAAACTGAAGTTTTTAAAACGATTGTAAGAGAATTATTTTAGTTTTTCGAATATAATTTAATTGATTTCATTTTTTTAGGTTTGGTTAAATCAAAATAGTTTCCGGCATTCATCATTAATTCATGATATTTGTATATCAAAAGTTTCATTCGAAAATTCATATATATTTTTAACAATGGCTGATAATAGTGTACAAATTTTATTAAAGGATTTTAAAAGAGTAAACATTTAGAATTTCCATATTTTCTTTATCTAATCTTTTGTTTTTCTAGATTGCAACAGCAACAGCATCTTCAATACATTTATTTGATAATGAACCAATATCAAAACAACCACGTATTGGTATACAATTATTAACACATGATATAACATTTATGGGACATTTATTAATAACAATTGATAATTATGGACAAATTCATTCATTTAAAATACCACAAGTTTATTATGAACAATGTAAGAATTTCTACGACGATCTTTTTTTGGGTATTTCTCCAGACTAAGCGAGCAGAGCAAAAGTAGGGCGGTTAGCACGTAAACTTCTTTCACATTTGACCAAACAGTAAAACCCCTTATAGACTATATACATCTCGACATGTCTGCAATTTGAAACTCATAGACTGACTACATGTCAATCATTTTAGAAAAATCACCAGTTCGACAAAGTGCTTTGTCGATGATTTTTCAGACTTAATTTTGCTTGAAGCGCTCTTACTTTATATGGATGTGAACACTACAGCTCCGTCTTTCTTAATGATGTTTGTAAACAAGTTGAAAACCGACCTCAACACGGTAAATATGTCGACAGACTTGAAGCTACACCCCTTGAAAATCAAAAAGTTTTGATTTTTTCGACATGTTTGTCAACCAGCCTAAAACCAGACGCTTGAAATTCAGTCCGTCAAGCTGCAAAACTTGACGGACATGTAGCCGTGTCTGTACTATGCTTAAGTCGTTTCAACTTTAGCTAGGATTTTCATATGACTGAAACAAGTTATGTGCTGGAATTTTTATGAAAAGTCGAAACACACGGTCTGAAATAAGTTACGTACTATAACTTCAGGTGTTTTGGGGAGCATTCGCTAGAATTCGCCGACGTTTGCAAACATATATTCGCCTTTTGACGATCCCGTTCACGTTCGCTATTGTGATCCAAGTGTTTGTTATTAGATGATAAAATAGGTGCATGATTTTCTATTAATATAATTTAGAAATTATTTAGACGTAAGAAAAAAAAACAGCAAAATAGATGATGGAAAAACAACAGTTTTCAAAATTCGAGAATTTAATTAACTGGTTAGTGGAGTCTCACAGGCTAGGTCTCAGAGCCTCATTTGTCGACTCCATATATTTTTTTCCAACTTTATCATCCGATTTATACAGGATGGCGCTAAATGAACGTTGTGTTATTCCTTAAAAGAGTCGCACATAGTCCCCTGCAGTGTGTGCTGTGGCTCCATCTTGTTAGAACCAAAGGGTTTAATTGTTTTTCATAACTGTCCTTAAAAAATTTTCCAACATCGTCCGATATTGAGCACTATTGTTCGAAACTGCAACACCGTCTTAATATTCCAAGAAATATGGTCCAATAATCCTCCCAGACGATACACCGAGCATCAAACAGTAAACTTAAGTGGATGTAATTGTCGTTGATAAACTGCTCTTGGATTCCTCGTAGCCCATATCTTGCCGTTGTGCTTCTCTTTACGAATTGTGAATAAAAATATGCATTTTCTTCTGCTAATTCAAACCACAACGTTCATTTTGTGCCACCCTGTATTTTAAAAATAATGGCTTTAATTTTTTAAAATTATTGCATGGAAAGAAATGAAAATTTGTAGTAGCAACAAAATCTCAGAGTGAACTAAACTTAGAAATCTGTCGTTCAAATTGAAGAAAAGCAAGAACACGAGAATTCGTTGGTGTTCCAACTCGTTATGGATCATATCAGTGCTCTGCTGGCAAAGGTGTTCACACCAACTGAGCATTTTCGTAGAGAACATGTTCTTCTGCCCTTGCTCGTTCACTTGGTCTGGACACGTCTTTGAAGAAAACATTTAATCTTTGTATAAAAACATTTTTTGTATCTTTCTTTTTAAGGTAATCAAATCTCTTTAATATCACATATTTCATCACTTCTTGAATATAGTATTACATCCGGCTATGATCCGTCTGATGTTTTCATTTCAATAAGACCAAATTTATTAGAAAATGTTATTGAAAAATTAACTGAAAATTTCACTCGACAATCATCGGCAATTCAACAATATTTTTATGTTAACTTTTTAACAATGAAAACAAATTTATATCGGTAAGTTTTTTTTGATTACAAATTATAAATAATCTTAATTAAAATGCCTTTTTGATTTTAATTATAGACTTTTACTATCCGGACAAACAAAAGCAAATGATTTAACAAGTTTACTAATGTTACATTCAATTTTGATTGCATTTAAAAGTCTTCTAAGACCATCCGATTTAAATAGTCATGATAAAGGACCAGCTGAAAATTTAGCAAGTAAGTTTTATTTTAGCCGCCCTATGGTAAGCACACTACCAAGAAGGTAACACATCGAAATATAATCATTGTAGAAAGATTTAAAGCAAGGCTGTCCAACCAGCGGCTCGGGGGCCGCATGTGGCCCAAGGCAAGTATTAATGCGGCCCGAAAATATTCAAAATTACTGAAGCATGTCCATTTTTCTGAGGAATGATTTGTGTGCTTGCGCTCTCATGCTAAAGCTGCCAAGTGACAAACAACAGAAACAGGATCAGAACAGAAAGCTCTTTCGTTTCATTTTATGATATGGATTTATACATACACTTGTGGCCCAAAACACTATGTCTTGTTCCAATGCGGCCCAGGGAAACAAAAAGGTTGGACACCCTTGATTTAAAGAGTATGGTTGTGTAGAGAGAGACCCAAAAGTTCTATCGATTTCTGCACGTCCGTTTGACCGTATACAAGATATTTTAAAAACGTGTTATTGGATTTTGATGAAATTTATTATGTGAGTTATTTCTTCCTTATTTTCGTTTGGTATTGGATTTCAAGAAAATCGGTCCAAGGGAAGCAAAGTTATAAGACAAAAACCAAGGTGTCCAGAAAGTTTTGTCGTTTTTTTACTTTCCTGATAAACGAATGTTTATAAGAAAGTACTATAATCATGCGAAAACTAACTTTTGTTCTAGAAGGGCTAGAAAGATGAAAATAAGTGTAAATCTGTTTTATCAAAATTTATTAGCCCCATGTCCATCCGTCCGCTTCTTTAAATCGTTAATAAAATGTAAAGGTCCGATTTCCATGAAACTTACACCATTTTGGTTTTGCGTCAATGGTGAGATAGTGTTAGATTCTGGGCGAAATTAATATATGGCAACACTATGGTATTTGGTAACGTTTTTTTTGTCTAAAAACGATAACATTTTGTCCGCACGGTGCAAACTAAATTGCTGAGCCAATTTCGACAAAATTTATGCAGTTCATGTATTGGACTCTAACTTAGAACTGATTAGTTTTTGACCCATATTCGACTATGGCAACACTATCTAAGAATACGCTTTGTCTAAATATAGTCTATTTTTGAACTTGTTGTAAAACCGAAACTGCACGTCCAATTTTGATAAGATTTGCACAGTTTATGTACTAAGGTCGAAATCAAAACATATTAACTTTTCAACGAAATTCACTTCTGGCAACACTAGTGCGTAAAACTTTTCGTAAAAAATGTTGTAGTGGAAATATAGAAACTTCCCTAATTCGACCAATAATAATCGGATTTTAATGAAACTTGGAATGTACGTTTGGGATGGGCCAACTGAAAAGATAAAATATGTCTTCCCTCGATGGGGGATCAGATTAAAAACGTTTTTTCTATTTTTGCCATCGACAATCTCCCCAACAAATGAAGGCAAATCCTATGATGTGAGCTGGGCTAAGTTCCAAGTTTTGTTGAATTTCGATTCAATAGTTTTTTAGTTAAACAACTAAACAGATTTATTATATAAGATTGAAGATGAAGAACTTTATTCCGGATCAACTTATATAATTTATTACGAAATTTAATGTTCAGGCTTAAACTTTTCTTTCTTAGGTCTGTATCTTTTTAAAACGTTCGTGTCTTTTCGAATTATGAAAAACTTTATTAATTTAAAAATACAATTCACAAATAAGTTATTTTCTTCTCATTCATAGTGGTTTTATCAGAATCAGTACCGGACGTTGATAAGGTCCTTCTAAATTTAGATGCTAAAGATTTCACAGTTGAACCATCAACATTACAAAGTTTACAACAATTAATACAATGGGTTGCTGATTTAGCATTAAATATTTTAGCAAAATTACCACAAAATTGTTTACAAATTGGACAAATTAAAAATAGTGGTGTAAGTATTTTAATTTTTGGTTTCTTTTTGTATATTTTCATTTCGACCATTCAAGAATGTAAGTAAGTAAGTAATTGAATACTTAATATTGTAAGTGTAAGTACTTGAAAACTTAGATAGGTACTTGAAATAAATGTCATATACTTGAAGTGTATCTCCATATCCAGGCGCTTTCTAATTTGTACACTTCAGTATAACATATTCAAGTACTCTTACACGTTCTTGAAGAGTTCGAATGGAAGAGTATTATTAAATATCTAAAATATTAATAATTATTAATTGATTTTTCTTTTTATTACAGTATGATATTAGTAAAGATATTGTCGCATTGAATAGTATTCGAGAACTTCTTGTTATGATTCGTATTTGGGGACTTTTAAATACACATTGTTTACCAGTATTTTCAAGATCTGTTGAAAATTTAGATGTTTTAGCAACATTATTTCGTTTATTAACACGTTTAGCATTGAATCCAACTGAACCAGACGAAATGCTTTTAGGTAAGTTTATATAATTTATGATTCTAAATATATACTGCTGTTTTAGTTTCACCGTGTTGTACTGTTTAGGTGTTTTTCTGTTCTTGTCTCTTGCAGACTTTATTTCCATTCATCAATTTTTAGTTTTATTGGTTGTAGTCTAGTTGAGTAGCTTGTAATTTTTGCAAGACTTTTTTTTGTTTACAAATACTCTTATTAATGAGGTTGCCATGATTTGCGGACTGTAAATATGATCAAATAAGGAGTGGAATTGTGTAATTCGATTGATAGTAAATCGTATCGAAAATACATTGCAATTCCTATGCTTTTTCGATACGATTTGATCGAAATCAAGCTACACGATTCCACCCCAGAGTTCAAGTTGAGAATCTGTTTAGTATACTGTGTGATGATATGAATGTTATTTTTCACATTCATTTTTATATACATCCTATCGCTGTTACTGTCAGCCATAATATCATATATATATATTTTTATTTCCTTATAATTTAGGCTCAGTATAAGAGAGATAGTATACAAACTATGAATAGAAGAGAAATTAGAAGCGATCCGCTGTCGGTCTCTGTCTGTATACAAGATAACTCAAAAACGCGTTATCCGATTATGATGAAATTTACAATGTGAGTTGGTTATTCCTTAACTTAGTTTGGTATTGCATTTCAGCAAAATCGACCGAGGGGGGGGGGGCGAAGTTGTTAAGCAAAAACCAGAGTGATCAAAAAGTTTTGTCGTTTTTTTTGCTTATGGTTTTTCGGATTTAATTTGGAAATTTGTGAAGCAATTTTAATTAAATTATTTAAATACGTTGACTACATAAATAGACGATACTATGATAAATTTCAGTAAAATCGGTCTAAGGATAGTGAAGAAAGAAATAGTTGTAGGCAAAATAAGACTGTTCATAACGTTTTTCCGATGTATTTTAAAAACTAATATACCGATTTCAATAAAATTTGCAAAAGGTGTTTATGCTATTAGGCCCTAGTCTATCTATGAATTTGAGTGAATTTGAAAAAAGCGAAATGAAGTTATGGATAAAAAACCTTGAAATATTAGTAGTTTTGGTGTTTCTTTCTCAGAGTTAATTCATTGAACTATACATTTATTAACTACGAATCCTATTTCTACCATAAGGCATCAAAAATCGGCCAATTTTACGTTACTATATGTTTTTTTAATTAGTTTTCTTCTAATCTATGTTGTAACTATCGGGTCCGGGAATTGAAGTGTCCGGATTTCAAAACGCTGTAATTTTTTTGTTTATTGGTCGGTTTTATTAAAATTTTTGGAAATTATAGTATATAATATATAATTAAGTTTACAATTATTCGAATGGTATGTAACCGTCTTTTGTCTTAAGCACCAGCTACAATCTCTTTAAACGCGATGCACACGATGCTCGTACGATGTTTTTGCTTAAACGATTCCATTCACGCAAGTCAAATCATTTTCACCTTGTTGTTTCTTATGATTCTGAAATGTTCAAAATTTTCATTGGAACCTCTCTTTAAACAAACACGATCGTTTTGTTTGTCGAGAAATTGTTCAATGCAGAATATTTTCTCATTTTCTCATTTGGTAAATTACCACGAACGAAGCGTACGAAGTAATTCTTTTGATTGTACAAAAAAATAAAAACACGTCTTTTCACCAACAAATAATTTTTACTACTGACAGACAATATGTCAAGCAACATTCATATCAAATTTTAGTATTGCAAGAGATGTGCGGTTTACATTTGATAGCGATTTGAATTAGATGGACACTTCAATTGCCGGACATGGTTTATAATCCCATGAATTTTAAACATATCCCTCGTAAATTGGATAAAGTAATTTGAAATAAACAATTTTCTTCATATTTTTTCCGTTATCACCGAAGAAAACCGCAATACGCCATATATAAAAAGAAAACCGCAAGTTTTCCTTAAAAACAAGAAAACTTTTACGATAAGAAAAAAATGTTTTTTTACTTTATTTCTCATTTTTTTATTAAAATTCAATTCGTGTTCGTTATTTTTTTGGTTTAAAAACATTTAAATATTAAAAAATGTTTAAAATAATATCATTTAATACAATTTTTATTTTATTATTTTTCATATTTTATTGGTTTATTTATTGTCCATTAATTTGGTATAAAATAAAATCATCATTAAATAAAAATTATAATTTATATTTTATATTTTGGTTTTTATGTTTAATAATTTATTGTATTATAAATTATTGTTTATGGTTTTGTTTAACGTGTAAAAGAAAAAAGATAAAATCGCAGAATCGAAATCTTGAAAAAGGATTAATACCCAAAATGTCGGAATTAAAACGAATTAATTCTTACGAATTCCAAATTAAAACAAGAACAATCGAAACACAAACAGATAATTCATTATTAAATCAATTATTTGATAAAACAATATTGAAACCACAATTTGAATTAAATTTGGATAGTAATTTAATGCCGCCAACGAGGAGGACAAATTCAATAACTTATAACATGTTAAATCGTTTAAAATGTAAAAGTTTCTATGAAAAACATCAAACTGAAAAATTTCTAAGACAAGAATGTGAACACACAAATTCCAACATTGAGGCTCAAAAAAAATTTAAAACAATTTTAATTTTAAATTATGATGGTTTAAATAATTTTCAATTTTCTAATAAATTTTAATCAAAACTTTAGTTGAGTTTTTTTTTGTTTTGGTGCGTGAGTGTTTGGAATTAGATGGTTTATCTGCGGATTTGTTCGCGATATGTCTTTCAAAAAGAACGCCAACAATTGAGAGTGATTTAAGAACGTTTCGTATCTTTGTTCTTCGCACCACAACCAGACGGGCTATACAGAATTTACATTTCAAGTTTCATGAAAATCCAACTATTATTGACCGAATTAGGAACGTTTTACTATATTGGTATCCCGCAACCGCCCAAGGAGAAGCATATCTAATTTTTTAAGTTGACATATTCTGAATGTATATTCCAAGTTTAATGAAAATCAGGATGTTGTTGATGGAATTATTGATGTGGAGAATATCCGATCTTCTCAGTAGGAATATCGAGAATGTAAATACCAAGTTTCATGAAAATCTGACTATTATTAACGTAATTAGGAACGTTTTTAAATAATACATCGGAAAAGTTTAATAGTAAATGCTTCGAATTTGTTTCAGAGTGATGACGTCATTTGCTTAATTCTATGTAATTGTTGTTACACTTTACTCTAATTGGTCGATTTTTTTTATTCTCTAGATTTTGGGTAGTTTATAATTATTATATATTTTATTTGTGTTGTAGAGTATGATTTGGTATTTATATTTCAACGAGATTAGGATGACATCAAAGTTTTGTCGTTTTTCTAAATGGAAGAAAAATTTGAATACAGCAAAATTTCATTTAAATTATTTACATAGATTTGATTAGAGACGATGATACTATGTTGAATTTCGATAAAATCCAATCAAAGGATAAAGTGCAGGCCTGATTAGAAAAGTTTTCTACTTTTTTGTTTCATTTTTGAGATGTACTTCCAAAAATTGATACATCAGTTTGATTAGGTGAATCAGGTGAACATTGGTGAATTAGAACAAATTCCAAGAGGAGGAAACAAAGTTATGAAGAAAAAACATTCAAATACTATTAGTTTGATTGGTTTTGGTCTTTTTCTCAAAGTTAATTTATTGATATATGAATTTGGTAACTATAAATCCATACGAACTCTTCGGACATTGAATTGTCTTCTATAGAATATTGAGAATATCCATTATGTCAAGACATCTAAATGTATTTAATACTTAATATATGGATGGACAGCTGTGTTGATGTGAAAAATATTTGGATGTATATGCTAGGCCCGTATCCGATCGATTGAGTCGAGAAATCAAACACAGGCCATGTATCTTTGGTATTTTTAAATATAGGGGTGGCCGGGAGTCTGTTATGTGGAGCCTGTCTGGAAGAAAATGAGTCAGCTGAACATTTTTGTACCCTCAGTAAGGAGTGGCTAGCTAACTTGGACCTAACTACGGTGCTAATCTTCATTAGAAGAACAAACCGGTTCGGGGAAGAGACCTAGCCTCTCAATCAACCTTTTTAGGAGGAGGCACAATGGGCCAGTTAGGCCTACGTGCTAAGGTCCGCAACTGTGCGGACCCCTCAAATACAATACTTTATAGGTCCTGGATTTGGAAATATACTAATCCAAAACTTATTCTGTTGTTTCTAGGATATTTTAGTCTTGTCCTACAAAAAGTCATGTGACTTGTCAGCGCACCTTCGAATGTATTATAGCTAAAAATATGCCTTCTATAATTTTTATTTGAAAAAACCTATTTTTACTTTATTCTTCAGACGAATGCTGTATCCTACCTAGTCAAGTGTTAATACCACAATTACAATTTGTGACTTCGGTAACATCAATAACATCACCAGTATTACATATGAATTCTTTACCACTTCAGGTAAAATATTTTTTTCTTTTGATACATATTTAAATATCTCCTAATCTCTCGATCTCTCATTTTTCCTTAGCTAACATATCATATTGAACCAGATTGTTTAAAATTTTGGCGTGATCTTCCACCAATTGAAGGTGGCTTATCAAATGATGGAATGGTGGATAGTGTAAGAAATTTATTATTAGGTAAAAGACCAGCTGCTATAAGAAAATGCTTAAGATGTGGAACATGCAGTAGTGTTGGAAGTGTTGCTAAAACTGCTGCTATGAAAGCATGGGAACAAAGATGGGCTAACAATTGTCGGTAAGTGTTTTTTTGTCTTTTGGACTGGATTTTTTTAATTAAATGATTTATTTTTTTTCAGTTGTGGTGGTTTTTGGGTTTTACAAAAAAATTAAAATTTTTTTATATAATTTAATAAAAATTAATATATTAAAATGTGATTTTCTTATAATCCTTAAATGAATGGATGTTGTATATCTGCTCAATAACTCGAAATTGTCTTCATTAATTTCAAAGATTTTATCTCCTATTATCTAGAATAGTGTACATTAGTCCTCCACTACCTTTTGACCTTCACGATACACTTTTACTAGTCCTCCACTATCGTCTCTACACCTTGCGAACATCCATTGAATATCACAAGTGTAAAAATATACAAAAATTAAAATGTTTTAATTATATTCATTTGCTAGCCATAAATACCGTGCATTTACTCCATTTGTAAGTATCGGAACCGCGGCACATTTGATACCATCATGCGACATACCCACTGCGAAACTCTTGGTATTAAATATTAATTAATTGAGGACAGAGAAAATTATCTACTCTAAAAAGAACTTAGTCTATTTTTCATTACAGTATTAATCTTTAAGAAACCAGCGACTTCCAACACGATCGCTGGCTATTTTCTTTATCTTTTCCTTATGGAAAATAGTATCGGGAATGTTGAAAAAGCTGGTAATAGATGCTATTTCGCTAATACAAAGTTAGTCCAATCAATAACTACTATCGAGCCAGACTTAGCTCATAATATACAAGACAAATAGTATACATATGGCTACGTAAAATCTTTGGACATACCCTACTTAATAACAAAAATTACATGTGGGCAACAACCAATAGAACACAAAAAAGTTAACCGGAGAAAAAAGGTCAACCGGTGAGGTTACATATTCCATGATACAGCAGAGTCAGTGACCAACAGACTCTTCAGTTACTCCTTACTTAGCGAGAAGTGAAAGTGAGCACAGTTGTTGTTTACACTCTGTAATATTCTAGCAACTGGTTCAAACCTTCCATATTCAGTACGATGGCAGTCGATCGTGAATAAGCTGACACTTCTTAGGGGGTGCGCGTTAACTTTAAATTATATGCGTTCAAGAAGGCTCGAAAACTCAATGGGACCAACAAGAATTTGATGAATGAAGTCTACGTCAGCTACGTCGTGCCGTTTCTGAAAAGTCTGAAGGTTAATCCCCTTTAAACGATTACGGTAAGGAGGGATATTGATAGCATTGCTCCTGGAAAGACCTCTAAGAGCAAAGCGAACAAATCTACGATGAATAGCTTCAATTCTCTCAATGTGTACTTTATGATACTTAGACCAAACTTGACTAGTATATTCAAGTTTAACATTGATCTGGACACATACGTCTTAAGAATAGACTTAAATGTTCACAAAATACAAATTAAAATCTCTAAATTATTATATATTTCTTTATTTTATTATTATATTAATTATACTTTTTAAATGCTTTGATTACAAAAAGAAAAGAAAAAAACAAAATGATTTTCATTTAACGAAATTGTAAAATTGAAATTCTTAAACCAATAACATCTTTTCCAATTTCACTAATTTCACAAACCGTACATAATTCACCTTTATATTGTGGATCATATGATGCACCACAAAATGAACAATTCACTTCGGGTTTTCCACGGAATATCGGTTTATAACTGATACCACAAATATTGAATGGATTAAATTCTTCATATTGTAATTGATGTTCATCGATTGGTTCTAATTCGCATGCTTGTAGAATTTTTCGTACTTGTTGTGCAACTTCTGGACGTGGTCCCAGCTCAAGTAGACGACGTGCAAATGATGCTGCAGTTTTATAATTTTTCAATTTAAAGAACATATTCAATGCGGTACGTAATGTTAAGATTTGATGGACAGGCTGTAATTTACAATGTGTAAAATATGCAGCCATTTCACAATGACGTTTTTGTTCATCTAATGTAGTTTTTGGAAGACCTTTACGTGTTGTTTCCATTTTTAAACCTATTTTTTTTTTTGGATAATAAAAAAAAATTATTTTTTAATCAATTTTTTAGATTCAATATAAAAAGGAATGCATTGAAAAACCTTGCACTGTTTTGATATAAGAAAACATATAGTAACTGAAAATCGGCCTATAGTCACATTAAATCCGAAAAACCATAAACAAAAAAACGACACCTGATCACCCTGGTTTTTGCTTAACAACTTCGCTCCCCCTCGATCGATTTTGCGAAAAATGTAATACCAACCAAGTTAAGGAATAACCAACTCATATTGTAAATTTCATCAAAATCGGATAACGAGTTTTTGAGTTATCTCCGACTGACATGCAAAAATCGATATAACTTTTGATTCTCTCTACACAACCATACGAAACCTTTCTTCGATGATTATTTGCCTATCCTTCCTTTCTTCCTTCAGATATTTTTTACTAAAACCAAATACCTTTTAATATTAAGGAATATTAGATAGATCCATAATTGCTCCCACATAATAAAAGTAGTGGCCAAATCCGACCAAAAATAGTGCTTAATCTTATGAAGGGTAATAATATTTTCTGCAAGCACTCTTTTTTTTATATTTAATTATTTATAACGAAAGAAGAGGCGACGAAAAGAACCAAACACTTGGAAATACAACCAGGACTAAGGCAAGCCAAAGATCTATCTCCTTGGGGAATACAACTCCAAGAGATTCAAAGCCTTTATTAGCAATAATAAGAAGAATACTAACGGGACACTGCAGACTCAAAGCACACCTTTAAAAACTAGGACTTAAACTAAATAGCAGCTGTAGATTCTGTATAGAAAGTTCCTAGCCAACTTTAAATCATAGTAACAAGACAATAGTTATGTTTTATTTGCAACTTGCTCTGGGGTAGAGCAAATTTTTATATTGAAAATAAAAACAACAAAAGTGCAAATCCTACACTACTTTCAGACCAGGTGTAACTATCACACCCCAAATTAGTTCAGTTTTCTACCATAAAAAGTGTATTAGCTAAAAGCTTCTCATTTCATTACATTGCTTAGCAACTATATAGTTGCTAAGCAACGCTACAAACATTTAAATTAAAGCTTTCTCTTACTCCTGCTCGTTTTATTTGCCACTTACCTTGCTCCAGGGATATGGCAAATAAAACAGACCTAATATCAAAAAGGATACAAAACTTTTCAATGCTTTTCTTATAAATGACCAAAAAGAATTGCATACCAAGAATATATTCTTTACAGATTTTCAATAATTGTTGTGCCTCCGCAATATCTTGTCGTGTATCCACACATAATAATGGAATACTTATTAAAATTAATTGTAATTTTTCAATTGCTTCTGAAAATTTACCACCAGTTGTTAATTGATAACAAATCTAGAAAATAAAATAACCCAAAAAATTATCTAAATTCTTTTTTCTAATAGAAATTGTTTTTTACTTGTAACTTTTGAACTAAATCATTTAATTTAATAGACAAAGAAGGACGACCATTTTTCGGATTTGTTTCTTTAAAATTTCTTTGTGGATAACCATATAGTGATGGTATATTTGGTATAGCAGTAAATGATGTTCTTGATGTCATATAATTTAATGTAAACAATTCTTTAAGTGGTTTAAAATTAACAACACCGATTTGTTCATTAAGCATTCTGTGTGGAGAAAGAAAAAAGAAAAAACAATCTTCATTAACACAAAACAATCTTAAAAGTAATTTCAATTGTTTTTACCTAAAAGCAGTTTCAAATGATCCAGCTTTAATATGATCAATAACTAATGGTGAATTATTTGCCCAATGTTGTAATGGTGATGTACCTTTAGTTGGCATAACATAATAACCATCATCCATATTGCCAGCTTTAATTTTTGATGCTAGCTCAGCTGGTAATTCTAGATCATCATCACCGACATCCCAACCGGGTCCGTCATCTAAAAAAAGAAAACAAAAAAAACATATAGTAACTGATTTTCTGATGTTCCATGGCAGAAATGGGATAGAAAAATTGTTAAAACTAACAATATTTTAAGGTTTTTTCTTCATAACTTTGTTTCTTCTTGTCAAAATTGCCTCTAATTTCCAAATAACCCAGACTCTAATAGCATAAATCTAATCTGCAAATTTTATTCAAATCGGTGCATTAGTTTTTAAAGTACATAAAAAAAACAGACTTATTTTCCCCTAGGATTATTTCTTTCTCCACTATTCTTGGACCGATTTTATTGAAATTTAACATGGTATCGTTAATTTATGTAGTTAACCAATATAATAAATTTAAACAAAATTGCTTCACAAATTTTCAAATTAAATCCGAAAAACCATAAGCAAAAAACAACAAAACTTTTTGGTCGCCCTGGTTTTTGCTTAATAACTTCGCTCCTTTCGGACCGATTTTGCTGAAATGCAATACCAAATCAAGTTAAGGAATAACCAATCCACATTGCAAATTTCAACAAAATCCGATAACGCTTTTTTGAGTTATCTTGTACACAGACGGACGGACATGCATAAATCGATATAAATTTTCTACACAAACGTTTCTGAATTACACACTTATTCATAAAACTAATATACCCTCCGGTACTGTCTGCCATAGGGCTTCAAAACAAATATAATAAATTTAACTTTAAAAATAAAAAAAAACTACATATTCTTACTTTCTCCAGCTTCTGTATCAAGTGCATCTTTCATATCATCATCACCATCTTCATTATCAAGTAATAAATCAGCATCAGCACCCCAACCATCAGCATTACTATCATCAAGACCAGTTTCATTAATTTCTAATGCTTTTTGTGCATTTGCAACACCTCTTGTTACCATGGCACCTTCAAAGAAACCTTTTGATACCGTCAATAGTGGCCAATTACTTTCAGCTTGTTGAATTGGTGTTGGTGGTTTTAAAAATTTCGCATTTTTATTAATTTGCGGTAGATCTTTACCATCTTCTGAGATTATTTCTTTTAAATGTTCAGCTTCATCATTTAAACCATGTGTGGCAGCTGTTAAATATGCTAAAGATTTTTGTCCACAATTTTTTAAAATATTCACACGTTCTCTAACATCACCCAATAATAATGCACCTTGATATTGTGCTGATACATCTTTACGGATTTCAGCAATTTTATTCATTTTTTTCAGTTTCTCTAAATTACCAGTTATCAAATATAAAAATGATAATTTATCGAAATTCTTAGTACGTTGATAGCACATTTCAACAACTTGATGATTCCCTTGAAATAATGCCGCTTGTCCTAAACGATCCCAACAATCTTTATCATCTAATGCTTTCGCGGCTTCCAATGCTATCTCAATATTACCACATTCTAATGCTAAACCGAAACGTGTTTTTTCATCTTTAACAAAATGTAATGCAACTTCTGGATAACCTTTTTGTTGTAAATATGCTATAATACTTTGTCCAACTAATCGGGCATTACGTACCATATGTAAAACTTCTTCATATTTACGATTTATTAATGCCAATTTAAATTTATATTCAGTTGGATCAATATTTAATACTCTTGTACGACATTCACGATCTAAACATATCACTTGATTACCTTTTATACGTGTTATATAAATTGGTAAATCTAATGTTCGTATTATACCATGATCACCATTTGTTATAGCATATTTAATATGATTACTTGTTGTATAAATAAAGATACCAGAATCATCCCAAGAACCAGATTTTACACGGGTATTTTCTTGTATTGTACATAAATATTGTAAACGTCGATCACATATTGTTACGGAATGTTTACATAGAAGTGCTACCAAAGACATATCACCAGACCAAACAACGTAACGACATTTTGGTAATTTAATCTAGAAAAGAAAAAAGAAAAAGATAAAATATCTTTAGAAACTTTAGAAAGCCTGGTGGGGCCCTAATAGCTTCAAATTTCGAATGTAAAATTGTATTCGCCATATCAAAAAAAAAAAAACGAAAAAACTATATGGACAAGATTATTTTTTTCCAAACAACTATTTCTTTTTTCATAATCCCAGGATGGATTTTACTTAAACTAAACATACTATCGTCTATTTATGTAGTTAACCAATATATTTAATTTAAACAAAATTGGTTCACAAATTTTCCAAATAAATCCGAAAAGCATAAAAAAAAAAAAACGACAAAATTTTCTGGTCATCCTGGTTTTTGCTTAATAACTTCGGTTCTCTTGGTCGATTTAGCTGAAATGCAATACCAAATCCAGTTAAGGAATAATCAACTCACATCCTAAATTTCAACAAAATCGGATAACGCGTTTTTGAGTTATCTTGTACACGGACGGACATGTATAAATCGATATAACAACCATACCCTTGAAATCTTTCTACGATGATTATTCGGCACAATTCGACTAGGGAGTAATTCGGCTGGGACAATTCGACTAGGGAACAATTTAATTCAATGCATTTAACATCGTGCACGAGTTAATTTTTTTTTGTTTCCGAGTAGAATTGTCCGATTCGAATTGTGCTGAGTTAAATTGTGCGTAATCGAATTTCTCCAGTCGAATCGGCCGGTTACCATTATTTCTTCCTTGTAGTAACGTTGATAAAATAATCGTTAAAAGACCCACCGTTTCATATTTAAAGAATTTTTTTTTACCAATGAAACGGTTCATAAAAAGAATAGTTTAAAAGCCCGAATTTATTAGCTAACAAGTCTTGCTGTTTCAGTATTTCAATCCTCTACATAAAAAACGAATCCATATTGATCGAAATTAAATCGTAAATGATCGCGTAAAGCAGCCTTTAAACGAAGAAACACATCCGCAAAGACGTAGTCAAGCCTGTTGCTAACCACACCACCAAGTATTCAAAGTCGTTTTAATTTTTCGACAACCGTACGCATGGACGATGTGACTACAACATATTAAAATGATAAAACTTAATCAAAATTGACAACAGCCCGTATATACAGTGTCACAGCATGTTTCCTCCGATTAAAGTCTGCTTAAAATAATGCCTCTTAAATACGATCTTACTACTATTTTATTGTATTTTTTTTTCTAACTTACACAACCGACAGCAACAAGTCTTTGAACTTCATATAATGTAACACATTCTGGATCACGAATTAATAACATTCCAGTACCAGCATAAAAGATTTCTTCACAAAATGTTGGAATTTTTTTGGTAACTTCATTTTTAAAATTTTTAATAACCAATTGATTATTACGATCTAATACAGCGAAACGATTACGTGCCACCCAAATAGCAGTTATACCAGATGAACGTTTACTTTCTGATTCGGATTGTGATGTTGTATCACCATCTTTTGGTATTGTACATAAATCATAAGTACTATTTTCTAAATTACTAGTACGTGTACATAATAGTACAGCATTTAATGCTGGATTATATGACATACTATATACTGGTGATTTACTAGTACCACGTAATTGCATCACAACAGTATCTTTAGTTGTTGTAAAATCAAGTTTCCGCAAGAAACGTTCTTTAACATAATATAATATGTTACCATGTACTGCATATGCTGGTCTTTCACGTTCCAATTTAAAAACGACCATTCCTAAAAAATAAAGAAATTCAAGAAGAAGAATTTAAGAATTTATTAAACAATTTGTATCTTATTAATAAATTACCAGCATCATGACCAGCTGCAAATAAATTCAATGATGGATGTGCTGCTAATATCCAAAATCTTTCACCATCACGTCGGAATGTATATAAACATTGTCGTTTTGTCATATCCCAAACACGTATACTTTTATCTTCACTATTTGATACAATTAAATCTTGTCGTGGATGAAATAATACACATGATACATTATTATAATGACCACGGCATGTATCAACTTCCCATGCTTTATATTCATTCATACGCCATAATTTTATTTGACGATCATCAGCACCAGATACAATTAATGGTAAGGTTGGATGAAAACTAGCCCAATTAACACCACGATCATGTCCTTCGAGAACATGTTTAACAACAGCATCAGCTTGTCCAAATAGATCTGTTGATCCGGGATTTTTTAAATGATCATCAAGACCACCAGGTCCAGGTGCAACATTCTTTTTACGTAAACCTATTATTTTTGTTTCGTTTTTATTTGTGGCAGCATAGAAAATTAATGTTTGTAAAGATAATAATAATAAAATTTATAATATTTATGCTAAAAAATATAATATTTGAGGCAAAAAAAGAATAATAAATTTAACTTAAAATATTATCCAATAAAAATTTGATACAAAATAATCCATTTTAGTGTTTTTTATTCGATTCAAAATGGAAAATTAAAACTACCTTCGCGGGAAACTCCACATTTTTGTGGTTTAATTTGAAGGAAAATGCAACTGAAACTCATCGATGGATAGAAAAAAGCTTATGGCGAAGATTCTCCATCAATTTCAACGTGTGAATTTTTGGTTTAGACGATTCAAAAATGTAAAACCTAATATACATGAAAAGAAGGTATTTTGTGGGACGACCAGATGGGTGTTGTCTACTACATGAACTTTCGAAAACAGTTTGAAACAGTCATTTCTGATCGTTGCAGATAATAACTGATCAAATTGAATCACGCTTTAAAGGAATATCGACCAGAATGGACTTGTAGACACGTTAAAATGATTTTGCAGCATGATAACTCTAGGCCACATGTTGCTAAACCGGTACAGGAAAGTCTTGCCTGGGAAATGCTACACAACCCGCTGTATTTATCAGACATTACTCCCTACGCCTCTGCCATTTGTTTTGGTCGATACAACATGACCTTGCTGATACACACACATGCTTAACTGTGAAGAAGTGTGAAAATGGCCCGATAACTGGATTCCTTCAAAGGACGAAGAATACTTTCAGCGCGGAAACGGTGTCCTGCTTGAAAGATGGACAAAAGTCATTACTAATAATGGAAAACTATTTGATTAAACTAAAACAAAATGTTCATACAACATAAACGCGTTGTTTTTGACGAAAAAATTGTTTTAATCATATGAAAATGCAATAGTTGCTACTCCTCCTCCTATAAAACTTGGAAACAGAGCTCAACCGATTTCCATCAAATCTATATTATATTTGTGAACTTTGTCTTTATGTACGGAGTTGGCTCCTAAACGGCTGGACCGATTTGAATGAAACATGTCTCCAACGTTTATTAGCTCCACAGCGGGCTGTTTATATAAATATATGATATATCAAATTTGCCAAACAAACTTTTAATGACCACAATTAATAAAAAAACGAGATAATTTCTAATATATTTATCGCAAAAAAAGTGAAACATGGTAAGTGAGTTCATATGGTTCACTGTCAACAACTACATCAAAAGTGGGCGGGATTTGATTCATGGCGCCGCCCATTATTAATAAATTTTTCTTAAGATTTTAATTAGAACAGTGTAATAAACTCTTTTTTTTATGATTAAAATTCATTTTAAGCCCGAACAGGGTCGAATATTTTGCTACCTTGGTATACGCGTATATATACCGATCTAATTAAGAAAATACGGTACTTTTTGAAAGAATTGTTCAAGCTGTTTTCGAGTTATTCAAAATCCTCAATTTTTTTTTTTTAGCTGGTTATCTGATCCCATTATTTACAAATCAGAAAATTCCAAATGCATTTAACACTGACGAACTCTGTCGTAAACACTGACAAAGGTATTAGACTTTGCTGACATCACTGCCATACAAAAACTGACCAAAAAAAACCATAATAGTGTAGCTTAAGTATTTTGAAGAACAGAAAAACATAAAGGACTAGGCGGGTAGCTCTGTAACCAATTTCTTATTGTCTGTCCGGATTTTGATTTTTGGAGTCTTTTTCTCGTTTTACTTATTCTTTGACTTTGAATTTAAAAATACTATATCAAATCTTTATTGGACAACACCACTAAATATTATGAATATGTATTTCTTTTTTTTTCTAGAGGGGGGAAAAACCAAATTAGAACCCATGGGCCAATCATTTATGCAACAAATAAATAAAAATAAAAAACATGCTGATTGTTGCCTCTTTTTTATTTGATCATGCAAAGTATTTACCAAAATTATAGTCTTTACCAAAACAAAAAATTGCACTCTTTAGTTACTAATTCCTTCTAAATCTAATAGCGCGTTTTCGTTTCTCCAATTTCACCAATACTATTTATCAAGAAAGGTTAGAAGAAAAAAATTGTTAACTTCTTAAAATTGTCGTATTTCATTTCTGAGCTAAAATTAACCGAGAATGTAGAATTTTCTGCAAAGAAATTCTGACCCTTAAAATCATAACCTATCCCCTTTTCTTTAGTGCAGTAGTTAGATTAATTTCCCATTCTAGAACACCTCCCATACCTATTTCTATTAAGAATTTTAGTATCCGGAGTGAGTCAAGAGATTGTATCTCAATTGAGGAGGATCAGTATGCCCCCAGATGTTTAAATTCCCATTCTAAAGCAATTCATCCAGTCATACATAAATGGGAGTAAAAATAATACCATCTGTAGTTCGAATTTTTTTCGTTTGATTCTACTTAAAAAAAAAAAATTCAGAATTTATAGAATTTAGGTCAGAATTTTCATGCGAGAGAAACGAAAACGTCTTAAGGCAGTTTTATTTTTATATATACGACTAAATAAAGGGTGGTACTTTTTTCAATCGGGATTTTTTTTACACATCACACGTGAATAATCTGAAAATTGCATTGTTTGGGCTGATGAACAACCCAAAGAGTAATCAAAAGCTACCGTTACATCCAGAGAAATGCATCGTTTGGTGTGGTTTATGGGCTAGCAGAATCATCGGTTCATATTTGTTAAAAAATGAGAATTTCCGTAACGTAATCGTCAATGGCACTCGCGCTGTCCCGCCATGTGAAACGAAATATTTGCTACATGAAATTCAAGCTCGTAATATCGGTGATATCTGGTTTCAACAAGACGTAGCTACTAGCCATACAGCGTGTGGAATAATATGAACATGTTGTAAAATCATTTCGGTGAGCTACTGATTACAGGTTTTTGGACCGGTGAATTGACTGCCTCGACCCTAGATCGTATGATATCACAACTCAGGAATATTTTCTTTGGGGGTCAAACATTACTGCGCATTACGGGACATTTCTTGTAGCATGTCTTCACTATTTTTTCATTTTAATGTAATTTTGAATGCCTGATGAGCTTTTTTGGGTGTCATTTCAAGATGCTTTTCGTTAGCCGCACTTGGATCCTGTATGTGGAAATGGGACTCTCGTGTTTGGCGAAGTTATAGCGCGTTATAATATATCAATGAAAGAATGAACACGGTTACACATTTCCCATATTTCGAATTGGTTTTTTCTACGCACCTGCGTCACAGGGGAGTTTATTACTCGCGTTGTAATCCTCGAACAAGTGGTTCAAAAAATTGACCTATAGAATAGACCAACTAAAGCGTAGCTGCGGTGGTCAACATTTGAATGACATAATCTTTAGAAAAATGAATAGTATCGATTGTTCTTTCGGTTTTTAATAAAGTTTTCATTCATCACATTCAGTTTTATGTGTTTTATTTCGAAATATTTTCCTGAACCTCACTCGTTCTGCAATCAAATCAAAGTCTAGGAACAGATTCAAAGCTACATCACATATTATCTTGTCCAGATACAGAATAACCAGATTCTTCCGTTCAAATATTTAAATTTCTCGTAGTGTTCCGTCGTAGGAAAACTTCAGGAAACGCTGGTGATTATCGCATTCAACAGAGAAGTGCATTTTTTTCTTTTGATATGACATATAACTTGTCTTTAAGATCTTAGAAATTTTATATATATATACAAACCTTTTAGTAGGTTTTCTTTTGTACATTAGTTAGTATATAAGAAGAAGAAAAAAAAAACTAAGATCAAAGAAAAAAGAGTTAGTCAAAAGCCAAAAATTAAAAAAAAATGAATTCAAAATTAAGAAATTTATGTAAAAAAAAAAAAACAAAAACTAAAAAAAAAAATAACGCCCATTTTTTTTTTCTTTCTTTTTACTTGTTTTTGTTCCAATTTGGTCCTACCTTTCATTCCATCTCGGCTAGCAATACCTGAGATGTCCCAAACACGTACAGTCTGATCTAATGATGCTGATACAATTTGATCTTCACTTGGATGAAACATTGCACACATAACATAATGATTATGTCCAGTCAATACACAAATACATGTTCTTGATTGCCAATTCCATATACGGATTGTTTGATCATCGGATGCACTCAATATCCATGGATATTCATGATGAAATACTGTTGTACGAACATAATCAAGATGTGCTAGTAATGTGAAAATGCATCTTCTTTGTTTATAATTCCAAACCTAAAATTAAGAAAAAGAATCAAAAGTTATTATACTAAGAAATGTCTCAAAGAATTAGCCTGAAGAAATTAGTCTACCAGAAATATCTCTATCTCACTCAGATAGGTATGGACGCGTTATTCTCGGCAACTGTGTACTCGGAAATAGTCAAAGGCTATCACAAACTGTTGAAAACACTATACGCTTAGAATAATGTGTGATTATGGTGGAAGCCAGCTCAATATGGAATTTTTAGGGTAACGAGTCGGCAGACAGGTTAGCCAAAGAAGGCAGTTCAGAAAACGAAGTAGTTGATTTACTGGCCTCCTCTTTTCGCGTATAAAATACGAATCAAGGATAAAATTATCAAGAAAGCAAACACACACTGGTGTAATACAAGTAGACATAATCAGGCTTGGACTGGCCCACCGGAACGAAGGAAAGTTTCACTGTAGGCCGGTCGCATTGTGCGATAGTGGGCCGGTGAACAATAATCGACCGTTGCTTTTTTTCAGAGAAAATGGGCCGGTATTCCCGGTGCAATTTGCATAGCCAGTCCAACCCTGGGCATAATATAGCTAGATCAAAAGAAGTTAGCTCTCATAATCGACATGAATAGAGATAAGTTATGTACGCTAATTGGGATATAAACGGTTCCACTACCTTCTAAGGAAACATGTTAAAAAGACTAGGATTGGTACACCAGAGCGATCTCTACCGGTACAAAATATACTGCTATAAAAATAGCCAAACTTTTACACGTTAGGCGTTTGGTTTAAGCTGTGATTAATAATGGACGGATTAATCGTATTTTGGACACTAATAGGTTGATAATTGGATTATAATTCAGACAACAAGGAAACTGCCAAACCTATTTTGGAAACCAATTTATCATTGTGACAATCGAATTTGACAATTTTCCTATAAAGGAACTTGAAACCAAAGGTTTTGGACATAAAAGAGTGCTTACAGAAAAGATGAATTACTATTAAAAGATCTCACACGACCAAAGTGCAATTATTTTTGGATGGTTTTGGGCCCTGCATATTATCCGGCAACAACGTTAATTAACGAAATTATTTCCATTGATAAAAAAAAAATATGAATCAAGATAATATGTTCCATGACTACGTCGCATTGAAAGATATTTGGTTTTAGTAAAAAAAATATTGTTTAAGGAAGGAAAGATAGGTGAAAAAAATCACTACCAAATCTTGCGATTATGAAATTCAGGTAGCCACAAAAGTGACCAACGAAATTTAGGCACAAATCATTTTTAGAGCATGTTCATGTACGAATAATTAGGTGGCAAACATGTTTCGAGTTAAAGGAAAGAAGGAATTTGAATTGCCTTGAAAAAGAGCACAGAATATAATAGTTTAATTTGAAAAAGCCTCCAATAAGAAATTAGGATTTTTCATAAATCCGTGACTTGTTATTTACCTTAATTTTGAAATCATCACCGCCCGAAACAAATAAAGGCTGTTGACAATGAAAACAGACACTTCTTACAGGACCATCATGTTCATCGAATTTCTCCAATAACGTATGCATTCGATAATCCCATAATTGAATAACACCGCTATGCAAACTATAAAAAATATTATGAAATAAATATTTTAAATTTCCATTGCTAAAAAAAAAATGAAAAAAAAAATGGTTGTAACCTTGCTAATATCCATGGCCGTTTAGGATGAAAGGATAAACCTTTAACTCTTGCTGATTTCGATTCAAAATTTGTTAACATTATTTTTTGATAGATATTCTTGTTTTATAGAAAATTATATTTTAAGTTTTTTCTCTCTGCCAAATATCGAAGAATTTTTCTTATAAGAAAAAAAAAACAACAATTCAATACCGACACTGACTGACCACGTCATGAGATGTAACTTTGACAGTTGGCAGAGAGTATCGAAAAAAAATATTGTTAATTTCAAATACCGGAAATTGCGGAATTAAAATTAAAGACAAAAATATTTTAATATTATTTTTATTAAATAAATACATTTATAATATTAAAATATTAAACATATATTATTTATGTTAAAAAAATATTAAAATATTTTTACATTTTAAAAAAAAAAATTCTATTTTTTTGGTTGTCAGTACTGTTTATTTCGATACTCGTAGAATTATTTTTTCCGATGAACAGGAAGTTATGAAGTTGGTTATCTACTCTTTCCCTTTCTTTTGCTACTTCCTTTGTAAAGTGTACTAGTGTAAAAATGTCTAAAAGAGGTAATTTCATTTTAAAATCGATTAAAATCATTGAAATAAAATTAATTTTACAAACATCGTAATTTCTATATTAACGATGATTATAAAATTGATAAAATAAAGTTAATATTTTTCGAAAAAAAAACAAAAATAACTTATGTTTATGTCAATTTTCCAGGACGTGGTGGTTCAGCCGGAGGTAAATTCAGGATTTCTCTTGGTTTACCAGTTGGTGCTGTTATGAACTGTGCAGATAATACAGGTATATAAATTAAACATTTTTTTTTTTTATAAAATAATTTATTAATAATATAATTTAGGTGCCAAAAACTTGTATGTCATTGCTGTCCATGGAATCCGAGGTCGTTTGAACAGGCTTCCAGCTGCCGGTGTTGGTGATATGTTTGTTGCAACAGTTAAAAAGGGTAAACCAGAACTCCGGAAAAAGGTTTGTTAAGCGGTTTTCATACGGAAGGGAAAATGTAATGAAAACTATTATTTGTTTATTTTTTTTTAGGTAATGCCTGCCGTTGTAATTCGCCAGAGAAAACCATTTAGAAGGCGTGACGGTGTTTTTATATATTTTGAAGATAATGCCGGCGTTATTGTAAATAACAAAGGAGAAATGAAGGGATCCGCTATAACAGGTCCAGTCGCTAAAGAATGTGCTGATCTGTGGCCTCGTATTGCTTCGAATGCGAGTTCAATTGCTTAAAATTATTTTTTAAATAAATATTCAAACACAAAAATCCCAAAAAACAAAACAAATAATCATTCTTTTATTTATTTTTGTGAGTTTGTTTTTCTAATTTTCTTAAAAGAAGTGGATCTCTTTTCTAGCATCTGTGGTTTTACTTCCAATAGTTTTCCAGTGTGGTAACGGTCGGATCTTATTAGAAGTGCATAGAACAGCCGGAAATTAGGAAGAATCGTCTAATTGCGTGTTAAACGCGACAGGAAAGATGTAAGGTTCTTGTTAGGTGAAACTTAAGACGTCATAGGGTAAAACTGATAATTTACGGACATTTAAAGAATTCTGCACAATTGTGATTGATTACCGACTTTGGTCATTTCGGAAAGTGAAGGCATAATACGGCTTCTTACTTTGAAACTGTCAGGCCAATACTTCTTGTATCAAATTTATCACATTTAAGCGGCAAATTGTCTTACGAAATGTATGATAAGGATAATTGTCGTTTTATAGACTCCCACTTATTGATTCAGGGCCCGTATTTGGTTCCTTGACTCGATCTCGATTTCTGTTTCGAAATACCAAATTTCTATTATATCGACAAAAACTTTAAAAGGGTTTTTGTCAATCCGATAAATCTAGTTGATAAACCTAATACGGGCCCTGGTTAATTAAGGTTCACACTTTAAAAATAGTTTTAAGGATTAAATCTCTTGTGTCTTGTCTACTTTTTAAAAACCTTGTCAAAAATTGTCGATCTGACTACCTATTCTCAACATTAACTCTAGAGGTGGACAACATTCTTTCCTTTAAGCATAATTAAACAATATTTATTATAATTATAATCTTCTGAAATAAGAAAAGGTTTATTATTTTGTAATTTATATAAAAAAAAAAAATACATGTCAGTTAAATTTTCTAAAGTTTTCTCAGACACAAATGATACTTTTACCCTATTTGATTGTTTTTCTCTTTTAAAATTTAAAATTCTATTTCTTTTTAATTAAACGACATTTTAAATTCTTCTTTTTTTTTAATTCAGACTTATAATTATTTTTTTTTTTTTAATAATTATTCTCTCATTTTAAATTTAATTATTTTCTGAACGTCGCCCAATTTTTTATATATTGAGCTATTCATATCTTATACAAAAAAAAAAAAACCCAATTTGCTTAAAAAAATATTTCTATACAAAAAAATAACTCTCCAAAATATATGTTTTCATGATGTCAAATATGGGGCGCTTTCAAAAGTTTTTAGTATAAGTAAACTTCAAAATGGCGACCAGTGACGACGAACCAATGCATCTTTATGAAGTTTTTCAAAATTGTTTTAATAAAATTGCAAATAAACAACCTGGTAAGTTTAAAGTTAAAAGTGTAAACAAGTGTTTTAATAATTTAATAAAATCAAATTCATTATAATTCGTTTGTAAATTTTAAATTGAAAAAAAAAATTTGTATCAAAAGAATTCGCGTTGCGCGTGAGGTGTATATGTGTGTGTGTGTGTATATATGTGTGTTATTCATCCATTTTTTTTTATGTTTAAAATTCAAACAAAAAAAAAAAAAGAAGAAAAGAAAAATAAGCAAATTGAAAAATTTCAAATTTAATTTTAGTGAAAATGAAGTAATTTCTTGGATTTTTTTTTTTAATTTTCTTTGTGGATAAAAAAAAAATAAAATGACAGTGCAAAAGGGAGACACAAACATATTTACCAATTTGGGCTATAATTTTTTTTATGAGAGTGTGTGTGTGTTTTAAAAGAGGAGCAGTGGCGTTTTTTTTATATTTAGTTTTTTTTCCCTTTTACATATTACAAAAGGAATAAAGGAGAAAGAAAATAAGTGTAAAGTGAAAAACTCAAGAAAATAGGGGAGAGTTTTAAAAAGAAATAAAATTTTGTAGAAAAAAAAATGCATGCATTTTGAAATTCTCCACAAAAAAAAAAAAGAAATAAATACAGACATAATTTCTTATTGGATGTGTGTGTGTGTGTGTGCGAGTGTTTTCATTGTTTTTGTTATTTTAGTGTTTTCTCGCAGATTGAATTTTTTTTTTTTTTTTTTTAAATTGGATGCTTTTTTTTTTTCCTTTCATTTTTAAATTTTTTTTTTTTTGATTTTAAAAATTTTATTATTTATTAATTCAAAAAGAAAAAGAAAAATTTAATTTAATTTAGAAAAAATTTTTTATTCAATTTCAAAATAAAGGGCGAAAGAGATGAAGAAAAAAAAAAATTAATAAAAAATTAACAGCGTTGCCATTTGTGAGTACTAAAAAAAAAAAAAAATAATAAGGAATACAATTTCAAATGGGGAAGAAAAAAAAATTGTAGTTAATTAAAAAAATTAAATTTGTGAGAGAAAAGGAAAAATAATGACAACAAAGAAAAATGATTTATTCTTTTGGATATATTATTTTTTTTTATTAATTCGAATATATTAAAATTTGTTTGGGAAAAACATTTTGCTGGGAGCTTTTTTTTTTTAAGCAAGGAAAATATGAAGGCTGCTTTTTTTTGTAAACAATTTTTTTTTTTTTTTGGGACACCGAAAAAGTTTAGTGCAAATTTTGATGAAGAAAATACTTTTAAAATCGTTTTTGATGAAATAAAAACAAATTTAATATTTGTAAAATGTTTTCCGCAATTAACTTGTTGATCATTTTTTTTTTGTATTTAAAAAATCACTGTAAAGTCACGATTTTGTGACCATTCACTAAGCCATACTTCGTATTTTGTGCACCTCATCAGTCAGATTTATCTTTTCTAGGGGCCGCAGGGACCACATATCCCATCTTGTCCCTAATTTACTAGGTACCGATTTGACTACTTTTTTTAATTTTCGTATTTTAATCCTTCTGATCAAAATTATCTCCCACTAAAGTCCGGCTTATCTATTTGATATACTTGAGTTTGGGCAATGTTGCCGTACCAGAAACCTGGTTGCACCTCTCGTTTTATCGCTGCCAATGGACCGTTCTTTTCATGCCAGGGCTGTTTGCCGAATCAAGCAAGTTTTGTACCACTTTAGCAAGTTTCAAAGCCCCATGTGCAGCAACTTTCTTAAAATTTTCTAATTCATCCTCTTAACACTTGCTCAGTTTGTTTTCTTCACCTTCTCCTATTTCTTCTTTTTATCCTGCCTTATAGTCTGTTGCCCGTCTTCTTCCTATTTTTCTTTTTCTTTTATATTCCTCTGCTCGGTGTTCGGTATTGGTTTCAAAGATGGAATTCTCGGATCCCGCCACAAATTACCTGCATTTTTATCTTTCTATAGTTTCTATTCTTGGGCATTGATGGGAACGGGTACATGCAATTTCTGATGTCCTTAGTCTTAAGTTAGTCTTTCTAATTTTTATTTTTTTTTTTTTTAAAGTACAATATGTAAATAATATCTCTTGAATTTTATTTGTTTTGCCACTGTTCCTGAACTCTATCTAATACAATTTGTATAAGGATTTTAATCCTTTTTTGTATATCTTAAATAATTAATAAATAAATAAATAAATAAATAATTCCATGTATTCAGAAATTTACTAAATTTATGATTTATCAAAATACTAGTTAGATTTGCCCGTCAAAGGTAAGATAACTTGTACTGTAGACCTTTGAGATCTATTGTACCGGATTTTCTTCAGTTCAGTAGTTTAGTTAAATTCCAATTCGAAAACATCTCCATCTCAATCTTTTAGGAATTTTATTAGCCGGTGTTTATCAAGATGTTGGTATCTCATTTGCCAGATGTCTTCTCCTTCTACAAAGTAAGAAAAAATGTGCATTGGAGTCTCTTCATATCACCCTCACAAAATCTGTAGATATTATTTAGTTCAAGTCCTAGTTTTTTTTTTGAGATATGTGCTGTTAGTATTCCGGACAGTACTCTCTTATAATATTTCAGTTTTTGTGTTGATAAGGGCTTTAAATATTTTGGAGTTATACTTCCCAAGAAGATTCCTGGTCTTGCCTTTGCCCTGGTTGTTCTTCTTAATGGTTGGTTGGTTCTTTCTGTTGTCTCTTCTTTCGTTTAAGATTTCTTGGATTATGTGTGAAAAAAGTTCTGGTATTGCGAAGGGTGTTTTTGTCTCTTTTCTTGAGCCCGTTGATCAGCTTTTTCATTACCTTCGATACATATATGGCCCGGTATCTAGTTACCCTGTACTGTCAATCCCTCTAAGGAAAGAATAACTAAAAAGAACAACTAGAAATTGACTATAGTAGATACTTAACTAATGAATCTGGATAAAAAGGTGCAAGATTTGATGGTAGCTTGTAAGGCAATCTAGAATTCAATTGTCCTTGCCATTAAATGTCGATCCATTGCTAACGCGAGGAGATATACGAGGAAGAATAAAGTTTCTTGTCCGGAAAAATTCATCATATTCCAGTGAATCAAACAAGTAGAAGGTTGGCATTTATTTTTTTTTTTTAATTATTTTAAAGAGATAATCGAAAAGGATGGATTTTGAACCATAAAAATCCTATTTGTGTTTACATGAAAACTAGAAACTCTTTGAAAACTAGAAAAATATTGCAGTAAATCCTTTACAGTTGATAATTTGGCGAACATTCGACACTTTTTTCAGGAGTCCCTTTTTCGTTTACAAATTATTTAGTTACCTTTGTTGTCTATCTTTTGGCAAGTTGCAAGGAATTTTACTAATAAACCGGAAGTTTAAAACCCACTTTTTTCTTTAGTACAGTAGAGCACCTCCTTCAGGCCTATTTTTCTAAGAAATTTTAGTATCCGGAGTGGGTTAAGAGACTGTATCTCAGTTGGGGAGAAGCCAGTATGCCCAAGAACTAACTTTGTTTCTTTTATTTATTTATTTACATTTTATCAAAATAGAAATAAAAGTACAAAGAGTAAATGTGCTGAATTGCAGCCGGTTAACCTAATTGTGGCCATTCTATCAAAGAAAAAAAAAGCCTTTGTCGTCTAAGGTTCTTAATTGGATCAACATTAATTACCCGATCCATTGAAAGAGACTATTACGTGGTTTTTGGTCAGAAAATCAGATCACCGGCCTTACTCTATGCGTTCACTTTGTATCAATTAAAGAAAACTTTAAAAGTGTTTGAGTTTGTTACATTGTGCCGAAGGACGTTTTCAATATCCTTAAAAAATTTTCGCAGGGACCATATTTGGCTTTTCGACTCACCCGATTGAGAAACCAAATACAGGTCCAGGTTTTACTGTACTACTTTTTGATCTCACTGAATTCATTCATTCTGAAGAATAGATTAGAAGGTAATATCTGTATTTGTATTTCTAGAAATCTTTATGGTAGAACTACCCTGGATCGCCACTACTACAATTCAAATTCAAAATAGACAGAATATTCTTAAGACATGTCCAGACTAAACGAGAGAGCACATTCTTTGCGATCACTCAATTGGTGTGGACACCTTTGAGAGCGAGCAATAGTATGTTCGCTAGCATTCACTAATGATCCATGACGAGTTGGAAGATCAACGAATTCGTAAGTTCTTGTTTTTTCAATTTGGACCAAACACTAGTATGTGTTTACAAACATCAGCGAATTCGAGCGAATGCTTGCAAATACCTGCTATTGCTGCCTTCTTTGGTCTGCACACGTCTTTAGAATTTAAGATTTGTTATTATAGTATTTAAAACCAATAAAGTGTGACCTTAAAACAACTTTTTTGGTATGGAAAATAGTATCACAAGGATTCACTTTTGAGATTAGATTTAGATATGATTTTGACTAGTGACTGGTCATCTATCAAAAGCACTTCAATTGAGATCTGAACTGAAACAAGATACGATGAAAAATTAAAATTAATTTGTTATAATACAGTAATTTCGACCCACCTTGTGTTGTTATGAATAACATCTTGATTATGATCCTTAAACTCTTAACTGGGTAAGACGAAATATTTAGTCATAATCACGATGGACAAATTTTAAAAGTAATATGTCCAGCACATTGAGTTTTAGATTAACCTGAACCTGAACTGCTGTTCTACATTCCTGTTGTGTGCATTTGAGTATTTTACATTTTAGTAATTTGTCTGTTGTTTGTAATTTGATGATTGGTTTCTTTTTCATCTTCTTGAAAATATATGCTAAAAGTTATCTTAAGAAAGAATTTCCCCCAGAGTGACGATGAAATAATGGTACTCTGTCGTCGGGTATGTAAACAACGTCGAATTTGTGAATAACATTAGCAGCTCGGAAGAAAACGATAACTGGGATGATGCGGAATCAAAAGAAGATGATGAAATATTTGATATTGTAGAGTCAAGTGTTGTTTGGAATCGGAATCAGATGAATGGGAAATGTAACATTCGAATTGTAGTCAGAAAATATGTAGATAGACTCTAGACAACAACTGCTATCACAGAACGTCCTTCTTTGACTCCAAAACCATCTCTAGATTGAATGAAACGAGTTATTTTGATGTGACTCAAAGTTAATTCGCTTACTAAGAGATTATTAGGTCATTACGAGCTGTAGTGTGCATATTTCTACATATTTTAACTAGTTTTTACCTTTAATAGACTCGTGACGAACGGTTATTGGTTAAAATATGGTAGATCGGAATTAGGAAGACTCAAATTTACGTCACTAGTACTATGTTAATTTTAAAAGGTTAAAAAAAAGCCAGAATACTTATGATTATGTTTAAGAATCGACTCCTGTAATTCGATTGAGACTAAATCGAATCGAAAATGTATTGCGATTGCTATACTTTTTTGGATACGATATATAGGTCAAAGCGAGTTACATGATTCCACTTCTGGTTTAAGGTTAAAACAATTCGATAGGCTACGTTTACACCGAGACTTAAAAAGAGACTTAAGTGCTTAGGTCGACCTAAATATGACGGTGTAAACACGCCCAAAGTAACTTAGGTTAGGTCACTTAAATTGCAGACTTACCTTAAATTTAAATCGACTTAAGAACTTTTGACAGATAACAGCTGATTTCTTAATATCCGAGTTCTATAAATGTTCACATATGACGTTGTTTTAGACTTAGGTCTAGTACGGTGTAAACACGTCTGACCCAAACCTAACTTTTAGTTAGGTAACCTAAAAATTTGTCGGTGTAAACGTAGCCATAGACTGTTTTAAATCTATATTTTTTATAGAGACAAGTGTCGACTGTATTAAATATCATTTTATGCCATAGGCTAGGTACTACTAGATAGGGTATATTAGTTTTATCACTATTACATTTCTAACGCCTAGAAATATTCATCAGAGAAGGATTTCAATAAATATATAGATGTCCGTCCATCCCGTGTACAAGATAACTCAAAAACGTGTTATTCGATTTTAATGGAATTTACAAGTTGAGTTGGTTATTCCTTAACTTAGTTTGGTATTGCATTTCCGCAAAATCGACCAAGAGGAAGCGATATTATGAAGCGAAAACCAAGGTGACAAGAAAGTTTTGTCGTTTTTTTTTAATGGGTTTTAGATTTATTCAGAAAATTTGTGAATCAATTTCGTTTAAATTATTCACATACGTTGAGTACATAAGTAGGAGGTAATATGTTAAATTTCACTAAAATCAGTTCAAGGATAATAGAGAAAAAAATTAGTCGTAGGAGAAAATAAGTCTGTTCATAACGTTTTCTTTTTTTTTTATGTATGTACTTTAAAAACTATATCGATTTGAATAAAATTTGCAGAATTGTTGTTTTATGCTACTAGGCCATAGCTAGGCTATCTGCTAATAAGAGCAAATTTGAAAAAAAAAAAGAAAGAGACTTACTTTACCGACAAGACGAATGTTTTGTATCCGTTCGTTCACTTCTTTAACACCCCATCTTCACACGATATAAATTCAGTCAGATGTTATGTAACCCTTCGACTCCATTGGACTTATTTCAAGACAAATTTTCAGTCGGACTAACAAAAAAGTCCAAATTTTCGAGTCTCCATTAGACTTTTTTTCAGTCCGACTGAAATTATGTCTTAAAATAAGTCCAATGGACTCGTGTGGTTAGTAAATGTCAGTTGAGAACGTTGGCAGGGCGATTTTCTCATAACATTTCATCTCCATAGGACAGAACAGTGTAGACATAACACTTGCTCTGGCTGAATTTATGTCGTGTGGAGACAGCTAATTAATCGTTATTAAAATCTAAACGGCTGGTCTGATTGTTATGAAACTTGCACAGAGTTTGTGTGTGTTGCACCGTTTTTGGGTGAAATTTATATATGGCAACCCTTTTTTGCTGTCAAAAAACAACTAAATTTTGTAAATACGATACAGAACAAATCGCTGGGCTGATTTTGACAAAATTCAAACAGTTTATATATTTCAAGGCTGTCCAAATCGCTGCCCGCGGGCCGCATGCGGCCCAAGGCAAGTATTAATGCGGCCCGAAAATATTCAAAGTTAGTGAAGCATGTCAATTTTTCTGAGGAATGATTTGTGTGTTTGCGATCTCATGCTAAAGCTGCCAAGTGACGAACAACAGAAACAGGAACAGAACAGAAAGCTATTTCGTTATGTAGTAAATTCTATTTCTGTTTGCGTTGCTCGCTCAGCTACACTGTTCTGTTGTTTGTCACCTTGTGGCTTAAGTGAAGAATGAAACATACTAAGTGTAAAATTAGAACCAACATGTTGGATGAACACCTTTATAACTGCCTGAGAATTGCAACCACATCAATCGAACCAGATATTGATGGTTTAGTTTCTCAACTTCAATACCAAGTATCTCATTCATTTTATAATATGGATTTATACATAGTAATATACTTGTGGCCCAAAACACCATGTCTACTTCCAATGCGGCCCAGGGAAACAAAAAGGTTGGACACCCTTAATGTATTTGGTCGTAACTTAGAACTGACCCAAAAATAGGGTCACTTTCGAGTATGGAAACACTGTCTAGAACACTTTTGATCCAAATATAGCCTATTTTTCTGTCTCATTTCTGTCTTCTGCTATAGGCCGATTTTCAGTTACTATATGTATTTTTTTTTTTTGTTATCTGGCAATGCTTTTTACTATTTTCCCTATTTTTGTTTTTTTTTGTTTTTTTTTTGCTTCTACTAACGCATACATTGAAATACAAAACATAAAATGTTGTTTTTGGTGTGCTGTGTTTATGATTTACAAGAAGAAGAAGAAGAAGAAGAAGAAGAAAGGCCTTTTCTTCTTCTTCTTCTTCCATTTGGACGACAATCAACATCAGAAATGAAGATTTGAGTACGCATTAAACAGTTTCGGTTTTTCTTTTGTTTTCTTATATTTTTTTTTTACTATAAAGTTTTCATAAGAATTAAAGAAAGAAAGAGAAAAAAAAAATATTTATTTAATATGAAAAGAAAAAAGAAAAACGAAAAAAAATAATCATAAAAAAAAGCTGCATTAAAATACAAACAATAAAATGCAATTCGTTGCATTATCGTTAATATTTGTTGACCCTTCTCCGGCCTCCCTGCCTCCCGTTTCAAGTAGAGTTACCAGATTGTGTAATACAAAAGAAAAAAAATTACATTTTTGGATTAAAGTAAAAAAAAAAAGAAAAGATATGAAAATCTAATATTGCAGTCGTCTCGAAACCAACATCGAACTCCTTTCTTATACATAATATTTTGCCAAAAACCTCTCAAACCACTGAAATATTAATCTTAGACGAAATTTTCCGATTAAACTTGCTAAAAAGATATAAAATTTGATTGAATTTTGGTAAACAATTCCAGAGTCTTAAAAGCCCAACAGCAAGAAAAGAATGGTTCATTACCAGATTTCTGTGGTACTGGAAGAATGGAAAAACTTAAAAGTGTGACCAAAAGGATTGGTTGAAGTCTGGTTGAAGATAATTTAGAGTAGAATTGGTGCTGAGTAAATTAGGGAAAAAATGAGATGGGTTATATCGCTGCGTCCTCTGAAATAGATCAATCCTGATTTACTTCGTTTTTACATGTGTAACGCAAAGAAAAGTAGAGAAAAAGTGAAGAACCGAGACTTGGACAGGGTCTCATCAGTCTCATGAGGCGAAGTCGAGGTCTTAACCAACTAGATCATTCTACACTATCTCTAATAGTCTGCGTTTTCCTCTAATATTATCAAATCATTACAACTTTTTTTGTCTTACACAGGGTCTACATTAGCCAATATTTCTGGTATACCAGCAAAATTGGTTGCTAAAAAGCTAGTGTAGACCCTGCTGGTATACCAATTTTTCTTGTATGATAATTCTGGTATACCATTTTCGTACACAGCGCTGGTATACCAATTTTTGACATTTGCATTTAATAAAATGGCGGAAACTAAATTTTTGCGGAGTGAAATTATCAAATTGATAAATATGTTTCGAGAAAAAGAAGAAAAATATAGAAGGATTGATTTTAAAAAAAAGGCGATGGGAAGATATTGCCACAGAATTGAATTCGACACATTAAAGCCAATATTTTGGCTATTTTTATTTTCTGTTCTCGGTTCAACGGCATGTCAGATACTGAATAGGTATACCAGGTATTGGCCCACGTAAAAAAAAACTGGTAGTATTTTATTTCTGGTAAGCCAATTGGTATACCAGAAATATTGGCCAATGTAGACCCTGTGTTAGCCAACTAGACCATTCTACACTATCTCTACTAGTCTGCCTTTTCCTCTAATATTATCAAATCATTACAATTGTTTTGTCTTAAACCTCTCAATTGTTTACCAATTTCAGTTTTATCCTATTTTTAACTCTTACTCATGGCGATTTGAAAATGAAATTTTTTATTGCACAATGAAAAATTCGCCTGTTTTTTTTTTAGCCTACATCCTAAATGACTATAAGATGACTTTTTCATTTAATGAATGGATAGAAGGTCTTCATTAATTTCAGCTCTATATTTATATTTATTGGGCATCTTTTCTCTGATTTTTTTAAACATGTTTCCTGCCATGAGGAGAGTTCTCATCAGTGATCAGGACTCACTGGGAACCACCGGTGACCACGGAATATATTTAAAATATAATAAGAAATTCATATTGACCTGACGACGAAGTATGGAATTCTTGTTAAAAATTCAAATAAATAAACATTAAAATTGGTCACCAAAAATTGTGAACTAGTTTCAAAAACATACATTTTTTTTTTTGGAATTAATGAATTTTAAATCAGATCAGATCGAAAAGTATGTTGTGTGTTACAACTGTTCTCATAAATTCCCATAAAAAACAGGTCAAAAAACTAAATTTAATAATAATAATCCTTCTACAAACCGAAAAAACTGAAAAAACATCGATATTTTGGTTACGTGGTGATATTGAAATTAGAGTAACCTCTACGTGTTGTTTGTTTTTTAAGGGGGTGGGGGCGTCGGGCGATAATCAAACAACGTATAAAACTATAATATTCCATCCAAGTTACCAACTATTTGTGTATGTGAAATATTTGACACCAGTTGAATGCCCATTAATGTGACAAATATTTTTTCCTTTTTTTTTTTGGATGACATATGGTTTAATTGAATCCCTCGATGGTAATTTTGAGACTACCCATCATCATCATAATCATCATGCAAAAAAAAAATTTGACTATATAAGGTGCTTGAATTAATTTTCGTTGGTGTCAACTAAAAGATGGCGTTAGTCATTTTATTTTCACATAGTGACAGCTGTCAATATTTAGCATATTAAGTGGTATGATTACGATAAATGTGCCTGGTGACAAGATTTGATACTTCTTGACTCGTGTAGTACTTGGTGAGTAAGAGAAATAGGCCTGGGAGAGGAAGTGCTCTAGAATGGGAAGTTTTTCTAACTACGGCGCTAAAGAAGAGGAGGTACGAGAACATCCTAATTCATAGAAAATTCATCGTCGTCGCCTTGGCAGTGTGCGTAACAGTTCCATCCTGTTTGAACTGTACCACCTGATTATCTTAGATCGCTCGCTGGGCTTAAAAAAAATTCGCAAGCATTATTCTATACAGGACCACGTTGATTCTTTTTGGCTAACCTTCCGAATTTTCAAAGAAATAGGGGCCGATAACACTTTCAGCCCTTCACAACGTGTACCAAAGAATCTATTTTTTTTAGAATGCAATTGATGATCTGGTAACCATTCTCGGGATTCTGAATCGTGTTATCGCTAAGAGATATTTTTGACATTAAAATGTTGCCGGTATTTTTTCGTGAGTTTGAATTATTGATCTTTTAATGGAATATAAATGAGTTTTATTCGTTGTTGGACATCATATGCAGCCATTTAAATCTTCACGGGATGCTTTATAACCTACAGTGGCCACCCTGTAGTCTTTCATCGTTTTTTTGGATTTGGAATGAAAACAATTTTCTACTTTAACTGAACCACATATCTTTTAAACTAGAGGTTGAACACGATTGAAATGTTTAGCAAAATTATTCAGATTTTCATGGTAAATGTTTTTGATGAAGATCAAAATAGTTCTATCTGTCACCGCTTTTGGCGCTAGGCTCAAAATAATTTTTGTACTCTAAAGAAGAAAGGAGGTCGGTCACACACAATTGTGAAATGTTGAAGTTTTAGAGATTTTAATGGTAAATATTTTTTCCGAAGCCTGAATACTGTACCATTGAAGCAGTTGAAATCTGGTGAAACAGTTAAATGTTGATCGTCACCGACAATAGATTAGGTCTGTTTTATTTGCCATACCCTACCCTGGAGCAGGGTAAGTGGCAAATAAAATGAGCAGGAGTAGCAAAAAGCTTTAATTCAAATGTTTATAGCGTTGCTTAGCAACTATATTGTAATGAAATGAGAAGCTTTTAGCTAATACACTTTTTATGGTAGAAAACTGAACTAATTCGGGTGTAATAGTTTATACCTGCTCTGATTTGCACTTTTGTTGTTTTTGTTTTCAATATAAAAATTTGTTCTACCCCAGAGCAAGTTGCAAATAAAACAGACGTATTATCAATTTCAAGTGAACATTGCTTAAAAAGAAAAACAGCTAAAATTAATTCAAGTACTTAATAAATTTTTATTTTGATTTGAAAGAAATTCGAAAAACTTAGAATTTTGTTAATTTAGGGAACCACCAACACCAACACCACCACCAGTGGTGGTGTTGACGAAGGTAGACAACAAATATTTGGTTTTAAGTAGCCAGCGAATATGGATGAGATGCAAAAACAAACCAAAGAAAAGATAATTGTATCTTGTTAAAATTTTCACATGCAGGAAATTGTGAAAAATCATCTTTTTTTTGACTTCTTATAGTAGTATTTTAAGAAAAGACAAATAAACCATGATCCCAGGCGGCAGAAAAAGATTTTAAAAATGTGGTCAATCGAGTTTTTTTTTTTTTGTTTTATGTTTCTTTTTGAAGAAATCGAAAGAAAATGCACCTGGCCAGGTATATATTTAACAACAAAGACACAAAATTTTTGAGCTCAACACCCTCAGCTTTTTTTTTTCTTCTTTTCCCTTCTTTTTAATATACGAAAATCTTGAATTTCAATTTGTTGTTTTTTCCAATGAAGAAAAAGGTTCATTCATCTGAAAAAGTGTTAAGGAAGAGGGTTAAACGTATGTATTGGGACATGTACATGAAGTTGTTCCCTTCGAAATATCACCCTTTTTATTCGTCGTCTTATATATTCCACCATTTCTTCCTTATCAAAAAACAATTTATTTTTTCGTTATAACACTTTGGCGGAAAAAAAATAAACATCAAAAGTCTGTCTTCAATACGTTTAAATGTGTGTCAACGAATATGAAATAATTATTTATCAGGTTTTATAATGACTAATTTCAATGAAATTTAGAAACTAGAGTTTGTAAGATTTGAAAAAAAATCAAAATTTATCGAAAATTTTGTTGCTTAATTGCTGGAAATATTAAATTTTTAAATATACATACTCTAGTTGCTTGTGCCCGGTGTAACTTGGACTTTAAATGGATATAGGGGTAATGAGAACGTTGGTGATTTCAGACAGAGAGAATGATAAAAACAATGTGGTTTTAAGGCCAATCTCCGCACAGCCGACATCCTATTCTGACGAGTAAAATCAGAAAACTAGAAAGAGATGGAATTTTGCAACTTTTGCTAGGAATGATCGAATATAAACATTAGAATCTCCTTCACACAATTTAGAAAAATTGGTAGTGGGGCCACGGTATCGTGTGTGACTATTGTCAAAGTGTAATTAATAATATTATAGTTACACTTTGCTATTGTGAAAGTATGCACCTTCAGATGAAGTGCCATATAAATCAGATAAACATGTTTATCATATGCAGAACAAAAATCAATTGGGGGGGAAATCAGAAATGCAGAAGCCGACAAAATTTGTAGGATGATTGTTTTCTCTCTTTCTGTTTAACTAGTCTTAGTATAGTGTTATCCCATACTTGCATCAGTTGTAGGATGTCGGCTGTGTGGAGATTGGCCTTTAGTAACTTAAATTTACATTTGTTGGACCTGAGAGTATTTCAAATGTATCTTGATGAACACTTGTCAATTTAGTTAGACCAGTAATGATCGTATTATGGATGTTGTTTTTATTTTTGCCTCCCTTATTGCTCCTTTACCAAATGAAGGAATCTTTTAAGTTGCCCTATATCAAGATTATACATTAAAATCCTTATGAAAATCTATCTGGTATTAACCGAATTAGAGATGAAAAGATTAAAGTTTGTGCAAATATGGGGAAGTTAATGTATTAGGTCTGCGAATGAGTTTTTACGATTTTACATTAGATGATGTAAGTCATACTATATGTAATACGTGTGAACCGACATTACATCCCGTCAACGTCAAAACGAATAAGGTAGATAAGGTTATACTCTGAATTTGTTGGGATCAGAAAGGTGTGTGATCTATTATGAGTTGCTGAAACCGTCTAAAACTATTACTGGTGTTGTCTACCGACAACAACTAATACGTTTGAAACGAGCTGTAGAAGAAGAAAACGAGCAGAATGGATAATGGGATACAAAAAACTAAATTGTTCAACCGGTTGAAAAAAAAAAACTACTTAGAAGGACAGGACTGGGAAGTGTTAACCCACCCACCGTATTCACCAGACATAGCTTCTTCAGATTACCATTTATTCCGGTTCATACAATCAGCCCTTTCTGTAGTAGGACTTCCATTTTTATGGAAATATTAAAAAATGGGTCCATGATTGGATTAATTCAAAGATCCGGGAATTTCTTCAGACAGGGAATATCCTGAAAGATGGGCGAATGTTATAGCTTCAGATGAAACATACTTTGAAAGAATGGCTTTTAAAATATTTTGTAGATCTTCTGTCAAGCTGGTTAGTGCAAAAACAAATGGATTTAAGAAGATAAAAAAAAAAAATGAAAATGAAATTATTTTAAGAAGTTAAAACATGTATGAATTTTAATTTACTCTTGGTATGAATAAAAAAAGAAATGTTTCCAATGGGAATTGAATTAACCCCCATTGTATGATATTACACTACCCTCTTTTGTTTATGAATATCATGTAATAGGTTCATGAGTAAATTCTGAAACACAATAATTTTGAATAAACAAGTTAATTTCACTGTCCCTGCTTGGAAGGGATAATGTTTTAAAGGGTGTCCCAAAATTCACGCAAGAAGTAATTTTAATACAAAACACAGGTTTATAATTAAAAATTGGGAATTTCTTATTGATTCATAAAGTATACAGTATAGGGTTATGTATGGAATAGCATATCGGGTAAAAATGGCCTCCACGGTTTTGCTGGTATATACGCACTATTTTGTTGAAATTTTCCATGACTGTTTTGCATAAATGTAGCTGAATTTTATTGATACAGCACTCAATTTTCTCCTTCAAGGCGTGTGACTGGTTGTGGGCTTGTTGGCATAAACCTTAGACTTCAAAAAATCCCAAAGAAAAATGTCTAACGGCGTTAAATTGCATAATCTGGGCGGCCAATTCTGATCACCAAACCAGGAAAATTACTCTTATTTTAAAAAAATATATTGCTCAACAATGAAAACGCGTTGTTCTTTCGCGTGTAGCGCTACATTTTTAATAACCATGAACTGTCAGCTGTAACGCTGTCTGTTTGTTTCGTTGGGAATACTTTAGCGCACAAATGGCGCAAAATTTAATACTTGCGTGAATTTTGGTACACTCTCCTTTGCAACAGCTCCTTTGAATGTATACTCCTATAATTTCTTTAAGTATGAATTTGGCTTTCACTTATAGGATTTATTTTTTTGATTGCATTGAATTTTGTTTTTGATTTACATCTCGAAAGTTGCATCACATAAAAATGCGATGATAGAAAATATTCATCCTCGAGAAGAACTTGTTGGAATTGATTGAAAGCTCCTGTTTTCATCTTTTCAACAACAAAAAATTAATTACATAATTTCTAATTTGATTTTTATTTCTCCATTTTACAGGAAGTGATAAAAATGGTTATCAATCTCCATATGTCGGATTAGATAATGGAATGGTTAGTTTATACTTGATATAATCCTTTAAAAAAAATTCTACATAAAATCTTTTCCTTCTTCTTTCTTTTAGTATACAACAGAAGAATTTCCACCACATGATAGTTCCGGTGGAAGTACACGTTATGCTTCACCAAAAGCTGGCGGAACATTATATCAATCAGAACAATATTTTGATTCAACTGGTGGTAATTGGTATTCATCTCCGGCAGGCGCATATCCACCACAAACATCTGGTTATCATACTGGAGGTCATTCCAATCATTTAGGACCACCACATGGACATGATCATTATACAATGTCACCTGGAATAGTGCATATGGATGCACATATTACACAGGTATTAAATAAGTTTAATATATTTTAAAAAAATAAATCTTAAATTAATTATTTATTTGAATAGAATCAACCACAATCATTGCCACCAATGAGTTCATTCCGTGGAAATAATGTACAACCCGTCCCAACTGGCTCACAGGGCCAAAATTCACCTGTTATTTATAGTTCACCAATGGGCCCTGCTGCACATCCACAACATAATCATCCTCATACACAACATAGTCCTGCTGTACAAAATGATACTCTTGTTGGAAAAGCCTTGCAAACAGTTAGAAAAAAAAATTAAAAGACTTTGTTATTTGAAGTTAATTATTTAATTTCTTTTCCTTTTTAAATAGATGTACACAACAGCAGATCAAAGTATCAGTAGTTTCAGCTCAAATCCATCAACACCAGTTAATTCTCCACCACCGTTAACAACACAATCACATACACAACAACAACAGCAACAGCAACAGCAACAACAGCAACAACAATCATCTCATACAATACTTCCAAATACAAGCTCAACTAGTAATGCATCATGGCAACAATTAACACCAGTTATTAATGGTGGATCAGTGTCTGGTACAAGTAATCTTAATTTATCCAATGGTGGATATACAAATGATCTGGTTTCTAGAGGATTACATATGGTAAGTGTTGAGAGATTTGTGAACAACAAAATAAGAAATTTTCGTTTCTTTACGCTTTTTTTTTATTGTGTCGTTTAATTTTTGGGCTTTATTTAATATTTCAAAAATTTCTCGATTTTTTTTTTGTTTTATTTTAATAAATTTTAAAGTTAGTTGAATCAATTTTTAGATTTCTTCCAATATATACTATCGATGTGCTTGTATCTATCCTAAGATTTTTATAGTATTTCGGTGGAAGCAGCTAAATTGATTCGACCAGAGAATTTCTTGAAATTTGTTAACCTAGGCATTCAATTGAGTGTAAATTTTCCGGTGATTCATCGTGAGATACTTTTTTCAATCGGGATTATTTTTTACACATCACGTGCGTGAATAGTGTAAAGCTTTTATTGCAGTTTGAGTCACAATAGTGAATACCATTTCATCATGAAAAATCGCAAGACCTTAATCCGTGTCTGTGAATGGGCTCTTGAACAGCTTAATGATGCTCGGCTGTTTTATGGTAGAATCTTGTTTAGTGATGAGATCCATTTCTGACTGAATGGATACGTTGTTAAACAAAATTATCCTATTTGAGCTGATTAACAACCCGAAGAGTACTGAGAGCTACAATTACATTCAGAGAAATGCACGATTTTGTGTGCTTTATGGGCTGGCAGAATCATCGGTCCATATTTGTTTTAAAATGAGGATGGCCGTATCATAACCGTCAATGGCACCCACTATCGCGTAATGTCTGTGATATCTGGTTTCAACAAGACAGCGGTTCTAGCCATATAACACGTGAAACAATGGATATTTTTAAAAATTTTTTCGGTAAGTACCTGATTTCCCGTTTTGGACCAGTGTCCGCCTAGATCGTGCGATTATTCACATCTCTGGATTATTTTCTTTGAGGTTACGTGAAGCCTAAAGTCTGCGCGGATAAGTCAGCTAGGATTGATGCCTTGAAATCAAACATCATTCGCGGTATTGGTCAAATTCTAGTCGTAATGCTTGAACAAGTGGTTCAAAATTGAACCTATAGAATGGACCACCTAAAGCTTAGCTGCGGCCAAAAGTTGAATAACATAATCTTCAAAAAATAAATGGTATCGATTGTTCTTTCGGTACTTAATAAAGTTTTATGTGTTTTAATTGATAATATCTTCCTGAACCTCGCAATGAATCACCCGTTATAACCAATTGAATCAAAGCTTGTTTTTAACATAATTTTAAATGTAAAAATGCTATTTCGATTGAAAATGTAAAGCTCCAGACAGAATGTTCAGTCTTGTTTCGTTCAACTCCGCCTTCCAACAGTTAAATATGTTAAAATGTGTGGAAAAACGGAAAAGTAGACACAATGTATCGGTATCTGTCGGAATCGAAACGAAAGAGTTGAGCAAATTTTAACTTTTTAAACAGAGCGGACCGGACCGAAACAAAAGAATTCTGTCTTGGCCTTAATATACGTTTAACTGAGATTACGTAAGCTTCTGTTGAATAATTTTAACTAGAATGGAATCGTATAATTCGATTCAAACCAACTAGTATCGAAAGCTATATCATTACTATGCTTTTTTGATGCATTATGAATTAAATCGAATTAAACGGATTCCATTCCGATATCCGATTCCAAAAGATTTCAAATTTCCAAATGATTAAAAACTGCCTGTTAATAATCCAGGGGCATTGTATTGTATTTGAGGGTCCCGCACAGTTGCAGATCTTCGCATGTAGACCTTGGTGGCCCATTATACATCCTCCTAAAAATTTGGTTGAGAGACTATGCCTCTTCACCGAACCGTTTAGTTTTTCTGATCAAGGTTCAGCACTGCAGTTAGATTACAATTAGATAACCCCTCCCTTATGCCCTAGACATACTACACGATTTAACGCAGTCGATTATTTTTAATCCAGATCATGCGACACATTCTGTTTTTCTGGATTAAAATTCATTCTCAATTATTCTTTGACATTTCTCAAAGCTTTCTATAAAATCTTTTTTTGGTTAGGAAATTTTGGAAGTAAAAAAAAATTATTTATGAATATGCAAACATTTAAAATCTTAAAGAAAATTTTTTTAAAAAAAAGAACCATTTCCTTCAAAATACAAAAAAATTAGAACCGCCAAATTCAAATCTGTGATTTTATAATGTGTCTTCTTCTTATTTGCGCTTTTTCCCGGTTTATATCTATAAATATGAGCGGTATTACCAGATTTAAAAGCGAAAGCTTTAAAGCTTTTAAGCTTTTCATACTCAGAGAACGAAAGGTTCTCAATTATTCAATAACTGAGATCAAAATTCTACGTTAAATATCCTCAATAATTGAGAAAATCTGGTCCGTTATCGAATTTTAACTGTGAATCGTGAGATAATCGAGATTATCGCTGCTAATATGTCTTTAGTATTACTCATAGTGCAGGGCAATTAGATTTGTCCGTGTTGAGTGTGAGCTAAAAATTAGTAAAGTCTTCCTCGGGATGGAAAGACGTCTTAATTGTGATATTATCATTTGGAATGTTGAATTTCTTTTGTGTTTTTTTTATATATAAAATTATTTTAAAAAGAAATATTTAATACGTTCCCTGTCACGCAAATAATTTGATATGGTTTGCCCGTCCGGCCAACATGAATTTCTTACTATGCGGTTACTAACTATATTTCTCTGGTCACCGGTGGTCCCTAGGGCGCCGCGAACTAGCTTAGTATCGGTCACCGGTGACCCCCAATGGCAGGGCACGTGGAAAAAAAAAGATAAGCTAAAAACTTTGTATATGTTGGTTGTTTTACTTTTTGTTTATGCATGCGTTTTGCTTCTTTTTTTTTTTTTTTTTTGTAACACACAGGCAAGTCCACCTGAATTGCAACCCTTAAATGACGCAATTGGGTTTCTTAGGGGTCATACAGAAAGTACTACGGTAAGTTTTTTTCGTTTTTTTTTTTTTTGTTTTTTTGTTTTATTAACACTTTTTTTTTTTGAATTAAAAATTTTTAATATAAAATATAATAAATAAATCTTTTTTTTTTTTTTTTTTTAAATCAGACTTTTCAGGGTACACGAATGGAAGAGCGTCTTGATGATGCATTAAATGTATTAAGAAATCATTGTGAACCACAATTAGGCATATCACTTGGTAATATTGATGGTCCATCTACATATGTACCTACATCACCGATCAGTGGACCAACATCTTTACCACAAGATAATATATCAAATGATGCAACACCATCAATTAAAATGGAAAGGACACCAGGAACAATAAATTCAAGTAAGTGGTGTTTTTTTTTTTTTTGTTTGCATTGCTTATGAAAATTTTGAATTTTCTTTCTTAGAAAAAAGAAAAGAACCGCCAGATTCGGACACAAAACCAAGCAGTTCAGTTGAAACTACCGGAAAGACATCAGGAAAACGAGCAAGAAGATAGTAAGTTTTAATTTTCAATAATTTTCTTTTTGTCTTGGTTTTTTTTTTTATTATCTTTATTTGTTTTTTTTTGATTCGTACAATTTTTTTAATTAAAACAAAAATTTATATATTTATATCAAAAACAAAAAATCATTCATTTCCATTAGTTGTAATAACAACAGTAATAATACTTCTAATGAAAGTGATGATAATATAGATCCTTCTAATAAAGCTATAAGAGAAAAAGAACGTCGTCAAGCAAATAACGTGAGAGAGAGGTATGTAATGAGCACCAATTTTATATATATATATATATTTTGGTTTTATTATTTTTATACACTAAAAAAAAAGATTTAAAATGATTTCGTAAGAAAAAGAAATTAGTTTTTGTAGCAAATTTATAAAAGTTTAAAGCATTATATCATAAACTCAGCCAAAATATAAGTAACTAGCGACCCGTCCCGGCTTCGCACGGGTGGAGATTTATTTTTTAAACATTAGAAGGGTCTTTGTGCATGAAGTTAGACTACAGAGAATATTAGACGCGACAGACATGAATGTGAGGATCATTGGATACAGATGTATGCGGAAAAAATCTTTCCTCTTTATAATATTTCTATAGATTATATTATTTAAGTTTTAGTAAGGATCCCTAATTTTTTCTAGTAATAAATATAGCCTATATGTTACTCAGGGATAATGTAGCATTCTAATGGTGAAAGAATTTTTGAAATCGATCTAGTAGTTTTTGAGTTTATTCGTTACAAACATTCATACAAAAATACAAACCTTTCCTCTTTATAATATTAGGTTAGACTAGGAGGTTACCCGTCCTAGGACGGCCTCCTAAAAATTTCAGTTTACAAATCCTTGTAAATTAACAAAATTTATTCGAGCGTAGCGTCTTAATTCGCAACATTATGGATTTTCTACCCCGTTCCCGTAACACCACTGGAGATAATATATTTTATGTCTTAAGTCGACCTATTCAGAAAGCACATTATTTACGACGCATCACCCCGAGCGGAGACGTTAAATTAATCCCATTTCCTCTCGGTTGTTAAAATAGCTCCCGTCAAACTCATATTACGTAAAGGCAAAAAACCTCGGGTAGGGGGGAAAAAACCCAGAAACAATTGCAGCTCCAAAGGGATGAGAGGCGATATTAAAAGATCTTCGACAGAAATAATTCTCATGAAAATCTCCACAACTTCGCTAAACATATTGTAATCGTGTGTGACATCTATATACGAAATTCAAACATTTTTATTGAATTCAGCGCTAAAGCGGTGAGAGAGATAGAACTATATGGTCTTTGAAAGAAATAATTCCCATGAAAACCTCCACAACTTTGCTGAACATTGTTATCGCGTGTGAGTTCTATATAAAAAGTTCGTAAATTTGTATTGTCTCCAGCGCAGGTGGTGGGAAATGGAACTTTGTCGAGTACGTCAGAATGTCTGTCATAAAAATCTTGTCCGATGTATATTTCAGATTATAAATGAGGTTTTCCGAAATGAGCTTGCAAGCCCCTTGCAAGCCACCACTAATATCCCCGGAAACAAAATTTCTCCACGTTTCAAGTAATTCTCTACAATATATCAAAAAGTGTTTTTTTTTTTTGCTCAACGAATTTTCTTTCTTGACCAATATAGGACGGAAAGAAGGGCTAGCCTTTTATATATATATAAGGTCTGTTTTATTTGCCATACCCTACCCTGGAGCAGGGTAAGTGGCAAATAAAACGAGCAGGAGTAGGAGAAAGTTTTAATTCAAATGTTTGTAGCGCTGCTTAGCAACCCCATATTGTAATGAAATGAGAAACGTTTAGCTAATACACTTTTTATGGGAGAAAACTGAACTAATTTCGGGTGTGATAGTTACACCTGGTCTGAAAGTAGTGTAGGAGTTGCTCTTTTTTTGTTTTTGTTTTCAATGTAACAATTTGCCCTACCCCAGAGCAAGTGGCAAATAAAACAGACTTTTTGTCTTTATAAATTTGTTACAAAAATATTGAAAATATAAGAAAATATTTTTTATTTTTAGTTTTAAAATTAATTATGGTGATAAATTTTATTAATAAAATACAATCAATTTAGTTATATCGCGATTTTAATCCATTTCTCTCTCCAAAAAAAATTCTGAAAATTTAATTTAAAAAAAAAAACAAACATAAAAGTGCTCATTAAATACTTCTTGTTGTTCGTTCCTTTGAGCCGTGGTACTTTTTTAAATATAATCAAAATCCGTTGTTTTTTTTTGTTTTATATATTAATTATTTTTTATTTTTCTGTTTTGTTTTATCAACAAAAAAAAAAAAAAATTATATTTTAATCAGTAAAAACTCGCGCAGTTGCTCAAGTGCGGACGAAGAAGAGGAAGAGCCCGCTTTAAAAGCTCTAAGAGAAAGAGAAAGGAGGCAAGCCAATAATGCTAGAGAAAGGTACAGAATTATAAACTGTTATCGCATTAAAAAACAAAAAAAACAAAATGTATAAAAAATTATATATATATATAGAGTTATTGATTGTATTTTCATTATAAATTCATTATTCCAAAAAACAAAAGACAAATATTCACCAAAACAGAATTATTTCGTTCATTAGTTATAAGTGAATTTTATTTTATTAGTGAACAATTTAAATAGTTTTTAACAGTAATGCTAGAATCCAATAGATGGCGTCGTGATGTGTACATGTCAAATTTAGTCTATTGTTGACTTCTAACAATCACCATTCAAATATAACAGTATTTTACAAGCTAACCAACAAGTTTGTCTAACTTCTTTAGGTTGCTTTCAAACCAAAAAAAGAACAAATATGGGCCGGTTTGTCAGATCAAATCTCATCTCAAAAACTGGTTAGAAAAAGATTAAATGGTTTAATTTTCTTTTTTTTGGAGATATGGTTTTAAGTTTGACAAACCTGTGTCTATGCCCTAGTTTCAAATAACTACTTTTTATATTCAAATTCAAATAAATTATGAAGAACCGAGAAATCCTGGATTTACCCAGAGTCTTATCAGTTTCTAGAAACGAGGTCTCAACCAACTTGATCTTTCCAAATTCTAAACATTATTCAATTGTTATACGAAATATAACAATTATTCTATAACCCTTCAATTGTTAACGCCAATTATTTGTATTAACTATTAACAAAACTCTTATACTCCTACTACAATTAAAATAAAGATATCGTCGCCATTTTTGTTTATTATAACAAGAAAAAAAATTGAAATTTTAATTAATTTCTATAAAATAGATTATGAACAAATTTGTTGTGTTTGTCACAAATTCATGGCGTGTGCGAATAATAACTAATAGCAAAAAGTAGCATACAACTTGGATTCTTATTTGGGCAAGGTTTGTACACGCCACAATCTCATTAATAGTATTTGTTAAAAAAAACTGTGTGATATAAAAATGCATGTATTTGCAGTTTTTTTTATAAATGCACACTTTGCAGCGCTTCACTGATGACAAAAATTTATACACGAAGAATTCTCTTACGTTTTCTTTTCTCTGTGGTAAATAGTAACTTTTATGCAGTTTATTTCTAGCAAATGCCGTACAAAAAGATATCTGACGAGGAGACTTTTAAAAACGTAAAGACTTCATAAAAACAATATGGCTTTTGCACATTTCCACATATTTAGTACTAATTACTAAAGAAACTCTAAAGAAACTTCTAAAGAAAAGTCAAAATATTTGGTGTAGAATCTGATTTGCATCTATTTAAATAAATTCCTTTAACTAATCGATATTATTTGTTTTTAACGCTTCCAAAATATTCCTTAAATTGGCAGTAATAACCCCATTTAGCTCATACAAACTAATCTCTCTTTAGTCAGAGATTTGAGGGGATATAAAATCCTCCTCCTGTTTGGAAACGAGATGCTACTTTTTCTTTTAAATAATTTATTAAAAAGTGATGAACTCTGTGACTGTTGTTATTGTTGTTGCCTTGCTGAGGTTTTGTACATTGTTTTCTAAAATATCAGTTTTAGAGCTCAATTTTTGAGCTCTTCAACAGAAATGTTTGACTCTCATATTTATGGACTTTGTAAAAATTGTCTAACTTGACAGTATTGGTTTATTTCTTCTTGCATTGAATCTACTTTTTAATACAGAAAGAAGTTCTTTAGCCCAAATCAACTTCTATTTCATTAAAAATTAAATAGTTTTGAGACATTTCGTTACACTGGTTCTGATAAAGGCAATTTTGAAAAGTTACTTTAATTAGTACTTCCCACACACCCTTAAAAAGAACTAATTTGTAGAGTTTAAATTAAGTGTTGTGTATGGCTCTTTTGAGATAATTGAAAGTAATACATTAAAAGCATTAAATAATATTAATAATAAAAGATATGAAAATTGTTTACTGAAAAAATAAATTCAAAATTATTTTTTTTCATATTTAAAAAAGGTATGTGAAAAATGAAGTTTAATTTTTTTTCTAAATTTATTTCTTTTTTTTTTTTCATTATTCTTAAGAATACGTATTCGAGATATAAATGAGGCTCTGAAAGAATTAGGTCGAATGTGTATGACACACCTAAAATCTGATAAACCACAAACAAAACTTGGTATATTAAATATGGCTGTTGAAGTAATAATGACATTGGAACAACAAGTCAGAGGTGAATTTTATATTATTATATAAAAAAAAAATAAAGAAATTAAATTATATATATTTATATAAAAATTAAAATTACAATAAAAATTCTAGATCGAAATCTTAATCCAAAAGCTGCTTGTCTAAAGAGACGAGAAGAAGAAAAAGCTGAAGATGGCCCTAAAATTCCACAACATCACATGTTGCCACAAGCTACTTATCCCACAATGCCGGTAAGAAAAGAGATTCATTAGTGTGCGGCCACATAGGCTCTACGCTTACTGCGAAGGTGAGAGCAACGATAAATATACGCGTGTAATTAAATGGAAGTGGCCATATATAGGCGAGTTCGTTGGAAGCAGGATACGATAGAAAAAAAAGAGAAGAATTGAAATTCTTTCGAAAAAGAACGCCATGATTTCTTTTTTCAATTGTGAAAAAGATTTGTATTTGTAGTTGTGAATTAACTAACAAACTATAGAAAATGTAACTGTGTTCAACGACAAGAGTGATATCTGATGTGGACACTTTTCACTCACTGTTTTTTCGTTCCTCTCATCGCGTTAATATTTTTCTCACTCCGCGTAGAAAGCGCAGAACCTATGTGGCCGTACACTAAGAAAACATATACTATAAATGAGATAATGATTTCATCCATTTTTTTTTTCAGGGTCCACCTACAAATTTACCTCATAATCCTGGCCAACCACAATAGCAGTTCAATATATTTCGTCAATAACAAATTACCGTTTGTAAATAAAAATTAATTAATTAAAAAAGAGAAAAAGAATAAAAAAGAGATAAAAGGAAAATTATTAAGAGAAAAGAAAAGAAAAAGAAAATAAACAAAAAATAATTAAAATTAATAAGAGTATAAGAAAGAGATGCAAGAAAAGAAGAAAAAATATATATATTGATAAAAATAGGACTAGTATTTACATTTCTTTTAAAAAAACAAAGAAAAAAACAAAAAACAAAGAATAAAAATGAGAATAATATTACAAAAAAAAAAAAACATAAATAATTAAAAAAAATATATAAATAATTAATAAAAAAAAAAACTAATAACAAATTTTCTATGAAATATGCATAAAAACTTAATAAATATAAAAAATATTTTAGAAAAAAAAATAAAAACAAAAAATCAATAGTTTAAAAAAAATACAACAAAAAAAAACTTGCTATATTATCGATTGATTTTCGGTTGAACGAAACAGGATTATAACCCCTAGTAACATTTTTGAGCGTTTATACCTAGGGGTGCTCAATAATTTCTTAGCCTCGATAATAGAACGCGCTCTGCTAACAGAGGTCAATTTTTTTTTGTCTTAAACTCCCCGTAAACGATCTAATTTGTTTTTACAAATTTGTTTGTCAAACTTCACGTTTTCATCAAACAACAGCGCAGACGATCAAACAAATTTTTTCAAACTAGCCCGTAATTTCGGTTTTCGGCGACGTTCGTGTCTTACGATTAATCATGCACAATGAGTAATACAATCGATGACTGAGATCGTGTTTGACAAAAACCGCTGCACACTATCAAGCCTGTTTGTCAAACACGTCGTCAATCAAAATTTCCATCAAACATGTCAAACACAAAAATTGTTTTTTCAAACACGTTAAACAAACCCGCAAATTGTTTGACAAACAAATTTGATCGTTTACGGGGTACTTTATGTTGGTACAACCTTCATATGGAACCACGTGTCAAGTTTCACGTCGTTAAGTCAATTCAGTCTTTGTTAAGCCTCGAAGATGATCCATTCGAAGGTCGTCCAAAAAGTATATCGACAACAACAGAAATGTCATAGCAGCATGTAGAGGCGTATTTTGAAGGCCTACCGGATTTTCATTTCAGGGATGGAATCCTTAAATTGGAAAAAAACAGTGTTTTTCTTGTTGAGGCTGAGAAATTATTGAGTACCCTAGTATATCGTGTTTTTGCGACACCTATAGGTTTGTATATGGTCGTTTAGGCGTCGTTAAAATCTATATACAACTTTAACGTTCAAAAATCCTACTATGGACGGCCTAATTAATTCGATAAATTGTTAAGGTTTGAACCCATAACTATATCAAACATCAAATATCTAAACACAAATCAAAATAGATTTATACGAAAAGATAGGTTCTTTAGAAAATCGTAACAGCTAAAATATAACTAAACTGACTAAAGATGTTTTTTGTTCGATTGAATATGGGTTCATACCTAAAAATGTTAACAGAAATTCAGCAACGAAACAATCGTTTTATTTTTTAATTTAAATTATTGAGTTTGATTTTTTTTACTTAAAAACTTTTAAAAAAAATATATCACGATACAATTTTTTTCTTTGCATATTCTTAAAAATGCAGTTTCTTAATTTATTTTGTGATATTTTACACATTTTTTTGATTTGTGGTATTTTTTATTAGAAAAGAAAATTAAAAAAAAAAAAGAATTAATCATCTCACATGAAAAGCTAGATAAATATCCAGTGAACTGAGATTTAACTGAATACATTTAATAGATTATTTATATTATTGCTGTGTTTTATTTACCATATCCCCAGCCCTGGAGCAGGATAAGTGGTAAATAAAATGAACAGGAGTAAGAGCAAGTTTTAATTCAAATGTTGGTAGTACTGCTTTAGCAGCCATATTGTAGTGAAATGATAAACGTCAAAAATTTTAACAAAGAAAACAAATAATACAATATTTTGTCAATAATAATAATAGACCTACTTTGTGACACATAAATAAATAACAGATTCTAAACAATTCTACCAACATTCTAGGTTTAACTTTGCCGAAAAATTTGTAACTAACACACTCTTTACGTCAGAAAAATTAACTAATTTCAGGTGTAACAGTTACACCTTGTATGGAAGTAGTGTATGATTTGTTCTTTTGTTGTTTTTGTTTTCAATGTAAAAATTTGCTCTACACCAGAGCAAGTGGCAAATAAAATGAACCTTTTTGGTGTTTAAGAATGAATTTTTTTTTTTGCTAGACAAGAAGTCTATAATTTGTAATAATAGCATGTTGAATATCGGTTATACACACACATAAGAGATACCAGCGAATTAATAAAACAAGAAATGAGGGATACAAAACTAGAGAAAGTATTATATATATCAACAGATGTAGCTCATACTAGGGATATGGGCAAAAAGAATCAAAATTACCTATCGCTAGGAGGTGGTACAATAATGGTCCAGTAAAGCCTATATGTGCTAAGGGTCGCAACTGTACGGATCCCGATTTGAAAGATAAAAATTCAGCACGTACATTTGATTCGATTAAACCCGTAAATTGTTTAAAATTTATGAAAACTTGAAATACGAAATGTGAAACAAAACTTACGCGTTGACATCCCAGAGTTAAGTTAAAGATCATCGAAGCAAATTGCCCGAATTCCTAACAAAATTGCACAATTAAGAACATACTTGTAAGAAAAGCGCCATATTTTTCTTCTTAAAACTAGTTTATATTTTATAACAGTTTTCATATGGTTTTAAATTTATTTATAACTGTTATAAAATTGATCTTTCTTTATTTAAACAAAAGGATATGCCATTTAAGGACAGAAATGATCGTAATTTAAATGATCATAGCTGTTCTGTTTTAAAATTTTAGTATTATATTTAATTTTTATATATTTTGATAAAATCTAATTAAAAATTATTATTTATTAATCGAGTACTTAATGTTATAAATTAGATTTTGTGAGAAAGAGAGAGAGAGGGGGAGATAAAGCTAACATGTGAGATGTTTTCTTTTTCATTTCTTCATCAAAAATAAAATACCACATTTTTTAAACAAATACTTTTTTTTTGTTGTGCATGTTTTTTTATTCTCATTTTTTATTTTTAAATCACAATGTATTTACTTCATTTGATTTTATTCATCGAAAGAAACTCCATTTTTTAATTTGTTCAGTTATATATCTAGTTATAGGACAATCAGTAAGCCTAAAGAAAACAATTTTACTAAGTAAAATTAATCTGTGAAAAGAGTGTCCATAGGGTACCAAAAAAGAACCTCTAGTTTTTTCTTGCTGCACATATATATTTATATAGACTTGGCAACACTATAAACTGTTAAGCTTATACTATCGTTAATTTAAATAACGAATTTCACTAAGTTATTCGAGCGGTTGAGAGCTATTGTAAAATTATAGAAAAGAAAATATTACATATTATGAAAAAGAACAGATAAAAAATCACAGTTCTTTTGAATCATTTCTAATTCTCTGGAAACCCTAACTCTTATTATAAGAAAGAGACAGTATACAAACTATGAACTGAAGAGAAATTAGACACGATCTGCCCAATACCTCCTTTGAAAATTAAAGAAATAAAAAATTTGCCATAAAATAGAAAAAGAAAATTAATATTTTTCCATTAGAAGGAAAGAAATAACCTATTATAAATCAAATATATTCTATTTTACAATGTGCTTCCTATAAGATAATTGTAGTAAGGGAGAGAGCATAAATAGTCGGTATGGGTTTTGGACTAAAGAAGGAATGAAACATAGAAAACAATCGAAATTTTTTTTAAGTCAATTTTTGTCAACAAAGCCATTTTTAAGTACCAATAAACCGCTTTTTCAAGTTTTAGTGACTGTACGAATAAGCCCTCGCCAAGATTTTTGATAAGCATGTGACTTTTTTTGTAAGCATTAGAATTTGTTTATTAATGCTAAATTTATATTTATTGCACTAACTTAATGAAATCTAAAGAAAAATGATAGATAGCTAAAGTGAGTGGGGTTTGTACTGAGAAAAACTACACATCCATTCTATATAAAAAATAGGGGCGGAAACAGAATTGAGCATAATTCTAGCAAAAAAACGCAAGGTTACTTGTCAGTTTTCACATTTTCTTCGCCAGATTTTTTACTGTTTATTATATTATACTATTGCTATGTGTATTAGTTTACTTCAGTGCTTCAAGAACGAAAAGGGTAGTATTTTTGATGCACCCGTCACCACCTCCAACATACAGGAGTGCTGCTAGTATGTAAATTGTTTCACACCTTTGATTCAACCAAACAGTAAGCCGTTTCAACTTTAGTTTGTTTTTTTATATGGTTGAAACAAGTTATGTGCTGGCATTTTTTATGAAAAGTCGTAACACATGGTCTAAAACAAGTTGCGTATTACTACAACTCTAGGTTTTGCGTGCACGTAATATTCGCGTGTGGCTCGGAAATATGAGTATATATTAAAGAAAATAGATTAAAATTATAATAAATACAGAATATTTGTCAGTGATCATTTTTAACCTCAAAATTAGGACTTTTTATTAAATTTCGTATAATTCGATTTGGGTTTAAAATCGTATCGAACATATTTTTAGCAATGACAATGCATTTTCGATTCGATTTAGTTGTCTCAATTGAATTCGACCAGAGGTTCTTAAACTTTTTTGTCTCGTGGACGATTTGCCATGTTTTTCGGTTTTGGGTAGGCCCCCTACTTACCTGATATTGATTTTTTGCAAATACATCAACTTTAAATGTATTTTCGACAGCTGATATAGTGCTATTCACTTTGAAAGGGCTAAAGTGAATATACTACAGGTCGTCGTCGACCGCTTTGGGAATCACTGAATTAGACGGTTTCACTTGGGGGGGAAAAAAAAGAAAGAAAAACCCTCAATTTCCCACTATTTTCTTCAGGCGCCTAATTTGTCCTATAACTAATTATTAAACGCATAACAATAATGTTTTTTGTTTAATTTAATTTATGATCAAGCAGTTTTTTTTTTTTTTCTTATTTTTTCAATTAAAAAAGAAAAAAAGTGATAATTATAAAATTGCTTATTATATAAAAAAAAAAGAAAAAAAAGGAAAATATAAAATGAAAAAAATTTTATATATAAAAAAATTAAAAAATGTATAAAAAAAAAGTAATAATAAAAATAATAAAAAATAAACAGTATTTTTTTAAAAATAATTTTAATTTTCTATCACAAAATATAAAAACAATATTATTTTGTTTTTTTTTTTTTGTTGTTTAATTTTTCTTTTTAATTTTTTTTCGTATTAAAAATTGTATTTTAAAAAATAAATTAAAAAAAAAGAAAAATAAAAAAATAATTTTTTTTTTTTGTTTTAAACGTTTTTAATTATTAATAATTTTATTTTTTTATATTTTATAACATTTTTAAAATTTATTTTTTATTTTTTATTTTTTTTTTTTTTGCTACGAGAACATATATATATATATATATATAAATATTATTATTAAAAAAAGAAAATCAATATTATGTAATTTTAAGAAACAAAAAAAAAACGAAGGAAAAAAAATTTAAAATTAAAAGAAAAAGAAAAAAACAAAAGAAAATCAGCAGAGCCGACATTTTAGAATGAAAGCAACCATTTTGTTTTAACTTTTTTTTTTTTTTTTTCTTTTTAAAAATATATATATATAAATTTTCTATGGCACATTTTATTTTTTTTTTTTAATTTTAATGAAATTTATATATTATTAGTTTGTAATTAAATTAAGAATAATTTTTTTTTTTTCGGTTCGTTTAATTTAATTTAATAAATAAAAAATTAGGTAAATAAAAAATAGAGAAAAAAATCACAAAAAAAAAAATAATTTTTAACAAGAAGAAAAAAAAACCTTATTTTGTAAAAATTAAAAAGAAAGAAAAAGAATTAATTAATTTTTTTTTTCTTGGAAATGTGAAAAATAAAAAAAATGGCTTCACAATTGAGATTTCTCGTGTTCTCATCTCTTAAGTATTAGGACTCACGTTTGATCAGTTTCCCCGATCAGCTTTCGAGCAAATTAGAGAAAAACTCTGACTCGATGTGAATATAAAAACTGATGATTTGTCAGTCAAACTAAAAAATTATTCAAAATTTTCGTGAACAATTAGGGACCGCGTATTTGGTTTTCCGACTCGATCTTGATTTCTGTTGTGAAATCCCAAATTTTTCTGATTTTCTGACGCTCCGATCAATCGAGTCGAGAAACCAAATACACGGGCCCCTGCTTCGTATTAGCTTTCTCTAAAGGGACCCATAGATGACAAACATTCTTGTCTACGTGCCGTATTGGTGCCGTTGTTGGACGTCTGTGGGCATGTTGGTGTATGTTATCAACAATGTTGGTTGTTTCCAAAAAAAATTAGATAACATCGGATATTTGGTGGGCGGAGTCTGAAGTTGGCGACCATGTTGTATCGTTTATAGAGAAGTTGCCAACATATGGTTGTTAACATCAGTTGTGAATTGAATTGTGCGCTGTTATGAACTTACTGTCGAACTTACCTCGAAAGTGATGTTGACAACTTGGTTGGCAACATTTCGTTTCGTCTGTGGCAAAATCTGGCAACCAGGTTGAGAACAATGTTTGTGTCGTCTATGGGCCTCTTTAGACAAAAATGCACAAATATGAATGAATTCGTGTAATGCCAGAGTGTACAGAAAATGGAAACAGCTAACGGGAAACTGATGGGAATCTGTCAAACACGACTGACAGTCATGATTGATCAATGTGAGATCTACTTTATAGAGCTTCTCATGGGTTTGCAAATTTGTATGTGAATTTTTTTTTTTTTTTTGTAGAAATTTGCAATTAGATCGAGTGAAATAATATTGCTTATTCGCTCTATCACATTTGCAAAACGTCCAAAAAAAAAATTTCCTTTAAATGTTGTCATCATGTGAAGCTCAATTCTCTGTTTTTACTGGGGAAAATTTTCCTTCCAATAGATGGCGAATATTGATGTGAATATGTCAAATTTGACACATTGAATATTTTTTATATATGCATGTACATAGAAAGGAAGAGCATTTTTAGAAGGAATTTTATTAAAACAAAAAAGATAAGTTTCAGATTAACAAAAGTAGAATCAGTTTGATCCGAATCGTATCGGCAGAAGTATAGCAATCGAAATGTACTTTCGATTCGATTTGGTCTCAATCAAATTAAAAGTCCAGCTCTCTACTGTTTTTAAATGAAGCATCGAATGTAGTATAAAGTGGTATTATCATAGAGTTATATCAACTAGGTAGGCATATTTATTTTCTGTCTCACGTGTGTAGATCTTATTTTACATACGCGTAATATCCGTGTGTTACTCTTGAGGTTAGTGCATATAAATCCGATTACTAATTATAATAATTACTAAAAATAAAAAACTCCAACCGTTTGTACAACAAATCATGACGTTTTTAATTCGATAAAAAGGTTAGTAGAAGTATAGATGGTGTTGTTTTAGCTCTATTTATTTGCTTACACAGGGTCTACATTAGCCAATATTTCTGGTATACCAGCAAAATTGGTTGCTAAAAAGCTAGTGTAGACCCTTCTGGTATACCAATTTTTCTGGTAACACAGAGTCTACATTGTGTAGTATCAATTCTTGTGGTTACAAAAAGTATCAAATCGATTGAAATGAAAAGAGGTGGTGAGTGAAAGAAGTAACTGGAAAATAGAAAAAAATTATCAAATAATATTAAATGCTATGAACCAAAAAAAGGAGTCAAAAAACAGTTACAAGACCCATCTCCTCCGAGAAAGAGAAAAAAAAAACAAATTTACGTCACAAAGTTTGAGAGCTGGCTTTTTGTTAATCTTTATCCGATTGGTCAAAGAATAAATCAGAACCATTTAAAGAGGACACATATTTAGGCTTACAAATACTGTGAGTCCTAATATCTTGTGTCATTGATTGGTCGTTATGACTCAATTTTATTTTGCTATAACAATTTTATATCAGTTTGTAAAAACTGTTATACTTAATTTTTTTTTTTTTTTTGTTCTGTAAGAAAATTAAACTGGACTTAACAAACTGATGGGGGGCCTCTACGCCCCTGTTTTTTTTTGTTTTTATACTCTTTCTAAAAATCAAAAATTATAGTAAATGATTTTTTTCGTTATAAATTTACTTAATTTAAAAAAAAAATACACAAAATAAAGCAATTTATTTAAAAATAAAAAAGAAATTATATATTTTAATTTTTTTTTAATTTTTGGAAATAATTTTTTTTTTTTCTGAATTTTAAATTTAAAAAAAAACACGAAGAAAAAAAAAATTTTTAAAAAAATCGAAAAATCAATGAAAAAATCCATAATTTAAGAAATGACAATTTTATTAGGTTTTTTTTTCCTAGATTTTAAGCTAAAAAAAAAAAAGAAAAGTATATATATTATAAATAGTTCTAATTAATAAAAAAAAAAAATGCTAGAGGCGCAAAATAATAATAAAAAGAAAAAAGAAAACTTAAATAATTTAAAAAAAAAAAACAAAAATGAAAATTCAATAAAAAAAGGAAATTATGTAAAATGTATTATAAAAAAAAAAAAAAAATAAATGTGCCATTTTTTCATTATAAAAAAAAATGTAATTCACTTACTCTGAGATTTCGATGAAATTTCCATTATATTAGGTCAAGGAAAAATTTCGTGGCGTTTTTTTCCCAATAGATGGCTTTACGCCCGCCGCACACTTGAGCTAAGCGAGCTAAATTACGTAAGCTAAGTTTCTCTCTGAAAGTAAAAACATTCAGCATTTGTGTTGGACGTCGAACACTTCAGCGAAGCTATAAAACTACTTTGCCTGGTGATGAACGACACGAACTGACCTCTTTCATGTAGTTCAGACCTCAACTACGCGAACGAGCTTCGCTGGCATCGCTGACAATAATTTATACGTACTATCGGTATTATACAGTGTAGAATCGACGACTTGTGATTTCAACAAGGCGATGCAACATGTTCTTATTGAAAGGACCGATTTTAGGTTTAAAGGAAAGTTCTGTCGTTTTTGAATACTACTGCGTTGTCAATTGTTATTTGCAGAAAACATACTGTGCCAAAATAGAATACAAGTAGAGAACTCTATTTATTAATTGTTTTTGATAATATTCCTTTTTTTTGAACAATCAGAATCACACTGCTGACTTTTAAGAATTAATTAATCAGGGCTGGCATTCTGTACAGCGACAGGCGATTGTCAGTTGTGGCCAATTTGAAAGTGATCACCGCATATTTAGGCATTATGTAGGGCGATCACTTTCGTTCTCATCTCAACTTAATTTTTTCGTAAACAACATAGACATCAAGTTTTAAAATTATATGAAAGCGACAGGGTTTGAGCTGTAGCTTCAAATTCATCAATATGCGGCGATATCACCTTACAGAATGCCGAAAAGCGACAATCGCCTATCACCGTTCAGAATGCCTACCCAGGCCTATTTTGTGAGTCACGTCACCTGTCAAATGAAATAAAGTGACTCTTTTTTTGTTTTAATTAAAACATTTAAATTAGATCTTGTGTTGTTTTTTTTTTATTTATTATTTTTGTTTTAACATAAATGATTTTTCTACTATGATAAATGATATTTATTTTTTTTTCTTGCTAGTGAATTCCATTCAATATTTTATGTAAGTTAAAAGAAAAAAAAAATGTTTTAACATTCATACATTTTCGGTTTTTTTTTGTTTGTTTTTGTTTAGTTTTTGCATAAAGATATGTCCTTAAATTGTCTAAAATTTACACTAATTAATACCAAACAATGTATTTTCTTTAAAAATTAATTAAAAAATGTATACGCTCTTTTGTTTCTGTTCCCAAAAAAGGTTAAAAATGAATGTAATTTTTAATAATTTAAAAATGATAAATTCTTATTTAAGCTAAGATCACACACAGCAACTTTTGCATCAGGGTTTTTTTTGGTTGCAGCTGCAAAAGTTGCGAGTCTTGTTCACACATGTAAGTAAAAGTGGCGTGCAATCTGAAGTTTTTATGCTGCTGCAACAAAAAATGCTGCAACCATAAAAAAAAAGTTACAGAGGTGTTCACATATAGCATGTAGCTTTTATTGTTTGCAACTTCCTTGGAGTTTTTTCGTGTATGTATGTGTTAAAAATTTGACGTCTTGTTTTGATTTTAGCATTTAATTTATTGCAATAAAATATGTTTTATGATAAAGAAGAACAAGCTGTTGCCTGTTTAGCACTTATTTTGTTGAGAAAAGAAAGACGACGGCGTCAAAAAAGTAAAAGAAAATGCTGGGTAAAAAAATGGATAAAAGAACGTGAACAGTACGGACTTGTTCATAATTTATTACGCGAATTACGTGTTATTTTTTAAACATTTTTTGTAAATATCAGCATCTGATTTTGATTATCTTTTGGAAAAACTAAAATCCATAATAAAAAAAAAGGATATTCTCATGTAAATTTCATTACATTTTAAAAACTTATCAGAAACAATAACACTGAACTGTCAAAAAACTTGCATGCAGCAAAAGTTTCAACCATTTTAATATTTTTTGTTGCATATGCAACTTTGTTTTTTTACTATTCACACGTTGAAACTTTCCAGGTTGCGCGCAATATAAAAATCTAGTCATGCAGCAAAAAAGAATCGCAACTTTTTGTGTTGCAATGCTGTTCACACTATGCAGCACTCTAGTTTCGCATCTTTTTATGCTGCATTGCAACAAAAGTTACAGTGTATTATCTTAGCTTTAGACAACAGAGTGTTTCGTAAAAAGCCTGCACTTTAAATAATGGTCCAAAATGAATTAGATTAGATTTCAAATTGGATTACTACATAAGATCGTATAAAAGAAATTTCTACATTTCTATTCCCAGTCTCATCTCACTAGTCAAATTAAGTCACATTTGAATGTTCAATTCTATTATTGTGTGACAGTGATTATCATTTTGATCATTTTCAAAAGAGGGACAGCTTCAAAAATAAAGCTATTCCTAAGAAAATTGCCTAAATATAATTTGAAAGTGACAGAGTCTTAAATTTTCATCACTTTTAGGTGACAGATTGTTTTATGAAATGTATAAAAAATTCTATTGATGACATTTCTGAAAAGTACTCACATTTCAATAAATATCGTCCTACATTCGAATGTCGAGCAATTTGTTGTAATTTTGGTTGAGGTTTTTGTTGGTCATGGAATTTTTTTTTAATGATATAATGGAAAGTAATAAGGAAATAGTGTGACTCCAATTCAATCGTTTCAAACTGATTCTTTTCGGATTACATTTCCTATTTAGGAAGCATAAAATAATTGAGCAATGGAAATTCTTATTTTAATTTTTAATTATTAATTTCTTTTGATCTACATTTAATTTATATTTTTTTAATATTATTAAATTTATCGTATAAAAATCCTACTATTAACTATACTAGAAAAAAAAAACTCTAGACCCCAAAAATAAATGGCAATTGGTGGTACGTGAAGGAAAAAAAATTACATCATTATTGTTGACTACCGTATTTGGAAGGCAATTGGGTAAAATTGGAATTAATTCAGAGCAATGAATGTATAACAATTTGAGCTGAATGGTCAGAGTTCAAATCTAATATTCAAAATTGTGAAATGAAGTGACTGTTAATCAATCCAAAATTAATCTATATGTTTGATACTATTTAGGACTTGTGCGACTAAACTAAATCGACTTTATCAAGTTTAATAAAAAAAAAAACTATTTAATGTGCGAATTCTAAATAAAATTCACATAATGACTAAAACAGCAAATGTGCTGTTAAATAAATAATAATGGAATTGGAATATCAATGGAGGCGACACTAAAATGATATGTATTATGTTCAGGTTGATTAATGATAAAGTATAATGAAAAAATGACTGCTATATTACCCAAAAGGATAATATGATATGAAAAGACGCTTTGCCAGATAAATTACCTGGCGATCATCTTTTGAGTAATAATACTGGAAAACAGTCACTTTAGTTAGTCGATTTAGTCAATACTCGTACTTGTCCTTAGTATCAATCGTATTCTACTACAGAATTGATAGAATTTAATTTGATTTCTCTTTTTATAATAATCATAAATCCAAATAAATTGAGCCTGCTATCGTTTATATTTTACTATGGTATTCTCAAATCGTATGGCTATGTAACCATATGACTTTATATATAAAGAAAATTCTATAAGAAAAGTTCTACATTAACACCTAAATTGGTATTCTGAATCTGTATGTATTTCGTTCTCGTAAAATGACTTCGCTAAGAGGGTGGTGCGTTCACTCTTAGACATAAAAAGATACAAGACATACACAACGAAGTGTGAATACCCATAATATATTTATCATAATAGCATAACATCAACGTCAGTTACAATAACTTACTCTATAGTTATTATTGTTATAATTCTGTGAGTTATTATTTTTAAAAGAGTTCCGATATATCAAAGCCAATTTCGTAAAGACACAATTACATAGACAGATAATTTGAGTATATCAATTTAGGCATTGATCGGATCTTTACGAATACAGAGGCGATTTTCTAGGTTATGAATGTCATCCATAGTTTGATAATACCTAATTAAGCATTGATCGGATCTTTACGATTACAGAGGCGAATTTACAGTTTATGAGTAACATCCATAATATGAGAATACCTAATTAGGTATTGATCGAATCTTTACGATTACAGAGGCAAATTTACAGTTTTTGAATATCAGCCTAATAGTTTTCAATAAGTCATTACAATTGTTACGAAACACTCTAAATAAAATATTAAATATATACTAAAAAGCGTATACTACATTTAAGTTTACGTACATGTATCAAATTGTTTTATATTTTTATTTTATTTTTTAATAATATTATATTTAGTATATTTTTCTTATTATCATTATTTTCTTTTGTTTTTCTTTTTGTAAATTCTATTCTTAATAATTTTTACTAAAACTTAAAATATTTCTTTTTAAAGGTACACACAATTTTTTTCAATTTGTTTTCTTTTCTTTTCTTTTTTTTAACAATTATTACATTCATTTGTTTCTTCTATTTTTAATAAGCTCCAAGAATTTTATTTAGATTTCTTTTTTTTTTATTAATATGATAATTATAATTAATATAATTGCATTAATAATTTAATTATATTCTGTTCATGATAACACACGTATTTGATGTCATTCCTTCCATTGTGATTTAGGGATGGCCACTTTGGATGGGCATTTCTATTTACTATGGCAGTAAATGATATATCTCAGGTTATATCACATTCTAGTGTGCTAGGATATACTGACGAGTTGCAGATTTTTAAGGTTATAACTAACGTAACAGGAGTGGTAGTACGTAACTTGTTTCACAGGTTGTGTCTCGACTGGATTTTAGACGCCATATTGAATCTATAATTAATAGAGAAAATCAACTTCTTATTAGAAGATGATCTTCTGAACTAAACGAGATTCCAATCTATCAAAATTGTTCTATATATCGCTTATTGGCTGTCTTTGAATTTCCCAGCGTTATTTGATCTCCCTACTATAAGATTTACAACTAATGGATTCAATCGATCCAACGTAGATTTCTACGTTTTGCGTTACACCGGCTCCCCTGGCAAGTAAATGATAATCTGCTGTCATATAATGTTCGCTTATTTGGTCCCTAGACTCTCGACGTTTGTCGGTGGTTTTGGGCGAAATATATATATGGCAAAAAACGAGAAAATTTTGTAAGTGCGTTGCAAAGCAAACTGCTTGGCCGATTTCAACAAAATTCATACAGTTTATGTGTATTTGATCATAACTTAAAACTGATTAGTTTTTGAATATAGCAAAGTTGTCCAAGAAACACTTTTTGTCCAAATATAGCATATTTTTGTATTCGTTGTAAAATTGAAATTCAGCGTCCAGTTTTTATGAAATTTGCACAGTTTTTTGTATTAAGACCTTACTCAGATATGATTAAAATTTCAACAATGGAATTCAATGGAAATTCTGACAGTTTAGATGTTTCAACTTATCTAAAGCTGTTTTAATTTTTAGTCAGAATTTAAATATGGCAAAACTTTTTCTTATGGATCAAAAGAAATTGAACCTTATAATCGACGGGAACAAAAATAAGATATGTACGCTAATTGGGATATTAACGGGACACTGTATTCTAGGGAGACATGCGTTAATACACTCGGACTGGTACAACACGATCTCTGTCGATACTGTGGAGATATGTGCCCGACTGAAGACATCACACACATCCTGTGTGATTGCACAGTTCTTTCCCGAACTTGCAACACATTTTGGGCAGCTGCTTCTTCGAAAACTTAGAGGGACTTCAAACAATCGATATAGACAGTTTAATGAAATTTTACGGGAAAATCAAATCCTTCGAAGAGGAACAGAGATATCCATCCTGCTAGGTAATTTCTTGGTCCCGTAGGGATCACAACGGGCCCGTAAGCTGCCTGGTACTGTACACAAGTACCCCTATTCTACCTAACCTAATCTAACACTTTTTTTTTGTATGCTTTATGGAAGCCAAACTACTTGACCGAATTTGAAACAAGTGAAGTAATCAAACTTAAAGCAGTTCTGGCAAATTTTACATCGAATTCTGATGGAGACACGACGGATGTGAGATGAAAGGAATGAACTGGGGCAGTGGGGAAGCATTACCGGAAAGGGCGGTTCGGTTTTCAAACGAAAGTACAGTGAAATATTTCTATAGCGGTCATACCCGCCATAGTTGGTTTTGCTCATTTATTTTAGTGTTTCAATCAATCAAAAAAAAAAAAAATCATAAATAATTTTTAATTCAGAATTAAATTCTGTAAAATTTTCATACTTTCTTTCCAATTTTTGCTTCTTTTTTTTAATATTAAATAATTTTGGAACTTTTAACTAATATAAATTTTCTTAAATTTAAAACAATAAATAGTATTAAAAAAAAAAAAATATGGTGGAAAAAAAAGATATTAAACAACTTCAACTTAATGTTAAGATCACTTCAAAATTTAAATTTTTTTTCTGTTTTTTTTTTATGTTTTTTATGTTATTTTATTAATTAAAAGTGCTCAAGCATCATATTTCTCTTCCATCTTTATAAAAAAAATTGTAGAAAAATGTTTTTTTTTAACTTACGATGACGGCACTTTTTATGATTTTCTTTATATAAAAAAAGATTTTATTAAAATCATCAATTTTTATTATAAATTTATGATTTTGAAAAAGACTGTTAAAATGCCAGCCAATTAAATTTCTTAAAATAAATTCGCTACGTCATAAGTCAGGAAATCTGAAAGAAAAAAAAGAAAAAAACAAAAAGAAAAAAAATTAATAAATAATTGATTAATTAATTAAATATTTGTAAATATTAAAAAAAAAAATAGAAATATTTGTTAAGCAAATGTTTTATTAGTAAGTATTTAGAATGCCTCATTAAAGTTTGCCATACAAAAATATGAAAATATCTCAGATCCAATTAATGCCTAAATTGGTATTCTCAAACTTTGGGTGGCTATTCACAAATTGTAAATTCGCTCTGTAAGCGATAAAGATCCAATTAATGCCTAAATTAATATTCTCAAACTTTGGGTGGCTATTCACAAATTGTAAATTCGCTCTGTAACCGGTAAAGATCCGATCAATGCCTAAATTGGTATTCTCAAACTTTGGGTGGCTATTCACAAATTGTAAATTCGCTCTGTAACCGGTAAAGATCCGATCAATGCCTAAATTGGTATTCCTGAATCATATGCCTTCTATGCTAACTGCTCTGTAAGTTCCTGTCAAATCGTTTGTATCTTTACGATTTTAGTTTGAAATATCTCGGAACTCTTTAGAATGTCTATATTAATAAAAGGAAAATTGAAGTGAAAATTATTTAAAATATATTTGAAGCAGATATTAATGAAAGTAAATCAAAAATTCCTTTTGTTTTTATTGAGAGCGAATAGATACAAATTCAGAACAGCAATTTAGGCGTTTATGTAACTTTGCTTCTCTCTGTAAAGTTGTTTTTGTACTCCTGTATAACAAGTTTTATTTGAAGCTCTGTTTTGCTTCCTTTTTTAAACACCTAAATCTTCATAGTTTTTGTTTCTTGCTTTTGTTTTTTGTCATTATTTTTTTGCATTTACTACTTTGATCCGGAACAAAGCAATGTGAAAAAACACACACTTTTATAAGTCGTCCTTTTAGTGCTTAAAAATACAATTTTCTATTTATCGATTTTAAGGAAAGACTAACACTTAAATTGAGGCGTAAATGAGTATAGCGTCAACTTAACTTCTATAATATTAAAAGGCATAATACAGTTAAGTGCCTAACTAGTAGTATCATGTGGCACAGATTTTTAGTCTGTAAACAAGATATTTACATATTAGTGTTTGTAAAAAAAAGACTATGTGTGATATAAATTTTGAATAGCACAAAGGTTGCATCAGATTACATATTTTTACCATTATGTTTTCATGTACATATATTATGCCAATGACATGAAATAGGTGTCAGTCAAGAAAAAATATAGTAAAAAAAGAGTTTGGACATAAAGTTTACAATTATTTCAATAAAAATAACTTTAACCTTTAAGTTTGACTCATAAATTAACGACTAATCTTGAATTACATTTAGTATCGCTGTTAGTTTTAAGGTCGTTACACCTACAACTGTTTCTTAAGTACAAATTGAAGAAACTTTGGGAATTTATAAGTCTTTTAAGATTTGCCACATGATTCACATATCTCTTTCGATAGTATGAAAATTATGCGTGCATATATATTTGAATACAGTCAAAAATTACACGATTCTAAAAAGGATTGATCTGTTCTTTGAATAGTCAATTTTATAAAACGATCGCTTCCATTACGGATTGAAAGTTATACTGTTTAACATTAGTAATTAGAGTTTATCTTCATTAGTAATGTGGACAATTTTTAATGAGGCATTCTATTTACATGCAAGAAAAACATAAATTCTAAGCTCAATGAAATAAAAAAAAAACACTTAGATATATATATACATATACAGATAGTCTCCGGTTTCAATCATAATCCGCGAAAAAGTGATTCTTGCTTTTTTTGGTAGGAAAACGTTGCTACCAAAAAAATTTACAAAATTCCAATCACTTTTTCAAGCATAATCGTTAAGACTTGAGAGACATCCTATCTAATGATTTTAATTCTTAAGATTTTCACATTTTAACATATATGTATTTACGGCCTTAAAATAACAATTAGAATGTTTTATATATGATATGACATGGTAAAAGCATTATGAAATTCTAGCAAACATTTTATAATAGCCACTTGCAAAAAAAAAAAAAAAAAACTGTACAGAAGGATTCAGGTTCATATTTATATAATCGAGAATTTCCAAAATACCCTAGGAATTTATTTGGAGACAAAAGTATATCATTCATCCTTATTTACATTTTTTTCTTAGATTAATTTCCACTTGCCATTTTCATCAAGTAACATAATTACTTAAATATGTGTGGCAAGACAAAGTTTTATACAAAATTTATTTCTCTAATCCTTACCTGTTTTCGGATTATAAAAAACCAAAAAAAATTCACCAATTTCAATCGCGGTCCAATATAGAAAAAGCGTCATTAACCTGCACGAAATATGATCGCTTTTGATGAACAAATCATATTAGGAGGTAAACTAATAGGTAAAGGATTTCTAAGAGATGGCGCTATTCATAAATCATGATATTTTTTTTAAAATGATAGCTATTGTGTTTGAGAGAGCCTTCGATAAACTAAAATAATCAGTAAGTCATTTGACATTCAAGTATAAGGAACATTGTTTTTTATTCGATTGAAAATGTAACAGCATTCGTGGGCAGTTTTACTTTTTTAGTTTAACTTGAAGGATAACACAGCTGGACTATCGGGGTCTCAGGCGCTGAACCTTATAAATATTTGGGGTATGTTGTTGTTGCCTTTACATGTTATGAAGCAGACCCCAATGAATAAAACACAGCTAATTATAGAACACAAATCAAAAAAAAAGTCCATAAAAAAAATTATCTTACAATAAGTACAAAAAGAGAAGAGAAGGAATTTTATTTAAAAAAAGCACTTATTCTAAGAATAATTTTTTTTTTGGACTTTGTTTTGATTGGTACTTTAAAATTATTCAAACCTTATTTGGAGGAATATATCACAACGAAAAACATGTCCCATTTATGATAATCATTTCCTGGAGTACTATATTGAAATTATTTTAAAAAGGTGGCAATGCGATAAATCACACACACACACACACACACACAGTCTCAATTTAGACCAATCAATACTAATGTAACCTGAGCGCCAAACTGGTGCCACATATACATAAGAAATGATGTTTCTGTTTCTTCTTTATTTTGTGATATTACTTAATTATATTTTTTTTTACTTATGGTATTTTTTATATTATTTTAAAATGTGTATCTCAGATTTTCGGACGCATCTTGAACAATTTATAAATATTAACTCTCTTAAAGTTATGTTAAAAGCATAAAATGATATTTGTTTATTATTTATGAAACCTTTATGAAAAAAGTCTTATCACAAATAATTAGTAATTAACTAAAATTTCTTTATTTTACTTACTTGAAAGACACAAATTAAAAAAGGAGAGAGCAAAAACAAAACACAGATTTTCTTTTTCTTTTTGGAAACAAGCCAAAAAAAATAAAAATAGTGTACATTTATATAATAGTAGTAAAGTTTCTTTTTGTTTTTTTTTAGCAAAATACTTTAGTAAATAATTATTTACTAATTTGTTTAACTACAAAAAAAAAAAGAGTCACTGCAAATCGTTGTATTTTTTACTCAGGCTTATATAACAGCTATTTCTTGCGAGCGTAGTATTTTTTACGTTCTTTTATTAAACTACATAAATTATTAAATAAAAAAAAAATAAATAAATAAGTTTAGTATTCATTTTGAAATTAGATAATTTAGAAAAATATATATTAAAAACCGTTTAAGATCGTCATCTTACAACTTAACCCTTTGCACTTTTCGTATGCGCCGCCTATTACGTACCATTGACTATCAATTAACTATCTGTACAATTACGCTGAGTTTTTCTGCGAATATACGTCATCAGTGACCCGATATACATTACAGTATGAATTAAATTATAATTCATAGGCGCCGCTATTGCGCAATTGATTATTATAAATATTAGTTATAATAGAATAGATTTAATAATATCATCAAATGTTTTGAGCAACACGTTCTTTCTAAGCTGAGTGGCCGTCCAAGCTTAATTAGTTTCTGTCGTAGTTCAACGTAAAGGAATTTATTTTAAATGTTTATTAATATAATTTAGTACAGGACGGATGAGAAAATCGGACTAAGAAAATTACTGCAAAAGAATTGCACTTCTTTTTTAATAGTAAAAAGGATCTCAGTTAAAAAAAAAAACATTAAATTTACATAAAAAAACTAAAGAATTGCATACTTTTAGGTACGTATTAAAATGTTTTTGATGATGCTACCAGACAAGCACTGAAGAGATATTGTTTTGTTCTGATTTATTTATTTAAAAAAAGGAGTTCAGTTAATAAACTTTACCCCAAAAAAAAAAAAAAACTTTGATTAAATCGTATTTTTAGCGAAACGTTGTAAAATATATACATAATATATTAGAAAGAACGTTGGTTATGCTTGTTCAAGTGTTGCAGATACTTCAAATTAAACATGTTCAGGAGTTGATGTACTACTCTTACACCCCATCTTCACACGACATAACTTCAGTCAGATGGTTTGTTAGTAAATGTCAGTTGGGGAACGTTAGTGGTTTGGTTTTGTCATAACATTTCATATTCACAGGACAGACATAACACTTGCTTCTGACTGAATCGTTTGGAGCAAGCTAATTAGCTAAAAAATTGTGCAAAGGGTTAAAAAAAAAAGCTACTTAACTAATCAACTTGAAATTCTGATAAGAACAACGCAGAAATTTCTAAATAATTCGCTGTAGGACTAACAATAATTTTATGATCCCTCTAATTTTACATGATGAGACAAAAATGTACCGAAAAAGACTAACTTGGAAAGAATGCTTATCTTTTTTCGTAACTAATACAGGCAGGTCGAAGGGAACCTTTTTATTTCATATTAGCTGACCTGACAGACGTTGTCCTGTCCAGCCGTTCACAAGTGATGCGCCTGTTCGTTGTTAAGAACAGGATTTAATTATTATTTATATAGAATAGATAGATAGATTAACAAGTTGGAATTTTATTTAAAATCTGATGGTGAGGCCGAACTAGGAATACGAATTAAAACGCGAAATATGAAATAAAAAGGTTCGATCCGGATTGATGTTACTTTACGTTTTTTTTGAAAATAAAACTACTATGATTTAAAAAAAAGAAAAACTACGCATGCTTGTTTTTGGTAACTAAAAAAACAAAAAAAATATGATTGAAAATCAAAGAAAACTCGACATAGTATTAAAAATTGTGCTTTTTATTACAACATGCGTTCTATTATATATATTAAATATATATATATATAAATCTAGTTGACAAGAATTTTTAAAATATCATTTTTTTTTTGTTTTCAACTTGACACCTTAAGTTCGGGCAAATTGAGCATTGAAAATAGCAGAAATGTGCTAACCGGGAATATGCTGAAGGAGAAGGTGGAAAAAAAGCATATATGTAATTATAAAAAAGAACAATTTAAAAAAAGAAGAAGTAAATAAATCTAATAAAAAATAAAAAAAACTAAATAAATGTATAACAATTGACTTTTGAAAATGTATTTTAAATCAGAGTTGTGAAAATTTTCCACGTTTTCTTTTAAAAGGATTCAGAGTTTCATATTTTTCAATTCAGTTCCTGTTCAATAATTTGTGAAAAGGTATGTTTTTAACCCTTTGCAGCCGAAAGTTTTTTTTTTTTTAAAAGCATTCCAGCAAGCTGAAGCCATATTTTCAAAATGTCTACCTTGACATACAACTTGCAGGGGAAAAAAAACTGCTGTCGAGTCCACCTCGACATTCTTAACTGCAAAGAGTTAAAATATAATCAAATAATTTAGAAACAAAAATTTTTAATATAAGATTGTTTTGTATTTGAGAGGCCCCCCGCCTAAGCACACGTAGGCTTTACTGACATTACTGCTCAATTCAATCTTATCTAAATCAATTATTAACTTAATAATTAGTTATTTAGGATCTCAATCGCCCGCTTCACCAAATGTGATATTAAAAACAAGATACAAAGGTCAATCGGAGTTTTAATAATATCAAAGAGATGGAATGGATTCTCGGCAGTTTTCAGTTCACTAAAGTTGGACTCACATTGATCAGTTTTCCATCAGCTTTTAAGCAACTGAAAGAAATCTAACCACTGTGAATGCAGTAAAACCTGATAGTTTGTCAGTCAATCTCAAAAATTATTCAAAATTTTCGTGACCAATCAGGACCCGCGTATTTGGTTTCTCAACTCGATCTCGATTTCTGTTGTGAAATACCAAATTTCTATTATATTGACAACGACTTTAAAAAAAGCCTTTTGTCGGTCCGATCATCAATCGAGTCGAGAAACGAAATACGGATCCTGTTTTCTATTAGGTTTTCCAAAAACATAAATCCACACAAATATAATTGAATTCTTATTGCCATAAAAAAGCGGTCAGCGAAAACTAATCAGTGTGATTATCCAGAAAATAGAAAAAACGAACGGAAAACTGTTGGGATTCTGTTAAACACGACTGAAAGTCATGACTGATCTAAAGCATAGTACAGCGACACGGCTACATGTCTCTCAACCAAGTTGAAAAAACTGAATTTTAAACGTCTGTAGGCTGGTTGACAAACGGTTGATCGACATGCCGATTTTCAAAAGGCGTAGCTTCAAGTGTGTCAACATGTTTAACGTGTGTGTATGTCGATTTTCAACTTGTTTGCAAACATCATTATGAAAGACGGAACTGTAGTGTTCACTTCTATATAAAGTGAGAGTGATTCAAGCAAAATTAAGTCTGAAAAATCATCGACAGAGCACTTTTTCGTACTGGTGATTTTTCTAAAATGATGTTCATATACATGGATATGTAGTCAGTTTGTGGGTTTCAGTTTGCAGACATGTTGATCGACATGTATCTAGTCTGTAAGGGGATTAAGGTAAGACCTAGTTTACGATTTCATAGCTCTGATTTAAATATCATAAATTGTATCAAAAGTCGATTGTTTTCCTTTTTTTAAAAAAAATATTAAATAATTATTTAAATTCAAAAACTCACCTTCTACTATCTTCTGTATAATTTTTTGGTATTTCAAATAATTCGGGTGGTATACTATCACGGAATTCGAATTTTTGAAATGTTATTTTTGCTGATACTGTTCTTAAAATTGGTATATCAATTTTAACTGGAAAACCGGATGGTAATTTTAATGTAATAAATTCTCTTAATTTTGTAAAATGTTTAAATGGTGCAATCACTTCTAATACATTTAATAGCATATCAACGCTTAATGGAAATTCTTTACTCTACAAGAAAGAAATTAAAAGACTTTTACATAATAATATATATAAATCTCAAAAACCCATTCTTTACCATTGCTACAGTTGCACGAAAACATTTACTTGATTCTTTATAAACCAATTCACGTCCTAATTTTGGATATTCACTTATTTCGGAATTTAAATAATTTTCCCATGTTGCTGAACATTCTGGTGGTGGACATAATGAACTTCTTCGTACAATCTAAAAGAAATTTATTAACAAAAAAAATTCAATATTCAATATTCAATTTTATTTACTTCTCCATTTTGATCAACACCAGTTGAATGGCCTTTTGTAAATGATTCCATTAAAGCTTTATTTTTTTGTAAATCATCTCTTGATAAATGTTCACGTCTTTTTCTTGATTCTAATACAAGTCCATTAATACAATATAAATCACAATCATATTGTCCAGCAACAATTTCCTTAAAGAAGAAAAACGGAAAATCATTAGCATTTGTAAGGTTTAAAAGTACAATTGAAAACAAAGTATAAAAATAGTCTATTCTCAAGTTTGTAAGTTCAAGTATTTCTCGAACTGCTTTAATTCTTGCACAAATTGGATCTTATAAGGGGCTTTGGTGCTTGTGGACAAGCCTAATTGTTTTAGAACGTGGTGGAATCGATAAATTTGGATATTGATCAACACTTCCACTAACAGCAGAAATATTTTCAGTTGAACGACTGGAACGAGCACGTTTTGTTGTTACTACATTATGTAGTGAACCAGTAGACTTAAAATTTTCCACTAAATTCTTAATTGCAAGCTCTGATGGACGATTATAACAACCAAGAAAATATTCATGATTTTGCGAAATACGGTTTTCACAGATTTCCCATTTTCATAATGGATTTGAATTATTTTTGTGGCAGTTTCGAGTGAAATTGTGTTCATTATAATAAAATGTAGACATTCTACTGCTATTATATAAAAAAAAAACTGAATGATACAACTGTCATCAGAGGCAAATACAACCCTTCTTATTGGAAAACCCTTTACTATGGCTGACAATAAGAAGACTCAAGAGTACAAGTCTGTCTTATATTCAGTTATCAAACATTCCTTTATTTTTATTTTGTCTAAATACAGAAAAATCAACGAAAGAGTAATGTTATCATCAAAAAAATTATACTGTAACAATAGTGGACATTGCATGAGTCCAATAACACCCACTTTTAATGTAGTTGTCGGCAGTGACCGATATGAACTCACTAAGTTTCATTTTTTTGCGATAAATATGTCGGAAATTATCCCAGTTTTCGTTAGTTATGGACGGTAAAAGTAAGCCGGACAAATTTGATATACCCTATAACCAGCACGATAGAACAAAAAATTATTTGAGATACATTTCATCAAAATCGGTTTAGTGAATCAAATGCGGTCACGTTTACTCGCCCCTAACGCCGTATCTCAGAAGAGTGATGAATATTTTATAAGTATGTGTGTATAGAGAAACCTGTTAAGCATTATTTTTTGTATAATTTTTTTCGATATTATCAAATAGCAGCTACATGATTAACCCCCTAATTCTGAACGCAGTCATAACAAGTTCTGACTGTCATAAAATGACGTCATTGTCATAACTTTTTTTTTTAATACTATTTGGTATTCTGACGCGCTCATAACTAACAACTGTCATAAAAAAATATCTTAAGTTCTGACCGACAATATTTTACATCACAACGGAATTTTATATGGGTTCTTTGAGTGATTCAATTGATAAATTTGGAATAATTTCCACCATTCTTTTAAACACACAAATAATTTTTCACCTATAGAAAAATTTCAAACCCATACAAACATTTTCGAGAATATTTCTCAAATAACCACGAAAGCTCGCTCGAATTATACCATTTTAAAGTGGTATAAATTCATATTTTGGACATAATTATGACCCGTTCGCCAGAATACGAATTTTCGCAGCAGTCATAATTATAGTCAGAATATTATTGTCATAAATATTTATGACAATAAAACTGTCACAGTGCCAGAATAGGGGGGTAAAATACGTTATAACTGGTTAGAAAAATGCTAAACTGATACGGAAATTTTTCGCAGTATAAAAGTATCCAATATTCGTAGGTAGTCAATCTCTAAATGTAGCCAGCATTACTGGCTATTGCGTAATTTTAAAACAAACAAATTCTCGGACTATAAAAATATTTCCAAATGTTAAAAATGTCTTTTTTAGGCAATCAAAAAAAAATTTAAATGATTAAACGATACACGACGCCCCCACAAAGATATCAAATTTTGAGTTCCGGCCAAAATGAACTTGAAAACTTTGAGAATCAAACAAAATCATATTTTCAATGACAAAACCTTTATATGGTTGATACCCAAAAAAACAGAAAATTGGTTAATAAATTTTGATCATAAATAAATAATTCGAGATAAGATTATTTTTCTAATAAAAAGGAGAAAAAAAAATGACTCAAATTAATATATATTACCTTTCGATCTTCACGAAAAAACCATCCAGATTGGGCACGTGAAAAATTAATACCTTTTGTAGACATTTGTGCTGCCAAAATGTCACTCGACATTAATATATCAACTTCATCTTCAATTTCTGTATCGGTTTCTTCATAACGTACTCTTTGATAACATTGATATTCATTATCCAATACAGTTAAGGATTCCTGAAATCGCGAATATCAATCAATAAATATTGCAATAACTAATATCTTGTTGTCTTTTTTTACCTGTGGTGATTTATCACCACGAAATATGAATGATATATCTCCTCTTTCCCAACGCATATCTGAAAAATCAACTAATGTTGTATCCAAACGAATGGAACAACCGGATTTATGAATTTTACAAATATCAGATGGAAGAATTCTGGACACAAGTGGTACTAAGAAAAAAAAACAAAAAAATTAATACATATTTTTTTAGATATGATACACTACATGGATTGATAAGAACATGCAGAGTGACACAGACGGGGGGACTAGAAGTAGAAATTGTCGAAAATCTCTATGATATCGTATTAGAATATCGAAAAATGAAAGTGCATTAGTAAAGCTGATATTGTGTGAACATTTTACATGAAGACTTGCATATAAAAAGCATGCAGTGCAAAGTGGGTACCGCGTTTGATAACAATTGATCAAAAAATCAATGTGTAGTCATTTCAAAACAAATCCAAATGATTTTTTGTATCGATTTATAATTGGTGATTAAACATGGATCCATTGCTATACTCCAAAGTTCAGACAACAATCTACACAGTTATGAAAGTCATCTAAAACGAACAAAAACGCTGGAAAGATATTGGCCACGATTTTTTTGAGATTCGCACCGAATAATCTTCATGGACTTTCTTTGAAAAAGGAAAAACAATGATAGAATGAAGAAATAATAGAAAAATGACAACATTTAGCAAAGAAAAACGTCCATTTTCATTATGTGACAATACACCCAGTAATTGCAATGGCAAAACTATATGCATTTCATCGGAAATTCCTTCCTCATCTCCTCCGTATTCTCTAGTCTAGATATAGAGCCCTCAGCGACTATTATCTGTTTCCAAACTTCAAAAGATTGTTTCAGAGAAAGAGATTTCAATTTGAATGAAGAGATTGAATGCGAAACTGAAGCGTATTTTGCACAGACTTTCAAAAATCGTATTTTACAAAAGGTGTGGAAATGTCCAAAGACCGCGCTGGACTAAAGGTATCGAGCTTAAAGAAGATTATATATTGAAGAATACATGGGTTTATGGGGTGTTTCTTATACTCCAGTCTCTTCGCACATACTTATCAGCCCATGTAGCATATACATATATGAAATTTTTCTTTACCCCATGATTGAAAATCCCATTTTAATTCCATATAAAAATCACCCATTTGTTGTAAAGCTTTAACAAGATTTGGACGTCTTACTTCCATTTGTTCACGAGCCTGTTGTTTCAATTTACGTAATAATGAACAAACTATAATTTTTATAATTATTTTCAAATTTATAAAATAATTTCAATTTTCGAAAAAAAACAAAAAAAAATACTTGTTTGTCGATCTCCATAACTGATGGCTTCAGCAAGCGGTGACCAACCTAGTAAATTTTTTACTTTAACGGGTGCTCCATGAGCCAATAATAAATGGGTACATTCTATAATAGAGAAATTGGATTTGTTTTCTTTCATAAATTTTTCTTATTGGATTCTTAAAAAAAAATTACCTTTTCGTCCCAACATAACGGCAAGATGTAATGCGGTATTTCCTAAAAAAAGAAAAAACAAACAAAAAATTTAACAGAAAAAAAATCAATTTCTACTTGAATGAGATCAAAAAAAAATGACAGCTCGAACAAAAAAAAAATGTTTACATCGAAAATTTAAAAATTCGATTTTTCTAACTTCAAAATTATTATATTTTTAATAAATTATATTAGATACCATGTTTATCCTTTTTCGTAACATCATTTGTTCTTAATAATTGTGATAATTTCCGAATATCACCATTAAAAACGCACTCATGAAGAGGAAAACACTGGCTGTCAGTATCTTCGTCAGCCATTTTAATGTTGGCAATTCTTATCGTGGGAAAATGTATATATATATATATATATGATTTTTTTTTTTTATATCGTACTAGATTTGAATCATATTATAGTAACGGTCATAAAAAAAAATCTACTCTCACTTATTCGATTAATTTGAAAATTTAAAAAAAAAAAATGCGAAACCACTATTGAAACTTCTATACATATGTTCAAGAGATTTTAATTTCCAAAAATCTATCTAAAAAGAACTCTAAAATTATGAGAATTCAGTTCCAGTCATTTTCGTCCCTTTATATAAGGTTGTTGAAATTTGGGTATTTTCACAAAATTCCTGCAAAACGGCGTTTTCATTTTGATAACTTGTTTTATTGGTTTTGGTTACTGTTGAGTGGATAATGGGTCCTCATCATTTAAATCCTACTGCAAGATTTTATAGAAATTGCTTGAAAATGTACCTCAGCTAAAAACGATTTCCTTCAGCAAGACTCGTATCCTTCTTTAGATCCTGGCGACAAACAATAGATAATTTATGTCTACGTACAGAGAACGGACTAGCCAAATTGCAATTAAATCAAACAACACGTTTGGCAGTTATCCTAACTACAATTTATGAAGAAAACTTCGGAGATCATTTCATTTCATACAAAAAAATTCGAATTTTGTTCGCCATCTATCGGAAGTTTTAATAGGATTCAATTGATTTTTGGACACAATTGTTCTTTCATTGAAAAAGTATCCTTTACCAAATTTCATTGAAATCGGTCCATAAATAAAGTTACAATAGCCTGTAATTTAAAATTACAAAAAAAGCGAACTTTTTTGTTCGGCAGCTACCCGAAGTTTTAATCCGATCGAACCCAACTCCTAATAAAATAGTTTTTATGTGAAAACAAATCCTTCTACCAATTTTTGTTCAAATCGCTTCAAAAATACGGCCGCAATCTTACCTACTACAGACGGACAGACAAACATTGGATAAAAATGATTGCAAACGATTTAGAATGTTCTAAAAAATGGAGATTCCAGTATAGAAGCTTTAAAAAAAACAATTTCATTATTTAAAATTATATATTTAACAAAAACACATTTTTTTTTCACAATAAAAGCTTCGCTTCATTAATCAAATATATTTTATAAGGCTTTTTAAGCTGTAATTGTTTATTTATTTTTTTTATAAATTATTTAATTCAAATCATTCAATTGGAACGTAATTTAGCAAGTTGAGCTGCAATGTCTTTTTCTTTTTGTTCTCCAGCTCCAATTTTTGAATTGCCTGCTGAAGGTGCTTCTGCCATCTAAAAAAAAGAAAAAAGACGGTATTTTAAATATTATATAAAACTTGATATGGAAAAAAAAAACTACAACCTTTCCAGATATTTCAATTCCAATTTCATCCAGAACTTTATTAACAATATCATTTGATTCTTCTTCGTCGCCGGATTCTGTTAACATGTCGTCAAGTGTATCATTAACTAAACAAAAGAAAGAAAAAAATGGATGATTAATGACTTATTTAAATAATTTTTAAACAAAAAGAATCAGTAAATCGGACTATAGCCAATTTTTTGATGTCCTATGATAGAAATGGGACAGAAAGACGACAAAAACTAGTAATATGCCAATGTTTTTTCTTCATAACTTTGATTCTTCTTTTTCAAATTTGCTGTAATTCGCAGGTAGCCTAGGACCTGATAGGATAAAACTATTCGACAAATTGTATTCAAATCGGTATATCAGTTTTTAAAATACAGCAAAAAAAAAAACTTTAATGAACAGGCTTTTCTTCTCCTACGACTATTTCTTTCTCCACTATCTGTGGACCGATTTTACCGAAATTAATACGTATTATCGGCTATTTATGTGTAGTCAATGTGTGTAAATTTAAACAAAATTGCTTTACAAATTTTTAAATTAAATTCGAAAAATGACAACAAAAAAAAGTACGAAACATTCCGGTCACTTTGGTTTTTGCTTTATAACTTCGCTCCCTCTTGTCGATTTTGCTGAGATTCAATCCCAAATCCAGTTAAGGAACAACCAACTTACATTCCAAATTTCAACAAAATCGGAGAACGCGTTCTTGAGTTATCTTATATACGGACATGCATAAATCGATATAACTTTTGATTCTCTATATCAGGACTGTCCAACCCGCGGCCCGAAAATATTCGAAGTTACTGAAGCATGTCCATTTTTCTAAGGAATGATTTGTGTGTTGTGTGCGCTCTCGTACTAAAGCTACCAAGTGACAAACAACAGAACCAGGACCAGAACAGAAAGCTATTTCGTTATGTAGTAAATTCTCTTTCTGTTTGCGTTGCTCGCTCAGCTACACTGTTCTGTTGTTTGTCACCTTGTGGCTTAAGTGAAGAATGAAACATACTAAGTGTAAAATTCGAACCAACATATTGGATGAACACCTTGAGAATTCGCCTGAGAATTGCAACCACGTCAATCGAACCAGATATTGACGTTTTAGTTTCTCAATTTCAATGTAAAGTATCACATTCATTTTATGATATGGATTTATACATAGTAATATACTTGCGGATCGGAACACCATGTCTTCTTCCAATGCGGCCCAGGGAAACAAAAAGGTTGGACACCCTTGCTCTACATCTCTATTCTTGAAACGCTTTTCCCCGATGATCATTTCTATGCGTTACCAATATAATATGCCCTATCTGGTAGTACACCTACCACAGAGCATGAAAAAAAAACGACTCACCCATATCATCGGTCATTTCCATTTTCATATTAGCATGTTGAAAATCTCTCATATTCTTTGCAATCTGTTCTGGACGCATTATTTTATTCATATTTGCCATTGTTTTTGTAGTCGTTGACATCGCACCTGTTAGAGCAACATTTGCACCCATAGCTTTATTTTGGAAACCAATTGATGTTATCTTAAAATATAAAATTTAAATTTAAATATTTTAGAATAAGATTTGTGTAAAGAATTGTGTGAATCCAATAAAAACCTTGCTATTCGCTGCATAAGTACGAGTTTTTTGTTTACGCAATTGTATGAGCTGTTTAGCAAGAATTTTGCATGCGTCATTATTTCCGTCTTTAGCATTTCTTTTTATTTCTAATTCCTTTCAAGAAAACCAAAAAAAAAACATATTATATATTTTTATTTTCTGGAAGAAAAACTTTAATAATATTTACTAATTTTTTCTCTTCCTGATCCAATTTTCGACGTTCCCTTTCGATATCACGACCAGTTTTACGTAAAGCTCGATCATTATCACGTTGTTGTTCTGTAAATAAATATGAATCATTAAGAAAAACATAAAATATTTCTTTTTTTTAAATACCTTTTACTGTTGGTTCTTTTCCAAATAAATTACTAAACATTTTTATTTTTTTTTTGTATATAAACTTAAATTATTTTTTTATTTTTAGAAAATTACACAATTTTGACTAAAAAAAAAATTTCACCAATCTATATAAAAAAACAGCTGATTTTGACATATTTAAATGGAAAACATATATAAGGTCTCTAGCTATTTTTTTTTGGAGGGGATTTTTCCGTTCAAAATATTTTAAAATTTTAAATTATTAATTAATAATAATTAATATTTATTTAAGCTATATAAGAAAAATTTAAATTTGTATTACGAAAAATTACATTTACTAATATTATTAGTATTTATTTTTTTTTGTAATAATAAAATTTTTTTTTTCAATAAAACTTAACGAAAACAGTATTACCAATCTGAAAAAAAAAAAACAATAAAATCAATTTTCTTTGGGTGTCACTGTCATTGTCAAAATAAGGTGGAAAAAAAAGATTTTTTTTTTCCACAAAAAAAAAAAAAGTTTTGTGTGAAAAATTAAGTTTTTTCCTAAATGGAGAAATTCTGTGATAGAGTGAACAATTCTTGTTTTTTTTTTCGTTTTATTATAAATTATAATTAAATCTATATATTAAATATTTAAGTAAAATTAATTTGTGATTTTTTTTTTGTTTGATCTTTTTTTCTTTTTCTTTCGTGTAAATTTTTTTTTTTTTCTAAATAAGAAAAAACAAGAATAATATGTGAAAATAAAAAAATTATTTCACATAAATAAAATAAAAGGCGAAGAAAATTTAATATATGATATACCAAAAAGAAAAATATATATATATATAAAAATAATATATAAGAATAAATAGGAAAAAAAATGGCTTCCGGTGATGGAATTGATTCAATTGAATTAGAATCAACAATATCCAATAACCGAAATAATGCTGAATATTCAAGTACAGCACGAACGTCGGATGATAATGGTAAAAAGAAAAAAAAAATTAATATATATATAATAATTTCTTTCCTCCTTTTCCTAATTAAAATTAACAAATTATTTTTTATTAATTATTCATGTACTTGTTTTTTTTCTTTTTTTTTTTTTCTTATGACTAATCAAATTACTTAAATTTTTAATCATTATTTTTACTCTCATCATTAAAACTACACCTATCCCCCGCTTTACACGGAAGATAGGTTCTTCGTGAAACCGTGCAACTCGAAAAATTAATTTTTATATTGAAAAACCGTGTAAAACGAAAAAGCTTTTTTAGTCATCTATTGAAGGTGCAGTTCGATGAGACTTCTCAGAAAAAAAGTCTGAAATAAACAATTGTGCTTTATTTTTAGTTATATCTTTGTAGACTTGCTCATATTGATTTAAAAGTTTATTAACATCTCGCTGAAATTTGAGAGCTCGTTCAATATTAGGATCATATTCTTGAAAATAGTTGCCTAAGTTTCTTCCTATAACAAGTCCCTCGCAAACGACTTTTGCTGTGAATGCACTGGGTACATATTCATCAACATCAGATTCAATATCATTTTCGTTTCCATTAATTTTTTTGACCATTTCAATTATGCCATCTTCATGTAATTCGTAGTCTTCCATTATTTCAGCAATATCTACTCAGCTATATCGTTGAAGCCTTCTTCACTCAATGTATGACCCAACTTAATTATCTGAGTATATTTTTGATCCAAAGATATTCTATAATTCTCAGCTTCAACTATATCAACACTATATCAACGAAAACGTGTTAAACGAGTAGCATGTTAAACGGGGGATAGGTGTATTTAAATTTTTAATCATTATTTTTACTCTCATCATTAAAATTACTTTCTTTTTTTTTTCTTCTTGGATTACGTATAAAAAAAAACGAAACGAAAGAAATAAGCTTTTACTTTATTTTATTCCAAAAGCACGGAAAAAAAATTAATATAAGAATACAATATTAGCTAAATAATTAAAAAAAAAAAGCTGAATTGTTGTTTTCTCAATTTTGTACTTTTCTTAAAGGGCCCCACAAACGAGCAGCATGGTTTTCAACTCGCCATGTTGGTGTCGATGTTGGACGTCTGTGGGCATGTTTAGTGGTTGGTATTTCAATGTTGTGAACAATGTTGGATGTTTTGGAAAAATTTGGAAAACATCAGATATTCGGTGGGCGGAGTCTGATGTTGCGATCATGTTGTATCGTCTGTAGAGAAGTTGACAACATGGTCAACATCAGTTGTAAATTGAATTGTGTGCTGTGAATTTATTGTCAAAAATAAGCACATCCAAAGCCGATTACAATACCTCGAAAGTGATGTTGACAACTTGGTTGCCAACATTTCGTTTCGTCTGTGGCAAAACATGACAACCAGGTTGACAACAAGGTTGAAAACAATGTTGCTCGTTTGTGGGGCCCTTTAATCATAAAAATAAAAATAAAAGAAAAAATGAGCAAAGCAAACCATAGTAGTGAATTTACATTTTCTCTATATCGGCCGGACCACTATGGACCTTTCCCGATAATGTCATCAAATATTCATTTCAGTACTCTTATTCTAAATGTACATTCCAAGTTTCATGAAAATGTGACTAGTATTGGCCGAATTATAAGGGTTTTCTTTATTTTGCATTCCCGTAACCCCCACAGAGGGGTGTTGCATTCTATCTTTTCAGCTGGCCTATCCAGAATGCATACACTAAGTTTTAAGAAAATTTACCCATTATTGAGTGAATTCTTGAAGTTTTTCTATTTCAGCCCCCCCCCCCACAGCCCCCCTCGAGGGGAGACATTTTATCTTTTCAGTTTGCTCATCCCAAATGTACATTTCAAGTTTCATTAAAATTTGGCTATTATTAACCGAATTAGGGAAGTTTCTATATTTCCACCAGAACATTTTTTAAAAAAAAGTTTTGCGCATTAGTGTTGCCAGATGTAAATTCCGTTGAAAAGTTAATATGTTCTGATTTCGAATATAGTACACAAACTGTGCAAATCTCATCAAAATTGGACGAGCAGTTTCAGTTTTACAACAAGTTCAAAAATAGACTATATTTGGACAAAATGTATTTTTAGACAGTGTTGCCATAGTCGAATATGGCCCAAAAATTAATCAGATCTAAGTTAGGATCAAATACATGAACTGTATAAATTTTATCGAAATTAGTTTAGTCTGAACCGTGCAGACAAAATTTTTTCGTTTTTAGACAAAAAAAAGCGTTACCAAATAGTGTTGCCATATATTAATTTCGCCCAGAATCTAACACCATCTGGCATTTGATGCAACACCAAAATGGTGAAAGTTTCATGTAAATCGGACCATCCATTCAGATTTTATTAAAGATTTAAAAAAGCGGACGGACGGACGGACGGACATGGGGCTAATTATTTTTGACGAAACGGATTTTGCACTTATTAGGTCTGTTTTATTTGCCATACCCTACATCGGAGCAGGGTGAGTGCAAATAAAACGAGCAGGAGTAGGAAAAAGTTTTAATTCAAATGTTTGTAGCGCTGCTTAGCAACCATATTGTAATTAAATGAGAAACTTTTAGCTAATACACTTTTTATGGTATAAAACTGAACTAATTTCGGTGTGAGAGCTGCCCTTGTTCTGAAAGTAGTGTAGGATTTGCATTTTTGTTGTTTTTGTTTTCAATGTGAAAATTTGCTCTACCCCGGAGCAAGTGGCAAATAAAACAGACCTAATTTCATCTTCCTAGCCCTTCTAGATCAAAAGTTAGGTTTTCGCACGATTATAGTACTTTCTTTTACTTTTTTTTAAAAAATTTAAATAACATAAAATAAAATTTGAATTAAAATAAAATAGGAATTTTTCTGTTATTCAGTTTTTAGATAAAAGAAAAAGAAGAAAAAATTCGTTGTAAAGAATTAAAAAAAAAGAAACTATTCTGAAATTGTTATCAATTAAAATGACCTTAAAAAGTTGTTATCAGAGTTTTTTTTTACAAAAACACCATAAAATGAAATCAACAACCTCCTACTTTTTTTGCTTTTGATTTATTTAATTTTTTTCTTTTGGTTTGCCATTTGTGGAAGGTTCAAATTAATTGCTGCTTCTTTTGGGAATTGGATGAAAATCGGTCTATAGCCGATTTTTTTTCATGCCCTTAGACAGAAATAGGACTGAAAAAACAACCAAAACTAATAATATTTCAAGGGTTTTTCTGCATAAGGCCCGCGGCACACTTGAACTAACATCTCATCTCCACACAACATAAATTCAGTCAGATATTATGTTAGTAAATGTCAATTGGGAATGTTAGTGGGTTGATTTTGTTATAACATTTCATCTCCACAGGACATAACAGCAGACAAAACACCTACTCCGACTGAATTTATGCCATGTGTAGACAGCTAGTAAGCTATGCGGGCGAGCCTCGCTGTAGTTACATAGTTTAGCTGGGCTCGCTAACTCCGTCATTGCACACTTGAACTAAGCTAGGCGGCGATATTTTTTTTGGTAAATTCATGTCATCAGTTCTATATTTGAGCCGTCAGAGAGATATAATGTGCGAGAACTCCAGTATCGATGAATTATTACTAGTCCTAGATTCCGAATCAGGTTTATCTGAAGAGGAATTTGAACAAAACATTTTATTGAGTTTTGTTATAGGGAAAGAGAAAAGAAGCGTTTGCGATGAAACGTTTATGAAATATGGCAAGTTTCATACTTTTTTGCCTGATTTAATCGATCCCGAGTTCTTTAAATACTTGCCTATTTATTCATTCCTAACTTTTTAAATTCTTGGTTTTGTATAACAGAAACTCGTTATAACGCGGAACGTATCTGTCGCGTTATAGGATACCCTACTGTATTTCGATTTGGGGGGTCGTCCTAACAAAAGATTGTTGTAACATCTTAAAAGAAACTACTAGAAACTGTACAAGAAAGATAGTATACAAACTAAACGGGTGATTCATTGTGAGATTCAGGAAAATATTTCGGAATAATACAAATAAAACTGAATGTGATGAATGAAAACATTATTAAGAACCGAAAGAACAATCGATACCATTTAATTTTTGAAGATTATATCATTCAAATATTGGCCACAGCTACGCTTTAGGTGGTCCATTCTATAGGTCCAATTTTGAACCATTTGTTCGAGCATTACGTCTGGAATCGTATGGGAAATAACACGAATAATGTTTGTTTCTAAGGCATTAATCGAAGCTGGCTTATCCGGGCAGATTTTAGACTTCACATAGCCCGAAACGAAAATAATCCAGAGATGTGATATCACACGATCTAGTTCGTTCATTCATCAATCCAAAACGTAAAATCACCGAAATGATTCGTCAACATGTCCATTGTTTCACGCGCTGTATAGCTATTAGCGCCGTCCTGTTGCAACCAGATATAACCGACATTACGGGCTTGAATTTCATTTAGCAAATACTCGGTTATCATGACGCGATAGCGAGTGCTATTCACGGTTACGTTACGCCCATCCTCTTTTGTTAAGAAATATGGATCGATGATTCCAACAGCCCATAAACTACACCAAACCGTGGATTTCTCTGGCAGCAACGGTAGCTCTTGATACTCTTTGGGTTGTTTATCAGCCCAAATATGGCAATTTTGTTTATTGACTTATACATTTAACCAGAAATAAGCCTCATCGCTAAACAAAATTCTGCAATAAAACAGCGGATCATCATTAAGCCGTTCAGTAGTCCATTCACTGATACTGTGCCGGTATTAGTCTTTCCATGATGAAATGGTATTCACTACTGAGTCAAACTGCAATGACAGCTTCACACTATTCATGCGTGATGTGTGACAAAAAAAAATCTCCAATTGAAATAGTACCTCATGTGAATCATCATCCATATTCAAAACAAAATCCCCACAATAAAAACTCCCATATCATTTAATAAGGTGTTAAAAAATGTGTTTACAACCTTCCTCCTCAATTTTTAATAAGCATATAAAAATAACTAAATAACCAAATAATTTATCATAACTTTCATTCAAACTGGTTAGTAGGTCAATATCCATTATTATTTTATTTAACCTAGAATTGGTGGCAAAAAAATAAAATTTAGTGGGGCGACCGACAACGTTGATGATTATCATATAAATGTTAGAAAATCGTTTTTATGTCCTATGGTAGGTACTACCAGAGGGTATATTAGTTTTGTCACTCCATTTGTAACACATCGAAATAATCGTCGTAGATAGGTTTTAATGGTATGGTTGTGTCAGGAATCAGAAGTTATATCGATTTATGCATGTCCATCCGTCCGTCCGTATACAAGATAACTCAAAAACGCGTTATTCGATTTTGATGAAATTTAGAATGTGAGTTGCTTATTCCTTAACTTGGTTTGGTATTGCATTTGAACAAAATCGATCCAGGGGGAGCAAAGTTATAAATGAAAAACTAGGGTGAACAGAAAGTTTTGTCGTTTTTTGTTTATGGGTTTTCGGATTTAATGTTAAAATTTGTGAATCAATTTTGTTTAAATTAATTATATAGGTTAACTACATAAATAGACGATATCATGTTAAATTTCAATCAAATCGGGCCAAGGATAAAGGCGAAAGAAATAATCCTAAGAGAAAATAACCCTCTTTATAAAGTTTTTTTGATATACTTTAAAAACTAATACGCCGATTTGAATAAAAATTTACAGATTAGACTTATGCTATCAGGGTCTAAGTTTCCTGCAAATTGGAAGAAATTTTGAAAAGAAGAAAAAAAGTTATGAAGAAAAAACTTTGAAATAATGTTAGTTTTGACAGTTTTTCTGTCCCCATTTCTACCATAGGGCATCAAAAAATCGGCTATAGGCTGATTTTAAGTTACTATATGTTTTATTATCAAAATTTTATAATATTTTATTCAAAAAATACAACACAATACTCCTATTTTCTTACCACACGACTCCATTGGACTTATTTCAAGACATAATTTCACTCGGATTGGAAAAAAGTCTAATGGAGATTCGAAAATTTGAACTTTTTTGTCAGTCCGACTGAAATTATGTCTTTGAAATAAGTCCAATGGAGTCGTGGGGTTAGAGAATCTTAAAACAATAGAATTTATATTATTTTAATTAGCATCGATTATAATTTTTCTCATATAATTAATAAATTTTAAATAATTAAATTAAAATGAAATCATTGATTTTTTTCTGAGATTTTTTTTTTTCTCAGAAAATCGCTAAATACGCGCAAATATATAAAAACAAGTTATCTTTTAATGATAAGAAATTTTAAAATATGACGTATTTAATTAGTCATTTGGATAGTAAATTCCAAAATAAGAAAAAAATTTCTAGTAAAATCGGTCTATAGCCGATTTTTTAATGCGCTATGATAGAAAATGGGACTCGTAGTCCCGTAGTGCCTTCTAGATATTTTTTTATCAGGCCAGCACATAGACGACAATAACGTCTTAACTTCAAGTGTGTGGAAAAGAGAAATAATTATTAAGCACAAGGATAAAAAGAAAGAAACAAGCTTCTAATGCAAATTACACTACTAACATGCTTCTTTATTTCAACCTTCGTCGTCTATGTGCTGTCCTGATGAAAATATCTAGAAGGCATTGGAAAGAAACACTAAAACTACTAATATTTCATGGTTTTTTCCCCCATAATTTTGTTTGGTCTTCTTCAAATCTGCTCTAATTCACAGGTAGGCTGCAAATTTTATTGAAATCGGTATATTAACTTTTGAAATACATCGGAAAAACTTTATGACCGGCTTTTTTCCCCTACGATTATTTCTTTTTCCACTATCCTTGGACTAATTTCACTGAAATTTAACATGGTATCATCTATTTATGTAGTTAACCAATATAATTAATTTAAACAGAATCGCTTCATAAATTTTCGAATTAAATCCGAAAAATCATAAACAAAAAAACTACAAAATTTTCTGATCACCTTGGTTTTTTGCTTAATAACTTTAATTCCTCTCGGTCGATTTTGCTGAAATGCAATACCAAACTAAGTTAAGGAATAACTAAATCACATCTTAAATTTCATCAAAATCAGAGATATCTTGTATACGGACGGACGAACGGTCATGCGGAAATCGATATAACTTTTGATTCTTTACACAACAATTCCCTTGTCTACGAAGATTAATTCGATGTGTTACAAATGTAGTGACAAAACTAATATACCCTCTGGTAGTACCTACCCTACTATAAGGCATACAAATTCATTTGTTATATTTTCTTGTATAACAGACATTTCAAGGAGAAAGAGGCTCTACATGAAAAATAAAGAAACTCAGATACTTGACCTGATGTTTGAATAACGATAGGATACTCTAGCTATATCATAGACAAGTATACCTAAATGTCCAAGATATATGGGCAAATGAACATTGTGTTGTTTTCGTTTGTAAAACTAGCTAGAACCCCCGCTGCTTTTCTCGCGTTATTATATCACAGAATATACTAAATAGAGTTCTTAACTTGATTTGGTCACATTTGTAGACCATCTCATTAATAGTATTTCTAAAAAAGACGACTCTGTGTGATATAAAACTGCATGTACCCTGAGTGTTTTTTGATGAATTAGAATTCTTTGCAGAAATGATGCAATTGTGCGAAAGAATTCTCTGTTTCTTTTCTCTGTGGTTATACTTAGATTACCGATAGACAAATCTATGTCTTTTAAATCGCCTACTATTAAATTAGTATAGGACGATTTTCTACACACTGCACACTTGTCGCAAAGTACAATTAAGTCCTTCAGGGACAGTGTCTGGTTGATTTTCTCAAAACTTGATAGGATCGCAACCAAAATTCTCTTGTTTCACGGCCAGTGAATTCATTAAATTGTTTTATGACATCCGCAAAAACGCATTTTGACATGGTTTGTGGTTTCGGTTTTACCAAAAAACTGTGAAATATTCTTCATTATAATCGGAATCGTCCATTTCATAAATTACGTTTGAATTTTGAAATAAATTTTAAACCTTCAACTTCCAAAATTGAAGGTGAGAAAATATGTTACAAATTTCAATGCACTGTAACTGCTGCTTCAACTGAATCAACTGCTTCAAGCACTGAATCATACAGCGATGCAATGATACATCACATTTTACAATGGTAAGAGAATATAGACATATTGATTTTCCTCTCGTGTATTGTTTACAAATCCTTAAAGTCTTGAAGAAACCAAAACTTCTCTGGTACTTGAAATATATTTTTAATTTTAACATTATTTGTGATTAAATTATAATATTTTTATACAAATTTTTTATTTTTTTTTTTAGAACATGCATCAGGAATTGATGGCAGATCCACCACAAATCAAGAAGTATATAATTATTTAATTTTAAATAGTTTTGCTTTTAAATATTAATACCTCTTTTTTTTTGTACAAATTTAGTTTCCTGGTGATATTACACAAATTAATCGACCAGGACATCGATATGCAAAAGTTGATAAAGAAAGAAAAATCGGGCATAGGCGTGTCGGTGAAGGTGGAGAGATAACATATAAGAAAATTCAAACATCTCAAATAATGGGTTCCATTCAATTAGGAATTCAACATACGGTAAAGAACTTTTGGTTTTAACAAATTTTCAATAAAGAAAAACTTAATTTTTTTTATTTTATCATATTTATTTTTAGGTTGGAAGTTTGGCATCAAAACCAAAAAGAGATTTATTAATGATGGATTTTTGGGAAATTGAAAGTATATCATTTCCACCAGAAGGTTCTAGTTTAACACCAGCTCATCATTATAGCGAATTTAGATTTAAGATATATGCACCAATAGCATTCCGTTATTTTAGAGATTTATTTGGTATCCAACCGGATGATTTCATGGTAAATATATATATATATATACAGAAGTTTTCTTTAGGTTGTGTGTTACATATCAAAGTATGAGTAATTATAAAATACCCAAAGCTAACGAATAAAGAATTAGACCAATCAGAACAAAGTAGTAAAAAAAAGAAACGAAATTCTTTATTGGAATATGTGGAAAAGAGAACCGACAGTTTTCGAAGGCAAAATGTGTATCAAGAAAATGAAGAATTAATTTTTTTTTTTTAAAACTTCGCTTTGAACACATGTCATGATATCACTCACTCTTATGAAATTTTAATCCCTCTTACCGCTTTTCTTGTATGCGTGCATTGGTATTAAAATTTCAGTAGGTGTTTGTTTGTTTACAATTAGAAATTGATGATTAAAAATGTTTTTCTCTCGGTCACCCACCCATACGTACAATATGTAGCTCTATCTTATGTCAGCAGTGGATAGAAAATGGTTTCAAAATTTACAGTCGAAATCAGAAAAACGTCGTCGTCACGGTAGAGATAGGCAATTGGGTTACTTGTTAGTTACATATACTTCGGAAATATGTTAAATTTTAAAAGTTTAAATATATATAAATTATTTGGAAGATTAAATACGATTTGATAATTAATTGTTGTATATCAAATTTGGCAGGATGTATGTTCTTAGATATTAGTTTAAGATTCTTAAAAAGTTTCAGAATTTTCGAGTTTTAAAAACTTTTAAGAAGCATTCACGACCCATTAAAATTTTATATGTTGAAGTTTTCATTTAGACTACACAGAACGCGGCGGCGTATTCACGACGGACTATTTTTAATACAATCTTAAAACCGAAAGACGTGAATCTGTCGTAGATCTGTCATTCTGTTTCCCGTGTAACATTTTTTTTGTAGAGAAACGAACGGAAAAAGTTTTGAACTGTTTTGAAAACTGGTATCACTAGTATATAAAATGTAGAATTTTTTCTCGAGAAACCAAAATGGCAATAGAGTTTTTATGTTTTTAGAAGCTTTAAATTTTGTATCCAATTTAACTTTATTGATTCTGTTGGTAGGCTTATTTTGATTAATAAAATTAAGTTTTTCTTCAACATTTTAAGCTAATAATAAATATATTTTCATTTATAGATGTCTATGTGCTCATCTCCATTAAGAGAATTATCTAATCCAGGAGCTTCGGGCTCTATATTTTATTTAACTGATGATGATGAATTTATTATTAAAACTGTTCAACATAAAGAAGGTGAATTTTTACAAAAACTATTGCCTGGGTAAGAAATTATTTATTTTTTTAATAATGAAATATAGTCGAACCTCTTCTTTTTTTTTGAACTGGAATACTTAAACCCATTCCGGTAAACTGAATTCATTTTAATAAAATGAAGACTTTCTACTGCAATTATGTCCAACAACTTAATGACCCAACTGTCATCATTAGTAAATACAACCTTATTGGAAAACAGTTCTTATTGAAAAATCCTACTTCCGTACTTCTTCTTCTACTTTTTTGGGTAAATTTTCCAAAAATTAGAATAATTTTATCCGGAAAATGCAAAGAACTATATCTTTGGTGGATAATCGTAAAATTTTCCGATTATTAGATGTTTTCGAATATTAGATGTTTCCGAATAAAAGATTTTTTCCGAATAAAAATGCCGGTTCGACTGTAATTTCATTTTAAAATTTTTAATTATATTGTTTTGTTTTTCTACATTTTTCTTTCTTTTACCCCATTTTTAGATATTATATGAATCTGAATCAAAACCCCAGAACTTTACTACCAAAATTTTTTGGTTTATATTGTTTTCAATGTAATAGTAAAAATGTTCGTTTGGTGGTTATGAATAATTTATTACCTTCTTATATTAAAATGCATTTAAAATATGACTTAAAAGGTTCTACTTATAAACGAAAGGTATATTGAATTTATTTATAAATGGGTGATTCATCGTGAGGTACTTTTTTCAATCGGGATTTTTTTTTTGTTATACGTCACGCGTGAATTGTGTGATGCTGTCATTGCAGTTTTTGACTCAGTAGTGAATACTATTTCATCATGAAAAGTCTTAAAAAATTGCCATATTTGAGCTGATGAAGAAACCAAAGAGTATCAAGCTACCGTTACATCTAGAGAAATGCACAGTTTGGTATGGTTTATAGGCTGGCGGAATCATCGGTCCATATTTGTTCAAAAGTGAGGATAACGCAACGTAACCGTCAATGGCAATGTGTTAATCAAGATGCTGTCAAAATCGGAGCAACGAACTGGAGGACAGCTGCGAGAAACAGAGATTCATGGCGAAGCAGACTTGAGAAGACCAAGACCCGTACAGGGTTGTAGCGCCACTGATAATAATAATAATAACCGTCAATGGCACCCGGTATCGCGCCATGATAACGGAATATTTGCTGCCTGAAATTCAAGCCCGTTATGTCTGGTTTCAACCAGACTAGTAGAGCCATTCAGTGCGTAAAACAATGGATATACTGAGAAATCATTTCGATGAGCAGCTGATTTCACGTTTTGGACTGGTGAATGGACTCTCTAGATCGTGTGATATCACATCTCTAGATTATTTTCGTTTCGGATTATGTGAAGTCTAAAATCTATGCGGATAAGCCAGCTTCGATTAATGCCTTGGAAGAAAACATTACTCGCGCTATTGGTCACACGATTCAAATCGTAATGCTTGAACAACTGGTTCAAAATTGAACGTATAGAATGGAGCCACATAATCTTCAAAAAATACATGATATCGATTGTTCTTTCGGTTCTTAATAAATTGTTCATCATCACATTCAGTTTGATGTGTTTATTTCACGTTGAATCACTCGTTATTTAAAAAAGAAGAAGAAACAGAACATTTTAAACTAAATAAAAATTACATTTTCCAGGCTAATAAAGTTGAACGAGGCAAATCTTCACCAACATATAAAGACTTAGATTTTATAGAACATCATCCAAATGGTATATTCTTAGAGGCTGATACATATAATGCTTTAATTAAAACGATACAACGTGATTGTACCGTACTTGAATCTTTTAAAATCATGGACTATTCATTATTAGTTGGTGTACATAATTTAGATTTGGCATTTAAAGAAAAACAAGAAGAACGTAAAAATAATTTAAAACAATTACAACAACAACAACAGCAGCAACAACAGCAACAAATCAAAAGTCCAAGACAAGATTATGAATCGGATTTAGAAGATGCACCAGAAGCTGATCAATATATTGCACTAGAGAAAGATCGTGAAGAAAGAGAAAAAGGTGGTGGTGGTACCGGTAGTGGTGGTGCAACAGCCTTAAATCGTAGCAGGTAATGAAAAAATTTTTAAAATATTAAAAATATCATTTGGTCTCTATTTAGTGTATTGTATAGATCAATAAATCGTCAACGTTTAGTTGCACATTCAACAGCTATGGAAAGTATTCAAGCTGAAAGTGAACCGATCGATGAAGAGGAAGATGTACCGTATGTTGTTAATATTGAATTGAAAAATTATGAATCCGAAATTAATGAATGGTTATTTTTTGTTTATAGGCCTGGCGGAATACCAGCCAGAAGTGAAAAAGGTGAACGTTTATTACTTTTTATCGGTATTATTGATATTCTTCAATCATATCGATTAAAGAAAAAACTTGAACATACTTTTAAAAGTATTATTCATGACGGGGTAAGTTTTATTTTAATAATAATTTTATCCAGGGTGATCCAACTTCAACAGCAGCCGATCCTTTCGAGGTAATTTTCGATGATTTTTTGTACATTTCGGGCTGTATTTCGACAATAACTTGGCGGATGTTGTTTTTAAGGAGTTCCAACGTTTCGGATGTATTGACATAGATACGACTTTTAACGTAACCCCATAAAAAGAAATCCAACGGCGTGGCGGACGGTTCATGTCACCAAAACGTCAAATAATACGAACTGGGAACTTTCACACCAAACATACAATGTTGCACTCGCTGTATGGCAAGTTGCGCCGTTTTGTTGGAACCACATGTTTTCCACATCAATATCTTTGATTTCGTGCCCAAATAATTGGTTATCATGAGCCTATATCGCTCACCATTGACTGTTACAGTCTGACCCTGATTGTTTTCAAAAAAAGTAAGGGCCAATGATGCCGCCCGACCACAATGCGCACAAAACAGACACTTTTTGGCCATGTAATGTTGTCTCGTGAATCTCATGAGGATTTTCATCTCCTGATATAAGCAATTTTACTTATCAACAACCTAGAGAGGTGGAAATGTGCCTCATCAGAGAAAAATATTTTCTTTGAAAAATCGGCATCAACTTCTTGTTGCTGTAACACGCGGTGGTTAAGCGATCCATTTCGTAAATGTGTTGCTGCAAACTGATATTTGACAGTTTGAAAACAAGTACTTATCGACAGCTGCTTGGTTTACAGTGCTGCAAGCATAGGAAACTTAAATTGGATCACTCTATATTTTAAGATCTTTTGGATACATTTTCTTTTAATTTTTTTCTATTATATTAAAAGTAATACATATTAATTGTTTTTTTTTTATATATCTTTATTTAAAGGACACCGTTTCAGTTTGTCGACCATCATTTTATGCTCAAAGATTTCAAAATTTTATGGCAAAAACTGTATTCAAAAAAATCCCATCACGTAAGTAAATTTCTTTTTAACAATATATATTTATCTAATTATCGATAATCTAATTAAAGAAAAAGAAAGTTGCGAATTCCATTTATGCTTCTTTATTTTTTTTTTATAGAAAGATCAAAATAAAAATCATTTAAAATAAAAGTAAAAATATATTTTATTATAAACGCTAATACGTAATTAATTTTTGTTATTATATAATTGCAAAGTGGATCTCCCAGAAATTAAGGGAAACCATAGAAAGTTTCGAACATTGGTATCCAGCTATATAGGTAAAACTTGTCCTGAAAATTGCGTTGAGTGTTTATATAGTGTTCATTTTTTTTTTTTATCATTATTATTATTTTAAAAACAAATAATTATTTATCAAACAAAAATAATTAATAATATTTTAATTATTGTTCTCCATTTTGTGAATGCCGCTTTTAAAACAGTTTTATTTTAGCATATATTGGGATCTATTCTATGATTTTCTATGTTATTTTATGTTATTTTATGTTATGTTATGTTATTTTATGTTAAGCGGCGAGAAGTGGCAAATGTAGTTTTCGTTTTTCACCTTGTTTTCTTATGACTCTCAAATGCTCAGAATTATCATCGCCTTTAACCAAACACGATCGTTTTGTTTGTTGAGAAATTGTTCAAAAATACTAAATTTTGTAAATCACCACGAGCGAGAGTACAATGTAATTCTTTTGATTGTACAAAAAATAAGAACTCGTCTCTTCACCAACAAATAATTTTTACTACTGACAGACAATATGTCAAGCCACATTCATGTCAAATTTTAGTATTACAAGAAATGTGCGATTTACATTTGACAGCGATTTGAATTAGACAGACACTTCGATTGTCGGACCCGGTATATTTGTTTTTAATTTCATTTTTGAAATGACATCCAATTCGAGAATTAAAATAAATTCAAATGACAGAAATCTTTAAATTTGTCTAATTTCAGTCAATGTTCGCTCAAATTTCTGAAAAATACTGTACCAGAACCTATTTAAATCCTTTTAAGTTTACTCTGTGTTGTAACGTAAGAAAATAACACAACATAACATAAATTTTTATTGTGGAATACCAATTTGTCGAAAAATAGTATTTTATGATAAATTTAACGTAACATAACATAAAATATGAATGCAGAATAGACCTCATTATCTTATTTTTTTGTATTTTGAAATCATTTTTTAAAAAAAAATAGGCTTTCATTTTTGTTTTCCTCAGAAATTAAAAAAAACCATTGTTTTTAGACAAATTATTATTAGATTAAATTCCATAAATATATAAAGTTTTTGCTTTTAATTATTTTATTTATTGCTGTCTTTATTTGTAGAAGACTTTTTTTTTAAACACACATAAAAATACATAAATCCTTTGCAGTCTAATTGTCGCCAATAAGTGTCTTTCCTTCAGGCTTAAGTTATAGGACGATCATTAGAATGAAGAAAATTATGGAATAAATGAAAATAAAGTAGGACTCATTTTCATTAGTTTTCCATCACATTTTTTTTTGAGAGCAACTGAGAGAAAAAAGAGCAGTGTGAATGTAAAAACTGATGGTTTGTCAGTCAAACTCAATAATTATTCAAAATTTTCGTGAGATTTTGCGTGAAAGGATTGTCAGTAAAATTTAATACTAATTCTCAACTTTGAGAGTTAAAAATGAAAGAAAAATGTTCAATGATACTAAACAAATAGACAGCTCATCATTGGAATGAATGGAAATTGAAACACTGTTATAAAAACACAACTGATCAAGGAATTGGAATTATATAAACAATTGTACAAAATAAAATACGTGATATGCGTAAGATTTTTTATCTGAAATCTATTTATTAAACTATTTTCCATATTTTGTATTTTTTTTAAAGAGATAAGCTTTAAAACAGGTTAATTTTCCTATATAAAATTATTTCTTTCATTCTAATTCGTCCTATAACTACTCCTTTAGGAAGAAATCATCGAAGAAGCATACACAAAAAAAACAAGACGTACACATGATATTTAGGGTATTCATCATCTTTCGTAAAACTTTTGTATTCATCGTAAATTTCGTATTTGTCATACATAATTTTTGAAATATGAAATATGAAGTTTACGACGTTTTACGATGAATACCCTAATTATTTACATATACACACAGTTAAAGTGTGAATTTAAGTCATACTCATTTCTCGAATGTGAATATAGTTAGTGGTCAAATAATCAGTAAATATTGTACGTCAACTAGTAAAATGTAGACATACATTCACTGCATCCACCGAAAAAAAAAATAAAAAATATATAAATGTGCTTTCCTTCTCATACAAACTTTGAGAAATGGTGGTGTATTTCAATAAATTTTCATCAAGATATTATAAATTAACTATTTTTAGGCGCAAAATACTTAAATAAATTAAATTTTTTGTAATATCATAAAAAAATACGATTGCAAAGGATTCTACAAAAAAAAAAAAACATATTACAAGAAATTAAAACTATCTTGTTTTTTCTGTTTAATCAAGATTTAAATAATATTTAGTATTATACGCTTTTTGTTTTGGTTATTTTTGTTTTTATTATTTTATTTATCTTTTTAGCATTGAAACATTCACCATCGAAAAGGAAAAGCCTATCACGTGTAGCTCAAAGGTCTACTGAAGCCGATGCTGATAGTCATCGTGAGTTTTATTTGTTTATATAAAAAAAATATATGCCTTCTTTTTTTTTAAAGTAAAAATAATAATAAAAACAATTATCGTAGTTTAATTTTTAATACTTTTAGCGTTTTATTATTAATTAAGATGAATTTAATTAATAATTTAATTTTATAGTAAATTTTCGAAGTTAAAAAAATGCTTTAAAATTATATTGAAATTTAATTATATATTTTAGTTTTTAATTTCGTGTCAAACAACTAAAAAAAAATATATTAAACTTGTCTTTGCGAATAGTAACTAAAATAGCTAATAAATGTCGCACGAAAACAGTTATTTGACGAGAAATTTTTCATGGCATATAATGTGACCGTTAGTATAAAACATGAATAAAAGAATATATAGATTAGGATTTCCCATATTTCAAATTGGTTTTTTCTGCGCACCTCCTACGTCACACGAGATATGAAATACATTGTTTGTGTGATAAATCACGATTATTTATTTGAAAGGAAATCGACATGTGTTTGGCATAAAAGTATGAAAATAAATATTCAAAATGGCCGACGTGCGCAGTTCGTAATCTATATTTTCTTTCATTCATGAGTATAAAAGGATTTTTGTGTGAAAATTGCATACAAAGAAACACTCTTATTAATTATACAGATATCCTAAGCAATTCGGATTAAACATTAAAGAAAGTGAAATATATTTCCATCCAGTTGTCGTTTGCCTTTATTTTAAAGTCAACTTTTATAATAAAATTAATAAATTCTTTAAAACTTGGAGTAATTAAAGTTGCTTAAAACAAATTCCTATTAAAAATATATTAAGTTTAGTTTGTAATGTTGACTCGAAATGTAAGAAAATCTTTTACGTTTCTAAATTTAAAATATTTCGTAAAAACAATTTTTACAGAATACAAAATTTGAAAAAAATCTTTAAAATAACTTTAAGAATATAACAGGAAAATAACATAACATAAAATAACATAGAAAATCTAGTATTTTCTATGTTATGTTATTATACTGGATTAGTTTGATAAAGTCAATATCAAAAAGTTATTTTTTATTACTATTCGCACAGGCCCTAAGTAGAGAAGAGAAGAACATCAAAAATTGTATTATTTCATAACAGCTCACAGGTCATCATAGTGCATGCAGGTGATTGATATTAATCAATCTAACTAAAAAAAAATAATAATTTCTTTATATTCTTTTACAAAGAAAATTGCATAGTAACTCAAGAATTTATACACTAAATATCAGACTTGGGCGTATTCCCTTGCTGATGTAAATCATGATGTATTATTGTATCGGTTGTACAACGTATTCCTTAAAACAGCTATTGAGTCCCTTGCAGTATTCGCTGTGTCTTTATTTTGTTGGAACCAAAGGGTTAGATAGTTTTTCACAACTGACCTTAAAAAATTTACTAACATCGTCCGATATTGAGCATTACTGATGGAAACTGCAACACTGTCTTCATTTTCGAAGAAATATGAGCCTCCCAGACGATACACCACATCAAACACTACACTTAAGTGGGTGTAATTGTCTTTGATGAACTGCTCTTGGATTCTTCGTAGCTCATATCCTGCAGTTCTTGTTGTTTACGAAGCCATTTAATTGGAAATAATGGGCTTCATTGCTCATTATCAAATTGTAAATAAAATCTGTACAATGGTTGCCCAACTTTTGTACAGAGGTTGTACAAATGTTGTACAACGGTTGGTACAACCATTCAACGATACAACCACTTTTACAACAGTAAGGGAATAGTCATACAAAATTTTTTAATAATAATATTTTTGTTTTTGTTTACAGAGAACTTGTAAAAATTATTTTAGATTAAATTATTGTATTATAATTATATTTAATTATTATTGTTCCTAAAATTCATATAATTCATATTCGAAAATCGAAATTCTAGCAGAAAATTGAATCTGAATGATTTCGAAATGGTTTTTCTTTTTCAAAAACCATTTCGAATCAATGCTAGAAAATGCTTTGGGCTTTTATAATATAGTTAAATGTATTTTATTTTCCTTCTTGTTTTTGTGTTGTTTAATAATTTAGTTATGGGACCTTTTACACTACACATGCATGTGTAGTGTAAAAGGCCCATTATTCTTTCATTTTTATCTTTTTTGTTTTATATCAAACGCTTTTTATTAGATATTTATTTGTAGCTGTACAAAAAAAAAAAGAAATTAATCAATAATCAAAAAAAAAAATTCATCTAACATTTAAAAAAAAAACATTTTTTAAATATGCATTATTTATCAGCGGTCGCAGGAAGTTCCCATCATCATCATTCTGGTAGTTCATCCCAAAAACCCGGTGAGTGTGCTCAGAGTTTAAAAATAACAAAACGAACATTTAAAAATCTGAAATATTAATTAATATCTAATCTTTCTCTTGTATTTTCTCTTCTCTCTTGGGGGGAAAAATATAATATTTTATGCACCCAGAAATAATTAGTATTTTTGTTTTTTTTTCTTATTAATATATCTTTCTTAATCACATCTTTCTTCTAAAATATATAATTTAACTAAATAGTGCGCATGTATTTTTTTTTTCTTATTTAAGAGATAAGTTCATAATCAACGAGCAAGCAGAGTTAAATCGAAGAATACATACTTCCTCTTTCTCTCAGATTTTCATTATCTGCAAACAAGATATCTCGTTATTAGTATTTGTGTAATGACGAAGATTTATGGCTTTGCAGATCTACAATAGTACCAAAATTTCTATGATAATTATGTAATAGCCGTTGCTAAGTAAGTATAGAATTGAAAATAACAACCGTTATATACAATAATTGCAGTAAGAAAAATATGGCTTCTGAAAATTGTACTTCCAATATCAGCGAAATGCAATATTACTGCAAGTATGAATGCAGCAAAATACTAGTTACAATTTTGTGCTATAGTATAGAGTCTATACTATAGATTATGACTTGAACCATTTTTAAGAAGTTACGCGCTATTCATAAATGATGACATTTTTTTTTTAAATGACAGCTATTGTGTTTGAAAGACTTTTCGATAAGATATATAAGATATAAGATATATATATTCCCTTGAATCGTCTTTAAATTTAATTTAAATGAATAAAAATAAAATCCTCTATATTATGTTATGTTAACATAACATAACATAATTTTGAACAGAGGGAGAGAGAGAGAGAGAAGGAGTACAAGAAAGTTTTCGATGATCGCTGCTCGCATATTTTTATACAAAAAACTTATTACTCTTAATAATAATATTTCTATAAAAATCAAAATTCTTCTAATTTTCAAATTATACTAACAAACAAACAAAATGAAAAAAAGGAAATAAATTTTGCTATTTTTTTTACATGCTGCGCGTGCTTTCTCTGGAATCTGGATATTTTTTTTGTATGGCTTTTAAACTTACTCTTTTTTATTTTAAAAATACGATATTTTTTCTATTTTTTTTTCTCATCAAAAAAAACATCTTTGCTTTTACTAACAACAATCCCCTATTCCGCAAAACAAAAACAAAATTTATATAAAACATATTTAGCTTCTATTGGTGCTCCGGTAACAACAACAAATCAACAACAATCTGTTGTAACAACATCAACAACAACAACAGCAACAACAAATAATAATAATAAAACTCTATCGACAACAAATAAGCCAAATAGTAGTAATTTAAGTTTATTAACAAATTTACCATTATCAACAATTACGAAACAACAACAACAACAACAACAAAAACCATTACAAATTGCTAAATCAAAAGTACCACCGCCCGTACCACCACGAGGATCACCAAAAACTCGAAAATCACAAACAAATAATAATACTAAAACTGGAAATATATCTGCTAAATGTTCATCACCAACAGGTAGCATATATACTAATAATAATAATAATAATAATAATAATAATAGTAGTAATAATAATAATATAAATAATAATAATAATGTAATAATAAATGATCATAAAAATACACTACAAATAAATGATGATGATAATATACCAAAATTTGGTGAAAGATTATCACCGAGTAATGTTCGTGATTGGTTAGAAATAAATGATTTTTCAAAAATTGATAATAATACTATTATTATTAATGATAATGATGATCATCATCATCATCAACAACATAATAAATCAATTGATATATTTCCAACAAATAAAATTGATATATTACAAAAAAATCTACGTCGATCATCATTATTATCAACAACAACAACAACAGCACATAAACGTGATTATTTTAAACGACAAAATAGTTTTCTATCACAAAGTGAACGTTCTACAGTAGGTTCAATTGTACAAATGTTTCCACCAATAACACCAGAATATATACCAAAACCGCCACAACGTAAACGTAATGATAAAAAAAAATTTGATCATAAAAAATATTTTGATTATATTGATATGGCAATTGGTGATAATGGTGAAGATGATAATCTAATGACATCATTAAGTTCATTTGTTGAAGTTAAAAAAGATATTGAAACAAAATTAATAAAAAAAAAATTATCAAAAAGACAATATCTTAATGATACTACGACAACAACAGCTACCCACCAAAATGGTATGATGCCGTCGGTTACAACAGCTACTACTACTACTGCTGCTGCTACAATGGTGATGACGACAAGAAGGAAAAGTCGTTTGAATAGAACATTTCAAAATCAGACACCACCTTCTATTATTATGGAAGATTATTGTCAAACATCTAGTTTAAGCGATTTAAATAGTCTACAGCCAGATTTAAACATCATAAAACGTAAAAAAAGTATTATAAAAACATTAACAAATTTAAATCCGGATTCAGATGATAGCATTATTGATGGTTTTAGTTTAGATGGCGAATTTGTTTAAGAAAAAAAAAATTTATATATATTTATATATATATATATAATAAATTCGAATGCAATTTCTAAAACATGCTCCATAAATACAAAGTGTCTCTCGAAATGGGGAAAAGTAATTCAAGCAATTTTGACATCGGCATTAGCCCATGTAATAACAGATCAATATTTTATTATATAATAATTATAAACACTTAACAATTATGAGAAAATACTGATTTTTTTTTTTCGTTTAATTTACTTTTAGTATTTGAAAAATCATTTTAAATCTGACTTAAAGTTGTGACAAAAACTGGATTTAAATTTTGAACAAATAAATTCAGGATTTATAGCGAATTTAATAACTGGATTTATGACCAATTTCATAGTGACGGAGATTATGTTCAGTTGGAAACTTAAGTTGAGATTAACCCCTCTATTCTGAGTGCAGTCATAACTAGTTGTGACTGTCATAACATGACGTCATTGTCATAACTTTTTTTTTTTGTTGAGACTGTATGGTATTCTAATTACTTTGTATATTATTATGATCCGTTCGCTAGAATACAAATTTTCATAGCAGTAAACTGAAATTATAGTCAGAATATTATTATAATAAATACTTATGACATCAAAACTGTCACAATGCCAGAATAAGCGAATTAGTTCAGTTGCGAACTTAAGTTGAGCTTAAGTTACAAAATAAATTTCATTGTCAAGATTTAAGAAAAACTTCAAGTTTTCTATATAGACTAACTTAAGTTTTAGAAAAAAAAATCATATGTTCCGATCGAAAATACAATATTTTACATCCTGACGAAATTTAAATGATTTTAATTGAGAAATATGGAAAATATATTTTAATTCATTCTAATTTATAATAAAATACTCATAATTTTAGCAAAACTTTAGTGCCATACATTTTTCTGACTATAAATCAGTCTATAGTCCTAGAATAGCCAATGTTATACAAACATTTTCGAAAGTATTTCTCAAAATAACCATGACAACTCGATTAATAACAGTTTAAACTGTCACAAATACATATTTTAAGTCAAAATTATGACTCGACTTCTAGAATACGAATTTTCTCAGCAATCATAATTTTAGCGATTATTTTACTGACTGTAAATCAGTCATAAATTCAGAATAGGTATGTTAAGTCAGCTCTGATCATGAAAAAAGAATATAGTATGTCAGCCATTTTGAATTTTTATTTTCATACTTTTATGGCATATGATTTTCTTTCAAATAAGTAATCGTGATTTTTCATACTATCGATGTATTTCATGTCTCTCGTGACGTAGTAGGTGCGCAAAAAAATATGGGGAAAGCGTGATCTACTTGTATATTCTTTCATTCATAAGCTCTGATTGTGAACTTGGATATATTAGAAGTCGCCGTTTCTGAAACACACGATCAGACAGACGTCTGGCAGTTGTCGTGTCACAACTTTTAACAATCGAAAATTTTTGTAAATAGTTTTAAAAACAAACGAAACAAAAAAGGCACTTTGTATTTATATGTGAAATTATTTTGTAAATTTTATTTAAGCAAAAAAAAAAAAAAGAAGACAAAATTAACCGAAAAAAGAAAAACGAATTAAAATAATTTGAATCTAAAATCTAACCTCAAAAAAAAGAAAGAAAAGAAAATGGTTGCTTTTTTTAGCTTTTATAAAAATTCAAATTTTGTTCGCTTAACATTTTGCTTTCTCATTTCAAAACGATCATCATTTTTTTTTTTTTTGGTTTTATGGTTTTTTGTATATAAATCTGAATATATATAATATATATGTATGTATGTATATAAAATACATATACGTATTTAATATTGAATAAGACAAATTTTTTCTTAATTAATATTTTTAGTTTTTATTTTTTTTTTCTATTTTTTTTATTATGTCTAGAATTTTTTTGTTTTTTGTGGAACAAAAATTCTAGCCCGATTAAAAATAATAAAAAAATAAAAAAAATAAAAACATAATTTATACTTAATTTTTATTTTTCTTCATTATTATTGAGAAATCAAATCATGTATTGCTAGGCACAGCACCCTCATGTTGTTCCACACCTCCTCCTGCTTTTGATGATATATCTGAAGGAAGTTCACAACGGCAACATTCATCATCAGATGATCGTAGAGGAAGTGATCGACGTATACAATTAGGATCAGCATATAGATCAACATATAAAGAAGATACTGTAAGGTAAATTTAAAAAATAAATATGTAAAGTATATATTTATTAAATTTAATTAACTAGGATGGTGTCCTAGTGTACCATCACAGTACAACTGGGTAAAGCCTAAGTTAGGCCTAAGTTATATGACGATCATTGTAATGAAGGACATAATTTTAGAATGGAAAATTAACCTATTACAAAGATTATTTCTTTAAAAAGAAATAATGCAAAACATGGGAAATAGTTTAGTAAATAGATTTTAAATAAAAAATCTTAGGTATATCACGTAATTTGTTTTTTATAATTATTTTTATAATTTGAATGACGAAACATGTTTTAATCGATCAGCTGTTTTGCGAACTGCGTTTCAATTTCATTTCATTCCACTGGTGAACTGCCAAGTTGATTCCTTCATCAGGAATTTTTCGTCGATATTCTAACCTCAAACTTCAGCGTCCCAATAAGAAAATAATAATATATAAAAAAAAAAATGGATAAAATGGTAAAAAAAGGAAAGGGAAGAAATAATCAAATTGGATTCGATGAAAAAAACCATTACACAACTTAGCTATGAACGAAAATCTGACTGAAAGTTTCTCTGACATTCGTAAAAGAGGTATAATCACCTTTCATTGAAAATCGAAGAAAAACGTTCGGCTTTCACTAGTTCCACAATTTCCTTCATTACAATGATCGTCGTATAACTTAGGCCTAGTATTTAAAAAAAAGATAGAAATTGTAGCTGGATTTGTTGATCCCTAACTCTTTTTCATAGTCAAAATGGTTTTAACTAATGGAGTTATACTGGTCAAGAAAATAGTTCTTTTGTCTTTAATTGCGACTAGGCACAATTCGACTCGACACAATTCGACTAGGCACAATTTAACTTGTGCACGAGTTAAATACATTGAATTAAATGGTCGAATAGTCGAATTGTATCGAGTTAAATTGTGTCTAGTGGAATTTGTACCGAGTTAAATTGTTGATAGTCGAATTGTCCGAGTCGAATTGTCCCAATCGAATTGCCCCCATAATCTTAGTATAAGTTAGAGGATTTATTCGATGGTAGCAAAATTACTCGATTTGGAGACATTTGTTTTTAGAGGAAATAATGAATTTGAAATTCAAAGGAATTAAGAAATTGATTATTTGAACAGGTTCTAATTTTGTAGCTTTCAGAACTTAATTTAATTGAATACAAATTAGAAAAGAAAATCATGTTGTATTTTAGTTATTTCCGAAAAGCTACAACATAAATTTAATTTTCTTTTCCTTTTATGTTTTTTTGTTTAATTTTTATTTTTATTTATTTATTTTTTTGTTTATTTATCTATTTATTTATTTATTTATTTATTTATTTTAGATACGAAAGAACTCATAAATCATCTTATTATGTTAGGTATTTTGTTTGTTTTAATATTAATTTTTATGTGTTCTTGAATTTTTCTGCTCATAAAGTCTTAGTGCCCCTTAGCCTGTGTTATTGTTTTTTGAGCTTTCTAATATTAAATATTTTCCTTAAAAACCGAGTCCTTGCTTGCCAAAAACAATCTTTATTCCAAGAATATTTAGTTTTATGGGTTATGGAAAGGTTTTTTGTGTTTTTTTAAAATATTTTTGTAATTAATAATGAATTAGAAAAAATAAATTATGCATGCTTTTCTTTTTGGATAATGAATGCATTTTTATAATAATTAAAAATTAGTTTTGATTAATTTTTTGGAAGAAACTATTCCGAACGGAAATTGTTAAAGTTATTTTATTTTTATAATAATAAAATACTAGTCGATTATTGGCCTCAGATTGTAAAGAATTTTATTGTCCCAAAAAGTGTGTGATCATTACAAATTCCTTCAAATTTTGTTTTTTGAAATTACATTTCTAATATAAAATTTCAATAATAATAATTCAATAATATTTAATATTTTAATAATTGTGCAATCATTGAGCTTTTTTGTGAGAAAATTGCTAGAAAATTGCAAGAAATTTGTTCGAAATCAGTTTTCTATTATATCAAGCGATATTTATTTAATAAAGTATAATGAAAAAAAATATATATAACATATATAGGGTAAAGCATCAAAAGTTGGGCATGAATCAGTTATTGGCTAATTTTACCGTGTCTACGAGCTCATTCTGGTCGATTTTCCTTCAAAGTGTAATTGAATTTAATCACTTGTCTGTAACGGTGTCAACAGAGACTGTTTCATCCGTTTTCAAAAGTTCATGGTAGACCACGTCCTTCTGCTCTCACCAATACCTTCTTTTCATGGATATTCGGCTTTGCATTTTTGAATCGTTTAAACTAAAATTCACAATTAGAAATTGATGGAGAATTTTCATCATAAGTATTTTCCATCCATCGATAGATACAGCTGTATGGTAATATTCGAAACAAGTCCTACGTAAATATGAGTCATGCATATAAATGGTTTATATGACGATAGATATATTTAAACTAGGACTAAAGCTACCAATAGTCATGCAGATAAGATGCCTGCATGTTATTGGTATAAGAAGAAAAAAGATATGTAACGAAGACGACGATTTAGAATCAAGTAGTACTTTACTCTTATCTTTTTTCCTACATATATGTTGGCCAATTATTATTTCTTTATCGCAAACCATCAACTGTATTAATATAAGCGACTTTAATTTATACTTCCCAAATGGACTAATAATAAATATGTTAATAGGTGGGCAATTATTGATTTATAGGGTGAAAAGAAAAAAAAATGAAGTTGTAGACGGCTTATCTACAACTACGGGCTGTCGATTAATTATGGTAAAATTTTGAATTGAATTTTTAATTCTTATGCCTAAATAATTCAATATATTATCAAATAAAACTAATAACAGCTATGTGTGTGTAGCCCTTTTATATATATTTTTTGAAAATATAATGAAAATTACAGATTAGCTAAAAGCGGGGGCCCAATAACTGATATCTTACCCTACTGATTAAGAAAGTATTTTCTAGAGAAATTTATAAAAGAAAATTGTGTAAATACAAATAAAAATATGCATTTAAAGGAAATTAAAAAGCATGCATAATACATAATAATAATAATAATAATAAGTGATCAATTATTTTACTAAACATTGAAGAAAAAAATTTTTGTATAAATAAAGAAAAACATAAAAATATACAATTAGCAAAATTTATATTTCAAAAGAAATCAATTATTTTCGTGTAGTATTTCTGAAATACGCTTGGATTCGCATTTAGCAGTGGAAGCATCATCGAATAGTCAATATGGTTCACGTGGAGCATTAGCATGGACTCCACCAGCATCAGTTGAAGGTTCAACACCAACATGGACAGAAGGCACACCAAGCTTTACTGATTCCAGTTCAAGCGGTGAATTAGGTATGTTGTTTTTATTCGTTGATTTTTCCTTACACACACATATATTGGGTATTTGAAATAATTTTGACTTTGAAATCTAAAAGAAAAATGATATATTTAGGGTAGTAAATGGATTCCTACCTTGATTTGTTTTGAAGCAATCAATTCATTGAGCCATGTCTGGTGAATATGACAATGTAACGTGTGAAACATCTCATTCAAAAGCTTTCAACGTTTCTTTCATATGAACAACGCTCGATTGTACATTGGAAGATCATCTTATCTTCCTTTTTGTTTTGGATATACTGATCGTTCGTTGTTAATTGTAATACTTGCTTTAACGTTAACTGCTTCACACCAGTAATACTTCTAAGTTTTTCATCTACCAAATTTTTTCGACTGACTCAGGGTAGAGCATTGATTGTCTTTTAGATCTATAAACAATTCTTACATAATTTCTACAACAATTTTTAGATAGAACATAAGCTCTTCCACAAGTAACCCCATGACTCCATTGGACTTATTTCAAGACATAATGTCAGTCGGACTGACAAAAAAGTCCAAATTTTCGAGTCTCCATTAGACTTTTTTTAAATCCGACTGAAAATATGTCCAATTTTTAGAGTCTCCATTAGACTTAATTATGCCTTGAAATAAGTCCAATGGAGTCGTGTGGCAAGCGATAACTTTTAGCTGTACTTTTCTTTAGATTTGAAGTAAAAAAAAATGCCGCTTCTCGCCAAAGACTATCCCAACTAATATTTTGCAAGTTTACAATATTCGATTTATTGATTTTTTTTTTCGGTCTCTCTAGGCATTTCAGAAAATTCATCACCAATGAATATACCAGCAACATCTGATCGACATAAATCGGCTGTTGAAGATGCATTAAATTCACTAACATCAGAAATGGTAAGCGCTTTACAAAAGAAATCATCAACAAGAGAAAATCATATTTCTTAATATAAAGATTTTCTTTTTTTCTTTTTTGTTGTTGAATGAAACAAAAGGAAACAAAAGTATTATTTAATCAAGAATCTTCATAATTATTATTTTGATTTTATATGTTTTGGGGTTTTAGTTTGAATTATTTAATTTAAAAAGAAAAGGATATTATTTTGTACTTAAAACAAACACAACATTTTGCACTTTTGAGTTTTAAAAAGAAGAAAAAAAAAGGACTTTGTTTATGTGTCTCTTAGAAAATTTGAAGAGTTTACAAAAGCGCACTGCACACGAAAATTGCAAAATAGGCAAATATTTTAAACCATATTCATATTTGTTTAAATTATACTAGGACTAGCACATAGTGTATTCATACCTTTGGATCTGATATCAAAGTATAGTTTGTATCATGGTATAGAAAAGCATTGGCACACACAATTTCCTAGTATCGAGTTTACCGAAACGCACGGCAATCATTAAAAAGCATATATCAAAATGGTTGAAAAAATTAATTTAAAAAAAAGCGTAAACCACGTACATTTTTGAATTTCGAAAGCCATATTTTTATGCTACGTACATGAAATGTGGTATTAAGATAGTATTCGATGACACACATGTGGTATACTTGATAATATTCTTAAAACATGATATGAATACTTTATGTGTTCCTTTAATATTAGATTCTACAACAAGATTATCGCGTTTAAAGACTAAACTACTTGAAATTTAAAATATTACGATTACGATTTACATCAGAAAATCTCTAATACCTTTTTGGTCCGAAAATTTAATGTGATAATAACTCCTTTAATTTTGTTAAAATTAGTCAAATTTATTTTTATTTATTTAAAAATCATGTTTTAAAATTAAATTAGCTAAATTTTAATAGTATTTTAGCAAAATTTATTTATTTATTTGTAATATATTTTATGGATTCGTTAGTAAATTAAAAGAAAAATTAAAAAAAAAAGTAATCATCATAAATCAGAAAAGTCACTTATCGCCACTTAATAAAATTCTACCTAAGAAGAGTGACTGCAACAAAGTGATTTCTAATTTTCCAAGTAAAATTGAAGGCGTCATAATTTTTAAGTTCGCAATACAAACATATTGTGTCCATTTGAAATATATTTTTTCACATAAAAATATAATTTAATTCCTTATTAACCGCATTTGAAAATATGCGAAAATTCTTAACATACTAAAAGAAGCTACTTCAACAAAAAAAAGACTTATACACTTCTTAAAGCTTCCAGTTCTTTTACAAAAGACTTGTTTTCCATCCTTAACTAAGACGTTTTAACTAATAAAAAGAAATGTTGTCCTAAAGCAGTTCTGTATTCGCTTTTCAAAATAGTAAATAGTATAAATATTCAGTTTCTAAATATCGAAATATTGAATTGCATAATCCGCCTGGACACATTTTTAGGTAGTTCCCACATCAAACGACTGATGATGATGATGATTTAGTGATTTTCTAATTTAAAAAATCACCTGGAAAATAATCAATTGATTATCACATCAACTGTTTATGCCACGCTTATAACATCACTTGATTTTAATGTAAATTTGTTCAGTTTTGAAATTTTTCATTTGACAACCAAAAAAGAAATATGAACTCGAAATCACCTAAACAAGTAGATCACTTGAAAAAAATCAGTTGATAGTAAATTTTGTCCTGTTCTAGAACAACTGGTGGAATTTTTAATTAGCGATGAGAACTGTTTAGATACACATCGCCTTTGAATTTGGTAAAAATTTACCATCCAAACGACGAGCTATCTAAAAAGTGCCTACGTGTTTTTATATGTGTTTTCGCAAATCATAACAAAAATCACAAATGATTTTTATTACATATATGATTAAATTTTTGTAATCACACATCATATGAAATATTAGGTCTACTATAAATTTCTGTCCGTTTTTACCAACCATAAAGAGCCTGCCTACACACTTTTCATGTTACTTGACAAAAGTATTATTGATGAATATTTTCATCAACTAATATTGATGGAAATTGCCTTCACAGCATTGAAGAGCATCCAAACGATCAATGTTACTTGAAACATGAGTCCATTCAAGTAACATTGAACGTGTGTAGGCTCCTATATATTAGCATTTGATGGGAACCTTAATTTTAGACAGGATAAATCTATTCTCAAGACTTTTAAAATGTGTAGAGTAGCTAGCCTTATGTATTTGCTCTTATTAGGTCTGTTTTATTTGCCATACCCTACCCCGGAGCAGGGTAAGTGGCAAATAAAACGAGCAAGAGTAGGAGAATGCTTTAATTCAAATGTTTGTAGCGTTGTGTAGCAACCATATTGTAATGAAATGAGAAGCTTTTAGCTAATGCACTTTTTATGGTAGAAAACTGAACTAATTCGGGTGCAAAAGTTTACACCTGCTCTGAAAGTAGTGTAGGATTTGTTCTTTTGTTGTTTTTTTGTTTTCAATGTAAAAATTTGCTCTAGCCCAGAGCAAGTGGCACTTCAATGCTTAAACATTATAAAGGACTATAAACAAAGTCTTTCTTTTTAAAAGGAGAATAAAATAAATAAACTAAACATTTTTTTTTTGTTTTAAATTATATTCTTAATTTGTTTTGTATGGGCGAAGGAGAGAGGGGGACGAGGTGTTTTTCTTTTTATTTTATAATTATTATAAATATATGTTATTTTAATTTTAATTTATATAGTTTTTAAATTTTTTTTTTTTAAATGATATTTAGATGAATTTTTTTATATACAAGAATAAAATTTCAATTTTATTTTTAAAAAAATTTTGTATATTTATTTTTTTATTAAAATTATATTTCATGCCGCCTCTACTTATGAATTGGATGTGGGAAAATTAATTAATAAAAAATTAAAAAATAAAAACAATCAAAAAAAAAAATCATTTAAAAACCGATAAAAACCTAAAATTTAGCGAAATTTACGGTGTCAAGTTGATTATGATTATGACTAAAAGAATTTGTAAAAAAAAATATACATATTTAAAATTTAATTAAAATTAAAATTAAAATAACTTAAAAAAAAGTATTAATTATTAAAAATCTCTTTTTTTTGGTTATATCTCTTTTATTGCGGCTTTTCTTTCCGTGTATTGCTCGTTAAATTTTTTCAGTTTTATTAAAAACAGCAGAAAGAATTGTTAAAAAATGTTTTTTTATTTTTAAATATGTCCAAAATATCGATTGTTTCATATTATTAAAAACACAATAAAAACGAATCCCACCATATTGAGTGTCCACAAGCTAGAAAAAAAAGGCACTCAAAAAAAAAAAAACAAACTTATAGGGCTTAAAATAACAAAAAAAAAGCCATAGTGCCTAACTTTTTTAATATGACATTCGATAAAAGGACACTAAAATATCTTCTCTGTATCTAAAAATACGTATATTTTGCCGGTCGATTCAAGAAGAAAGTTAACGCGATCAAAGGTTAAGAAGAGAAAATTACTCAACGATCAATTAGTACTTTATACTTAAGCGTGCGGCCACATAGGCTCTACGCTTATTGCTGCGCGCGCTTTCGAAGATGAGAGTAACGATAAATATACGCGTGTAATTAAATGGAAGTGCCCATATATAGCCGAGTTCGTTGGAAGCAGGATATGATAGAGCAAAGAGAAGAATTGAAATTCAATTATTCGCCTCTTTCGAAAAAGAACGCCATGATTTGTTTTTTCAATTGAGAAGAAGATTTGTAGTATTTGTATTTGTGAATTAACTGACAAACTGGAGAAAATGTTAATGTGTTCAACTACAAGAGTGATATCCGATGTGGACACTTTTCGCTCACCGTTTTCGTTCCTCTCACCACGTTAATATTTTTCTCACTCCGCGTAGAAAGCGCAGAACCTATGTGGCCGTACACATAGACATACCTACACGTTTTAATCCAGTTGATTATTTTTAATCTAGATCATGCGACACATTCTGTTTTTCTGAATTAAAATTCATTCTCAATTATTTTTTAAGAGCAAAAGTTCTCCATTATTCAATAATTGTAATTAAAATATGTACTCAATTAACTACTCTCATTATATCGAATTTTAATCAAGAATCGTGAGATAATCTAGATTATTGCTGCTAATGTGTCTTTAGTATTAGTCACTGTGATAATTTTAATTACGATTCGTACATTAAATTCTTTTTTAAATAACACTATCTGTGTCGTATAAATGAGTCTATTGATTTTGGCCTATCAATTTGGCAATTGGTATAAGCAGCTCATAGGATTTCGACGATTGGTATAACTAAATATATAGTCTTGTGGGATGAAGTCATTTAAGGTAAATAAAAGTTAATAAAGTATTTTGACTTTAGATGCTTTAGTTTACTATTCACACATTTATTTTTGAATATAAAAATATTCTTGTTTTTGCTTTCAATGTAAAAATTTGCTCTACTCCAGAGCAAGTGACAAATAAAATAGACCTATAATGTCATCTATTTCAATATAGAACTGAATACTGGCTAAACGAAATTATGAACGTAATTTTCCGTTTGGATTTCGCAAACGTATGTGGAATTTCGTTTCGCTTGAAGTGCATACTTACCTTCATGTGAAAAAGTCCAATTTTTTTGAGTCTCCATAAGACTTTTTCTTCTTTTAAATAAGTCGTGTGTGAAGTCTATTAGGTTAAAGATAGATGGGTGGGTCTCTTTGTTTTCGTGTAGGCTTTCTTCTTAAACATAAACTGTATATCATTTTAATTAAATAGCATAATTACAATTAAATTTTACGTTTTTATTAAAAATCAAATCTTATTGTTGTTTATTCAATAAAAAAAAAAAATAATTATCAAAATATCAAAGTGAAAGCAAAAAAAAAAACAAAAAATTTGTTAAATAATTAATTAAAAGCATTAATAATAATTAATTTAATATTATTTAAATTGGTTTTTATTTTTTCCCCAATCGCTTAAGAAATTATACTATGTACTAATATTGTTGCATTTTAAAAAGAAAATATAAAAAATTAATAATTAAAATAAAAAAGAAGAAAAACAATGTATACATATTTAACAAAAAAAAAAAAGGAAATATAGTTCATTTACCAAAGTGTTCAATTAAAAGAAAAACCCTTTAAAAAATATACTAAGACGTTTTTTTAATAGCGTTTCGTTTCTCAAGTTTAATGTTTAAAAAATATGAACGGGCTGCAAAAAAAATTTAAAAACATGGTAAAATGAACATATTTTTAAATGTAAATAATTTCTTTTCGATATAAGTAAAAACAAATAGCGTTCCTTATTCCATAATATAAGAGTTTGAAAAAAGAACCTACGATTTTATTAACTCTTTAATTTAGAATTTGTTAAACAACTCCCAAAAATCCATCCAAAATTGCCTGCAGTGAATGTGTATTTGCCTAAAAAACCACCCCCTAAAAAAAACTTATAAAGAACCAATTTAAAATTATAAAATATATTATAGTATCTTTTTAAAGCCGTCCACTTCTTAGTTATATGAAATGAATTAATTCTTCTCTTGAATACCTTTCTAAAATCCTTTGACTTTAATCTTCATACTTAAATGATATAAATATTGTGTGTATGGCAAGTAGATATAAACCCCCCCCTTCATCATCAGCATTATACTAGAGACACATAACATATATTAGTATAGATACCATGATTTAAGAATGCCATGTAGTATACCATTTGTGTGTCACTTTATACCATTTTCAAGAATGAAGTATAAATATGATATTGAAATAGTATTAAGAGAAACTAAATTCGGGCCCTGTAATATGATAGGCGCACATATAGTATTTCATACTATGGTAATGATAACTATACTATATTATCGATACCATAGTATGAATATTATATGTGTACCTCTCATATTACATGCTTCGTATTTGGTTTCTCTTGCGGTCTATTTTCTAGACAAAGACTTATCGATCCCATCAATCGAATCGAGAAACCAAATACGTGCTCAGAATATCTTGGAGTACATTACCAAAGTTATAAATAAAAAAGAAGAAATGTGTAAAACTTTTATTGAAAATAAGTAAATTATACAATTAGATCCTTTGGCGTGAGAGCTTTAAGTTTATTAAAGCTCTTGCCATAAGATCGCATGTAATTTACTCATGTTTAAGGTAAAAGCTTTTTAGAATTTTTACATATCTTTATTCATTTATATTTTCTTAGTATTGGGTGAATGAAAATCGTAACGAAAATTGTTTAATTCTTGTACTTTTGAAGATATAAAAGAATTTATGTTAGGGCTATATTCTTTTTAAATTGTATTTAAGTCTCCATATGATCGACTTTGCAAATAATAACTCAATTTCTTACAAAACTTGTTTCAAACCATGTGTTTCGACTTTTCATAAAAATGGCAGCACGTAACTTGTTTCACTGATATGAAAATCCAAGCTAAAGTTGAAACGACTTACTGTATGGTCGAATCAAAAATTTGGAACAGGTTACGTGCTAACACAGCCCTGCATAGTTATGATTCAATATAAAATATGCTAAATAAGGGACTATAATTCTGTGCAAAATCAGAAAAAAAACTGTATCCTTTTAAAGTGTTTTAAACTGTTTGTATCCATTTTTCAAACATTCTAATCCCTTAGATTCTAAGGGCTTAGATTATTTTCTGTAAAGAAGACCTCTGCAAATAACTATACTTTTTTCTTAGTAATTAGTCTTATTAATCAATAATCCTAAAGATTTTCTTCCATTCTATACTATATTATTTTTAAACTATTTCTGCTTTAAAATTCTGTAAGGCCATAGTAATTTAATGATGTGTCTCCAAAATAAAGCTTAGATTATCGCCAGAATTCTATCAATTTCAAATAACAATCGCAATTCACTTTTGTCATACAAAATCCCACTACTGATTTTCATATTTCTTCCTCTCAAAACTTAACTGATTTTTCTTTCTTCGAATAAATGGCAGGCATCTTTATTCATCTTAGAACTATCTCATTCCATTATTACTTTACTTATATCGAAATCTTTACAAATTAATTTTATTTAAGAAACAATATAAATAATAATTTATATAAATACTAAGAAAATATACATTCCTGATATATATTTTTTAAAATAATTATTATTTTCGAATAATCATAATCAATGTTAATTAATTTTTTTTCCTTTTCATTAGATTTTTAAGTAATAATTTCCTTATTTATATAAAAAAAAAAAGACATATAATATCATTTCTTGGGAATTTTCTTTTTATAAATATTCAAAAAAAATACAGTGAAACCTTTCTAAAACGAAATTATTTCTGTTAATCTTTCGTTATGAAGAACATTTTGTTAACATTTTCATACAAGTTATAACTTTCTTAAAGAAAATCAAAACTCCATATTACACGACACTTCTTTAACACTGTTTGAGAATCGGTGAAAATTCCTCTATTCTATAGCAAATCATTCATATTTCATGTTTTGAGAATTAGGAAAATGCACGTAGAACAGAGAACTTTTAAGAACAAACCCATCTTATTCGATATTTTTTATTCGAACGTGTAATAAAATACCTCTTAAAAGACATTTTTTTAAAAAGTAGATCATAGAACTCAAGATGCTGCTGAAGATGCTGATATTTTGTCCAATAGTGGCTTAGTAGTGATAACAAGGAAACGTTATGTAATATTAATAGAAAAATAATTCTAAGTTGATTCCCAATATCTCTTTCATCAACTTAATACTTCATAATTGATTCTCATTGCCTAGTAATGGCTTTAGACTATTTTGTAGACATTAGAAATGTCACATTTCAAATCATTAGACATGAAAAATGTTTACGAGACATTAGACATTCACTTTGTCATATGTCATTGTACCAATGTGTTTCCTTATAAGTTTAACCTATCTGAGTGAATATTTTTGGCAAAATTTTTACGAAGAAATATGACAAATCGGTTCGGGATGTACATAAACGTGCTGAGGTATGCTTAAGACAGGCAATAATCTAGGAAACATTTTGATCATTTTGGTATTTAACACCGTAAAAGGAAAAATGTACAAGAGAAGAATGGTCAGTGATTAGATGATATGTCATTGTAGAATACTTTAATCTTTAGAATTCATAAAATCAAGAATGAAAGAATATAAAGATTGTGCATTGCACATGTAGACCATTTTAAATTTTTTAGTTTCATACTTTTATGGCATCACATGTGATTTCCTTTCAAATAAATAATCGTCAATTTTCATACATACATATATATTTCATGTCTCGCGTGACGTAGGTGCGCAGAAAAAACAAATTTGAAATATGGGAAATCGTAATGTATATATTCTTTCATTTATGTCATAAAATATCAAATTTCAGAGTAAACTTCTTGATAAACAAACAAATTCAGACTGGTATTTTTTTTTACTATTGGTAGGCCTAAATATATAAAGTAAATTCCAATTCAGTTAACTCTAAAGAATAGTTTCTCTGAAACAAATAAATTACAAGAAAAGTCCGCTTTAAAAGAGGTTTCACTGTAATTTAATATTTTCTTTCTTTTCTTAATCAATTTCTATACCAAAAAAAAAAGAAGGCATTTTGTGTGTGGAAAAATTTAAAAGTTATTTTGTTATTTTCAAAATAATATAAAATTACATAAAATAATATTTAAACACAAAAAAAAAGACTTACATACTTAAAAAAAAAAAAGAAGAAAAAAAATTTAATGAAATAAATAAATTATTTAAAAACTGATTAAAAAAAACATTATTTATTTTAAAAAGAAAAATTAATTCTACAATAATCTTTAAATGTGAAAATGTTATTCATTGTAATTTATTATAAAAAGAAAAAATTTAATATAAATAAAAAAATAATACAATTTTAAGATGTTATTGAAAAAACAAAAAAAAAACGTTACGCCACAAAACAAGAGAAAAGCGTTTAAAATCCAAGTTGCCAGTATCTAAAAACATTAGAAATTTAATTATATTGGATGGTCCAAAAAGTCATTGCATTTTTATGCCTAGGTTGAAATGAAAGGCGAAGTTGTTTTCATGGTGGAAACATATACATTGTAGTCGATGACCATTTACCATTTTTCCCTGGTAGAACCAATAATTCGTCGCTGTAGAGAACTTTTTCGATTTCTAGTTGAAAACCCCAGTCAATCCGTTCTTTTGAACATAAATTTACACCATTAAATAAATTCTGCACAGACCGAAACAAATGGTAATCTAACACAGGGTCTACATTAGCCAATATTTTTGGCATACTAGCAAACTATACACAATAGTTTACAGTGTGGAATGTTCGAGTCTGTTTAGACTTCCTTCCTAGAAACTAATCTGGTTCAAATCCAGTTCTCGGTTCTTTACATTTTATTTTTTCTTTGCCTACAAATATACGGGATATTGTTTATAAAGGCGCTTTTTTATTTGATTATCTACAATTATTTGTAGTTAGTTTTGTTGTGCGTTAATCTTGTGTTTGTTGGTTACTGTGATGTGCCTAACTACAGACTCATAATGACTCATGATAGGCTTGTGCATGTCCGTGAGGTTGCTGTATTGTCAGAATGGTCGAGCTGTTTAGCTGAGTTATAGGTGTTTTGGTTGAAATAGGTTAATAGAAATGATTGGTAATGAAATTAAAAGATTTTTTTTACAATTATAGTATTTCAAGTAACTATTTGTTTGAAAAGTATTTAGAATAGTTCCCAGGCAAGTTCTCTCTCAATTATTGACGAGTTTTGATCAAACTTTGATGAAACCAAAGTTTATGGAGTCATGGAGTTGCTTGTTTTCGACTCTGAAATATCTGAATTGAACTCTGTTTTTTGATTCGTAACATTGTACATTGTAATTGAAGTCGGAATCATCAGAGTTGAACTTGAATTCGGAACTTGTTAATTTAGAAAGGTCGAACTATTGGAACTATTTGTCCGATAACTCACCAATTTCTAAACGCTTCTGTTTGATGATATGATGATCTTCAACACTTGATTTCGATATGTTAAGATTCTGTGGAATCTCTTTTCCTTTTTAATCGTTGATTGGATTCAATCAATGCCTTTATTTTGTCATCTATTTAACACAATGACTTTTTGGATCATTCAGTCAAATTAAAAGCAATTATATATAAATACACTTTTGCTTAAAAATTTCTTCATTTTCTTCTAATTGGACTGAAATTATGCGGCCAAAAATAGAAATTTTTATTGATCATAACATTTTCTTTTCTTTTTTTTTAGTGTCTACAGTTTTTTGTGTCGCATAAGCTTATCTTGTATAAAGCTAAAATAAATAAATAATAAATGTCTTTTTATTAAAAAAAAAAAATGCAATATTTATTAAAATAATATTCATTTTCTTGCAAAAAAGTAATAAGAAATAATAATTAAAGTTTTTGTTATATATTTAAAAAAGCAAAATTATATATATTAATTATTTAGGGCGAAAATTTAATGAAATTTAATCAATAAAAATCATGTACAGAAATATTAATATTAAATTATTTTCGTTCTTTTTCGTTTTTATATTGAAAAAAAAAGTATGAATTTAAAAATGTATCCCATTTTGTACTTATTAAGAAGCTGCGTTTCCACTATACGCGCAAAATGTTTTTGTTCGCCATGAGTAAAGGAGAAAGACATGTTACACCATGAATAATAAAAAGAGAGAAACACGTTTTCATCTAATTCGCATGAAATATATGTTTCTCTCATTTTATTACTCTGGTTTAATAGTTATTTCTCTTTTACCCAATGCGAACAAAAACATTTTGCGCATTTGATGGAAAAGCATATTTATAGACATACATATCTCGGCGTGGTTTTCTTCTGATTACTCTGTTTTGGAACACTGCAGGTAGAAGAAGATGCTAATGAACAAGAACAAGGAAAAATCGTAAATATGTTGGTAGTATTAATTAGAAATTTATTAAAAATATGAATCGTTTTGAAAGGTCATGTTTTTAAGATCAAACTTCACAGTGAGAACTTAAGCTCAGTTTATAACATAACTCAAACTCCTGTTGGGTGGTCTTTATCTTTTCAAACATCTGCATATTATAAGTATCATACCCGATTCCATGTATCGCAAATACAGACATGCTGAAGAAATTTCATTACATATTCTATATGATCACTTGGCAGTCTTACATTAAAAAGGATGTACGGTAAACCTTTTATGTCACTGCCGGATTTCTAAAATCTGAAAGTGACATCCATACTCAATTACTTGAAAAAGATTGAACTGTTTCCAGAAATAGGACAGTCTGACACCTATCCTTTTAGTCAAAACAAACATCTCGGTAATAATTTCCGACAAGATTAAGTCAAACTCCGTCTATACAATCTCAGGACAACACATTTTGTTCAGCCGTTACTCAGGAGTACAATAAGACGTAAATCCCAATTTCATGGTCTACTCGACCCACCTTAAATTACAGTCAGTTTTCTCTTAACAAAAGCTGATGGAGAACTTATCAATGTGAATCTTACTCAAAGAGTTATTTCTTGGTTTTTGTTCTATTCCGTTTTTTTTTCCACCAATATCACTCTGTGTTCCGGAGCAGAACATTATAGAACTACTTAAGAGGAGGGATACAAAACAATTTTTAAATTCGTGCAAACATTTTTCGGCTTGTTTTATTTCCCCTTCTTTTTTTTGTGGAAATATTTACTCCTCAAAAATTAACAAATAATTATGTATTTAAAGAAAAAAATTAAAATAAATATTAAATAAAAAAAAAATTCGAGATAAATAAAAATAATTAATTTTTTTTATAATACAAAAATACAAAAAAAAACAATCATTTTGTTTTAATTAATTTGTTTTGTTTTTTGTTCTAATTAATTTAATTAATTTATTATAAATATTTAAATTTAAATACAACACAAAAAAAATTTAACTAAATATTAATTTATATAATTTTCTTTTTCTTTTTAATGCTTATTGCTTTTTAATTTATGTTTTTCTTAACTCGATTGATCTAATCGAACAAAAGTCTTTGTCTTCTATTCTCTAGAAAAAGACTTTTGTCGATTCGATCAGTCGAGTCGAGAAATCAAATACGGACAGTAAATTTTTAAAAACTGAATATAAATCTTTATGTCGATTCGAGTTGGAATCTTATTTTGGCAAATGGATGCAAAATTTTGCATAGATCACGAATCCACCTGAGCTTTAAACTGAAAATGTCGTATCGAATTTGGAAACACATGTTCGTAAAAATTAAAAATGCATTTAAAGTTTCGATTTGTTAACACATTTATCATATGAAATTGTCTTTTCAAAACTTCTGCAAAGCAGACTCGATAAGTTCGACATTTTTTTCTTTTTCCGGAAATTTTTGCATCTACTTTTGTTTAAAAAAATATTCTTAAAAAATCAGAAGTGGGATTAACTTAATCCTATCGAAAAAGTATTATCATTTCTATACCTTTTTGATACGATTTGATTCAAATCGAGTTACGCGAATTCACTCCAGTTTAAAAAAAAAAAACATTCTTAAATGCATCAAATTGCAGCCAATGATAACCAATTTGCGGCCACACTATTAATTGTATTGTATTGAAAGAGCCCGGATAGTTGCGGATCGTAACACGTACGACTTACTGGCCCATATCATTTTTTCCTAAAGATTTTCTTGAAAGGCTATGTCTCTTCCACGAATCGGTTAATCCCCCTAATGACGGTCTGCACCGCAGTTAGGTCCAAATTATCTAACCCCTCCGATCAACTACCCACTCGTACTGAACTTGATCTACCAGACCTGATGACAAGAGTTTTTTTTTTTTTTTTGATAGAGTGGCCACAATTTGATCATGGACTGCGATTTGATACATTTAATAACCCTATTTCAAAAGAAGAGTTTAAACATCAAGGACCTTATTAGAAATTCTCAAAGTTCCATAAAATAAATTTCATTTGAGAAGTACCTCAAAATATACATAAATCATAATTACTGAACGTTTTAAAAATTTACTGTATTTCTTGTTTTTGTTTTTTAGAAAAGCTTTTAATTTAAATAATTGTCGTGTAAAAAAAAAGTTTAAGAAATGTTAATTTTAAATATGGAATTAATTTTATTTCGGGACAATAAATCACTTTGAGAAAACACAAAATAAAACAAATTCGTAGATAAAAATTTCGTTTAAAAATATTATTTTTAAATAGCTTTTATTTTAATAATTTTAAATATTTTAATTTTACAATTAAAATTATTTTTTATCTAAATATTTAATTTTTCCAAATTAATTTTAGTAATTATTTTAATTAAATTAAAAAGTTTATAAAAACTAGAAGCAAAGATATAAATTATTAAAGATATGTAAAATTCTAAAAAGCTTTTACTTTAACATGAGTAAATTACATTAGATCTTATGGAAAGAACTTTTAGAAGCTCTAAGCCGATTGCATAAGACCTAATGTAAATTATTTATGTTAAAGAAAGCTTTTTTGAACTTTGCTAGAAATCTACAAAATTCGTAGAAGTTTTCAAATATTTCTAGATTAAATTTTAAGGATTTTTTAGTTTTAAATTGAATTACATACAAATGTTCACATCATTTTTAGAAATTCATTAAAACAATTCTACACAATTTAGTAACTAAATTAAATTATTTTGTCTAACTTGTGTCCATTTTGTGGCTTTGGGATTGTATTACTTTATGTATTTTTTTTTTTCAGGGTTTCACTATCCAGTTATTTATTTCGATTTAATCGACATTATCCAGTGAACTTGTATTTGCATCGAAATTATATCTGAGATCAAACTGAGGATGTATGTATGTATTGTATTGGAAGGGCCTAACGTAGGCATAACTGGCCCATTGTACCCCCTCCTAAAAAGGTTGGGAGCCTAGTTTAACTGGGGCTAAGACAGAACTTGAAGGAACCAAACAAATGTTCCATATTTTAATCAAGACTTCTGTTTTATATGAATCCCAATAACAAGTGACCAGACAAATATTTCTTAGAGAGGATTTCGTCAATACAAATTTAAATGTAGTTAAGCAATTGGTCATGAAATAAACGTTACTATATTATAAAACTGATTGATTTCTTCAAAAAGTTCCGCATGTACGCATATACCAATTTTTGTTTAAAATCGGTTGAGCCGTTTCCAAGTTTTATAGTGGCACGTAGGCACACTTCGTCTCAATAGCAATTTTGCATTTTATATGTTAAGATTATTTATCGAAAACGAGGAAATAAAAACGTAGTTCACTGGATAGATATCAATCGTTTTCTGCAAATAACTGGATAGCGAAATCCGAACTTACTTTTGTAGCGTCTTATAGAATTTATAGGTTCTTTTTTGTAGTGCATAATAGAAACAAAAATTTTTATCAATTGTATTTGATGCAGTTTTTAAGGTTAATAAAAATTATAGAATTAAGAAACTGCAATAATCTAGGACAATTGATGGAATTTTTTGAAGTCATTAAAATATCAAATTTACACGAGATTTTTGTCACTTTTCAGAATCAATTTTAGACTAGATTTTATATAATGGAATCAATTGAATTAGAGTTCCACATAAAAATCTGTCTAGCTGACTCGACCTCGTGTAAATTTGATGAATATTCAGGCCTATTTATTCTACACACACACATACTTGTAATGTTATCTTATGTTATGTTATGTTATGTTATGTTAGATTTGGTGTAAAATAATATTTTTCGTTAATTTCGTATTTTGCACAGATATTTTATTTTATGTGAAGTGTATTTTCTTATTTTTACGTAACTGCAATAATTTAGTAAAAGTTTGTAAATAACTGTTAAATTATTTTTAGTTAGGTTTTTTGTATTTAAAAAATTTTAAATATGACAAAAAAAAACATGTTTTCGACAACTCTCAACACTAATCGAATGAATTTTATACACGAGATCACAGTGTAAAATATTTCCGATCCCATCTTACACGATACCAAATCATTGGTCGAATAGTATTTTCGATACGATTTTTGTCAAATCATAATACGCGACTGCACTCCAGTGAGCCCGTATTTGGTTTCTCGACTCGATTGATCCGACTGACAAAGTCTTTTTTAAAAGTCTTTGTCTTTTATAATAGAAATTTGGTATTTTATAACAGCGATCGAGTCGGGAAATCAAATACGGGCCCAGAACATTAAATATTGTATTTAATTGTTTGAAATATAATTTCTGTTCAAAATGTTGATTTTAGTTCCTGATAAATTCTTTTACGTTTTCTAAACCTAAAATGTCTCGTAAAAGGATTTTTTTTTTCGAAATACAAAATTTGAGAAAAAAATCATTTTAAGAATAATATAAAAATAACATAACATAAAATAAATGAAAATAACTTCTTTTTTCTCTTTTTAACTTTTATTTTTTATTACTTTCGAAAATTTTAAAACTAAAATTTCTTGCATAAAATCATTATTTCATTACTTTTTTTTCAGACTCGACTATAATATATGAGAAATAATTAAAAAAAAAAAATTAAGTATATTATTATTAAACAAAAAAAACCAATAGAAACAAAAATATAGTCCTTCAAATATGAGAGAGAAAAAGAGTGAATCTGTGAACGCGTGTGCGGACATCATTTTTGCAAAGAAATTCTGCTTTAGAAAAATTTATTATTATTAATTTTATTTATTTATTAATTATTATAAAAACAAAACAAAAAAAAAAGAAACCAGTTACCAATTTTATTTATTTTATATATTATTATATAAATTATTTAGAAAAAAAAATAATAAATTAAAAATGTATTATAAAAAAAATAGACAAAAAAATATACTATATATCTAAAAATCAATAATTAAATTGGATTGTTTTTTGAAAGCCTTTTTGTGACTTGATAAAAAGTAGTGTAGTCCCGAAATATGACTAATTATAAAATATCCAAAACTAGGGAATAAACAATTAAACCAATCAAAACAAAATAGTAAAATTAACATTGCATTAAGTGTGAAAAGAGCAGCACGAGCAGTTTTCAAAAGGCAAAAATAATCAGAAAGAAACGAACGTCGTGTTTTAAATTTTTGAAAAAGTACATATAAATAATTTTTAGTTTTTTTTTTTAAAGATTAACATTTTGTATTATCTCATCAGGCCAGTATTTAGACGAAAATGACATCTTAACTTCAATAAATCATTATTATTAAGCACATGGCTTCAGATATCGCTTAATTACATTCGGAAAAATAAACAGCTAGAGAGTGAGACGAAACAAGAGTGCGGAGGCTAAGAACCAGCGCACAGAGAGGAGACGAATATAATAGAAAACACTATACATCTGTATTCTATCTCATTTTCTCGCAGGCTAAATCCTATAGATGTATATGTATCTTTTTAGTGTCACTTTTTTAGCGTTAGTTTCAAATTACTCCCAAAGGGGCTAAAGAAGTTTTCACTTCAATATATAGGATGGCTTTAACTTATCATCATCTAGTGATATGAATAAATATCACTATAAGTAGCATAGCCTGAGCCAAACAATAAAGCAAATCATCATCCAGCCTGGAGTTAGGAAAGGAAAGCAAACCAATAAGGTGAGAGTAGGTACAAATAGAAAAAATTAGTGTAATTAGATTAAAAGAGAGAAACAAGTTTCGAATGGAAATTACATTAGAAACGTGTTTCTCTATTTTAATCTTGAAGTTAAGACGTCATTTTCGTCTACTCTACATGCTAGCTTGATGAGATATCTAGAAGGCATTGATTATGGGCAAAGTCAAATTGGAAACAATTTCAAATTGTAAACAAACAAATGCATGCAGAAAAAAAATAAAGAGTGATTGGAAATTTTATAATTGTGACGTTATGACGTTATATCATGTGCTGAACTGGAAGTTTTTTTTAAAAAAATTTCATTCTCCCTCTTCCTGGATACATTTTGCCTTTGAAAAACTGCTCGTGCTCTTTTGCACTTATTGCAACGTAGATTTTGTTTTGTTTGTTTTTTATTAGTTGGTTCTAATTGGTGCAATCGTTTATTCCCTCGCTTTGCGTACTTTATAATTACTCATATTTCGGTAGTGCATAAGTTTCTTTGGTTATCCATTTTGGAGAGCAGCCAACTATAAGGATATCCATCATCTTTGGTAAAACCTTCGTTGTATATGTTGTAAACGTTGTAAACTTCGTACTTCGTAAGTTAGAAATTAATTTAGAAAAATTGGTAGTGTGTGTGATTATTGTGAGAGTATGCACCCGCAGATGAAGTGGCATATAAATCAGATAAACATGTTCATCTGTTTTTGAGGGGAATCATCTGCAGATCGAAAATCAGTTGGGGAAATCAGAAATGCAGAGGCCGACAAAATTTGTAGGATGATTGTTTTCTCCCTTTCTGTTTAACTATTCTTTGTATAGTGTTATCCCATACTTGTATCAGAAGTAGGATGTCGGCTGTGTGGAAGTTGGCCTTAATGAGACTCAAAAAATTAGACTTTATTTCAGTCGGACATAAACTTGAACTTTTTTTGATAAAGATTTTTTTTCCAGACATTTTTTCTTGACATTTCAAAATTAAAAAAAGTTTTCCCTTGATATTTTAGATATTTGTAATTCCTAGAAATTATTTTTAATTTTTTTTTTTAAATAATTTGTTTTTAGATATACAACAGAGCAAATAAAATGAATTTTAAATAAAGTTTGTTAAAATAATATCATTCAATTCTTCTCTACCCATAATGCATGAAATAATATATAATAGTTAAATAAATAATAAATTTATATGGCAAAAATTTCGTTACTCGTTCAATTCACCAGCATTTTTAACAAATAAAAAGTCTCTAGACATAAAATGTCCATGTAAAAATTTAATGTCTTCAAAATGGCGGCCGTACATTGAAAATAAGTTTTGAAATGGAATCGTATGGAATTATGGTGTGAAGCTACAAAAAAATTATTTTAAATTCTATTTTCAAATATGAGTTTTAAAAAATGTTTACAAACGATATAAAAAAAAATATATTCAACGAAAAGGAATCAATTTATCCTGCCAAGAATTATTTTTAATTTTTAATATTTTTGCCTTGAAGTGGATATTCAGTTTTTGATTTTGAAAGTTCTTTATTATTGTTCTTTTTGATTGTTCGTTTTGGTTTTTGTAAAGAATTTACTATAAAAAAAAAAGAAATTTTAATTATTTTAAAAGAAAAATATTAAAAAAAAATAAAATGGCCTTACATGAATTCCAATTTCTAAAACCAATTTCATCGATTGCCGAATTACTCAATAAATAAACAGAATCATTAGTTTTTAATTTACTTGTTAAGAATTTCTTTTCAACATTTAAATTTAAATTCTTTCCAATTTTGGGTGATTGTGATTTTGCCATTTTAAATATTTCACTTTTTCTTTCCAATTTAATTTGTTCGAAACGTTTCATAAATATTCGATGTTGTTCTGTTATTAATTTTCCATCTAAAATTTCTATACGAAAAGGAAAATAAAGAAGAAAATTTTACTATTTGTGCATTTCTTACCTAAATTACATGATCCAGCTGTAATCTTATTTCTATAATGAATATCTTTTTGTGCTGGACAACCATGAAAATCAGCATTTTCTAGAAATTGCAATCGTCCTAAAACTATTCCTAAAAATAAATTTATTAAAAACAATAAAGAATTTTATATTTTGTGTTATCTTACCAATTTCTTTGGCATCTTGAAATAAGTTTTCTGATGCCAAAAGAACCTTAAGATATGCCAAATTAACCAACGGTTCTAAATTCGTCAATTTTAAACCAGTTACATTTAATAGCTTAAGATTTCTCTAAAAAAAAAAAAATAAATAAAATCAAGCTTTTTAAAATTCAAATTGAAATTAATTAATTAAAAGTTTCAGTCACCAATTGTAATGTTTCAGTATAAGGAGAGACAGTATACAAACTATGAACTGAAAAGAAATTAAACACGATCCGTCTAATACCGCCTTTAAAAATAAAAGAAATAAAAGATTCGATACAAAATAGGGAAAGAAAATTAATATTTTCCTATTAGAAGGAAAGAAATAAATCAAGTATATTCTGTTTTACCACCTCATCTTCCTATAAGTTAATTGTAGCAAGCGAGAGCATAGATACTCTTATGGAATTCGTACTAAATCCAGAAGAACCAGGCATGAATAGTAAATAAAAATCAGAGCGGCAACAAATTATCGCATGATTCTAAAAATAAATGCAAAATCACTCGTCAGTTTTCACATCATCTTAGCATAAGCCGAGCTTAAGCCGCCACTGTGAAATCGGCCCTAAATATGATAGAATGTCTTGTTCCAGCTCATGCTCAAACGTTTCCTTCATATACTCATACTTAAGTCCTTAAAAACGTTCATTATCTTGAAGATGAACAAACAAAAGATTAAATTTACAGGGCATGGATCTCTTCTGTAAAACAAGGGCAAAATCATTAACAGAATATTTTTGGAATATGTCTGAACATTTTTTTTTAGATACTGTGTCCTTTTGTTGTCCTTTAAAAGTTTTTCATTTTTCACGTCTAATATTAGTAAATGGCTTTCTGGTGCCACCAAATGCTGAGCATAACCTTATCTGAATGAATATTCCGTTTTGGCGTTGATGGGACTGGTTGAACAGGCTTTACTTTTGCTTTTCTGAGTTTAGGATTTTCGAAATAGATCCATTTTTCATCTCCAGTAATAATTCAATGCAAAAAAAAAGCCTTTCTTTATTGTCTTTGAAGCAGTAAAGTAAAGATTCCCGCAAATGCTGTTCGTTTGGCACGTAATCTTCCATTTTTAATCGAATAAAAACAATCTTGTTTACACTTAACCAAATGTCGTGTAGTCATCGACTAATAATAAAGATTTCCAACGACTGTACATTCAACTGATTCTTTTTGTACAGTGATATCCCGGTACAATATAGATTCTTCTCTTTCTTTGACATTAAACTTCTTTTCATCCAATCTACCTTAAGTTCACCACGCTGCTCATTTGGCTTGGAAATCTAGGTGTACTAATCTATGGTATAGTACATTTTAAAGTTTGTCATAAAACCTTTTCAAATACATGTAATGCCGGTTTACAAATATTACATCTTAGGTGATATAATGTAAAATCGTAAAAACTCATTCACAAACCTAATATATAAAAGAAAAATTAAACTTACTGCAATCGATTGTAAACATTTCACATCAAAAGTGAATTCTTTATTTTGTAGATTTTGTTTTTCAATATGAAGTTCTTCTAAATTTCTTAATTCATCAAGATTTTCTAAACGTTCAATTTTATTATATCCCAAATATAATTTTCGTAAATTTTTTAAATTATTTAAATTCTCAATTTTCTCAATTTTATTCCATTGTAAATAAAGATGTGTTAATAATAAGAAATTATTCATATTTTGTATTACACGAATATTATTATTATGAAGATATATTATTTTCAAATTTTTATATTGTCCTAAATTTCCCTAAAAAGAGAAAAAAAAGAAAAATACGGAATTTTATAAATGAATAGAATTTTTTTTTTTTTAAATTTTTACTTACAATTTCATCAATTTGTTTTCCATTAACACATAAATGACTTAATTTTTTATTAGATTTAAATTTAGTTAATTTCAATATTTTTTCTTCTGTTAAAATATTATTATTGGTCATTTTTGGTTTATCAGATTTCATAATTACAAAAGAAATGTTCTTTTTTTTTCTTCATTAAAAACAACTTCGTTATTTTATGGTTGCTTAGAAAATTGAATTTGTTAACCATAGAAATGAGAATATAGGAGGAGAATTATACTATCGGTGGGTGAAGTACCTTTTTTTGACAGTTTGAATTCAATTTGTTTTAGTCAATGAAAAAAGAAGCTCAAATCAATATTTATAGTACTTTTTAAATAAAAATAAAATTATAATTTAAATGGATTTATTTTAAATACTTTTTAAAATTAAATATTTAATTACTTCGTTTAGTAATATAGTAAAATTTCAATAAGTATTAGATGTTTTAGTTGGAGAAATGCATTTTAAATCTTACATGGACTGGGGAAAATTAAAACTGGTTTTTAATATATGAATAAAAATGATAACATAGATTTTTAATAATCAATTTCAATTATGATATTTCATTGAAAAACATATGTTTGAAGGTAATTTAGATTTGAAGAAGAAGTTACCATTTCCCCAGCATAGTTGAAATAAATCTCCATCTAATATATCTGAATTAATTTCTTATAGGAAAGTACATACACATAAATTTTCTTATGGGAAAATAAATATCTCCAACAAATACATCTCAACTACCGTTGCAATCTATTTTCACATTTTTTGTCTGGTTATGACAGTCGCAACTTTTGACGTTTTCAAAGAAAAATTCTAACTTGAAAAAAAAAGAAAGAAAAACCAGAAAAAATTTTCCAAAATTTTTGTTAGAAATTTGTTTTTTTTTTGTTTTTATACACACTTAACTATGTTTTCGGCAAATTCACATAATCAGGTAATTATTTATAAAAAATTCTTGAAAATCCAATAAGAAATTTATGATTTTCTTCCTTTTTTTTTTTTTTTTTTTTTTCTTTAATTTCATAATCAGCTTTTTGTATTTCATTTGGGTTTATTAAGCCCAAAAAGAAACAGTTACACATTTAAAAAAGGCAAAACACAAAGAAATGGACAAATAAATCAAATAATTGATAATAGTAAAAAATATATTGATGAGATTTTATTGACACTAAATCAATTGTCAGAAAATAATTTGGCCAAGGTTTTATCATATAATGCTTTAAATAATGAGTTTTCATTAAATAAAACTAATAAAATGTCAAGGATACAACAAACTGTATCGAAATCAACATCACCACCACCATGGTATAGAAGTTATATATCAAAAGATACATTCGCTCAAAATCGTAATGATTGTAGAACAGAATTTGGACAAATTCATAGAAATGTTTTATTGAAGGCTTTATACAATTGTTCCGTACCGATAAATATTCTTGGTGGTAAACAACAAATCCGTTTCTTTAAGACACATCATTCAAAAGAAGCCGAACTTCGAAGAAATCCGAAAATGTCTTCCAGAATAAAAGAATTATTTAGTAAGTATGATTATTTATTTTTGTTGTCTGGAATAATCATTTTTTGTATTCATTTATATACATTTTTTATTATAGCTGGAGGAAGTAATTATAAACATGGTTTGGGTGTAACGACAGGAAGTGGTACAACAAATGAAGTATTAACAAAATTAATGCATGATGTTGAAGATACCAGTTTAAATCAGGATAATGTAAAAGTTTTTTTTTTATATTAAATTTGTATGCCGTATGGTAGTAGGTACTTCCAGATGGTATATTAGTTTTGTCACTACATTTGTAGCGCATAAAAATAATGATTGGATATCGATTTATTCATGTCCGTCCCGTCTGTGTACAAGATAACTCAAAAACCCGTTATCTGATTTCAATGAAATTTACATTGTAAGTTTGTTATTCCTTAACTCGATTTGGTATTGCATTTCAGCCAAATCGACCAAGGGAGAGTCGATTTATGAAGCAAAAACCAGGATGACTAGAAAGTTTTGTCTTTTTTTTTTTTAATGGTTTTCTTTAATTTAATCGGAACATTTATGAGCAATTTTGTTTAAATTATTTACATAGGTTGACTACATGAGTAGGCGATAATATGTTAAATTTCAGCAAAATCGGTTCAAGGATAGAGAAGAAAGAAATAATCGTAGTAGAGTTTTTTTTTTATGTACTTTAAAAACTAGTAAACCGATTTGAATGAAATTTGCAGAAGTTATCTATATTATATATGTGAAATTTTGTCTGTATGTACCAAGTTGGCTCCTAAACGGCTGCACCGATTCTTTGTTCGAGTACACTAGTTTTAGGCTATATAAAAATTGCCACGTTCATTTTAAACGCTCGCAATTAATGAAAAACACCATAATTTTCTACATATTTGTCGCAAAAAAGTGAAAATTGATAAATGAGTTCAGATGATCACTGCCGACAACTACATGAAAAGTGGGCGGGATTGGACAAATGCCACCTCTTATAATTTTAATGAGAACAATATAATAAACTCTTTTTTTCTGATTAAAATTCATTTTCATGCCGAACAGAGTCGGATATTCTATTAGTTTAAGCTATTAGGCACTCAGACTACGAATTAGAGGATTTTTTTTTTTTAAAAAGAAACAAAGTTTTAGCTGTTTTTCTGTCTCATTTCTATCATAGGGCATCAAAGATTTTCAATTATTATATATTTTATTAGAATTAATTAATATTAATACCGAAATTTCTAGAAACAAAAAATTAAAATCGCTTTTGCTGAAGGTTATATGGCTGGTGCAAATCCAGAGAATGCACAAAAATCTGGCAAAGCAATGAAATATTTAAAGGTCTTCCAACAACTGATTATAATTGTTGTATTTTTGGGTATTTTCGTTAGTTTATTTTCATCATCAAGCGGTTCAGTTTTTAGGTATTCGATAAATTTTTATTAAAAGAAACTATTTCATATTAAATTAAAAAACTATAAATTTTTGAAGCAGGATACAGCTTGGTAATCAAGTCGAAGTCGATCCAGAAGATATTAGTGTTACATTTGAAGATGTCAAGGGTTGCGATGAAGCTAAACAAGAATTAAAAGAAGTCGTTGAATTCCTTAAAAATCCAGATAAATTTTCAAATTTAGGTGGTAAATTGCCAAAAGGTGTTTTATTAGTTGGACCACCTGGCACCGGTAAAACATTATTAGCACGTGCTGTTGCTGGTGAGGCTGGTGTACCATTCTTTCATGCAGCTGGTCCAGAATTTGATGAAGTTTTAGTTGGACAAGGCGCTAGAAGAGTTCGTGATCTTTTTAGTAAGTTTTTAATTATTTAATTTAAAAAGTTTTTTTAAAAATATTCCTTTGGGATTAAAAAAACTTACAGAAGCCGCTAAAGAAAGAGCACCATGTGTGATATTTATTGATGAAATCGATTCGGTCGGTGCAAAACGTACAAATTCCGTACTTCATCCGTATGCAAATCAAACAATTAATCAATTATTATCTGAAATGGATGGTTTCCATCAAAATGAAGGTGTTATTGTTTTAGGTGCAACAAATCGACGTGATGACTTAGATCAAGCATTATTAAGACCCGGCCGTTTTGATGTTGAAGTAAGTTTTTTTATTATTGTGATTTTTTTCTCAATTTTTGTTTTTAAAATTATATAATCTTTCTAAAAAAAAAAAAAAAAAGGTTGTTGTTCCAACACCCGATTTTTCTGGACGAAAAGAAATTCTTTTATTGTACTTAGAAAAAGTTTTACATGATGATGTCGATATTGATATGTTAGCACGCGGAACTACTGGTTTTACTGGTGCTGATTTAGAAAATATGGTTAATCAAGCAGCTTTACGGTAATATATAAAATATATGGTAACAACAAACTGGTAGCTCTCGTATGACTTGGTATTTATCTATTTAGAAGATATGCCTAAAGCAAGAAAAAAGACAGTATAAAAGTATTAAGTAAGTTAAAACATAAGATTGTGCACAAATCATGCCACAATCAACAAAAAACATAACGAAAATCTATGCTCAGAATCAAGTATAAGTCCGAAGACGTTATTACAAGTTCTAAAGGGTGAGGTATAGGATAATATTTTGAAATTAAACACATACACCTGAATGTGATGGTGAAAACTTTATTAAACCATTGTGCACTGAGTTGTGCGACGTTAAGCGTGTGCTGTGGGCTGCCAACTTTTTACGACAACGCGCATATTGGGCTGGATAACTCTGAGATTTCATTGCAAAATCTGTTGATGTTTTTTCACAGATACCAGCAATTCTTACGCATCAATCGCATATATGCGTTAATAGCCCAAATTGAACGGTTGTGTGAGAGAACCCATATATGCGTTCATAGCACTCAAAATCTTAAGAATCGAAAGAACAATCGATATACCATTTATTTTGTGAAGATTATGTCATTCAAAAGTTGGTCGCAGCTACCCTTTAGGTAGTCCATTCTATAATTCCAATTTCGAGCGACTTATTCAACCAGTACAATTGGAATCTGGCCAATAGCACGAGTAATGTTTGCTTCCAAGGCATCAATTGTAGCTGGCGTTTTTTTCTTATAGGGTATCACGTTATACTAAGGGTTACCAGTATATTTTTATTAAATTTTAGAATTTTTTAAAATTTATTTTATACATTTTAAAATAGTGCTGCTATCGATGGTGCTGAAACTGTTACAATGAAACATTTAGAAACAGCTAGAGATAAAGTTTTAATGGGACCTGAACGTAAAGCACGTTTACCAGACGAAGAAGCTAATAAAATAACAGCATATCATGAAGGTGGTCATGCAATTGTAGCATATTATACAAAAGTATGAATTATTAAAAAAAATTTTAACATAGTTTTTGTAATTTTAAACTAATTCTTAGGAATCACATCCACTTCATAAAGTAACAATAATGCCAAGAGGACCATCATTAGGTCATACTGCATATATACCAGAAAAAGAACGTTATCATATTACAAAACAACAATTATTAGCTATGATGGATACAATGATGGGTGGTCGTGCTGCTGAAGAATTAATTTTTGGTCCAGATAAAATAACATCAGGTACAAAGGAAAACAAATTTTTTCAAATTATTAAAACAAATAAAACAAACTACTCTTCTCTCAAAAAAAAAGGTGCCAGCAGTGATTTAAAACAAGCAACATCGATTGCATCACATATGGTTAAAGATTGGGGTATGTCAGAAAAGTTCGGTTTACGTACAATTGAAGGACCAAAAGGTTTAGCACCAAGTGAACATTTAGGACCGACAACAATTGAATCTGTTGATGCTGAAATTAAGAAAATCTTATCTGATAGTTATGAACGTGCTAAAGTTATATTAAAAACACATTCAAAAGAGCATAAAGCATTAGCTGAAGCATTATTAAAATATGAAACATTAGATGCTGAAGATATTAAAGCAATTATGAGCGGTGAAAAGAAACCAAATGAAACACCAACATAGTTTTCTTTTCTTTGGGGGACAAAAATGAAAAATGGTAATAAAAAAAAAACAACATATTTTAAGAAAATTATTTTAACAAAACAAGAAAAAAAAAATATATATACAAAATTTATCATCTTTATATTATTTCAAGTCAAACAAATAAGGAAGAAAAAAAAAGAATAATGAATAAATGTCTCTGCTTTTGGAAACCAAAAAAACTAAAGAAATTGTTCTTTTTATAGAGAACTAGCGGCCCGTCCCGGCTTCGCACGGGTGGAGATTTATTTTTTAAACATTAGAAGGGTCTTTGTGCATGAAGTTAGACTACAGAGAATATTAGACGCGACAGACATGAATGTGAGGCTCATTAGATACAGATGTATGCGGAACAAATCTTTCCTCTTTATAATATTTCTATAGATTATATTATTTAAGTTTAAGTAGGGATCCCTAATTTTTTTTAGTAATAAATATAGCCTATGTTACTCAGGGATAATGTAGCATTCTAATGGTGAAAGAATTTTTGAAATCGGTCCAGTAATTTTTGAGTTTATTCGTGTCAAACATCCATACAAACCTTTCATCTTTATAATATTAGTATGATCATTTTTTTAGAGTACAAAAGTAATATCCAGAACGCGAGTCACAAATAATTATTATTATTTTTTATATATTAGTATTTATTACCACATCTCTGAAGGAGATAAATAAATCATTAAAGATAAGTTTCAAGGTACTAGGGATGTGTGTAAAGGTCCATGCAGAATGATGGATTCACGACGTATTTGAAATATGTACGATTTCAATTAGACTACACAGAACACTTCGGGAATCCACGACAGACTATTTTCAAAGTGTAACTAATGATAAAGTATGGAAAGCTAGCGAAGTAGCCAGAAAGCACGTGGCAATAAGTGCGAAAGAATAGGCAAGAGTACATACAGTTTTCATAGGCAATATTCATCAGAAAGAGAGAGAATGAAATGTTCTTAAAAAAGCACATGAAAAACTCTTAAAAACCTTATGTTTCTTCTAGTATTTGTGCATTGCCATATAAATTTCAACACGTGCTTCTTTGCTTAGATTATATTTCTCTTTCACTCATACATACAATATGTAGCTAGCTATCTATGTCAGCAGTAAATAGAAATTTTTTTTAAAAAAAAACGCAAAATTTGAAAAACGGCGGTACGATAAGGATAGGAAGTTTCCGGACTTTATTATTAGTTACACTTTGCTATTTTTAATACAATCTGAAAACCTAAAATCGTGAATCCGTCATTCTGTTTCTCGCATATGATAAAGGAAGAACCAGAATAAAGGTACGTCTACATTGAGGCGCTTTTGCTTTTAATAAGGGCATGCCTCTTGGATGTTGAAAGATGACAATTCTACAGCACAAGCCATAGCACAGGCAATATCCAGCAACTTGGATTCGTTCAACTAGGCTTTCAAATTTTGTTGTGATAAGCATTGATAATTTGATTTATTGAATTAAATAGATTAATATGCGTCGTTTTTTTTTTACTCTGGGTTTTTCTTTTTTTAATTACGACAAACGCTGCACTAATTCCCAGTTATTAACTCGGCATTAACTTCCATAGTATGACAATTTGTCTAACAATTGAAAGAAAAAGTGGCGAACCAATGTGGACACTTTGCCGCATACATCAAACCTCTGTTCGATAGATCATGCAATATTGAAAATTTAAAGCGCAACTTGAAAGGAATTTTGAATTGAAAGAGATAAGACGACGAGCACCAGTGTGGACGTATCTTAAAGGAGTTTTGTCTTTTTTTTATCACATCAAAATCTGTAGCGTCATATTTCAATTAGTACAATTTCTGAAAGTTTAAAAAGTTAGTTTTCCTAAACCTTCAAGGCATTAACACTTGCTAAACTATTTTAATCTACACGAGGCGCTCTCGTCCCTAAAGTTGGCTAGATTACGAATTTTCTCAGCTATCATAATATTTGTAGTCACAACGCCAGAATAGGCCTGCTAGTTTACACGTGCTTAAAACTCAATGGAATTGTTACTTTCATTTGTTTGATTGATTGATTTTATCTTTTTATCCTCTAGCTATGAGTGACTTTATAATGACACTTATTCTTTGGATTAGAGAATATATAAGAGTTTATGATTTTTAAAGTATCTGTCCATACATTTGGGAATATCTGAAATTAAAAGGGAATGTATTTATAGAGTAGACTTTGGAAGTTGTAGATGTGTTTCTTTTTTTTTTTTAAAATGCTTATTCAAATATGTTTGGTTAAGGATCATAAATGAAAGAATATATAGATAATGCTTTTCCATATTTCAAATTGGTTTTTTCTACGCACCAACGTCACGTGAGACATGTAATAAATTGTTAGTATTACAAATTTTTTTTTATTTTTAAAGGAAATCACACGTGATGTCATAAAAGTGTGAAAATTAAAATTCAAAATGGCTGACATCAATCAAATCTTTATATTCTTTAATTCATGGTTAGGGATAGCTAAAAATAAAACACCAATTATTTATGACTCAACCTGATATTAAACAAAAAAAAAAATTTTATTTTCTTTAAATTCTAATTTTTTTTTTCTTTTTTTTTTTTTTTTTTGGTTTTTTCGTACAACACAAAGTTTTTCATTTTTTTTTTTTTTTTCTGTATTAAAAAGTTAAATATTTCGAATTATTATTTAAATATGTTTTTTCTTTAAGTAATTATTATTAATGAGAAAAGAAAAAACGAGAGAGAGATAAGTTAAAAAAATTCGAAAGAAAAGGAAAAAAAAAATTACATTTCTTGTAATTAAAATAAAAAAACATAAAAAAAAAATTCTTTCAATGGAATTTGAAAATTAACGTCGTCCACCACCACTACCGCCGCCGCCGCCGCCACGACTATAATTTGATCGGCCTCTGTATGAGCTGTTTCCACCACCTCTTTCATAATTTTGGTTTTGATATTGTCCACCGCCGCCGTAATTATTATTACTTTGATGATGGACACCGCCGCCGCCGCCACCTCCACTACCACCTCGGTATGAATTTTCGCTGTTGTTACCACCATAATAACCGCTTTTATTATCACCGCCCCCTCCTCTTTGATTGTAAGATGGCTTATCATTACCTAAAATATTGAAATTAGGTACATTCAAAAATATAATAATAATAATTGTTTTACCTCGAGTCCATCCACCTTGTACACGATTACTATTATCATACTGCGGCTTTTGATCGTATTGTTGTCGATTATCAAATTGTGGTTGTTGTTGTCTTTGATCATTTTGCTGACGATTATCAAATTGTGGTCTTTGATTATATCCACCACCACCTTGTCCAGATGATTGTTGAGACCAATTTCCGCCTCGACCTCCACCGCCACCACCACCACCTCTATTTCCACCACGATGAGGACCACCACCACCACCTCGTCCTCCACCAGTTGGTCCACTAGCTCTGTTCTGTTGCCAAGAAGGCATTTCTGGTGGTGGTGGTGCATGTTCATAAGCACGACCGCCACGATCTGGAACCTAAAAAACCAAAATATCAAGACCAAAACGAATATATCAAAAATCTAGTTTACAGAAACGACGACATACCTTTCCAATAACATGTTTTTGAATTTTTGTTCCAGTATTTTTACGAACATTCGAACTGCTAGTTTTTTCGATAATTGCTAAATCTAAACGTGCAGCTAATAATGCAGCAATATCAGTCTGAATATCGCCATATTGTAATTCATCTAATTCTTTACGTTTCGTTTGATAACGATTCACAATATCATCTTCACGTCCTTTCATTTTTTCCGACCACTTAAAAAAAAAAAAAAAGAATATGAAAATTATGTTTGGATTAACAAAACTGGAAGGGAATCGTGTAATTCGATGGAGACTTAATCGTATCGAAAAAGTTTATACTATTTCTATGCTTTTTCGATATGATTTCGGTTCAAATCGAGTTACGTAAATCCACGAATTGACAAAAAATCTTTAAGATCTTTATCCGAGGACCAGAATGTTGATGGGACTCGAGCGTAAAACCTTTAGAACCATTGTGACGGTATATTGCTCCTTAAACGAATACATTTGGAAAATAGGGATGGCTGAGAGTCCGATATGCGGAGCCTTTCTAGAAGTAAATGAGTCAGCAGAATATTTTTTGTGTGAATGCCCGGCCTTTTCTAGAACGAGACTTGCTACACTGGGTGTATGCACTCTGAATAAGAAGGCGTTAGTTAACTTGAACCTAACTACGGTGATAACATGTGTTGAAATATGGGACCAGGGATCTTAGCCCCGTTTATATATATATATATATCACGTCGATCGCGAAATGATTTTTGATCGATCATATCCAAAGGAAATACAATTTAATCTGTATTTTTTTGTGGGTACTTTTGGAAGTAATAAACGTTAATATATAAAATGTAAGAAAGGTACTCCTTCTCCGCCTCTGTACAACAATAAAACTTAGAAACGGCTCAACCGATTTCAATCAAATTTGGTGTAATAATAGTGTAGCTTAAGCATTTTACAAAACACAGCGAGTAGCTCTGTAGGCAATTTCTTATTTTTCCCCCGGACTTTTCGAGTTCCATTGTGTACTAATAAAATATTGGTAGAAGATCAAGACACATTTTTAAGAAAAATAATCGATCATATATATATAATGAAGTTGGCCTGCGCCCAATATTTGGTTTCTCAAACTCGATTGATCGGATCGATAAGTCTTCTTTGTACTTTTCTCTATCTTATCAATTGAGTCGAGAGTCGAGAAACCAAATACCTTGGCCCGGCTCTACACAACACCTCTAAAAAAAAAAAAAACTACTTACTTGAAATGATTGAATTGTAACATCTAAACGTGTTAATAACATTTGTCGACGTAAATTATATTCATCGTCTAATTCTTTTTGTAGTTTCGACAATTTCTCCCAATGCAATGATGTTAAAGCTTGTGATGTTTTAAATAATGGTTGTGATAATTTTTTTGGATTTGTTTTTTTAATTGTATCATCAAGACGATTAGCAAGTTTCTCAAAAAGTTGTTTTGATGAAATATTATCTGGTGGTTTACCTAAATTTAATTCTTTTGTAATCGATTGAAGTGCAGAAGCTGTTGAACTTTCAAACTACGATAGAGGAGGAAAGGAGGGAAAAAAACGATACATATAAAAAAAAAAAAATTAAAACTTAAAAAATATATACCATCGGGATTATATACGTATTATCTAATGGTTTAATTTTAAGACACATTTTCAAAGCCATAAGTTCAGTTATTAAATAATCGAGTAAAAGAATTTTCGATTCTTTTGTTTGTAAACGGCTTGTTATCGGACCAGCAATAAATTGTGTATAAGGACAACCCAATTCTTTTAAAAGTCCTGACAATTCTAACATAAATTCATTAAAATCAGTTTCTTTGGCAATCTAGAAATATAAATATATGAAAAAAAAGTATGATTTATTTTGTAGTTTTACGTAGTTCTAAGAAAATCTTACCTTTTCTTCAGTTTTTCTTAAGATATGTATTTCCCAAGCAATCCATGTTATTAATTCTTTAAATGAATCGGATTTTTGACCACCAACTAAAGCATCTTGTAGAGTATCACCACTGCTATTTTGTAAGAATTTTCCATCATATCTGAAATTGGCAAAGAAAAATCAATTTTTTTTTTTTTTTCAAATTAATTAAAATTATGAAATTTATTGATAATTGATTCAAATTCTGTAATATATATATATATTTCTGAGAAGAGATTTAATTAAAATATTTTATAAAAATTTGACAAAACAAATTTTCTTAAAAAAAATATATAAAAATGAAAAATCCTTACCCAACAGCTTTTAATCCTTCAAGGATATCAATTTCATTTTCCATTTTGAAGAATTCAATTTGGTTATTGAAATTTTAAATAAATATTGTCTTCAGTTCTTCCTAAAGTTTTCTTTTTCTCAATTAAAATAAGTAAAATTCGCAAAAATTGAAAAAGAAGTCACCGCAAGCAAGAATTTCCCAATTGAATGAAAACCGGCATAGAACTTCTAATGAAAAATTTCCCTTTATAGAAAAATTTCCCTGTCATGTCATTTCGAATTTTGAATTTAAAAGCGGGAAAAATTTAATGTCAGATGAGATGTTTAACAGCAAAAAAAAAAAAAAAATACATAATTTATATTAATTAAAAATAAATAAATTTAATTATTACATTATAATATACATTTGAAATAATATTTTAGAAATGTAAATATTTAATATTACCGGCATTTTTTTTCTTCCTTTGCGGTATTTTAGTTGCTTATAGATTTTTCTTATAAAATTCTACCATCAAGAAGAAGATACATAATTGTTCGACATTTTTTGTTTACACTTGTCAATAAATATAATTTTTGCAGAAAAAAAAGAACAATGTCAAAAATTGATCAAAAAGAATATTTGAAAAAATATTTATCGTCTGGTAAAAATGATCATAAAAGGAAAAAAAAGAAAAGTCATTATGGTTCAGTAGCATCAAGGTAAATAGTTTTTCAATTTCATAATAACTCGGCGTTCTTAGGAAGATCTACGCCGTCCATTTTGATAAATTTTTTTTTTTTTTTTTCATTCAAGATTTTATTAGAAATCTTATTTTATATTCATATAAAAAATGTATTTATTCGAATTAAATTGATGAAAATTTTTGTATAAATTAGAAAAAAAGAATATATTTTTAATTTCTTTTTTTTTTCTCTCTTCCCTCAAATATAGAGTTAAAATCATTGATGATGATGCAGATGTAGCACGTCGTAATGATGATGATGATGGTGATTTTTTAACCGGTGAAGATGCACCACAAATTGTCGGTATTCTTGATGATCGTCCACCAGAACTTAAGACAATCGAAGATTTTCGAAATAGTAACAAATGGAAAAGTGTATCCGGTGGTAGTCAAACATCTAATGAGAATCATCGACAAAGATCTGAAACACGTTCACGTAAACGTGATGATAGCCGTCAACGTGATGATAGTCGACGACGAGATGATAGTCGTCGACGTGATGATAGTCATCGACGTGATGATAGTCGACGACGTGATGATGATCGTAGGAGTTATTCAAGAGATACAAGTCCAAAACGTAAACGACGTAATGATCGTAGTGATGATGATTATAGTCCAGAACGTCGTAGAACAAGAGATTCACATGGTACAGAAGATGATTATTCACCATCAAGAAAAACATTCACTAAAGAACGTGAACATAATAAACGTGGTAAGAAATTTTTTTTCATTATTTTTTTCCTATGATTATTATGGGTTTCAAGAGTATAAATGTGTAGAGAGTGATTATGCATATCCGTCCGTCCGTGTACAAGATAACTCAAAAATACATTCGATTTTGATGAAATTTACATTGTAAGTTTGTTATTCCTTAATTCGATTTGGACAATTCCGCAATATTCAAATTGTACGTTTCTTTCGGAGCATTCATTATTTAATTAATTATTAAATTCCCCATCGAATGTGCTATGGGTCATACCTGTAAGACCCGGAATACCTTAGATATACGTATACCTTCATACTAGAGAAGTATTTCCTGTCTTTAAAAATAAATCTTGCGCTTTTATTGGGACACCCTACTTTTGTTTTATTGGGAATTCTATCGAGCGATATTTAACTTTCCTATATTTGTTCTTAAAACTCTTAATATGTTCGAATCATTGAAATTATTTGATAGAATTACTTGGTTACGTAACCAACTGGAGAGTATTTTTTTTTTTTGAGGTTAAAAAAAATTCAAATTCTTTTTTTTCTTTAGACAAATAATGAAATTAAAACAAATAATATTTTGCGAGACGGCTATTGAAGTAATGTTTTAACTAAACAAAACAAAAAAGCAATAAAAATAATAGAAAAAAAAACTGGCCAAAATTAGGTACGCTAAAAGATTGGGATTGGTGCAAATAGATCTCTGTCGCTACTGTGGAGACATAGGAGTGGCTGAAGACATCAAATACATTCTATATGAATGCTCAGCTCTCTTTCGAGCTCGTAATAACTTTTTGGGCAGCTATTTCTTCGAAAATCTAGGGATGCTTCAAGTGACTGACATGGGGGGTAGTCTAATGAAATTTTATAGGAAAATCAAATGCTTCGAAGAGGAATAATTACCTAACGGGTAATTCTTGGTCTCGTAGATATCACAATGGGCCCATAAGGTGCCTGATGTTGTACGCAGTACCCCTACTCTACCTAACTTAACATAGATACTATTCAAGATTCTCAAACCAATTTTCTGTCAATTTTAAATATTCCAATAAAACAAAAGTTAGCGCCATCTACAATCTGGTAGATAGTACACTTGGTTCATGTCCACTATCCATCGCTAATTTAGCGTCCAATATTATCCGGCGCTAAATAAGCGCGTATGTATGGTAAACGCGGATAGCATTCTCAAAAAAACAACTTCTTATATGTTTTTATTTCTTATTTAATATAAGTTTTTAGTGCACAAATAAAAAAAATTATATTTATATATATATAATAATAATAATAATAATACTAATAATTTTCCAACCAAAAAACAATATATATATATAAAAAAAAAAAAACTTTACAGCTTATTATCCGAAGAGACATAAAAGTCCATCATATTTGGATCGATCGCCAGGTAAATCAAATCCATTTCGTTTAAATTCAATGAGAAATAATCGAGATTCATATGGTGATAAAAATCATTATAATAATAATTCAAATAATTCAAATAATAAACGTTTTGAACAACAACATTATAATAATAATAATAATAATCAAGATTTTCAACAAAAACGTAAATTTTATGATAATAATAATCAAAATACAGATCGTCGACAAAATTTTCAAAAATCCAATACATTTCATGATAATAATAATACAAATAAACGTTTTTATCATAATAATCATGATAATCGACAAAATTCATTTGGTGGTGGTGGCGGCGGCTATAAGAAATTTATACCAAACAACAATTTCAATAATAACAACAATAATAATAATCGTTCAAAACCATTTATAAAAAATGATTATCAACAAAATCGCTATAATAATAATAATAGTAATAATTTTCAACAAAGAAATTTCCATAAAAATGATAATAATAATTCATATCATCGTTCAAATCAAATTGGTGGAACAAGACGACCATTATCAAGAGATAGAAACAATTATAATAATAATAATAATAATAATGAAAGATACAACAATAATAATACATATAATAAATATGAAGGTAGATATGAAAAATCAAGACAACGTAACGAACGTAATAGTCGTTCATATTCACCAAAATTGAATCCATTTCGTCATAATAATAAATTTCATAGTCCTCCTCCACAAAAACGTAAATCATCACATAATAATAATTATGATAACGATGATAATGATTCGTATAGAAAGAATACGAATTATAAATATAAACAAACAACATCATCATCGAATTATAATAATAATAATAATAATAATCATCATAAACGACAATATTCAAATGATAAATATGATAATGATGATACCGATGATGATGGACCACCAAAAAAATCATTAAAATCATTTACAAATCAAAAAACTTATCATCAAACAAATTATTCATCTGGTGGTGGTGGAGGTGGAGATGGTGGTGGCGGACGACAAATGTATGATAATAAAAAATATTCATCAACATCAACAACAAAATATAATCCAAAATTTCGTACAAATCAACAACAGCAACAATATGATACAAAAAATTATAAAACATTTCAAGTAAAACGTTATAATGATATTAATAAATCATCGAGAGATTTTAATAGTCAAGAAAGGAAGCCATATAAACGTAATAACATTCCATCAACATCAACATCAACAACAATAAAATCATCGAAATGGGATAATAATGATTATGATAAAAAGAATCGTTGGGATAATCGTGGTGAGTATGATAAATAAAGGAGGTTTTCTTATAAATTATGTTTTTCTTTTAAAAAAAAAATGAAGGAAAATATAATAATAATATGCAAAAGGAAGAAAAAGGAAGAAGAAATTGTATATGTGTGTGGAAAAGAAGAAATAATGTTTTAAGATATTGAAAAAAAGAAGAAATAATGTTTTAAGATTTTGAAAAAAAAAGAAAAAATGAAGAAAAAAAAAATTACTAGTTATTAAGTAAAGATATATAGTAAAATTGTTTCCCCATTTAAAAAGACGTGACAACTGTGATGGTGGTTTTGATTTTTTGAGAAGGTGACATAAAATGGTGTCGTATTTTCGAAAGAAAAACCTAGAATTTCGAACCAAACTAGGAGGACTCACATTGATTACAGTTTTCAGTACAGCTTTTAAGCAACTGAAAGAAAACTCGGATCAGTATCAATGTAAAAACTGATGTGGTTTTCATGAGCAATCAGGTCCCGAGTATTTGGTTTCTTATTAGCTTTACACAAATTACACAAATATGAATGATTTCGTATTGCAATAAAAAATGGCTGTCAGTCAAAACTGATCAGTGCGAGACGAGTGTACAGAAAATGGAAAAAGTTAACGGGAAAACTAATGGGACTCTGTCAAACTGGACTGATTAATGAGACACCTACTTAACTGAATATTTACTATTTTACATGGATTCGAAAAATTCGAGTAAAATTCCAGAAATTGGATAATATTATATTTTTTTAAATAGCAGAATACCTGAACTTTGTTCGGGCTTAAAATGAATTTTAATCATCAAAAAAATACTTATACTGTTTCTCATTAAAATTTTATCAATATTGGGCGTGCCATGAGTCAAATCCCGCCCACTTTTGATGCAGTTGTTGGCAGTGACTATATGAATTTACTTAACAAGTTTCACTTTTTTTTGTGATAAATATGTCAGAAATTATCATGTTTTTCATTAATTGTGAACGTTCAAAGTGGACGTGGCATATTTAATATAGCCTATAACCAGCCTTCGCTGGAATAAAGAATCATTTGAAACATGTTTGATCAAAATCGGTCCAACCGTTTAGGAGCCAGTACATACAGACAAAAATACACAAATATAATATAGATCAAAAAGGATTGTCGGAAACTGAAGGATAATCAAAAAAGGAAAAATTGTCTTGAATTCTTAAAGCCCATACGAAGTAAAAATAAAGGACCACAGTTCTCATATTTTAATAGAATTTGAAGATTTTAAGAACTTTTTTAATTTCGAAAAATTACAAATTTTGGTTTCCAGTTGTCATGTCTTTTAAAGGGTTTAGCATCTTTAGTTATTAAGATTTTAAATTTTAAATGTACCAAATTATAACCGATGCTGTCCTAATTGAGGTTATATATTCTATCAAAAGTATACTTGTAATATGATATCATGATGAAAACAAAATTCTTATTTCACTTCACCCTTTGCGCGGTCGGATGTATTTCTATTTACTAGGCCGGAATATCTGTTATCTCTATACCGTCATTAGGTATTTTTTCAATTTGCCAATATTTATAAAACGTTACTTTTTTGCTTCTCGTTTTGTAAGAATTGCAATAATTAACGACTTCAGTGAATTGTAGCGCAGGCGTAGAAAGATATCACAGTCTTGTTTTGCTTAGATTTTATTGACGGTAAGTTCATTAGAGTAGCAGTCAGGATGAATTCGTGTTCGGTATTTACGACGATAGTATTCTTAAATAGAAAAGTTGAAGGAGGTAGAAGAGTAACTCGATTCTACTGCGATACGTCTTACCTCGGAAACCTTTCATACAAATATGTTGGGGATATTTTCGAGAAAAACATATTTGTGTATTCTCAAATAATAATAATGTTCATTAATAAACTCTTAAAAGTCCTCGATCGTAAAGGGTTAATTTTTGGGTGGTACTCATTCAAAACTTCTTCTGTGTGCCGCCTGTTAAGAAACTTATCATGATGACTATTATAAAGATATATTTTTTTTTGATAGAGTGTGACCGTAATTTAATTACTTGGCTGAAAATTTAGTACATTTATTCTATTCTATCTTTTCGCACAGCATATATTATTCATAATAAAAATAATTAGATATATATTCATCTATCTATCTATATAAATAAATATAATATAATATAAAAATATTTTTTTGATCTAATAATTAATCGAAAAGAAAAAAGAAAAATTATATCTAATCAAAAAAAAAAAAAATGTAATTCTTTAAAGGTTCACACAGAATGTGGGCGTTTTATACCAGCAAGATCAGTATTAAAACGCGCCTAGACATTACACGGATTAATCATATTACTTCGTTTACATGGCGATCTCAAAATTGATTAAAGATTGACTTGAAATTACGAGATTTTACGAGATTGAAAGATTGACTTCACATTAGCTTCAAATTGACAGATGCTTGCTGCAAAGGTTAGGATTCACCTCTGTTCATATTCTTCTATTTTAAATTTTCAAGTTGATTTGAAGTCGATCTGAGTTTATATGTAAATTTCAATTCGATCAGAAATAATTTTTATGATCCAGATTAACTCACGTTGAATTCAAAGTGATCTGAATTTATATGCATGATTTTTTAGATTGATGTCCAGATTCAAGTAGATCATGTAAACGATGTAATAGTATCTATACGCGACTTTTTTTTTCTGTTACCGAAGCTTTTCGGTTATTAGGAAATGTGTAGCACTAATGTTAGAAAATTTCTTCCTTAACTTATGGGACCTCCACCACATGACTTTTATTTCAAGACTTATTTTGCAGTCATATAGTTTTCATCAAAGTTTCTTTACTTCTTTAACTTGGGGAGATGAATTATAAGCCTCTTATACTAAAGACACATTAGCAGCAATAATGTTCATTATCTCGCGCGATTCTTAATTAAAATTCGAGAGATTATCGAATTTTAATCGACGAGAATCGATTTGCTCAGCTCAGCTACAAAATTCAATTCTCTATTTTCGGTTCTAATAAAAAGACGCCATCAGTAAAAGGCATATATTAAACTGTCTGAAAATATTGTGTAATAAAACATAAACCATTTTCGAATTTCATATTTTTATGCTACGCACTTGAAAATAGTGTATTAAGCTAGTATTCAGTGACACATACACATGCGGTATACTCGATGATATTCTTAAATCATGGTATGATCCATGTCTGCCTCTACTATTTCAAGTATATTTTTAATCAATTGCTTATTTCTGTTTCTATCACTCAATAAAATTTTTCTAAATGAAGTACAGGGGTAGTTCTCGACTTACGACGGTTCGCAGGTATGAACCTTGTGTTTGTCTATTTCATACATAAGGATATTACATAAATGAAACAAACAGTTGCAGGGATTTCCCTATATTGAAACTCGACTTACAACATTCCCTGAAGTACGATCGATATCTAGAAATCAATCTCGGTCGTCGTAAGTCGAGGACTACCAGTATTTTAACATAGATTGCCCAACAACGAGTTAGTAAAATTACTGCTATTTAACGTTTTGGCTAACAGATAAAAAGTCTTGACATTATGTTTTTGTATGTAGGAATGCCCTCCCCCACATTCTGTGTGAATCTTAATTTTAAATTTTGAATTAAAAAAATTATATATTTCATTTTTTTTTCTTGTTTTAATTTGATTTATTTTTAAATTTGTAGAATTGAAAAATAAATAATTATTAAAAAATATATAAAATAATATTTAAGAACTTTAAAAAAAAGCAGCTCAAAATATAGGAAAATCTGTGAAATAAACAGAATTGAAAATTTTGTGTGTTAAAAAGAAAAGTTATATGAAAATGAATAAACAAAAACAAAGGAAAAGAAAGGAAACACAAAAAATCAGTATAAAATTTATTCGGTACTTATTTTAACGAAGCTTATATTCAAAACAGCAGATATCCTTCGGTTCTGGTCTACATACAGGTCTATATACCCAACTAAAAAGTATACAATAACGAGAGTTTCCAATTTGGGCACCTCTGCAAGCGCTATCTCATTAATAACGTTTGTTAAAATGACTCGGTGTGATATAAAATTTCATGTATTTTTACAGTCTTTTTTTTACAAATACTATTAAAAAAGCAGCGCCCTTTGCAGAGCGCTACAAACGTTTCATCAAATTGTATGGAAATGATTACATGTGACCCAACTTATGTTGCTTATTCAATTGCCGGAAAACAGGATTAAATATGAAAATATTAACAAAGAGATATAAACGAATAAAGATTTGTAAAATTTTTGAAAGCTTTTATTTATAGCATGAGTAAATTACATCCAATCTTATGCCACATAAAACTGAATGTTCAATGCTTTTGTAGAATTTTACACACATCTTAATTCATTTATATTTGATATTAAATCAGACTAAAAATCTTTTGATACTATTTAAATCGGTACAAAAATTAATTTCATTATAATTGAAATATGAAGGTGTGGTCACGGAAAGACTTGAAGGGTTTCGAAAAGTCATAATTTATTAATTTTCATTTCTCGGAGATTAAAATGTCCTACGTATGATGTCCAGCAACGAATAATACTCATTGAGTTGGATGAAAGATCAATTATTACATCTCAGAGAAACTACCAGCAACATTTTAATGTTACAGTACCAATATCAAAGGACTGGATCATTTGGGTACTTTGCGCAGTGGTGAAAGGATGTGTGGCAATATTGTAGCTCTTTAAAAATAAGGAAAGACATTCGAAAATAATCAACGGGGTCATTGGTTTTACGCCCAACGATTGAAGATATAATCAGGAGGTATGATTTCAACATTGCGCACACTCTGTCAGTATGACGATGGATCAGTTATCACTCAATCCTTCAGAGTGGCCACCCTTCTATAACAACAATATTTGTTATCATTTAAGGAGTACAAGCATATCGGTAATAAATATTTATCAATAGTAATTTAAAAATTTGTTGAATATTTTCAAAACTTTGATGGATATTCAAGAAAAACAATCTTTATTACAATACAAGTTCATCTACAAAACGAGTAACTTTGTTGTAAAATTTTATTACTCCATCCAGTTCATCATAATCTATTGTTTGGGCAGTTAGTCAAAATCTGAATGTTCAAATCAACTCACTATCGAGTGATATATAATAAAATGGAAACTACAACTGATGATAATATATTTTTGGTCGATTTAATATATATGTATTTTAATAAGGACATAACAATTTTGTATCTTTATATGAACGCACTCTTAAGCATTAATGTCAATGTCAGAACGTAGATTAAAGTCAACATTTTCATCATGGTAAAGTTCACGAACGAGCAACGCTTGGAAATTATTAAAAATTACTACCGACAGAAAATCCAGAATTTCATCTAAAAATCATCTTTAGCGATGAAGCTCATTTCTGGCTGAATGGCTTCATCAACAAGCAAAATATACGTTATTGGACAGAAACAAACCCACATGTACTTTCAAGAGACACCATTGCATCCACAAAAAATCACTGTATGGTGCGGTTTACATGACGGAGGCGTGATTGAGCCTTATTTTTTCGTTGGTGCGAACGATCGCCATGTTACCGTCAATGGAGAGCCTACCGTGCCATGTTGGAGGATTATTTTTGGCCAGAATTAGATGAAATTGATATCGGCGATATGTGGTTTCAACAAGATGGCACTACAAGCCACACAGCACACGTTACAATCGATTTATGTTGAATTGTTATCTCCTTAATGAAAGACCCTATATATATGTTCATTATTTAGCAACATCCTAATTAGAAATTGCATGATTTTTTTTTGAATATACAATCATTTCTTACGATAAGAAACAGGTCTACAACATTAGTTGAAAAGAGCTACTACATAAAGGATATGATGAAGAAAATGATTAACGAAACGATTCTTTCACAAATAAGCGGCACGCATATCAAGCCTGGGTTAATAATTACCTGTACTAATAAACATCTATTTGCTGCAACCACTGATTTATTACAGAGTAGTAACTAGTACGAGCCCCAAGCATTTGGTTGGATGACAATCAATTCACATTTTCGTCTCGATTTAGTTTAGCCAAATATTACTAATTTTTATTATTCTTTCATTATTTCAAAGCTAAATTCTTTTAAAGAACAATTATTTTGAAAGAAATTAGTTTTTCATGTTTTTTTTTCTTCTACTACTACTGGAAAAGAAGGCATATGTCCTGTTTTGAATATCAGGTTCTTTTTCTTTGATATTTAATATTAAATTGGAGCTGCTGTAATATTGTAAAAATAAAATCAATTTTATTAATTACAATAATAATTCTACAAGAAGAAAATTGTCCGAGAAAAAGATAAAGATTTGAATCAGGGCCATATTTACGCTGAAAAATTAATCCAAAAAGTGACCAGAATATATTCGCAACAGATAGTAGAAATCGCAGCATTTGTTTCTTTACGATAGAGACCGTATCACCATCACAGGTTCAGCCTTAGGCGTCCTACAGATCTTAAATATGGCCCTGATTTGAATGAAAATATGTAAGCCGGTAAGATGTGTGGGACATTAAACTTTTTCTACGAACACTTGTGTAACAGTTTTGTTTTTGTTTTCTTGTTTTTTTTTTTTTTTAAAAGAAGTTTTTATTCTTTTTATTAATAAGAAACCTCAGCTAACATTTTTGGTCGATGGCGGATGTTTCTGTTTCCATTATTGGCAATATTATGGTTATAATAAGTAGCTCTGTCACTTAACGGATACTGAAAATGTTAGTTAGTGGTGGGACCGTTTGCAAAAAAAAAAATATATAAAAATAAATGAAACTATGAAGTTATTTGCAAAAATATTTATAGCTGGAATTGATATTATACTATGGAATGGTTTATACTATCAAATATAGAGACGACTACAGTCTCTGCATGATTTACTAATTTCAAATAGTATCTAATTCTTAAATTATATAAAAAAAGGAAGAAGGAACACAGCAATGGAATTGTTTCAATAAACAACATTACTCTTTATGGTACCCAACAAAAATGGAGGAGGAACAGAAGTACGTAATCAATTGCAGTTGTTTTCCTTCTTAGATATCTATGTTTTGTAAAGTTTTATTGTCTTTCTAAAATTTGGCAAAATCACATCTTTTAAGAGACTATAAATAAGAATTTAATATACTACATATTTAATTTAGTCTACAAAATATCGATAAGTTTAAAGACATATTTTTGGCAGCACAAGATTCGTTTTGGTTTTCTATTGAAGAAAAAATATTCATTGTGTTTTCATTTTAATTGTCCATAATAATTGGAAAAAATGTACATCGCAAAAACTTTAAACAAATCTTATATCAACATTATACTTTTTATAAAGTCTCAGTCTTATTTGATTGATGATTTAAATATTAATTAAATTAAATATTGTAGAGATAAAAATTTTGAATTGCTGCTGCAAACAAATCTCTCTTCTTAAGCACTCTTCGGTTTTTGTTAAAATAATCTTAAAAATTTGCTAAAACAACATCAAATAAAAATAAGAAGTTCATTTATTGGAAATTTTGTAGTTTCATTGTTATTTATTGTGTTTACAATGACATCGTAATTTTTTAATTTGAATTTTAATAATTAAAACAATTCTCCGAAAATAAAGTGTTCACTAAAACTTCTTGGATTTTTAGGTACAAAATGCTTGGGGTTTAAATGTTAAAATGTAAAACAAACAAAAAAACAATATGAAATTTTAAATACACGAATTTTAGTTTAATAATCAACTGAGAAGAATCATAAACATTTTTTGTACACAGAGACAACAAGAAAAGCATCGATTTCACAAAATAACAGACAGCAGGAAAAGCGTCTATTTCACAAAATAACAGACAACAATAATAAGAGCGTCGTCGATTTCATAAAATAACAGACAAAAGGAAAAATGTCGATTTCAGAAAATAACAGACAAGAAGAAAAGCGTCGATTTCACAAAATAACAGACAACAATAATAAGAGCGTCGTCGATTTCATAAAATAACACAAGAGGAAAAGCGTCGATTTCACAAAATAACAGGCAAGAAGAAAAGCGTCCATTTCACAAAATAACAGACAAAAAGAAGAGCTTCGTCGATTTCAGAAAATAACAGACAACAGGAAGAGCTTCGTCGAATTCACAAAATAACAGACAACAAGAACAGCGTCGAATTCGCAATAACAGACAACAAGAAAAACGTCGTATTTACAAAATAACAGACAACAAGAAAAGCGTTGATTTCAGAAATAACAGACAACAAGAAGAGCTTCGTCGATTTCACAAAATAACAGACAACAAGAACAGCGTCGAATTCGCAATAACAGACAACAAGAAAAACGTCGTATTCACAAAATAACAGACAACAAGAAAAGCGTCGATTTCAGAAATAACAGACAACAAGAAGAGCTTCGTCGATTTCACAAAATAACAGACAACAAGAAAAGCGTCTATTTCACAAAATAACAGACAACAAGAAAAGCGTCGATTTCAGAAATAACAGACAACAAGAAAAGCGTCTATTTCACAAAATAACAGACAAAAAGAAGAGCTTCGTCGATTTCACAAAATAACAGACAACAAGAAAAGCGTCGATTTCAGAAATAACAGACAACAAGAAAAGCGTCTATTTCATAAAATAACAGACAAAAAGAAAAGCGTCGATTTCAGAAATAACAGACAACAAGAAGAGCTTCGTCGATTTCACAAAATAACAGACAACAAGAAAAGCGTCTGTTACACAAAATAACAGACAAAAAGAAAAGCGTCGATTTCAGAAATAACAGACAACAAGAAGAGCTTCGTCGATTTCACAAAATAACAGACAACAAGAAAAGCGTCGATTTCAGAAATAACAGACAACAAGAAAAGCGTCTATTTCATAAAATAACAGACAAAAAGAAGAGCTTTGTCCATTTCACTATAAACGTCGGTTATACAATTTTCAGGAAATTCATGGGAAATGAGTTAAATGTGTATTACTTATTTCCTCTTAATATTCATCATTCTTTTAGACAAAGTCCTTTAAAATATCAACTCGCAATCAAGTAGCTTAAAAGGAAAGATCTCGACAATGCATATAAAATTATCGTTTTCTCATATTCAAAACACTGACATTTGTTTAAATGGAAATTGCTCGATTAGAAGAAAATTGCAGCATCATTAATTCTAAGGATATAGATTTAAATAAAACAAAACTAATGAGAACATCGAACTTTTGGAATTTGATTTTAATTAAGGGAGTTTCATCATACAAGACGATGATACAATCGACTATATATTTCAAATAGACTGAGTGAATCCAAAACAACATTGCTATAATAGACGATGTAACAAATTGACGATATCTCGAATAAATTGATTGTATTCAAGCTAGAGGTCATATTAATCTTAATTTTTGCATCAAAGCTGTGTCGAAAATAGACGTAACTAAAAGTATCTACGAATAATTTGTAAAGTACTATATTCTGACCAATAGGACCAATATCTCTAGGATATTATGTCCGAAGTAATGATTGAATAACCTTATAAGTAGATGGTACTTTTAAGAGGATTTTTCAACCATTAGAAAGTGTAAATAATTTCGGATTTTGATCACAGGCCACAGATCTAAAGTTATTAGCAAAAAAATAAAGTTCTTTGGAGTTGCTGGGGATGTGTAGAGGCTGTTAAATTAAAATACTAGTAGCTGAAATAATTTTTAAGTGACATAAAATTTCAACATTAAAGGAAATTCTTTAGGATGGCATTGATTTGATATTATTAAACTTCGTCGTGATAAGGAATTCAAATCTGTAGTATAAAAAATGATGATTACATTTATTGTGGTTCAATTTGACAAAATTAATAAAGGATTCTTTTCGTTTTATCATCTAAAAATCACTCCAATAAAAATACGAAGTAACTACAGACAAATATTTCATTGTTTTTTTGTTGAATTTTAGAAGATTCGTCCAAAATTTATGTGATTCTTTTCTGTATTTAATCAATGTTTCAAGTATTTAAGGTGACAATTTTTATCTTGTTGCAAAAATAAAAGATCTACTGTGTAGTATGCAGCTGCAATAAATATTAAATGGTGTTAACTACTTAGGCGCTCTAGTAAGCCATCAACTAAGTACTACTTTAGAAGTAGTAAAACGTCGATTTGTTGCTGCCAATCAATATTTTTAATAGACTAAGAAAACATTTCTCATGGAATCGATAAAGACTGCACAAAGCTGAATATGACAAACTGGAGAACGATAGTAAAAGATCAAGATGTATTCAGAAAGGAGCTAAAGAAAGACAAGACCCTGTCACTGGGTTTCAACGTGAATGATGATGTAAACTAAAAATTGGTATTGTCTTTTAACCACATGACTCCATTGGACTTATTTCAAGACATAATTTCAGTCGGACTGAAAAAAAGTCTAATGGAGACTCTAAAAATTGGACTTTTTTGTCAGTCCGACTGAAATTATGTCTTGAAATAAGTCCAATGGAGTCGTGGGGTAAGGAATCATTAGCTTATAAACATAAAATTAAAAACTATACAAAGTTTTAATACATACAAGTCGTCCTTTAAATATCATATTTCCATGAATTCAACATATTTAATTATCATTAATTTAATCTACAATATTGATGGAAGTTTGTGATAAGATTTTATTGCAAAGAAAACAAATGTTACTTCTGATAAAAATGGTATTCTTTTAAATAATAAACATTTGCTTAGGATTATAATAAATATGGAAAAGAATTATTAAAAAGTTTAATAAAATACATCATCAGAAAGACACCACAGTGCAGTGAGAGTCATGGTGTGTTGTGTCTCTAGTTTCAAACATCAGCAGCGATACTAAAAAAAAAAGCTTAAAGTTGCCACAGACTCGAGGATATTTTATCTAGTTTCAAAAATCAAACTAAATTTAAATTCTTGTCGATCATGAACAAGATTTCTAAATTCAGAATTCATTTAACTCGATTGATGACGAATTTAATTGGATTTAGAAGTTCATGTTCAGATCATACGTGATGTGTTAGAATCTGTGTCGAAATGTACATTCTTTTTGAATGTGAAGCATTACTTCGTAGAAGAAGAAAATATCCAGAGACATACTGTTTCTCTCAAAATGTGATACAATGTCTTGATCTAGTCTGAATACTAAAATTCCTAAGAGGAATAGATGGTGCTCTAGAATTGAAATTAAACCAAACTACTGCACTCTGAAGAAAATGGGGTACAATAGATATTAAAGGTCGCAGTACAAGAACACCTTATAACCTAATCGAATCTAATCTAGAATCTGGATAAAATATCCTTAGATTGTCGCAACTTTTAGCCAGAAATGATGGATTTTTTACGAACACAGTATTTGCTGCCAGAAAAGGACTGAAAGAATCTCATTTTGTCGCTGTAAGCAGTCAAGGCTGGTGATAGACTCATAATGTCATGAAGAAAAAGTTGTATTAATCATGATTTTTGAAAATTGAATACCCTTTCTAAGTAAGCACTAATTGTAGCAGTTTTGAATACAAAAATATATAACATATTGATTTTGTGCACCAGAAATGATGTGCTGTATTATTGATCATATTTTAAATATATATCTGGATTTTTTGCAAAATTGGATTTGGATGAATAATAAATACCTAATTAAAAGGAAAATTCTGTATGTTTGTTATCATAAGATACGTGTTTTTGTTGGAATTCTCAATCTCAATTAAATGATTTAACCTGGTTTTTGGATTCAAGATGATGGTTTCTTTTATGTCTCTTCAAAAAAAAAAAAAAAAAATTCTGCATTATTTATCATCTTACACAAATAAAAAAATCTCAATTTTAGTTTCCAACGATTTAAGTCCTGCACGAAAAATACGGGAAAATTCTAATCAAGATTTAAGTCCAACTCGAAAAAGGGAACAAGATAAAGATATTAGTCCTGTCCGTAGGCGGCAAGATGATCATCAAATTATAAATTCAGTTACTAGAAAACGAAGGAAAAATTCAGATCAAGATTTAAGTCCTACCAAAAGAAAAGGACAACATTCTGATGAAGAAGATTTAAGTCCAACACGACCTAATAAAGGAAAACAGAAATCTGGAGAAGAAAATTTAAATCCTTTACGAAAAAGGAGAAATTCCAATGAAGATTTAAATTTGATTAGAAAGAAACAAACAAATCCTAGTATAGACTTAAGTCCTGTTCGACGAAGACAACAAAATTCTGATGAAGATTTAAGTCCTATCCGAAGGCGACGAAATTCTTCTAATGAGGATTTAAGTCCTATTAGAAAGAAACAACATTCCGATGAAGATTTAAGTCCTATCCGAAAACGTCGAAATTCGAATGAAAATTTAAGTTCGAATCGGAGGAGGAGGGATACAGTTCTATCTCCAGTAAGACGGAGACGAAGAAATTCAGCTGAAGGTGGTATTTAAAAAAAAGCTTTAAGGTTTTCTTCAATTTAAACATATTCTCTTAATTTTTTGTAGGTTTTGATAAACAAGATTCCATTATAAATCATGATAAAATAAAACAGACGCTTGATGGTAAACGTGCTGGTTTACAAAATGCTAAAATGTTAAAATATGAAAATGATGAATTTCGACAAAAAGAAAATGAATTATTTAAAAATATGTCAAATGAAATATCTGGTCGTAATGCTGAAGTTGTAGAACGCGATCGACGAGTTGCTGGTCGTTTCCGAAATTATCCGGAAGATAAAGAACGTGAAAAACGGAAATATGAAAAAGAAAAAGAACGCCAAAAATCGTATAGTCGTTGGGGAAAAGGTTTAAAACAAATTGAAGAACAAGAAAATAAATTAGCTGATGCTGTTCATGAAATTAATAAACCACTTGCAAGATATTCCGATGATGCTGATTTAGATAGTATGTTAAAAAATCAACAACGTGAAGGTGATCCAATGTTAGAATATATGCGACAAAAAGATCAAGAAAAAAAAATCGAATCCGGTGCTGTATCGATGCCACTTTATAAAGGTTCATTTCCAGAAAATCGTTATAATATTCGACCCGGATATCGTTGGGATGGTGTGGATCGATCAAATGGTTATGAAAAGAAATGGTTTGATATTCAAAGTCAAAAGAAAGCTGTACAAGAGGAAGCATACAGATATAGTACAGAGGATATGTAAGAAAATATATGAATAAAATTTTCTCTGGGATTTTAATTGTAAAATTATAATTATTTTATTACAAAAAAAAAAATCATTAGAATAGTGCACCTTGTGGTCAGGGATGATGGCTCAAACATTTTGTTTTTGACTTTATGTCTCTCCGGGACAAATATTTTTTTATTATTATAAATGGATTTCGCAAATAATCGGCTACGTTTGTATTGGTATTGGAAGGGTCTACACGGCTACATTTGTATTGATATTGGAAGGGTCTACACGGTTGCGGGTGGGTCTTAGCACGTAGACCTTACTTGTACTTCCTCTTAAGAGTTTGGCTGACAGGCTAGATATTTTCCTCTAAGTAGTCTGTCTAATTAAGGTCAGCATCGTAGTTAGGTTCAAATAAACCAATCGCTTATTCAGAGTGCGCAGATCAAGTGTAGCAAGTCTCGTTCTAGGAAAACCGGATCATTCACACAAAAAGTGTTCTGCTGAATCATTTTTCTCTAGGCAGTCTCCACATGTCGGACTCTTGGCTACTGTTAGGGAACGTTTACTTTCAATATATATATAACCTTTGTGAAACTGCGGAATTTTTATTTCAACCATTCAAAATATCTTAAAACGAGTGTCAAAAATATTCATGGTGATTTTTCGAATTTGCGAAGTTTCTTGACAAGCTTTAATGAACTTATTACATTCTATTTAACATTAAAAAATTGCTAGAATTTAATTTCTAAATCTCGAGTGCTCGTGGATTATCGTTTTTCACGACTCGATTCCCTTAAAATCCAACGTTGGGGAAAAAAAAGTTTTCGATTCAAATATGTACAAAATATGGTTTGAGTTTATGATACGAAATAGAAATTTTTATTCCACTGAACTTTTTTTCTTCAAAATTTTGACATATTTTTATTTATTTTTTTTTTTCTTCAAATTTGAAATGTCAAAATCATATGAGAAGTTTTTCTCCTCTTGTATGAGTTCGTGTGTCTTTGCTGTTTGAAGTATAAAAATCAATATTTATTTTTTTTTCCAGTCAGAATTTCTGATTTGCACAAAAATCAAAAGTAAAATCCCAAAAAGAAAATGTTTTAAGAATTCTCGTGTATTTTATTATTATTATTAATAACAAAGAAAAGAGTTTTGTTAATCTAATCAAAAAAAAAATAAGAAAAAACTAATTATTAAGAAAATTAAGTTGAAAACAGTTTTTGAAACAATGGTGAGCGCAAATTTAGTTGTTCCTGTAGTTTTATGGGGCCCAACAGCCCCAACACATTGTGTCTCAAGTGTATTTCTATCAAAAGATTATAAAATTTTGGCAACTGGATGTTATGATGGACAAATATGTTTATGGTAAGTTTTTTTTTGCAATTAATTAAAGATTAATTTGTTGTTGTTTTTGTTTTTGTCTCATTAATAAATTCTAATTAATTTTAATTACGTCTATTTACATAAGTTTTCCCCAATACTATCATCTGTTTTTAATTAAAAGCTCGTCAATTTAAGGAAAAGAACAAAAAAAAAAAAAAAAACTTCGCAAAATTAATACCCATGACCTTTTAGTTAGAGAATTAATTAAAATGAGATCAAATTTTAAATTTTTTTTTTCTTTAAAACATATCAATTTTTACGATGAAATAAAAATTATATAATAAACAAATAAAAGAATTAGTTTTAGAAGCTATTTTATTCAAAAACATGAAGAAATTGTTTGAACATTGAATGAATATTAACATGGCTCTCGATAACATGAATAATAGTAAAGCATAGTATGGACTTAGTACACAGTGAAAAGTTTTTATTTTTTCTATTATATTTCTAATATATTGGGTATCGCAAAAAGTTCGTGGATTTTTTTCACCAACATTCAAACACATTTTTATTACATTTTAAATTAATTTTATTAAACCAAATATGTGCCGTTTTGATCGATGATCTTTTGCCATTTTTCTGCTAAAACCATTATGCCATCACTGTAGAATTTCTGGGATTTTTGGGTGAAAAACTGAACCAAGTGATTTTCGCAGGCCTCTTTTGAAGTCAGCTTTACACCATTAAGGGAGTTCTGCAGAGACCGAAACAAATGGTAGTCAGATAGTGCAAGGTCGCATTAGTTGTTGACAGTAGAGAGTGGAATCAATCCTCTGGCCGGGTTGGAGCAGTTCATGGTGCACGATTCCCTTCCAATCCCACCAAACGCAAAGCATTTCCTTACGTGGGTTAGTCCTGGCTTTGCCACCGTTTGTGCAGCTTCATTCTTCTTGGACCACGATATTTTTCGCACATTATAGTCGTATGTGATCCACTTTTCATTACCTGTTACCAATCTTTTCAAAAATCGATCGATTTCATTTCATTTCAGCAACGATTCGCAGATGGAAATTCAGTTCATTAAATTTTTCACTGTTAATACATGTGGAACCCAAATATCGAGCTTCTTATTGTATACAGCCTTACGTAAATGATTCAAAACTTATTTTTGATCAATCTCTAGTTCCTCAGCAATGTCCTAAGATGAGATCTGTCGGTCTTCCTCAATTTTTTGGAGAATTTCATCGACTTTTACAATGATTGGCCTTCCAGAGCGCGGCGCATATTTAACATCGAAATTTCCAGAGCGGAAACGAGCGAACCATTTACTTGCTGCTGATTTTGATAGAGCATCTTCACCATAAACACTACAAAATTTTTCAAAAACCTGTGAAGCTCTATCGCCTTGGTCGAAGTGATGTTGTAAAATACAGCGAATTTTTCAGAATTTTGGCTCATTTTCAAAACCCAATTATCGCCATTACTTCTGACTGATTTTCACAATTTTTTTTAAATATTCTATGAAATGTTGCCTTTTAATCCCGCTATAAATAACATGATAGGGTTAGAATTACTAAAGTTATGCGGCTCTAAAGCCATCTATCGCCAAAAAATCCATCAACTTTTTGCGATACCCAATATTTCTAGGTGTATTTGGAAACGTGTGTTCAAGAGATAGTTTCAATTTGATTAGGCTTGAATTGAGTTTCATCATACCAGGGTGGTTTTCCAATAAGAACTTTTTTTTTTAATTTTAAATTAAACACACATTTTGGATGAAACTTCTGGTTGGTTGGTTATCATGTCTCTGTAGCCCACTCCATTGAGAATAATAGTAACATCAGTCTTATTTTCAAAAAAATACCTACCAATTATGCCGCTAGTCCATAAAGCACACCAAGCAGTGTCGCGAGATGAATGCAATGATTGTTCAACAATTGCTTTTGGATTTTCAGAAGCCCAAATATGACAAATTTGCTTATTAATGTAGCAATTCAAAGGAAAATTAATTTCGTCAGAAGAAATAATTTTTCTGAAAATCCAGAACCATGTTCAATGATCCAATCAGCAAATTGTTGACGTTGTAAATGAGCTGGTAGCTTTAATTCTTACACCAATTGGATCTTATAGAGCCAAATCCTTTCGCAAAATACGTCATGTGATCTTTGTGGACAAGCCTAATTATTGGGAGAACGTCCTGGAATCAATAAATTTCGGTATTCTTCAACTCTTCTTCTTTCCACTCACAGCAGCAATGTGGTTTTCACATATCACCCATTTTCATAATGGATATGAATTTATTTTATGAAATTTTCCAATTCATTATAATAAAATGTAGACTTTCTACTGTAATTTCCTTAAAAAACTGAAGGACCCTTTATATTACTCCTTTTTTTACTTGTTTTCATTTCCCTCTGGTTCATCCTGTACTTTTTCGGCTTTGATTTGAAAATTACTTTTTATATATTTTTTAGGGAAGTCGATCCAGTCACATTAAAAATGACACCTCGATGTCTTTTAGTTGGACATAGTGCACCAGTATTATGTTTATCTCGTGCATCAATAATGCAAGATAATAATTTTCTCGTTAGTTCATCAGAAAATGGTGAAATGTGTACATGGGATCTTGTTGATGGAAAATGTACAGAAAGTGTTAAGCTACCACAAGTTCATACAAGCATACAAGTATGTAAAAAGTTAATTGAATTGATTTTTAGTAATTCTATCAATCCTCTTAATAGAGATATATTCACAAATTATCCGAAAGGATAACGATTAATTCAATTGATTTCTTTTACTAATTAATTTCTATTTTATATTTCCTATTAAAGGCTTATCAAATGGGAAATTGTGATGATATACGTTTATTTTGTAATGGTTATTATGCTGAAATAATGGTTATGGATCCATTCAGTTTAGAAGTATTATTCTCATTAAGTTCAAAAGTTAAACCCGATTGGATATCAGCATTACATGTAATATATTTATAATTAATAATAAAAGAAAAATGTATATAAAATTCAAAAAAAATATTTTAAGGTTTTAAGACCATCAAAAAGAAAAGATGATGTTGTTCTAGCTATAACAACAACCGGAACCGTTAAAGTTTGGACACTTATTGGCAATGAAAATAAATATTCTGAACCAATATATGAGAATGAATCGAAACAGGTATTTATAGATTAATATTAAATATTAATAATTAATATTCCAATAGTAAGGATACAACAAAAAATATCCGCCGCTTTCCATAATGGAGTCTCGAAGATTTGTTGGGGGCGATTTTTCACACCAAAAAGAACTAAAAAAATATTAAAGAAATTTTATTTTGAGCATAAGTTCAACAAATCTAAGAGAAATAGGCCCGGGAGAGGTGCTCCAGAATGCAGGACCGGCAAATAACGTGGTATGGTGGGTAGCTATACCCACACGAGAAACCTTTCAACAGTTCTGTATTTTCATCTGCTAAATTATAGATCGCAAACGTAGTAATGTTTTCATAAGAGTCTCATATTTCTAAATTTGTATCTGCCAAATCAGATCCAATAAATACTTCTTCCAAAGTTATCAAAGAACTCCCATTACTTTCGAAAACATCTGATAAATTATCTGGTAATTGATAAGAAAGCTCTGCGCCAATATCAGTTTCAAAACAGTTATTCCAGGCACATGTTTTTGTAAAAAGTTCGTAAGTTTTATCGTCCTAAAATTAGATCCTTTTACACATATCAAGTGGTATCCAACTCCAAATTTCTTTCTTTTTTTTTTTAAATGGTTACCCGAAACATTTCAAATCACCACCAACCATAATTTCAATTTTATCACCAAGAATATCATCTTCATCCATGAAATGTGTCGTTAACAAAACAGTTCGAACTTTCTTTTCTTGTTCTAATAAATTCCAAAGATTTCGTCTTGTTGCTGGGATCCATTTCAGATGTTGGCTCATCATATAATACAAACTTGGAGTACCCCACAAAAAGCCACACAAACGGAAAGTTTACGTTTCATTCTTCCGGATAAAGTTGATGATGATGACGGTGAATTAAATTTAGGGTCTAAGTCAAGTTCATTTTATAAATTTATCAATTTTTTAATTCTATATCCATCACTTACCAGTTAGTGGGTCCGGTTGGAAATCGCTGATCTAAGATTTAAACAAAAAAACTGACTCTTAAATCAGATCTTATGGAATATAAAAATTGATTTCTAAATCGAGGAATAAACGAAATCTCTCTCAAATGAAGGGTGTCACCCAACAAGTAAAATTTTGATAGAAAACACAGATTTATAATTAAAAATTTTAAATTTTTTATATAGGATTATGTATGGAATAATAGCATAGCGGGTAAAAATTACCTCCCCGGCTTTGCTGGTATATGTGCACTTTTTTGTTGAAATTTTCCATTACCGTTTTGCATAAATGTGGCTGAATTTCATTGATACAGCGCCCAATTTCCTCCTTGAAGGCGTGGGCTTATTGGCATAGACCTTATACTTCAAAAAACCTCAAAGAAGAAAGTCCATCGGTGTGAAATCGTATGATCTGGACGGCCAATTCTAATCATCAAAATGGGAAATTACATTATCAGAAAATGAATCATTAATTTTAAAATATTGCTCAACAATAAAAGCGCGTTGTTCTTTCGCGTGTAGCGCTCCATTTTTAGTAACCCTAAATCATAGACTAATAATAAAGATTTTCAACGACTGTGCATTCAATTGATTCTTTTTGTACGGTGATATCCCGGTACAATATAGATTCATCTCTTTCTTTCACATTAAACTTCTTTTCATCCATTCTTCTTTAAGTTAACCTACAACAGCCATACTGAACATCACTCTGCTCATTTGGCTTGGACATCTAGGTATAATAATCTATGTCTGAACTGTCTGCGCTGTCACGCTGTCTGTTTTTTTTTCGTTTGCAACACTTTACCGCACAAATGGCTAAAAATTCAAATCTTACGTGAATTTTAGGACACCCTTTATAAACATAATTTTTAATCACATCTAATTTAATTGTTAATTCCCAAAAAAAATTTTATATTAATTAAATTAAATTTCTTTTAATTAGATTCGTTGTTTAAATGCAATCACATTAAATTGTTGTTCACAAAATCAACGTACTGTATTAATTGTTTGTACAAAATATTGGCAAATTTATGATGCCGGTGATTTTACCGTGCTATGTAGTGTTATATCACCAGCACGTGAAAGATGGCAAGGTGGTGATTTTTTATCACATGATCGTGTTATTTTATGGTCAGACGAAGGAAAAGGATATTTATATAAATTACCAGCAAAGTAACTATCCTGTTTTGTTATCATATTGAAAAAAAAAAAACAATCTTATTTTTCATCTTAGTTGTATTCCGGATAATAAAGAATTCCATTCACCATCTGTTGTACGAGATTTACCATTTTTATATTGTGTTTTATCACAGCCCGGTGAAAAACCATTATCATGTCCACCAGCTATGAAATTGATATCAACAACACGTGATAATAAAATACAATTACATTTATTACGTGGTGATTCTGAAGGATTTGTTACATTATGGACTGTTCCTGATATTTCATTAGATGATATACGTTCAATGCAAACACAACAAAGTTCTTATAAAAGTATGATGCAAAAATACATTCCAATATTTTTAGTTAATATGATTTTTTATTATTAATTAATTTATTTAGCTATGAAATCAACAATTTGTACAAGTTTAGTTGAAGCATGGTCTTTTATGAATCCACCACCAGTTGGTATTTTAGATCAATTAGCTCATATTAATGATACACCAATAAAATTAACAGCAAGTATTTATTTACCACAACAAAGTCGTTTAGTTATTGGACGTGAAGATGGTTCAATTGTTATTGTTCCGGCAACACAAACTGTTATGTTACAATTATTACATGGAACTCATCAAAATTTTAATGGTAAAAATGAAATATATTTACTGAAAGTATTCTGAAATTGTATGTCTACTAGAGTCGCCCACTGTGTATTACTTTAGCAATATAAAATTATAAAGGAAACAAACAGAAAATAAAGTAATCTTAACATGATTCGATTTGGAATTCTTTCAAGTCGAACGGTCTAAATTTAGGTTAGGTTTAGTTTTAAGTTATGTAAAAAAAAAAAAATTACATTGATGAAGAGAATATGATAAATAACGAGTGATTTATCCTCATGTTCAGGAAAATGTTTTGAAATATGTAAAACACATAAAACGGAATGTGATGGATGCAAACTTTATTAAGAACCGAGAGAACAATGGATATCATTTTGTTTTTGAAAATTATTTCATTCAAATGTTGGCCGCAGCTACGCTTTAGGTGGTCCATTCTATAGGTCCAATTTTGAACCACTTGTTCGATCGTTACGACTGGAATCATAAGGCCAATAGCACGAGTAATGTTTGATTCTAAGGCGTCACTCGTAGCTGGCTTATCCGAAAAAATTTTAGACTTCATGTAACTGCAAAGAAAAGGAATCACACAATCTAGACAGCCAATTCATTGGTCCAAAATGTGAAATCAGCTGCTCTCCGAAATGTTTTCTCAACATGTCCATTGTTTTACGAGCTGTATGGCTAGTAGCGCCGTTTTGTAGGAACCAGATATCACCGACATTACGGGCTTGCATTTCAGATAGCAAATACTCCGTTATCATGGCGCGATACCGGGTGCCATTGACGGTTACGTTACGGCCATTTTTATTTTTGAACAAATATGGACCTATGATTCCGCCAGCCTATAAACCATACCAAACCGAGCATTTCTCTGGATGTAATGATAGCTCTCGATACTCTTCGGTTTGTTCATCAGCCCAAATATCGTAATTTTGTTTATTGACGTATTCATTTAGACAAAAATATGCCTTATTGCTAAACAAAATTCTGTGATAAAACATCGACCATTCACTGAAAACACGACGGTTTAAGTCTTTCCTTGATGAAATGGTATCTACTACTGCAATGACAGCTTCACACTATTCACGCGTGATGTGTTAAAAAAAATCCTGATTGATAAAAGTACCTCACAATGAATCAAGAAATTTAATTATCGACTTCAATTTTAGTTGCGCTTTCTCTATACTGATTCTTCTATAAATACAGTGACAAATTGTCACTGACAATTCATAGACATATGATTTAAGAATACCTACCCCAGTTTAATTTTATGTAAGAAATTGTTAAACTAATATCGTTTTTTTGTAGATTGGCCACCACATCAAATATTATCTGGTCACAGAGGAAGAGTTAATTGTTTACTTTGTCCATCTTTAGCTCATACAAGGTAATTATTATTATTATTAATTTTTTATATATTATTAATTCTATGTTTATTGTTCTTTTAAAGATACGATAAATCTCATTTATTATCTGGTGGTGTTGATTTTGCTGTTTGTTTATGGGATTTATATAGTGGAAGTCTTTTACATAGATTTTGTGTACATGCTGGTGAAATAACACAATTACTTGTTCCGCCAAGTAATTGTAGTGTAAGATTATCAAAAAAAAAAATTGAAAATATTAATACCAAAAACTTATGATTTCTCTTTTCCATTACAGCAAAGAATCCAAAAATGTATTTGTTCTGTTGCTTCAGATCATTCAGTTACATTATTAAGTTTACAAGAACGTAAATGTGTAACATTAGCAAGTCGTCATTTATTTCCAGTTGTTAGTATTAAATGGCGTCCATTAGATGATTTCTTAATAGTCGGTTGTTCGGATGGTACAGTTTATGTATGGCAAATGGAAACTGGTCATTTAGATCGTGTTCTACATGGTATGCTAGCTGAAGAGGTTCTATCAGCTTGTGATGAAAATACAACTGAAGAGACTGGTGTTAGTTCAACATCTGAAATGGGTTTAGCAAATCCGGCTGTACATTTTTTTCGTGGATTACGACATCGTAATTTAAATGCTATACGTCATGCAACCCAGCGTGGTATTCATCAATTACAACAGCTTCATGCTCATAATCATAGTGATCATTCATTTCTATTGAAAAATCGTAGTAGTCCACTTTTGATTCAAGGGCTTCGTACAAATCCGAAAGGTTTTTTTAATATTATTTTTTATGATTTCAAAAAAAAGATTTAATTTTTGTTGGAATATTTGTTCTATTCTAGATGCTGAAAGTCATATATTATTTTTCGATATTGAAGGTCTTATATTTGAATTGCATAGTGAAGAATATTCGACAATGAGTACAACAACATTAGAGGTAAAATTAATTTTTTTAAATGAATGATCTCTTCTACACGTTTGTCTGCAGAACGTTTCTAGTATTTTTTATTATGTCAATTAATATTCAGCATAACGTTACTGTTGTTTACAAAACCAAAGAACTACATAATTCATATACAATTTATATCCATGAGGAAGGACGAAACCCAGGTCCGAATTGTTGGATAATAAACAAACAATAAATGTAGTCTCACTTACTCGGAAGTCTGTATGCCCTGATCTTTTTTAGTTGACCGACAAAGCGAATGTTTTGTGTAATGTATTACATTCGTGCGAAAACCTAACATTTTTCCTAGAACGGTTAGGAAGATCAAAATAAGGCTCAAAATCCGTTTCATCAAAAATAATTACCTCCATGTTCGTCCATCCGTCCACCCGAATATAAAAACCTCTCTAATTTGGTTAATAATAGGTAGATTTTCATGAAACTTGGAATGTAAATTCTGGACAGACCAACTGTAAAAGTAAAATTTGTTTCCATTCGATGGGGGGTTGCGGGAGGCCTAAATAGAAAAACGCTAATAATTCGGTCAATAATTGGCAAATTTTCATGAAATTTGGAATGTACATTCTGGATAGGCCAACTAAAAAGATGGGATTTGTCTCTACTCGATGTAGGGTTTCAGTGGGCCTAAATACTAAAACATATTGAACTGGGAATGTATATTCTGGATAACCGGACAAGCGAAGCAGCACGAGAGCTGAGCAGGTTTTGAAACGAGAGCGCAGTGAGGCATTCAATGACATTGTAAAGTTCGGAATAGATCGAATTTGTTCAACGAAAATTCGTACCTTTTCCATAAAGAAGACCCCTTTCATTTGCCTCCATATGGGAATAGGTTAAAATTGATTAGGCTTTATTCTTTGGGGAGAAGGCGTCAGGTTTACATATTCATATTTAAACTATCACTTGCATTAACCTGTATGTGAAATTAAAATACATTTTGTTTTTAATTTTTCTTATAGGCTCAAGGATTAATTTTACCACCAACTGAAACTGTTACAAATCCGGATCCGGGTAAAAAATTATCAGGTATATTGTGTTTTTTTTGTTTTTCTTCTATCTAACTAATTAATTTTGTTGTGTAATTAATATTTAAACTAACTAATTTTTTATTTTGGGATTTATCTTCTTTTTTTCATGGTGATTAACAAAACATTTATAACAAAATAAAAAATATTTCGTTAGATTTCTTTGGAAAAGTTAAAACAAAAGCGGGTGATATGGAAAAAATTCTTAAAGATAAAGATAAACATGGTTGGTGGTTTGATATAAAATAAAACAATATTTTAAATTTGTTTTGTTTTGCATGTAAATGTCTTTTTTTCCTTTTATGTTTGTTCTGCTTTATAATAAGTTATTACATAAATTGTGTTGGAAAAACAGAAATTAGTATAAAACTGGGAGTAATGTCGTACAATTAACTTATATAGAAAAAAATGAACGTTGTGGTATTTCTTAAAAGAGCCATTGAGTCCCTTGTAGTATGCGCTGTGGCTCTATATTGCTGGAACCAAAGGGTTGGATGGTTTTCCACAGCTGGCCTTAAACAATTTTCCAACATCGTCCGATATATTGAACACTATTGATGGAAACTCCAACATCGTCTTCATTTTCGAAGAAATATGGGTCAGTGATCCTCCCAGACGATACACCGCATCAAACAGTACACTTAACTGGGTGTAATTGTCGTTGATGAACTGCTCTTGGATTCCAATGCCGTTTTGCTTGTTTACGAAGCCATTTGATTGGAAATAGGCTTCATCGATAATATGCATGCTGAGTTAATGGGAATATACCATAAAACTTGGGCTTAAATGTATGAAAAATAAAAACAACACAAATTTTAAATGCTAACCGAGAGCAAATCGAGTTAAATTATTATATGGCATTAGTAGAGCGGCGAGTCGTTATCTCCGAAACTTGGAAAACTTGGGTTTGAATTGTTTGGCGTAAGCAAACGAGAAGATAAAATAGTGATCATTTCTCCTGCATAGTTTTGTATGAAAATGAGGGAAATAAAATCTTCAGTTAATGTATCTCTATGATCAGTGTTCTTAGAATATTTCGTGGTTTTCAGAATCACGAAATATTCTAATTTAATTCTTTTGACATAATGAAATTATTGTTTGTTTTGTGTCATGAATGAAAGAGTATATAGATTACGCTTTCTCATATTTCAAATTGATTTTTTCTGCGCACCTACTACGTCACGCGAAACCTGAAATACATTATTTGTGTGAAAAATCACGATTATTTATTTGATAGGAAATCCACATGTGATGTCATAGAAGTATGAAAATAAATAAATATTCAAAATGACTGACATCCGTAGCGTGTAATCTATATATTCTTTCTTTCATGGTTTTGTATCGTGTTTTTAAAGGAAACTTCCCGATTTTCTCTAAATAGAAAATCGTAGAATCTTTCCTAGAAATATATATATGCAATATATTTTGTTTATATATTTTTATTTTTTTTTTTTAAAGATGCTATTAACTATTTTAATTTCTATATAATCTATGTAAACTTTTTCGTTTTGTTTTGTAAATAATCAATTAAAATTTTTGTAAAACTTTCCAAATTAAATTTTAGAAAATAATATTAAAATTTCCGTAAATAGGAATTTTACAAAAAATGAAAGAAGGTGCTGAAAATGTTGAGAAAAAGATTCAAGCAAAAGTTGAAAGTTTAAAAACTGTTGTTGAAAATTCTAAAGGTAAAAATTTTATATTCGAATATTTTCTTCTTTTTTTATTTTATTTTACACCATTTTTCTATTTAGATGGAAATGAATCTGGTAAGAAAATTGTTAGTAAAATGGAAGCAACTCATGTTATGGAAGTTGCCCAATTATTATTATCACTATTACATTCATGGGGTTTAGATCCACATTTGGATAAAGTTTGTGAATCACAGCTTGGTTTATTAAAACCGATGGTAAGATTAATCGGGGAAAAAAAATCCTCTTCTGTTTCTCTCTACTATGAACTTTTTCCATTTTCCAGGTTCCTATTTCTTTTGGTGTTTTATCTAAAGCTGGTTATATGTCATTATTATTACCGACATGGCAAAATAATTTTAATATTGATACAATACCATGTACAAATAATGATTTAGATTTAAATAATACAAAATTACCAAACGAAATAATTCGACAAGAAAAATTAACACAATTATTTACATGTAAGCTACATTGGGAATTAAGTACGAAAATTACATCAAATCATATGTTAGCATTAGTTGCAATGTCGAATACATTAATGTCAATGAGTTCAGCATCATTTATTCCAGAAACTGAACGTAATAAAAAACTTCATCGGTAATTATATATGAAGCCGGGTGATTCATTGTGAGGTTCACCAAAGAACAATCGATAGCATTTTTTTTTTGAAAATTATGTCATTTCAAATGTTGACACCGCAGCTACGCTTTAAGTGGTCCATTCTATAGGTCCAATTTTGAACCACTTGTTTAAGCATTACGACTGGAATCGTATGGCGAATAGCGCGAGTAATGTTTGCTTCCAAGGCATCAATCGTAGCATAGCGTACGTGTAGACTTTTTAGACTTCATGTAACCCGAAAGATAACAATCCAGAAATGTGATATCACACTATCTAGGCGGCCAATTCACTGGTGCCAAACGTGAAATCATTGCTCATTGAAATGATTTCTCAACATACCCTTTGTTTCACGTGCTGTCTGGCTAGTAGCGCTGTCTTGTTGTAACCAGATATCACCGACATTATGAGCTTGAATTTCAGGTAGCAAATACTCTGTTATCATCACGCGATAGTAGTTGCCATTGACGGTTACGTTAGGGTTATCCTCATTTTTGAACAAATATGAACCGATGATTCCGCCAGCTCATAAACCACACCAAACCGTGAATTTCTCTGGATGGTAATGGTAGCTTGATTGATACTCTTCGAGTTATTCATCACCCCAAATACGGTAATTTTGCTTATTGACGTATCCATTTAGCCAGAAATGAGTCTTACCGATAAAAGAGACTAGAGACGCCGGTATAAGTCTTTGAAATGATATTCACTACTGAATCAAACTACAATGACAGCTTTACACTATTCACGCGTGATGTGTAACAAAAAAAATCCCAATTGAAAAAAGTACCTCACGATGAATCCACCCGTTAGAAATTGATATAATTACTAATATGAATTCTTCCAAAAAATTTTATAGACAAGCTACAAAAGCTAGCGCTGCATGGACAAATGAAGAAGAACATGAAGAATTATTTACACAACAACAAGCTCAAATCAAACAAGGTTGGAGTTTATTATCAACACATCATTGTTTTCTATTACCTGATAAAATTGATGCTTTAGGTAAAAATTTGTAGTATAATTAATATGATCGTAATAATTATATACAATGTTTTTAAAGAACCAAAAAATTTCAAACGTCCACAAGTTGAATTAATGGCTAAACGTTGGCAACATCATTGTATTGAAATTCGTGAAGCAGCACAACAAATTTTATTAGGTGAATTATCACGTATGGGTAAAAAAGGTCGTAAACAATTAGTTGAAAGTTGGGCACAATATTTACCACTTTATACACATACTGAACCGATTGCACAACAAAATCCAGCTAATAATATAACTGGACAAACTGGTTCACATCAAGTACCAACCGTTGAACAACAAGAGGAAGAATATGAAGAGGAAGAAGAAGAAATCATAAGGAAACCATCAAGTTTAGCTGAATTAAAACGTAAACAAACGACTGCTGTTATTCTACTTGGTGTTATTGGTGCTGAATTTGGACAAGATATTTCATTAGATAGTAATATAAAAATTAAACCTAAATCTCTTTTTTATGCGATAGGATAAAAATTCCAACAACTGACTCCATAGAACCAGTGAAAAAGCCCAGAGTTTCATTCATATTTCGAAACGTGATTAACGAGTTTAATCTCCATTTGCTATTATTTCACAAAGTTTTTATGGAAATGGTTTAACAAACTGTTTCATCAGCAGAAGTCCTTTCTTTATTTTCCTAAAATAAACTTAGCTATCCATTGCTTGTATGAAATTATTATTATTATCCTGGCTATAGTTTTTAGATCTGTTCAGAAAATCTCTGATTTCTTGATGGAATTTCCTTTAACTGGCGTTCTTTTTTGTACATTGTCTTTTACCGACAGAACTAAAGATTTTTCGGGCTTTTCTAGAACAACATGTCTTGTGTACAATGATAATTTTGTACTCAATAGCTTCTTCATTATTTTTTATAGATCTGACAGTTGATTCACGAAGTCCAAAATGTTTACCTACAGCAGTCGTACCTTCCCAGAGTTTGAAGACCTTTTAAAATTGGAATTTTTGTATCCTAAGAAAGCTCTAAATTCGCGTAAAAATAATTATTTTTGATATCCCAATTCGCGTGCCAAAAGTTCGAGTGAAAAAGAGATTTAGATGTATCCAAAAAATATTTCAATCATTTATCGTTCTTTTTTTTGTGTAGGTCCAAATAATCAAAAAGGTACTAAAGGTGATTCAAGACGTATGAGTTCTGTTGTAGAAGGTTATATTTTGCATAGAAATCATTCTTTCCATATTTTTTACTTTTATTTTTTTTTTGTAGGATTTGGTATTGCAAATAATAATTTAGCTAGATTAACATCAATGGCATTAACACATTTATTATTGGCACCACCAACTCCCAATTTACCAGCACATATTCCATTACGACGTGCTGCTATCGATTTAATTGGACGTGGTTTTACTGTTTGGGAACCATATTTAGATGTTAGCAAAGTTTTATTGGGTATATTTTAATTGATTTTTAAAATTAAATACTTTGTAATATTAAAAAAAAAAAAACAAACAGGATTATTGGAAATATGTTGTGACGCTGGTCGCTTAGTACCAAATTTAAATTATAAATTACCATTAACACCACAAGCAGATGCATGCCGTACAGCAAGACATGCATTACGTTTAATAGCAACAGCAAGGTAAAATATTAATATAGGGTTTTTCAGTAAGAATACGTTTTTGTAGATAGTCTACAATTTATGAATGGAAAATAATATCTGGTAAATGTTCACCACGACTACGTCGGCTGGCATCGATTCTTTTGAGAAAATTTTCTCTTGCATCACAAATTACACATTCGATATTGTTTTTGAGTTCTACAATTGTTCTTGGTTTATTTTTATAAACCTTATCTTTCACGTAGGACCACAAAAAAAAGTCCCAACGGTTTTAAATCGCAAGATCTTGACGCGAAATTAGACGTTCATTAAATTTAGTTTTCAATCAATCGATTGTTTCTTGAGCTGTGTGACACGTTGTGTCATCTTGTTGACACTACAAGATTTTATAAGGCTTTAGTGCCAAATTCTTTCGCAAAATACACTATATGGTGCTTGTGGATAAGACTAATTGTTGGAAACCTCGTGGAATCAATAAATTTAGGTATTCTAAAACACTCACAGCAGCAATGTTTTCAATCAAGGAAATGGAACGAGAACGTGTTGTTGTTGCCACGTTATGTACTGAACCAGTAAACTCAAATTTTTCCACTGAATTCTTAATTGCAGGCTCCTCTGATGGACGATTATAACGATCGAAAATATCCATGATTTCATGAAATCGAGCGATTTTCGAGGAAAATTGAATTCATTATAATAAAATATAGACCTTCTACTGTACAATTATGGTCCAACAATTGAATGGCACAAATAAAATACTTATTGAAAAAAAGTTCTTATTGAAAAATCCTTTATAAATAAAATAAAAAAATGGTTTTTTTTCAAGCAAAATATTTACAGACCTGCTGCATTTATTACAACAATGGCACGTGAAGTAGCTAGATTTAATACATTACAACAGAATACACAAACAATAAGTATACCATTAACACAATCTGTACTATATCGGGCTAAACGTGAAATTCTACAATGTGTTGAAATGTTAATTGATAAAATGCAAGCTGAAATGGCAAATCTATTAGTTGAAGTATTTATAAAATTTCATTTTGAATATTTTGGGGTCTATTCTACATTCATATTTTATGTTATGTTATGTTAATTATCACATAAAATACTATTTTTCTGTAAATTTGGTATTCTATTAGGCAATTTCCCTGTTATGTAATTTGCTAACGCTACACACACAGAATAAACTTAAAAGGATCCTAAATAGGTGCTGTTAAAGGATTTTTATGAGGGTATACTAGTTTTGTCACTAATTGTGTAACACATCAAAATAATCATCAAAGAAAGGTTTGTGTAGAGGGAATCAAAAGTTATATCGATTTATACATGTCTGTCCGTCGAAATTCAAGATAACTTAAAAACGCGTTTTCCGATTTTGTTAAAATTTGCAATATGAGTTGCTTATTCCTTAACTTAGTTTGGTATTGGATTTCACTAAAATCGACTGAGGAGAAGCGAAGTTATTAAGCAAAAATCAGGATGACCAGAAAGTTTTGTCGTTTTTTTTTTAATATGGTTTTTCGGATTTAATTGGAAAATTTGTGAAGTAATTTTCTTTAAATTTATTATATTAGTTAACTACATAAATAGACGATAGCATGGTAAATTTCAGTGAAATCAGTCCAAAGATAGTGAAGAAAGAAATAATCCTAAGAGAAAATAACCCTCTACAAAGTTTTTTTTGATGTACTTTAAAAAGTAATAACACCGATTTCAATAAAATTAGGTTTTAAGTTACCTGAAAAGAGGAAACAAAGTTATGAAAAAAAATCCTGGAAATATTGTTAGTTTTAACAATTTTTCTATCCCATTTCTGTCACAGGGCAGTTACTATTTGTTTTATGAACAATTTGAAAGCATTTTTCAGATATTTTTGCGAGCATTCAGCACTGTGGAGGTATAGGAGTGGCTGAAGATATCAATCACATTTTATGAATGCTCAGCTCTCTCTCTCGAGCTCGTTATAACTTTTTGGGTAGCCATTTCTTCGAAAATTTATTGATGTTTCAAGCGACTGACATGGGGGAAGTTTAATGAAATTTTGTAGGAATATCAAATGCTTTGAAGAGGAATAGGTTCTCCAATCGGATAACTCTTGGTCTCGTAGGGATCGAAATGGGCCTATAAGATGCCTGGTGTTGTACGCAGTACCTCTACTCTACCTACCTACCTAACATAACATAAAATAACATAGAAAATCGTAGAATACATCCCCGAATTATTTGAGATAATGAATTATTATTAAAATCTATCATTTTTTTTTCTTAAGGTAATGGATATAACTTTACATTGTATTGATCCAGCCGAATTGAAAAATAAAGGCCTAACAGAAGTTTGTCAATCAATTTGTAAATTTAATCAAATCTCACATTGTTCCGCCACAAGACGTATTGCGGGTAATTTATATTAATTTTTTTTTTTTGCTGGTAGTTTTTGTTATATAATAATTAATACAAAAACTTTTTTAGTTGGTGCCAGTAACGGTCATATGGCAATTTATGAATTACGACAAATCAAATGCCAAATGATACCAGCTCATACTCATCCAATAACCGCTTTAGCTTTTAGTCCGGATGGTAAATATTTGGTTAGTTATGCTTGCTGTGAAAATCGTTTATCATTTTGGCAAACAACAACTGGTAAGTGTAAACACACAATATTTATACATTCATTGATATTCATTTGAGACGTTCATTTTGAAAGTCGAGGGCAAGTCTAACTCGTGTTATGACTTAGTGTGCTGCCACATAGGTTCTACGCTTACTGCACGCGTGTAATTAAAGGGAAGTGGCCATATATAGCTGAGTTCGTTCGAAGCAGGATACGATACAAAAAAAAAAGAAAAATTGAAATTCAATTCGCGCACAGTTGAGTTGAGCTTAGCATGTAGACCTTACCTGGTCCATTGTATCTCCATAAATAAACTTGTCTCCACTTTCAAAACAAAAAAACGATTTATATTTATCAATTTTATAGATAATATTTTGGAAAAAAAAAAATAATAATTTCTTCTTCATTTTATCATCGTCTAGGAATGTTTGGTTTGGGACACTCACAGACCCGTTGTATTAAAGGTTATTCAACAGCACCAATACCAGATGTGGCACGATTAAATCCAATGCGTTTAGCAAAATTAATATGGATTAATAATCGTACTGTAACTTTAATGTTAGCGGATGGTTCCGAAACCAGATTTAATGTTTAAAAGACCATTTTTCTTTTTGGTTATGGCTCATTCGGTGTAATAATTTTAGTGAAAATTTTCGTTAAGCTTAATGTTATAAAACCAAAAAAAAAAAAAAGAAAAAGAAAAGAAAAACACACTATATAAGTATTTCAATGTTGTTTAGTTTTAAATTTTTATTTTCTTTTATTCTATAAAAACCGTTAATTAAAAAAATATATATATAATTTGTTTGGATTTTAAATTCAAAATTTCCTCATCTTCTCATCTCAAGTTTGTTCGCGTTATTTTCTATTTTTGCATATATTTATCCAGTCGGCCTGTCTCAAGGAATGTACATTTCAAGTTTCATGAAAATCTGACTATTATTGATCGAATTAGGGATGCTTTTCGATTTAGCTTCGAATATGAATGAGTTGTCTCAGCGAATTATACCTCATTCGACGGAGAATTTAACTCCGAATCCTAATCTGTTACCACACGACTCCATTGGACTTATTTTTAGTCGGACTGAAAAAAAAAGTCTTGTGGAGACTCTAAAATTTGGACTTTTTTTTACAGTCCGACTGAAAATATGTCTTGAAATAAGTCCAATGAAGTCGTGTGATGTTATCACTTTGCGAAAAGAATTATTTTTGGAAGAGAAAAACCACGAAAAAACGGTTTTAAAGGAAAGCGCTGTACAACCGAAGGCTAGCCCCATTTAAGGCTCATATCTCGGATATTAGGGGCCCTAGAGCAGTGAAAATAAGTGTCATGTGATTAGCTTGAGGAGGAGATACGTCGTACATGATCTATACACATTATTTCGAGAAAAAATTGAGAATTTTTTGAAATTTTGTTTGAGTTTTTAGCTGATTGCAAGTATATGTGGCAGCAGGGCGGAATTTCGCATTTCATTTAAATAGAAAAAAGGGGTAGTTTGATATTTTATTTAGAAATGGCAGCAGGCCGGAATTTTGCAAGGATTAATTATATTTTTTTACTCTTTGATTAATTTATTTGGTGGCCCTGATAAGGGCCGTTTCTGTTTCCACTTGTGGCCCTCATAAGGACCGTTTTTTTTGTTTTAATCTGTTTATTAAAGTAAGATTGTTTCAGCCTTCGAAGGAAGAATATCGAAATTAATATGTTTAATGAAGTTTCTATGAACTACTGCGAATATACAATATGTGATCATCAGTTTCTACTTCGAGGGACTCGCACAATTGCCAAACTTAGCATGTACGCTATACTGGCTGACCCTGACACAAAGTTCAAAGTAAAGCAACTCTTCTGGTGAAATAGAAAATGATATTAAAAAATATTTCGATTTATTTCTTTTAGATTTTGTGTCTATTAGCAGCAAAACGAATCTACTGGACTCTTCGAATTGAGCTTTCTCTTAATTTCATTTCCCACTTTTCCTTGCCACATATTCTTAAATCGTATTTGCAAAACAATTGTATTCCCAACAAAACGGACCTATTGGCAAAACAGCAACTCCATCAACATTAAGTGGATTCCAAGAGGTGAGTGGTAAAACGAGTCTACTTCAAATTAAAAATTTAAATTAGTGTCGACTATTTCTGAATTATCATTTAGAACGAAATGAGATCGCTTTACAGCATCTCATAGAGACATATTGGACATGCTCTCAGATCAGTCTCATTGCTTTGAGTATATAAAATAAATCAGGTTCTTATTGTATTTTCTGTCGTTTCAGGTCACCAGAGTTTTTTAGGTCCTTGTTAGGGCCACCAATAAAAACAGAAACGGCCCTTATCAGGGCCACCAAATAAATCAATCAAAGAGTAAAAAAATTAATTTAATTCGTACAAAAATTCCGAGACATTTTTTTTTAGGCATAAAAAAACAGAGGCTAACCATCAGCGATTTCTTCAACGGGGAATTTAATTCTGAATCAGAATCTATTAACCTTTTTCGAAAAGATTTACTTTTGGAAGAGAAAAACACAAAAAACCAATTTTTGAAGAAATCCATGATGGTTAGCCTCTGTTTTTTTATGCCTAAAAAATAATATGTCTCAGATCTGGATGAATTATACCTCATTCGACGGGGAATTTAATTCTGAATCAGAATAAATTAGCCTTTTTCGAAAAGATTCACTTTTGGCAGAGAAAAACACAAAAAACCAATTTTTGAAGAAATCCATGATGGTTAGCCTCTGTTTTTTTATGCCTAAAAAATAATATGTCTCAGATCTGGATGAATTATACCTCATTCGACGGGGAATTTAATTCTGAATCAGAATAAATTAGCCTTTTTTGAAAAGATTCACTTTTGGCAGAGAAAAACACAAAAAACCAATTTTTGAAGAAATCGCTGATGGTTAGCCTCTGTTTTTTTATGCCTAAAAAATAATATGTCTCAGATCTGGATGAATTATACCTCATTCGACGGGGAATTTAATTCTGAATCAGAATAAATTAGCCTTTTTTGAAAAGATTCACTTTTGGAAGAGAAAAACACAAAAAACCAATTTTTGAAGAAATCCATGATGGTTAGCCTCTGTTTTTTTATGCTTAAAAAAGAAATATGTCTCAGATCTGGATGAATTATACCTCATTCGACGGGGAATTTAATTCTGAATCAGAATAAATTAGCCTTTTTTGAAAAGATTCACTTTTGGAAGAGAAAAACACAAAAAACCAATTTTTGAAGAAATCCATGATGGTTAGCCTCTGTTTTTTTATGCCTAAAAAATAATATGTCTCAGATCTGGATGAATTATACCTCATTCGACGGGGAATTTAATTCTGAATCAGAATAAATTAGCCTTTTTTGAAAAGATTCACTTTTGGAAGAGAAAAACACAAAAAACCAATTTTTGAAGAAATCCATGATGGTTAGCCTCTGTTTTTTTATGCCTAAAAAATAATATGTCTCAGATCTGGATGAATTATACCTCATTCGACGGGGAATTTAATTCTGAATCAGAATAAATTAGCCCTTTTTGAAAAGATTCACTTTTGGAAGAGAAAAACACAAAAAACCAATTTTTGAAGAAATCCATGATGGTTAGCCTCTGTTTTTTTATGCCTAAAAAATAATATGTCTCAGATCTGGATGAATTATACCTCATTCGACGGGGAATTTAATTCTTAATCAGAATAAATTAGCCTTTTTCGAAAAGATTCACTTTTGGAAGAGAAAAACACAAAAAACCAATTTTTGAAGAAATCCATGATGGTTAGCCTCTGTTTTTTTATGCCTAAAAAATAATATGTCTCAGATCTGGATGAATTATACCTCATTCGACGGGGAATTTAATTCTGAATCAGAATAAATTAGCCTTTTTTGAAAAGATTCACTTTTGGAAGAGAAAAACACAAAAAACCAATTTTTGAAGAAATCCATGATGGTTAGCCTCTGTTTTTTTATGCCTAAAAAATAATATGTCTCAGATCTGGATGAATTATACCTCATTCGACGGGGAATTTAATTCTGAATCAGAATAAATTAGCCCTTTTTGAAAAGATTCACTTTTGGAAGAGAAAAACACAAAAAACCAATTTTTGAAGAAATCCATGATGGTTAGCCTCTGTTTTTTTATGCCTAAAAAATAATATGTCTCAGATCTGGATGAATTATACCTCATTCGACGGGGAATTTAATTCTGAATCAGAATAAATTAGCCTTTTTTGAAAAGATTCACTTTTGGAAGAGAAAAACACAAAAAACCAATTTTTGAAGAAATCCATGATGGTTAGCCTCTGTTTTTTTATGCCTAAAAAATAATATGTCTCAGATCTGGATGAATTATACCTCATTGGACGGGGAATTTAATTCTGATTCAGAATCTATTAACCATTTTCGAAAGGATTCACTTTTGGCAGAGAAAAACACAAAAAACCAATTTTTGAAGAAATCCATGATGGTTAGCCTCTGTTTTTTTATGCCTAAAAAATAATATGTCTCAGATCTGGATGAATTATACCTCATTCGACGGGGAATTTAATTCTGAATCAGAATAAATTAGCCTTTTTTGAAAAGATTCACTTTTGGAAGAGAAAAACACAAAAAACCAATTTTTGAAGAAATCCATGATGGTTAGCCTCTGTTTTTTTATGCCTAAAAAATAATATGTCTCAGATCTGGATGAATTATACCTCATTCGACGGGGAATTTAATTCTGATTCAGAATCTATTAACCATTTTCGAAAGGATTCACTTTTGGAAGAGAAAAACACAAAAAACCAATTTTTGAAGAAATCCATGATGGTTAGCCTCTGTTTTTTTATGCCTAAAAAATAATATGTCTCAGATCTGGATGAATTATACCTCATTCGACGGGGAATTTAATTCTGAATCAGAATAAATTAGCCTTTTTTGAAAAGATTCACTTTTGGAAGAGAAAAACACAAAAAACCAATTTTTGAAGAAATCCATGATGGTTAGCCTCTGTTTTTTTATGCCTAAAAAATAATATGTCTCAGATCTGGATGAATTATACCTCATTCGACGGGGAATTTAATTCTGATTCAGAATCTATTAACCATTTTCGAAAGGATTCACTTTTGGCAGAGAAAAACACAAAAAACCAATTTTTGAAGAAATCCATGATGGTTAGCCTCTGTTTTTTTATGCCTAAAAAATAATATGTCTCAGATCTGGATGAATTATACCTCATTCGACGGGGAATTTAATTCTGAATCAGAATAAATTAGCCTTTTTTGAAAAGATTCACTTTTGGAAGAGAAAAACACAAAAAACCAATTTTTGAAGAAATCCATGATGGTTAGCCTCTGTTTTTTTATGCCTAAAAAATAATATGTCTCAGATCTGGATGAATTATACCTCATTCGACGGGGAATTTAATTCTGATTCAGAATCTATTAACCATTTTCGAAAGGATTCACTTTTGGCAGAGAAAAACACAAAAAACCAATTTTTGAAGAAATCCATGATGGTTAGCCTCTGTTTTTTATTTCTAAAAAAAAAATATGTCTCTGATCTGGATGAATTATACCTAATTCGACGGGGAATTTAATTCTGATTCAGAATCTATTAACCTTTTTCGAAAAGATTCACTTTTGGCAGAGAAAAACACAAAAAACCAATTTTTGAAGAAATCCATGATGGTTAGCCTCTGTTTTTTTATGCCTAAAAAATAATATGTCTCAGATCTGGATGAATTATACCTCATTCGACGGGGAATTTAATTCTGATTCAGAATCTATTAACCATTTTCGAAAGGATTCACTTTTGGCAGAGAAAAACACAAAAAACCAATTTTTGAAGAAATCCATGATGGTTAGCCTCTGTTTTTTTATGCCTAAAAAATAATATGTCTCAGATCTGGATGAATTATACCTCATTCGACGGGGAATTTAATTCTGAATCAGAATAAATTAGCCTTTTTTGAAAAGATTCACTTTTGGAAGAGAAAAACACAAAAAACCAATTTTTGAAGAAATCCATGATGGTTAGCCTCTGTTTTTTTATGCCTAAAAAATAATATGTCTCAGATCTGGATGAATTATACCTCATTCGACGGGGAATTTAATTCTGATTCAGAATCTATTAACCATTTTCGAAAGGATTCACTTTTGGCAGAGAAAAACACAAAAAACCAATTTTTGAAGAAATCCATGATGGTTAGCCTCTGTTTTTTTATGCCTAAAAAATAATATGTCTCAGATCTGGATGAATTATACCTCATTCGACGGGGAATTTAATTCTGAATCAGAATAAATTAGCCTTTTTTGAAAAGATTCACTTTTGGAAGAGAAAAACACAAAAAACCAATTTTTGAAGAAATCCATGATGGTTAGCCTCTGTTTTTTTATGCCTAAAAAATAATATGTCTCAGATCTGGATGAATTATACCTCATTCGACGGGGAATTTAATTCTGATTCAGAATCTATTAACCATTTTCGAAAGGATTCACTTTTGGCAGAGAAAAACACAAAAAACCAATTTTTGAAGAAATCCATGATGGTTAGCCTCTGTTTTTTTATGCCTAAAAAATAATATGTCTCAGATCTGGATGAATTATACCTCATTCGACGGGGAATTTAATTCTGAATCAGAATCTATTAATCTTTTTCGAAAACATTCACTTTTGGCAGAGAAAAACACAAAAAACCAATTTTTGAAGAAATCCATGATGGTTAGCCTCTGTTTTTTATTTCTAAAAAAAAAATATGTCTCTGATCTGGATGAATTATACCTAATTCGACGGGGAATTTAATTCTGATTCAGAATCTATTAACCTTTTTCGAAAAGATTCACTTTTGGCAGAGAAAAACACAAAAAACCAATTTTTGAAGAAATCCATGATGGTTAGCCTCTGTTTTTTTATGCCTAAAAAATAATATGTCTCAGATCTGGATGAATTATACCTCATTCGACGGGGAATTTAATTCTTAATCAGAATAAATTAGCCTTTTTTGAAAAGATTCACTTTTGGAAGAGAAAAACACAAAAAACCAATTTTTGAAGAAATCCATGATGGTTAGCCTCTGTTTTTTTATGCCTAAAAAATAATATGTCTCAGATCTGGATGAATTATACCTCATTCGACGGGGAATTTAATTCTGAATCAGAATAAATTAGCCTTTTTTGAAAAGATTCACTTTTGGAAGAGAAAAACACAAAAAACCAATTTTTGAAGAAATCCATGATGGTTAGCCTCTGTTTTTTTATGCCTAAAAAATAATATGTCTCAGATCTGGATGAATTATACCTCATTCGACGGGGAATTTAATTCTGAATCAGAATAAATTAGCCCTTTTTGAAAAGATTCACTTTTGGAAGAGAAAAACACAAAAAACCAATTTTTGAAGAAATCCATGATGGTTAGCCTCTGTTTTTTTATGCCTAAAAAATAATATGTCTCAGATCTGGATGAATTATACCTCATTCGACGGGGAATTTAATTCTGAATCAGAATAAATTAGCCTTTTTTGAAAAGATTCACTTTTGGAAGAGAAAAACACAAAAAACCAATTTTTGAAGAAATCCATGATGGTTAGCCTCTGTTTTTTTATGCCTAAAAAATAATATGTCTCAGATCTGGATGAATTATACCTCATTCGACGGGGAATTTAATTCTGATTCAGAATCTATTAACCATTTTCGAAAGGATTCACTTTTGGCAGAGAAAAACACAAAAAACCAATTTTTGAAGAAATCCATGATGGTTAGCCTCTGTTTTTTTATGCCTAAAAAATAATATGTCTCAGATCTGGATGAATTATACCTCCTTCGACGGGGAATTTAATTCTAAATCAGAATAAATTAGCCCTTTTTGAAAAGATTCACTTTTGGAAGAGAAAAACACAAAAAACCAATTTTTGAAGAAATCCATGATGGTTAGCCTCTGTTTTTTTATGCCTAAAAAATAATATGTCTCAGATCTGGATGAATTATACCTCATTCGACGGGGAATTTAATTCTGAATCAGAATAAATTAGCCTTTTTTGAAAAGATTCACTTTTGGAAGAGAAAAACACAAAAAACCAATTTTTGAAGAAATCCATGATGGTTAGCCTCTGTTTTTTTATGCCTAAAAAATAATATGTCTCAGATCTGGATGAATTATACCTCATTCGACGGGGAATTTAATTCTGAATCAGAATAAATTAGCCCTTTTTGAAAAGATTCACTTTTGGAAGAGAAAAACACAAAAAACCAATTTTTGAAGAAATCCATGATGGTTAGCCTCTGTTTTTTTATGCCTAAAAAATAATATGCCTCAGATCTGGATGAATTATACCTCATTCGACGGGGAATTTAATTCTGAATCAGAATAAATTAGCCCTTTTTGAAAAGATTCACTTTTGGAAGAGAAAAACACAAAAAACCAATTTTTGAAGAAATCCATGATGGTTAGCCTCTGTTTTTTTATGCCTAAAAAATAATATGTCTCAGATCTGGATGAATTATACCTCATTCGACGGGGAATTTAATTCTGAATCAGAATAAATTAGCCTTTTTTGAAAAGATTCACTTTTGGAAGAGAAAAACACAAAAAACCAATTTTTGAAGAAATCCATGATGGTTAGCCTCTGTTTTTTTATGCCTAAAAAATAATATGTCTCAGATCTGGATGAATTATACCTCATTCGACGGGGAATTTAATTCTGAATCAGAATCTATTAATCTTTTTCGAAAAGATTCACTTTTGGCAGAGAAAAACACAAAAAACCAATTTTTGAAGAAATCCATGATGGTTAGCCTCTGTTTTTTATGTCTAAAAAAAAAATATGTCTCTGATCTGGATGAATTATACCTAATTCGACGGGGAATTTAATTCTGATTCAGAATCTATTAACCTTTTTCGAAAAGATTCACTTTTGGCAGAGAAAAACACAAAAAACCAATTTTTGAAGAAATCGCTGATGGTTAGCCTCTGTTTTTTTATGCCTAAAAAAAAATATGTCTCAGATCTGGATGAATTATACCTCATTCGACGGGGAATTTAATTCTGAATCAGAATAAATTAGCCTTTTTTGAAAAGATTCACTTTTGGAAGAGAAAAACACAAAAAACCAATTTTTGAAGAAATCCATGATGGTTAGCCTCTGTTTTTTTATGCCTAAAAAATAATATGTCTCAGATCTGGATGAATTATACCTCATTCGACGGGGAATTTAATTCTGAATCAGAATAAATTAGCCTTTTTTGAAAAGATTCACTTTTGGAAGAGAAAAACACAAAAAACCAATTTTTGAAGAAATCCATGATGGTTAGCCTCTGTTTTTTTATGCCTAAAAAATAATATGTCTCAGATCTGGATGAATTATACCTCATTTGACGGGGAATTTAATTCTGAATCAGAATAAATTAGCCTTTTTTGAAAAGATTCACTTTTGGAAGAGAAAAACACAAAAAACCAATTTTTGAAGAAATCCATGATGGTTAGCCTCTGTTTTTTTATGCCTAAAAAATAATATGTCTCAGATCTGGATGAATTATACCTCATTCGACGGGGAATTTAATTCTGAATCAGAATAAATTAGCCTTTTTTGAAAAGATTCACTTTTGGAAGAGAAAAACACAAAAAACCAATTTTTGAAGAAATCCATGATGGTTAGCCTCTGTTTTTTTATGCCTAAAAAAAAAATATGTCTCAGATCTGGATGAATTATACCTCATTCGACGGGGAATTTAATTCTGAATCAGAATAAATTAGCCCTTTTTGAAAAGATTCACTTTTGGAAGAGAAAAACACAAAAAACCAATTTTTGAAGAAATCCATGATGGTTAGCCTCTGTTTTTTTATGCCTAAAAAATAATATGTCTCAGATCTGGATGAATTATACCTCATTCGACGGGGAATTTAATTCTGAATCAGAATAAATTAGCCTTTTTTGAAAAGATTCACTTTTGGAAGAGAAAAACACAAAAAACCAATTTTTGAAGAAATCCATGATGGTTAGCCTCTGTTTTTTTATGCCTAAAAAATAATATGTCTCAGATCTGGATGAATTATACCTCATTCGACGGGGAATTTAATTCTGAATCAGAATAAATTAGCCTTTTTTGAAAAGATTCACTTTTGGAAGAGAAAAACACAAAAAACCAATTTTTGAAGAAATCCATGATGGTTAGCCTCTGTTTTTTTATGCCTAAAAAAAAAATATGTCTCAGATCTGGATGAATTATACCTCATTCGACGGGGAATTTAATTCTGAATCAGAATAAATTAGCCTTTTTTGAAAAGATTCACTTTTGGAAGAGAAAAACACAAAAAACCAATTTTTGAAGAAATCCATGATGGTTAGCCTCTGTTTTTTTATGCCTAAAAAATAATATGTCTCAGATCTGGATGAATTATACCTCATTCGACGAGGAATTTAATTCTGAATCAGAATAAATTAGCCCTTTTTGAAAAGATTCACTTTTGGAAGAGAAAAACACAAAAAACCAATTTTTGAAGAAATCCATGATGGTTAGCCTCTGTTTTTTTATGCCTAAAAAATAATATGTCTCAGATCTGGATGAATTATACCTCATTCGACGGGGAATTTAATTCTGATTCAGAATCTATTAACCATTTTCGAAAGGATTCAGTTTTGGCAGAGAAAAACACAAAAAACCAATTTTTGAAGAAATCCATGATGGTTAGCCTCTGTTTTTTTATGCCTAAAAAATAATATGTCTCAGATCTGGATGAATTATACCTCATTCGACGGGGAATTTAATTCTGAATCAGAATAAATTAGCCTTTTTTGAAAAGATTCACTTTTGGAAGAGAAAAACACAAAAAACCAATTTTTGAAGAAATCCATGATGGTTAGCCTCTGTTTTTTTATGCCTAAAAAATAATATGTCTCAGATCTGGATGAATTATACCTCATTCGACGGGGAATTTAATTCTGAATCAGAATAAATTAGACTTTTTCGAAAAGATTCACTTTTGGAAGAGAAAAACACAAAAAACCAATTTTTGAAGAAATCCATGATTGTTAGCCTCTGTTTTTTTATGCCTAAAAAATAATATGTCTCAGATCTGGATGAATTATACCTCATTCGACGGGGAATTTAATTCCGAATCAGGATAAATTAGCCTTTTTTGAAAAGATTCACTTTTGGAAGAGAAAAACACAAAAAACCAATTTTTGAAGAAATCCATGATGGTTAGCCTCTGTTTTTTTATGCCTAAAAAATAATATGTCTCAGATCTGGATGAATTATACCTCATTCGACGGGGAATTTAATTCTGAATCAGAATAAATTAGCCTTTTTTGAAAAGATTCACTTTTGGCAGAGAAAAACACAAAAAACCAATTTTTGAAGAAATCCATGATGGTTAGCCTCTGTTTTTTTATGCCTAAAAAATAATATGTCTCAGATCTGGATGAATTATACCTCATTCGACGGGGAATTTAATTCTGAATCAGAATAAATTAGCCTTTTTTGAAAAGATTCACTTTTGGAAGAGAAAAACACAAAAAACCAATTTTTGAAGAAATCCATGATGGTTAGCCTCTGTTTTTTTATGCCTAAAAAATAATATGTCTCAGATCTGGATGAATTATACCTCATTCGACGGGGAATTTAATTCTGATTCAGAATCTATTAATCTTTTTCGAAAAGATTCACTTTTGGCAGAGAAAAACACAAAAAACCAATTTTTGAAGAAATCGCTGATGGTTAGCCTCTGTTTTTTTATGCCTAAAAAATAATATGTCTCAGATCTGGATGAATTATACCTCATTCGACGGGGAATTTAATTTTGGATCCGAATAAATTAGACTTTTTCGAAAAGATTCACTTTTGGAAGAGAAAAACACAAAAAACCAATTTTTGAAGAAATCCATGATGGTTAGCCTCTGTTTTTTTATGCCTAAAAAATAATATGTCTCAGATCTGGATGAATTATACCTCATTCGACGAGGAATTTAATTCTGAATCAGAATAAATTAGCCCTTTTTGAAAAGATTCACTTTTGGAAGAGAAAAACACAAAAAACCAATTTTTGAAGAAATCCATGATGGTTAGCCTCTGTTTTTTTATGCCTAAAAAATAATATGTCTCAGATCTGGATGAATTATACCTCATTCGACGGGGAATTTAATTCTGATTCAGAATCTATTAACCATTTTCGAAAGGATTCAGTTTTGGCAGAGAAAAACACAAAAAACCAATTTTTGAAGAAATCCATGATGGTTAGCCTCTGTTTTTTTATGCCTAAAAAATAATATGTCTCAGATCTGGATGAATTATACCTCATTCGACGGGGAATTTAATTCTGAATCAGAATAAATTAGACTTTTTCGAAAAGATTCACTTTTGGAAGAGAAAAACACAAAAAACCAATTTTTGAAGAAATCCATGATTGTTAGCCTCTGTTTTTTTATGCCTAAAAAATAATATGTCTCAGATCTGGATGAATTATACCTCATTCGACGGGGAATTTAATTCTGAATCAGAATAAATTAGACTTTTTCGAAAAGATTCACTTTTGGAAGAGAAAAACACAAAAAACCAATTTTTGAAGAAATCCATGATTGTTAGCCTCTGTTTTTTTATGCCTAAAAAATAATATGTCTCAGATCTGGATGAATTATACCTCATTCGACGGGGAATTTAATTCCGAATCAGGATAAATTAGCCTTTTTTGAAAAGATTCACTTTTGGAAGAGAAAAACACAAAAAACCAATTTTTGAAGAAATCCATGATGGTTAGCCTCTGTTTTTTTATGCCTAAAAAATAATATGTCTCAGATCTGGATGAATTATACCTCATTCGACGGGGAATTTAATTCTGAATCAGAATAAATTAGCCTTTTTTGAAAAGATTCACTTTTGGCAGAGAAAAACACAAAAAACCAATTTTTGAAGAAATCCATGATGGTTAGCCTCTGTTTTTTTATGCCTAAAAAATAATATGTCTCAGATCTGGATGAATTATACCTCATTCGACGGGGAATTTAATTCTGAATCAGAATAAATTAGCCTTTTTTGAAAAGATTCACTTTTGGAAGAGAAAAACACAAAAAACCAATTTTTGAAGAAATCCATGATGGTTAGCCTCTGTTTTTTTATGCCTAAAAAATAATATGTCTCAGATCTGGATGAATTATACCTCATTCGACGGGGAATTTAATTCTGATTCAGAATCTATTAATCTTTTTCGAAAAGATTCACTTTTGGCAGAGAAAAACACAAAAAACCAATTTTTGAAGAAATCGCTGATGGTTAGCCTCTGTTTTTTTATGCCTAAAAAATAATATGTCTCAGATCTGGATGAATTATACCTCATTCGACGGGGAATTTAATTTTGGATCCGAATAAATTAGACTTTTTCGAAAAGATTCACTTTTGGAAGAGAAAAACACAAAAAACCAATTTTTGAAGAAATCCATGATGGTTAGCCTCTGTTTTTTTATGCCTAAAAAATAATATGTCTCAGATCTGGATGAATTATACCTCATTCGACGGGGAATTTAATTTTGGATCAGAATAAATTAGACTTTTTCGAAAAGATTCACTTTTGGAAGAGAAAAACACAAAAAACCAATTTTTGAAGAAATCCATGATGGTTAGCCTCTGTTTTTTTATGCCTAAAAAATAATATGTCTCAGATCTGGATGAATTATACCTCATTCGACGGGGAATTTAATTCTGAATCAGAATAAATTAGCCTTTTTTGAAAAGATTCACTTTTGGAAGAGAAAAACACAAAAAACCAATTTTTGAAGAAATCCATGATGGTTAGCCTCTGTTTTTTTATGCCTAAAAAATAATATGTCTCAGATCTGGATGAATTATACCTCATTCGACGGGGAATTTAATTCTGAATCAGAATAAATTAGACTTTTTCGAAAAGATTCACTTTTGGAAGAGAAAAACACAAAAAACCAATTTTTGAAGAAATCCATGATTGTTAGCCTCTGTTTTTTTATGCCTAAAAAATAATATGTCTCAGATCTGGATGAATTATACCTCATTCGACGGGGAATTTAATTCCGAATCAGGATAAATTAGCCTTTTTTGAAAAGATTCACTTTTGGAAGAGAAAAACACAAAAAACCAATTTTTGAAGAAATCCATGATGGTTAGCCTCTGTTTTTTTATGCCTAAAAAATAATATGTCTCAGATCTGGATGAATTATACCTCATTCGACGGGGAATTTAATTCTGAATCAGAATAAATTAGCCTTTTTTGAAAAGATTCACTTTTGGCAGAGAAAAACACAAAAAACCAATTTTTGAAGAAATCCATGATGGTTAGCCTCTGTTTTTTTATGCCTAAAAAATAATATGTCTCAGATCTGGATGAATTATACCTCATTCGACGGGGAATTTAATTCTGAATCAGAATAAATTAGCCTTTTTTGAAAAGATTCACTTTTGGAAGAGAAAAACACAAAAAACCAATTTTTGAAGAAATCCATGATGGTTAGCCTCTGTTTTTTTATGCCTAAAAAATAATATGTCTCAGATCTGGATGAATTATACCTCATTCGACGGGGAATTTAATTCTGATTCAGAATCTATTAATCTTTTTCGAAAAGATTCACTTTTGGCAGAGAAAAACACAAAAAACCAATTTTTGAAGAAATCGCTGATGGTTAGCCTCTGTTTTTTTATGCCTAAAAAATAATATGTCTCAGATCTGGATGAATTATACCTCATTCGACGGGGAATTTAATTTTGGATCCGAATAAATTAGACTTTTTCGAAAAGATTCACTTTTGGAAGAGAAAAACACAAAAAACCAATTTTTGAAGAAATCCATGATGGTTAGCCTCTGTTTTTTTATGCCTAAAAAATAATATGTCTCAGATCTGGATGAATTATACCTCATTCGACGGGGAATTTAATTTTGGATCAGAATAAATTAGACTTTTTCGAAAAGATTCACTTTTGGAAGAGAAAAACACAAAAAACCAATTTTTGAAGAAATCCATGATGGTTAGCCTCTGTTTTTTTATGCCTAAAAAATAATATGTCTCAGATCTGGATGAATTATACCTCATTCGACGGGGAATTTAATTCTGAATCAGAATAAATTAGACTTTTTCGAAAAGATTCACTTTTGGAAGAGAAAAACACAAAAAACCAATTTTTGAAGAAATCCATGATGGTTAGCCTCTGTTTTTTTATGCCTAAAACATAATATGTCTCAGATCTGGATGAATTATACCTCATTCGACGGGGAATTTAATTTTGGATCAGAATAAATTAGACTTTTTCGAAAAGATTCACTTTTGGAAGAGAAAAACACAAAAAACCAATTTTTGAAGAAATCCATGATGGTTAGCCTCTGTTTTTTTATTCCTAAAAAAAAAATATGTCTCAGATCTGGATGAATTATACCTCATTCGACGGGGAATTCAATTCTGATTCAGAATCTATTACTCTTTTTCGAAAAGATTCACTTTTGGCAGAGAAAAACACAAAAAACCAATTTTTGAAGAAATCCATGATGGTTAGCCTCTGTTTTTTTATGCTTAAAAAAGAAATATGTCTCAGATCTGGATGAATTATACCTCATTCGACGGGGAATTTAATTCTGAATCAGAATAAATTAGCCTTTTTTGAAAAGATTCACTTTTGGAAGAGAAAAACACAAAAAACCAATTTTTGAAGAAATCCATGATGGTTAGCCTCTGTTTTTTATGCCTAAAAAATAATATGTCTCAGATCTGGATGAATTATACCTCATTCGACGGGGAATTTAATTCTGATTCAGAATCTATTAATCTTTTTCGAAAAGATTCACTTTTGGCAGAGAAAAACACAAAAAACCAATTTTTGAAGAAATCACTGATGGTTAGCCTCTGTTTTTTATGCCTAAAAAAAAAATATGTCTCAGATCTGGATGAATTATACCTCATTCGACGGGGAATTTAATTCTGAATCAGAATAAATTAGCCTTTTTTGAAAAGATTCACTTTTGGAAGAGAAAAACACAAAAAACCAATTTTTGAAGAAATCCATGATGGTTAGCCTCTGTTTTTTTATGCCTAAAAAATAATATGTCTCAGATCTGGATGAATTATACCTCATTCGACGAGGAATTTAATTCTGAATCAGAATAAATTAGCCCTTTTTGAAAAGATTCACTTTTGGAAGAGAAAAACACAAAAAACCAATTTTTGAAGAAATCCATGATGGTTAGCCTCTGTTTTTTTATGCCTAAAAAATAATATGTCTCAGATCTGGATGAATTATACCTCATTCGACGGGGAATTTAATTCTGATTCAGAATCTATTAACCATTTTCGAAAGGATTCAGTTTTGGCAGAGAAAAACACAAAAAACCAATTTTTGAAGAAATCCATGATGGTTAGCCTCTGTTTTTTTATGCCTAAAAAATAATATGTCTCAGATCTGGATGAATTATACCTCATTCGACGGGGAATTTAATTCTGAATCAGAATAAATTAGCCTTTTTTGAAAAGATTCACTTTTGGAAGAGAAAAACACAAAAAACCAATTTTTGAAGAAATCCATGATGGTTAGCCTCTGTTTTTTTATGCCTAAAAAATAATATGTCTCAGATCTGGATGAATTATACCTCATTCGACGGGGAATTTAATTCTGAATCAGAATAAATTAGACTTTTTCGAAAAGATTCACTTTTGGAAGAGAAAAACACAAAAAACCAATTTTTGAAGAAATCCATGATTGTTAGCCTCTGTTTTTTTATGCCTAAAAAATAATATGTCTCAGATCTGGATGAATTATACCTCATTCGACGGGGAATTTAATTCTGAATCAGAATAAATTAGCCTTTTTTGAAAAGATTCACTTTTGGCAGAGAAAAACACAAAAAACCAATTTTTGAAGAAATCCATGATGGTTAGCCTCTGTTTTTTTATGCCTAAAAAATAATATGTCTCAGATCTGGATGAATTATACCTCATTCGACGGGGAATTTAATTCTGAATCAGAATAAATTAGCCTTTTTTGAAAAGATTCACTTTTAGAAGAGAAAAACACAAAAAACCAATTTTTGAAGAAATCCATGATGGTTAGCCTCTGTTTTTTTATGCCTAAAAAATAATATGTCTCAGATCTGGATGAATTATACCTCATTCGACGGGGAATTTAATTCTGAATCAGAATAAATTAGCCTTTTTTGAAAAGATTCACTTTTGGAAGAGAAAAACACAAAAAACCAATTTTTGAAGAAATCCATGATGGTTAGCCTCTGTTTTTTTATGCCTAAAAAATAATATGTCTCAGATCTGGATGAATTATACCTCATTCGACGGGGAATTTAATTCTGAATCAGAATAAATTAGCCTTTTTTGAAAAGATTCACTTTTGGAAGAGAAAAACACAAAAAACCAATTTTTGAAGAAATCCATGATGGTTAGCCTCTGTTTTTTTATGCCTAAAAAATAATATGTCTCAGATCTGGATGAATTATACCTCATTCGACGGGGAATTTAATTCTGATTCAGAATCTATTAATCTTTTTCGAAAAGATTCACTTTTGGCAGAGAAAAACACAAAAAACCAATTTTTGAAGAAATCGCTGATGGTTAGCCTCTGTTTTTTTATGCCTAAAAAATAATATGTCTCAGATCTGGATGAATTATACCTCATTCGACGGGGAATTTAATTTTGGATCAGAATAAATTAGACTTTTTCGAAAAGATTCACTTTTGGAAGAGAAAAACACAAAAAACCAATTTTTGAAGAAATCCATGATGGTTAGCCTCTGTTTTTTTATGCCTAAAAAATAATATGTCTCAGATCTGGATGAATTATACCTCATTCGACGGGGAATTTAATTTTGGATCAGAATAAATTAGACTTTTTCGAAAAGATTCACTTTTGGAAGAGAAAAACACAAAAAACCAATTTTTGAAGAAATCCATGATGGTTAGCCTCTGTTTTTTTATGCCTAAAAAATAATATGTCTCAGATCTGGATGAATTATACCTCATTCGACGGGGAATTTAATTCTGAATCAGAATAAATTAGACTTTTTCGAAAAGATTCACTTTTGGAAGAGAAAAACACAAAAAACCAATTTTTGAAGAAATCCATGATGGTTAGCCTCTGTTTTTTTATGCCTAAAACATAATATGTCTCAGATCTGGATGAATTATACCTCATTCGACGGGGAATTTAATTTTGGATCAGAATAAATTAGACTTTTTCGAAAAGATTCACTTTTGGAAGAGAAAAACACAAAAAACCAATTTTTGAAGAAATCCATGATGGTTAGCCTCTGTTTTTTTATTCCTAAAAAAAAAATATGTCTCAGATCTGGATGAATTATACCTCATTCGACGGGGAATTCAATTCTGATTCAGAATCTATTACTCTTTTTCGAAAAGATTCACTTTTGGCAGAGAAAAACACAAAAAACCAATTTTTGAAGAAATCCATGATGGTTAGCCTCTGTTTTTTTATGCTTAAAAAAGAAATATGTCTCAGATCTGGATGAATTATACCTCATTCGACGGGGAATTTAATTCTGAATCAGAATAAATTAGCCTTTTTTGAAAAGATTCACTTTTGGAAGAGAAAAACACAAAAAACCAATTTTTGAAGAAATCCATGATGGTTAGCCTCTGTTTTTTTATGCCTAAAAAATAATATGTCTCAGATCTGGATGAATTATACCTCATTCGACGGGGAATTTAATTCTGATTCAGAATCTATTAATCTTTTTCGAAAAGATTCACTTTTGGCAGAGAAAAACACAAAAAACCAATTTTTGAAGAAATCACTGATGGTTAGCCTCTGTTTTTTATGCCTAAAAAAAAAATATGTCTCAGATCTGGATGAATTATACCTCATTCGACGGGGAATTTAATTTTGGATCAGAATAAATTAGACTTTTTTGAAAAGATTCACTTTTGGAAGAGAAAAACACAAAAAACCAATTTTTGAAGAAATCGCTGATGGTTAGCCTCTGTTTTTTTATGCCTAAAAAATAATATGTCTCAGATCTGGATGAATTATACCTCATTCGACGGGGAATTTAATTTTGGATCAGAATAAATTAGACTTTTTCGAAAAGATTCACTTTTGGAAGAGAAAAACACAAAAAACCAATTTTTGAAGAAATCCATGATGGTTAGCCTCTGTTTTTTTATGCCTAAAACATAATATGTCTCAGATCTGGATGAATTATACCTCATTCGACGGGGAATTTAATTTTGGATCAGAATAAATTAGACTTTTTCGAAAAGATTCACTTTTGGAAGAGAAAAACACAAAAAACCAATTTTTGAAGAAATCCATGATGGTTAGCCTCTGTTTTTTTATTCCTAAAAAAAAAATATGTCTCAGATCTGGATGAATTATACCTCATTCGACGGGGAATTCAATTCTGATTCAGAATCTATTACTCTTTTTCGAAAAGATTCTCTTTTGGCAGAGAAAAACACAAAAAACCAATTTTTGAAGAAATCGCTGATGGTTAGCCTCTGTTTTTTTATGCCTAAAAAATAATATGTCTCAGATCTGGATGAATTATACCTCATTCGACGGGGAATTTAATTCTGATTCAGAATCTATTAATTTTTTTCGAAAAGATTCACTTTTGGAAGAGAAAAACACAAAAAACCAATTTTTGAAGAAATCCATGATAGTTAGCCTCTGTTTTTTTATTCCTAAAAAAAAAATATGTCTCAGATCTGGATGAATTATACCTCATTCGATGGGGAATTCAATTCTGATTCAGAATCTATTACTCTTTTTCGAAAAGATTCACTTTTGGCAGAGAAAAACACAAAAAACCAATTTTTGAAGAAATCCATGATGGTTAGCCTCTGTTTTTAAATGCCTAAAAAATAATATGTCTCAGATCTGGATGAATTATACCTCATTCGACGGGGAATTTAATTCTGATTCAGAATCTATTAATCTTTTTCGAAAAGATTCACTTTTGGCAGAGAAAAACACAAAAAACCAATTTTTGAAGAAATCGCTGATGGTTAGCCTCTGTTTTTTTATGCCTAAAACATAATATGTCTCAGATCTGGATGAATTATACCTCATTCGACGGGGAATTTAATTTTGGATCAGAATAAATTAGACTTTTTCGAAAAGATTCACTTTTGGAAGAGAAAAACACAAAAAACCAATTTTTGAAGAAATCCATGATGGTTAGCCTCTGTTTTTAAATGCCTAAAAAATAATATGTCTCAGATCTGGATGAATTATACCTCATTCGACGGGGAATTTAATTCTGATTCAGAATCTATTAATCTTTTTCGAAAAGATTCACTTTTGGCAGAGAAAAACACAAAAAACCAATTTTTGAAGAAATCGCTGATGGTTAGCCTCTGTTTTTTTATGCCTAAAAAATAATATGTCTCAGATCTGGATGAATTATACCTCATTCGACGGGGAATTTAATTTTGGATCAGAATAAATTAGACTTTTTCGAAAAGATTCACTTTTGGAAGAGAAAAACACAAAAAACCAATTTTTGAAGAAATCCATGATGGTTAGCCTCTGTTTTTTTATGCCTAAAAAATAATATGTCTCAGATCTGGATGAATTATACCTCATTCGACGGGGAATTTAATTTTGGATCAGAATAAATTAGACTTTTTTGAAAAGATTCACTTTTGGAAGAGAAAAACACAAAAAACCAATTTTTGAAGAAATCCATGATGGTTAGCCTCTGTTTTTTTATGCCTAAAAAATAATATGTCTCAGATCTGGATGAATTATACCTCATTCGACGGGGAATTTAATTCTGAATCAGACTCTATTAATCTTTTTCGAAAAGATTCACTTTTGGCAGAGAAAAACACAAAAAACCAATTTTTGAAGAAATCGCTGATGGTTAGCCTCTGTTTTTTTATGCCTAAAAAATAATATGTCTCAGATCTGGATGAATTATACCTCATTCGACGGGGAGTTTAATTCTGAATCAGAATAAATTAGCCTTTTTCGAAAAGATTCACTTTTGGAAGAGAAAAACACAAAAAACCAATTTTTAAAGAAATCCATGATGGTTAGCCTCTGTTTTTTTATGCCTAAAAAATAATATGTCTCAGATCTGGATGAATTATACCTCATTCGACGGGGAGTTTAATTCTGAATCAGAATAAATTAGCCTTTTTCGAAAAGATTCACTTTTGGAAGAGAAAAACACAAAAAACCAATTTTTGAAGAAATCCATGATGGTTAGCCTCTGTTTTTTTATGCCTAAAAAAAAAATATGTCTCAGATCTGGATGAATTATACCTAATTCGACGGGGAATTTAATTCTGATTCAGAATCTATTAACCTTTTTCGAAAAGATTCACTTTTGGCAGAGAAAAACACAAAAAACCAATTTTTGAAGAAATCGCTGATGGTTAGCCTATGTTTTTTTATGCCTAAAAAAAAAATATGTCTCAGATCTGGATGAATTATACCTCATTCGACGGGGAATTTAATTCTGATTCAGAATCTATTAACCTTTTTCGAAAAGATTCACTTTTGGCAGAGAAAAACACAAAAAACCAATTTTTGAAGAAATCGCTGATGGTTAGCCTCTGTTTTTTTATTCCTAAAAAAAAAATATGTCTCAGATCTGGATGAATTATACCTCATTCGACGGGGAATTCAATTCTGATTCAGAATCTATTACTCTTTTTCGAAAAGATTCACTTTTGGCAGAGAAAAACACAAAAAACCAATTTTTGAAGAAATCCATGATGGTTAGCCTCTGTTTTTAAATGCCTAAAAAATAATATGTCTCAGATCTGGATGAATTATACCTCATTCGACGGGGAATTTAATTCTGATTCAGAATCTATTAACCTTTTTCGAAAAGATTCACTTTTGGCAGAGAAAAACACAAAAAACCAATTTTTGAAGAAATCGCTGATGGTTAGCCTCTGTTTTTTTATGCCTAAAAAATAATATGTCTCAGATCTGGATGAATTATACCTCATTCGACGGGGAATTTAATTTTGGATCAGAATAAATTAGACTTTTTCGAAAAGATTCACTTTTGGAAGAGAAAAACACAAAAAACCAATTTTTGAAGAAATCCATGATGGTTAGCCTCTGTTTTTTTATTCCTAAAAAAAAATATGTCTCAGATCTGGATGAATTATACCTCATTCGATGGGGAATTCAATTCTGATTCAGAATCTATTAATCTTTTTCGAAAAGATTCACTTTTGGCAGAGAAAAACACAAAAAACCAATTTTTGAAGAAATCGCTGATGGTTAGCCTCTGTTTTTAAATGCCTAAAAAATAATATGTCTCAGATCTGGATGAATTATACCTCATTCGACGGGGAATTTAATTTTGGATCAGAATAAATTAGACTTTTTCGAAAAGATTCACTTTTGGAAGAGAAAAACACAAAAAACCAATTTTTGAAGAAATCCATGATGGTTAGCCTCTGTTTTTAAATGCCTAAAAAATAATATGTCTCAGATCTGGATGAATTATACCTCATTCGACGGGGAATTTAATTCTGATTCAGAATCTATTAACCTTTTTCGAAAAGATTCACTTTTGGCAGAGAAAAACACAAAAAACCAATTTTTGAAGAAATCGCTGATGGTTAGCCTCTGTTTTTTTATGCCTAAAAAATAATATGTCTCAGATCTGGATGAATTATACCTCATTCGACGGGGAATTTAATTTTGGATCAGAATAAATTAGACTTTTTCGAAAAGATTCACTTTTGGAAGAGAAAAACACAAAAAACCAATTTTTGAAGAAATCCATGATGGTTAGCCTCTGTTTTTAAATGCCTAAAAAATAATATGTCTCAGATCTGGATGAATTATACCTCATTCGACGGGGAATTTAATTCTGATTCAGAATCTATTAATCTTTTTCGAAAAGATTCACTTTTGGCAGAGAAAAACACAAAAAACCAATTTTTGAAGAAATCGCTGATGGTTAGCCTCTGTTTTTTTATGCCTAAAAAATAATATGTCTCAGATCTGGATGAATTATACCTCATTCGACGGGGAATTTAATTTTGGATCAGAATAAATTAGACTTTTTCGAAAAGATTCACTTTTGGAAGAGAAAAACACAAAAAACCAATTTTTGAAGAAATCCATGATGGTTAGCCTCTGTTTTTTTATTCCTAAAAAAAAATATGTCTCAGATCTGGATGAATTATACCTCATTCGATGGGGAATTCAATTCTGATTCAGAATCTATTACTCTTTTTCGAAAAGATTCACTTTTGGCAGAGAAAAACACAAAAAACCAATTTTTGAAGAAATCCATGATGGTTAGCCTCTGTTTTTAAATGCCTAAAAAATAATATGTCTCAGATCTGGATGAATTATACCTCATTCGACGGGGAATTTAATTCTGATTCAGAATCTATTAATCTTTTTCGAAAAGATTCACTTTTGGCAGAGAAAAACACAAAAAACCAATTTTTGAAGAAATCGCTGATGGTTAGCCTCTGTTTTTTTATGCCTAAAACATAATATGTCTCAGATCTGGATGAATTATACCTCATTCGACGGGGAATTTAATTTTGGATCAGAATAAATTAGACTTTTTCGAAAAGATTCACTTTTGGAAGAGAAAAACACAAAAAACCAATTTTTGAAGAAATCCATGATGGTTAGCCTCTGTTTTTTTATGCCTAAAAAATAATATGTCTCAGATCTGGATGAATTATACCTCATTCGACGGGGAATTTAATTCTGAATCAGAATAAATTAGCCTTTTTTGAAAAGATTCACTTTTGGCAGAGAAAAACACAAAAAACCAATTTTTGAAGAAATCACTGATGGTTAGCCTCTGTTTTTTATGCCTAAAAAAAAAATATGTCTCAGATCTGGATGAATTATACCTCATTCGACGGGGAATTTAATTTTGGATCAGAATAAATTAGACTTTTTTGAAAAGATTCACTTTTGGAAGAGAAAAACACAAAAAACCAATTTTTGAAGAAATCCATGATGGTTAGCCTCTGTTTTTTTATGCCTAAAAAATAATATGTCTCAGATCTGGATGAATTATACCTCATTCGACGGGGAATTTAATTTTGGATCAGAATAAATTAGACTTTTTTGAAAAGATTCACTTTTGGAAGAGAAAAACACAAAAAACCAATTTTTGAAGAAATCCATGATGGTTAGCCTCTGTTTTTTTATGCCTAAAAAATAATATGTCTCAGATCTGGATGAATTATACCTCATTCGACGGGGAATTTAATTCTGAATCAGACTCTATTAATCTTTTTCGAAAAGATTCACTTTTGGCAGAGAAAAACACAAAAAAACAATTTTTGAAGAAATCGCTGATGGTTAGCCTCTGTTTTTTTATGCCTAAAAAATAATATGTCTCAGATCTGGATGAATTATACCTCATTCGACGGGGAATTTAATTTTGGATCAGAATAAATTAGACTTTTTTGAAAAGATTCACTTTTGGAAGAGAAAAACACAAAAAACCAATTTTTGAAGAAATCCATGATGGTTAGCCTCTGTTTTTTTATGCCTAAAAAATAATATGTCTCAGATCTGGATGAATTATACCTCATTCGACGGGGAATTTAATTCTGAATCAGACTCTATTAATCTTTTTCGAAAAGATTCACTTTTGGCAGAGAAAAACACAAAAAACCAATTTTTGAAGAAATCGCTGATGGTTAGCCTCTGTTTTTTTATGCCTAAAAAATAATATGTCTCAGATCTGGATGAATTATACCTCATTCGACGGGGAGTTTAATTCTGAATCAGAATAAATTAGCCTTTTTCGAAAAGATTCACTTTTGGAAGAGAAAAACACAAAAAACCAATTTTTGAAGAAATCCATGATGGTTAGCCTCTGTTTTTTTATGCCTAAAAAAAAAATATGTCTCAGATCTGGATGAATTATACCTAATTCGACGGGGAATTTAATTCTGATTCAGAATCTATTAACCTTTTTCGAAAAGATTCACTTTTGGCAGAGAAAAACACAAAAAACCAATTTTTGAAGAAATCGCTGATGGTTAGCCTATGTTTTTTTATGCCTAAAAAAAAAATATGTCTCAGATCTGGATGAATTATACCTCATTCGACGGGGAATTTAATTCTGATTCAGAATCTATTAACCTTTTTCGAAAAGATTCACTTTTGGCAGAGAAAAACACAAAAAACCAATTTTTGAAGAAATCGCTGATGGTTAGCCTCTGTTTTTTTATTCCTAAAAAAAAAATATGTCTCAGATCTGGATGAATTATACCTCATTCGACGGGGAATTCAATTCTGATTCAGAATCTATTACTCTTTTTCGAAAAGATTCACTTTTGGCAGAGAAAAACACAAAAAACCAATTTTTGAAGAAATCCATGATGGTTAGCCTCTGTTTTTAAATGCCTAAAAAATAATATGTCTCAGATCTGGATGAATTATACCTCATTCGACGGGGAATTTAATTCTGATTCAGAATCTATTAACCTTTTTCGAAAAGATTCACTTTTGGCAGAGAAAAACACAAAAAACCAATTTTTGAAGAAATCGCTGATGGTTAGCCTCTGTTTTTTTATGCCTAAAAAATAATATGTCTCAGATCTGGATGAATTATACCTCATTCGACGGGGAATTTAATTTTGGATCAGAATAAATTAGACTTTTTCGAAAAGATTCACTTTTGGAAGAGAAAAACACAAAAAACCAATTTTTGAAGAAATCCATGATGGTTAGCCTCTGTTTTTTTATTCCTAAAAAAAAATATGTCTCAGATCTGGATGAATTATACCTCATTCGATGGGGAATTCAATTCTGATTCAGAATCTATTAATCTTTTTCGAAAAGATTCACTTTTGGCAGAGAAAAACACAAAAAACCAATTTTTGAAGAAATCGCTGATGGTTAGCCTCTGTTTTTAAATGCCTAAAAAATAATATGTCTCAGATCTGGATGAATTATACCTCATTCGACGGGGAATTTAATTTTGGATCAGAATAAATTAGACTTTTTCGAAAAGATTCACTTTTGGAAGAGAAAAACACAAAAAACCAATTTTTGAAGAAATCCATGATGGTTAGCCTCTGTTTTTAAATGCCTAAAAAATAATATGTCTCAGATCTGGATGAATTATACCTCATTCGACGGGGAATTTAATTCTGATTCAGAATCTATTAACCTTTTTCGAAAAGATTCACTTTTGGCAGAGAAAAACACAAAAAACCAATTTTTGAAGAAATCGCTGATGGTTAGCCTCTGTTTTTTTATGCCTAAAAAATAATATGTCTCAGATCTGGATGAATTATACCTCATTCGACGGGGAATTTAATTTTGGATCAGAATAAATTAGACTTTTTCGAAAAGATTCACTTTTGGAAGAGAAAAACACAAAAAACCAATTTTTGAAGAAATCCATGATGGTTAGCCTCTGTTTTTAAATGCCTAAAAAATAATATGTCTCAGATCTGGATGAATTATACCTCATTCGACGGGGAATTTAATTCTGATTCAGAATCTATTAATCTTTTTCGAAAAGATTCACTTTTGGCAGAGAAAAACACAAAAAACCAATTTTTGAAGAAATCGCTGATGGTTAGCCTCTGTTTTTTTATGCCTAAAAAATAATATGTCTCAGATCTGGATGAATTATACCTCATTCGACGGGGAATTTAATTTTGGATCAGAATAAATTAGACTTTTTCGAAAAGATTCACTTTTGGAAGAGAAAAACACAAAAAACCAATTTTTGAAGAAATCCATGATGGTTAGCCTCTGTTTTTTTATTCCTAAAAAAAAATATGTCTCAGATCTGGATGAATTATACCTCATTCGATGGGGAATTCAATTCTGATTCAGAATCTATTACTCTTTTTCGAAAAGATTCACTTTTGGCAGAGAAAAACACAAAAAACCAATTTTTGAAGAAATCCATGATGGTTAGCCTCTGTTTTTAAATGCCTAAAAAATAATATGTCTCAGATCTGGATGAATTATACCTCATTCGACGGGGAATTTAATTCTGATTCAGAATCTATTAATCTTTTTCGAAAAGATTCACTTTTGGCAGAGAAAAACACAAAAAACCAATTTTTGAAGAAATCGCTGATGGTTAGCCTCTGTTTTTTTATGCCTAAAACATAATATGTCTCAGATCTGGATGAATTATACCTCATTCGACGGGGAATTTAATTTTGGATCAGAATAAATTAGACTTTTTCGAAAAGATTCACTTTTGGAAGAGAAAAACACAAAAAACCAATTTTTGAAGAAATCCATGATGGTTAGCCTCTGTTTTTTTATGCCTAAAAAATAATATGTCTCAGATCTGGATGAATTATACCTCATTCGACGGGGAATTTAATTCTGAATCAGAATAAATTAGCCTTTTTTGAAAAGATTCACTTTTGGCAGAGAAAAACACAAAAAACCAATTTTTGAAGAAATCACTGATGGTTAGCCTCTGTTTTTTATGCCTAAAAAAAAAATATGTCTCAGATCTGGATGAATTATACCTCATTCGACGGGGAATTTAATTTTGGATCAGAATAAATTAGACTTTTTTGAAAAGATTCACTTTTGGAAGAGAAAAACACAAAAAACCAATTTTTGAAGAAATCCATGATGGTTAGCCTCTGTTTTTTTATGCCTAAAAAATAATATGTCTCAGATCTGGATGAATTATACCTCATTCGACGGGGAATTTAATTTTGGATCAGAATAAATTAGACTTTTTTGAAAAGATTCACTTTTGGAAGAGAAAAACACAAAAAACCAATTTTTGAAGAAATCCATGATGGTTAGCCTCTGTTTTTTTATGCCTAAAAAATAATATGTCTCAGATCTGGATGAATTATACCTCATTCGACGGGGAATTTAATTCTGAATCAGACTCTATTAATCTTTTTCGAAAAGATTCACTTTTGGCAGAGAAAAACACAAAAAAACAATTTTTGAAGAAATCGCTGATGGTTAGCCTCTGTTTTTTTATGCCTAAAAAATAATATGTCTCAGATCTGGATGAATTATACCTCATTCGACGGGGAATTTAATTTTGGATCAGAATAAATTAGACTTTTTTGAAAAGATTCACTTTTGGAAGAGAAAAACACAAAAAACCAATTTTTGAAGAAATCCATGATGGTTAGCCTCTGTTTTTTTATGCCTAAAAAATAATATGTCTCAGATCTGGATGAATTATACCTCATTCGACGGGGAATTTAATTCTGAATCAGACTCTATTAATCTTTTTCGAAAAGATTCACTTTTGGCAGAGAAAAACACAAAAAACCAATTTTTGAAGAAATCGCTGATGGTTAGCCTCTGTTTTTTTATGCCTAAAAAATAATATGTCTCAGATCTGGATGAATTATACCTCATTCGACGGGGAGTTTAATTCTGAATCAGAATAAATTAGCCTTTTTCGAAAAGATTCACTTTTGGAAGAGAAAAACACAAAAAACCAATTTTTGAAGAAATCCATGATGGTTAGCCTCTGTTTTTTTATGCCTAAAAAATAATATGTCTCAGATCTGGATGAATTATACCTCATTCGACGGGGAATTTAATTCTGAATCAGAATAAATTAGCCTTTTTTGAAAAGATTCACTTTTGGCAGAGAAAAACACAAAAAACCAATTTTTGAAGAAATCGCTGATGGTTAGCCTCTGTTTTTTTATGCCTAAAAAAAAAATATGTCTCAGATCTGGATGAATTATACCTAATTCGACGGGGAATTTAATTCTGATTCAGAATCTATTAACCTTTTTCGAAAAGATTCACTTTTGGCAGAGAAAAACACAAAAAACCAATTTTTGAAGAAATCGCTGATGGTTAGCCTCTGTTTTTTTATGCCTAAAAAAAAAATATGTCTCAGATCTGGATGAATTATACCTAATTCGACGGGGAATTTAATTCTGATTCAGAATCTATTAACCTTTTTCGAAAAGATTCACTTTTGGCAGAGAAAAACACAAAAAACCAATTTTTGAAGAAATCGCTGATGGTTAGCCTCTGTTTTTTTATGCCTAAAAAAAAATATGTCTCAGATCTGGATGAATTATACCTCATTCGACGGGGAATTTAATTCTGATTCAGAATCTATTAACCTTTTTCGAAAAGATTCACTTTTGGCAGAGAAAAACACAAAAAACCAATTTTTGAAGAAATCGCTGATGGTTAGCCTATGTTTTTTTATGCCTAAAAAAAAAATATGTCTCAGATCTGGATGAATTATACCTCATTCGACGGGGAATTTAATTCTGATTCAGAATCTATTAACCTTTTTCGAAAAGATTCACTTTTGGCAGAGAAAAACACAAAAAACCAATTTTTGAAGAAATCGCTGATGGTTAGCCTCTGTTTTTTTATGCCTAAAACATAATATGTCTCAGATCTGGATGAATTATACCTCATTCGACGGGGAATTTAATTTTGGATCAGAATAAATTAGACTTTTTCGAAAAGATTCACTTTTGGAAGAGAAAAACACAAAAAACCAATTTTTGAAGAAATCCATGATGGTTAGCCTCTGTTTTTTTATTCCTAAAAAAAAAATATGTCTCAGATCTGGATGAATTATACCTCATTCGACGGGGAATTCAATTCTGATTCAGAATCTATTACTCTTTTTCGAAAAGATTCACTTTTGGCAGAGAAAAACACAAAAAACCAATTTTTGAAGAAATCGCTGATGGTTAGCCTCTGTTTTTTTATGCCTAAAAAATAATATGTCTCAGATCTGGATGAATTATACCTCATTCGACGGGGAATTTAATTTTGGATCAGAATAAATTAGACTTTTTCGAAAAGATTCACTTTTGGAAGAGAAAAACACAAAAAACCAATTTTTGAAGAAATCCATGATGGTTAGCCTCTGTTTTTTTATGCCTAAAAAATAATATGTCTCAGATCTGGATGAATTATACCTCATTCGACGGGGAATTTAATTCTGAATCAGAATAAATTAGCCTTTTTTGAAAAGATTCACTTTTGGCAGAGAAAAACACAAAAAACCAATTTTTGAAGAAATCACTGATGGTTAGCCTCTGTTTTTTATGCCTAAAAAAAAAATATGTCTCAGATCTGGATGAATTATACCTCATTCGACGGGGAATTTAATTTTGGATCAGAATAAATTAGACTTTTTTGAAAAGATTCACTTTTGGAAGAGAAAAACACAAAAAACCAATTTTTGAAGAAATCCATGATGGTTAGCCTCTGTTTTTTTATGCCTAAAAAATAATATGTCTCAGATCTGGATGAATTATACCTCATTCGACGGGGAATTTAATTCTGAATCAGACTCTATTAATCTTTTTCGAAAAGATTCACTTTTGGCAGAGAAAAACACAAAAAACCAATTTTTGAAGAAATCGCTGATGGTTAGCCTCTGTTTTTTTATGCCTAAAAAATAATATGTCTCAGATCTGGATGAATTATACCTCATTCGACGGGGAATTTAATTCTGAATCAGAATAAATTAGCCTTTTTCGAAAAGATTCACTTTTGGAAGAGAAAAACACAAAAAACCAATTTTTGAAGAAATCCATGATGGTTAGCCTCTGTTTTTTTATGCCTAAAAAATAATATGTCTCAGATCTGGATAAATTATACCTCATTCGACGGGGAGTTTAATTCTGAATCAGAATAAATTAGCCTTTTTCGAAAAGATTCACTTTTGGAAGAGAAAAACACAAAAAACCAATTTTTGAAGAAATCCATGATGGTTAGCCTCTGTTTTTTTATGCCTAAAAAATAATATGTCTCAGATCTGGATGAATTATACCTCATTCGACGGGGAATTTAATTCTGAATCAGAATAAATTAGCCTTTTTTGAAAAGATTCACTTTTGGCAGAGAAAAACACAAAAAACCAATTTTTGAAGAAATCGCTGATGGTTAGCCTCTGTTTTTTTATGCCTAAAAAAAAAATATGTCTCAGATCTGGATGAATTATACCTAATTCGACGGGGAATTTAATTCTGATTCAGAATCTATTAACCTTTTTCGAAAAGATTCACTTTTGGCAGAGAAAAACACAAAAAACCAATTTTTGAAGAAATCGCTGATGGTTAGCCTCTGTTTTTTTATGCCTAAAAAATAATATGTCTCAGATCTGGATGAATTATACCTCATTCGACAGGGAATTTAATTCTGAATCAGAATAAATTAGCCTTTTTTGAAAAGATTCACTTTTGGCAGAGAAAAACACAAAAAACCAATTTTTGAAGAAATCACTGATGGTTAGCCTCTGTTTTTTATGCCTAAAAAAAAAATATGTCTCAGATCTGGATGAATTATACCTCATTCGACGGGGAATTTAATTTTGGATCAGAATAAATTAGACTTTTTTGAAAAGATTCACTTTTGGAAGAGAAAAACACAAAAAACCAATTTTTGAAGAAATCCATGATGGTTAGCCTCTGTTTTTTTATGCCTAAAAAATAATATGTCTCAGATCTGGATGAATTATACCTCATTCGACGGGGAATTTAATTCTGAATCAGACTCTATTAATCTTTTTCGAAAAGATTCACTTTTGGCAGAGAAAAACACAAAAAACCAATTTTTGAAGAAATCGCTGATGGTTAGCCTCTGTTTTTTTATGCCTAAAAAATAATATGTCTCAGATCTGGATGAATTATACCTCATTCGACGGGGAATTTAATTCTGAATCAGAATAAATTAGCCTTTTTCGAAAAGATTCACTTTTGGAAGAGAAAAACACAAAAAACCAATTTTTGAAGAAATCCATGATGGTTAGCCTCTGTTTTTTTATGCCTAAAAAATAATATGTCTCAGATCTGGATGAATTATACCTCATTCGACGGGGAATTTAATTCTGAATCAGAATAAATTAGCCTTTTTTGAAAAGATTCACTTTTGGCAGAGAAAAACACAAAAAACCAATTTTTGAAGAAATCGCTGATGGTTAGCCTCTGTTTTTTTATGCCTAAAAAAAAAATATGTCTCAGATCTGGATGAATTATACCTAATTCGACGGGGAATTTAATTCTGATTCAGAATCTATTAACCTTTTTCGAAAAGATTCACTTTTGGCAGAGAAAAACACAAAAAACCAATTTTTGAAGAAATCGCTGATGGTTAGCCTCTGTTTTTTTATGCCTAAAAAAAAAATATGTCTCAGATCTGGATGAATTATACCTAATTCGACGGGGAATTTAATTCTGATTCAGAATCTATTAACCTTTTTCGAAAAGATTCACTTTTGGCAGAGAAAAACACAAAAAACCAATTTTTGAAGAAATCGCTGATGGTTAGCCTATGTTTTTTTATGCCTAAAAAAAAAATATGTCTCAGATCTGGATGAATTATACCTCATTCGACGGGGAATTTAATTCTGATTCAGAATCTATTAACCTTTTTCGAAAAGATTCACTTTTGGCAGAGAAAAACACAAAAAACCAATTTTTGAAGAAATCGCTGATGGTTAGCCTCTGTTTTTTTATGCCTAAAAAATAATATGTCTCAGATCTGGATGAATTATACCTCATTCGACGGGGAATTTAATTCTGATTCAGAATCTATTAACCTTTTTCGAAAAGATTCACTTTTGGCAGAGAAAAACACAAAAAACCAATTTTTGAAGAAATCGCTGATGGTTAGCCTCTGTTTTTTTATGCCTAAAAAAAAAATATGTCTCAGATCTGGATGAATTATACCTCATTCGACGGGGAATTTAATTCTGATTCAGAATCTATTAACCTTTTTCGAAAAGATTCACTTTTGGCAGAGAAAAACACAAAAAACCAATTTTTGAAGAAATCGCTGATGGTTAGCCTCTGTTTTTTTATGCCTAAAAAATAATATGTCTCAGATCTGGATGAATTATACCTCATTCGACGGGGAATTTAATTCTGATTCAGAATCTATTAACCTTTTTCGAAAAGATTCACTTTTGGCAGAGAAAAACACAAAAAACCAATTTTTGAAGAAATCGCTGATGGTTAGCCTCTGTTTTTTTATGCCTAAAAAAAAAATATGTCTCAGATCTGGATGAATTATACCTCATTCGACGGGGAATTTAATTCTGATTCAGAATCTATTAACCTTTTTCGAAAAGATTCACTTTTGGCAGAGAAAAACACAAAAAACCAATTTTTGAAGAAATCGCTGATGGTTAGCCTCTGTTTTTTTTATGCCTAAAAAAAAAATATGTCTCAGATCTGGATGAATTATACCTCATTGATGGGGAATTTAATTCTGGTAGTAACTCCTACGATAGGGCATATATATCGAAACACACATCTACATCTGTTCTACAAAACTTAGTTTTAATATTTTAAATTATTAAATCATAAATGAAAAGCATTACATTTTCAATTATTTAAATCAAATTACAATTTTTTTTTTTAAATTTCTGTATAATCTATAAAACAAAAACATATGTTTTGAACATTTTTTTACTAAACTTTGTCCAAGAATTAAAAAAAAAAAAAAACCAATTCCTTAAATCTAATTTCAGAACAAAAAATTTATTTTAAATTAAAAAGAAAAACAAAAAAAAAAAGAATTAGCATTTCTCCCGGCGCCGACTAGTGTGTCTTATATTTCCAGACCATCCCCCTTTTTTAATGAAAATGATGTTAAAGGCTCATACACATGATCTCAAATCTACCTTCGGTTTTTGGAAAAACAAACTAGATTGGACGCTAGATTTGACCGTGGTGTGCGTATAGGAAAACTTAACGGAAGACTTTATGGATGAAATTAAAAAAAAGAAAAAAACCTATTTAGTACTGGTAATCAGTTATTTCCTGGTCGTGTAATTTCCCATTTTGATCACCAAAATTGACCGCTCAGATTATGCGATTTAACGTCGTTGGAGTTTTTTCTTTGGGGTTTTTTGAAGTCTAAAATTTGTACCAACAAATCCACGACCAACCACGCTTTGGAGGAGGAAATTGAGCACTGTATCAACGAAATTCAGCCATATTAATGCAATTATTCAAAACAGTCATGTAAAATTTCAACCAGCGTATGTGCCAGCTAAGCCGTGTAAACTATTTACCCGATATACTACTCCATACATAATCCTATACTGTATACTTTATGAATAAATAAAAAAATTTCACAATTTTTTAATTATAAACCTGAGTTTTTTATCAAAATTAGTTCTTGTGTGAATTTTGGGACACCATTTACATCTAAAACACATCACCATCACTTTAGGTGTGACACAACGCCAATTAAGGCCAATCTCCAATCTCCAGCCGACAGGATTGATCGCGAATAAAAATATCAGAGGCTCCCGCACACAATTTAGAAAACTTGATAGGGTGCGACAGGATCATGTGTGATTATTGTGAGAGTATGCACCACCCGCAGATGAAGTGCCATAATATAAATCAGATAAACATGTTCATCTGTTTTTGAGGGGAATCAGATCTGCAAATCAAAAATCAGTTGGGGAAAATAAGACATATAGAAGCCGACAAAATTTGTAGGATGGTTGTTTTCTCCCATTCTGTTTAACCAATCTGTGTATAGTATTATTCCATACTTGCATCAGAAGTAGAAGGTGTCATCGGAGATGTGTGGAGATTGGCCTTTAGAATATATACATGTCCGATGATAATCACTACATCATGCTATCATTACCATACTATCACTCGTAGGTATGTGGCATCTGACATACTTTAAGGGCCCAAATTTGCACGTAATTTCAATTTTCGGCGTTCGTGTCATACGCGACTTCTTATCGTTCACAATGAGTAATACAGGCGAAGACTGAGATCGTGGTGTTGGACAAACACTGCCGCACATTATCAAATCTGTTTATCAAACACGCCGTCTATCAAAATTTCCATCAAACACGTCAAACAAACAAAAATTGTTTGTCAAACACGTCAAACAAACCAGCACAAATGGTTTGACAAACAAATTTACAAGTGCGATCGGAAATTAAACTAGAAAAGATTGCTGTGGAAGTAACTCTACACACGCGCGCCATATTTCTTTTTATTTCTGTTTTCTTTTTTTTTTGTATAAGAAAAATTGAACTTAATTTAATTAAATTTAAATTTAATATCTTTTTTTTTCGAAAATAAAAAATACATAATAAAACGCGAAAGAAAAAAAAAATAAGAAGATATTTTCACTTAATTCTAAATTTGTTTTTCTTATAATTATAAATATTTATTAATATTGATTTGTTTTATATTTAAATTGATCCTTTATCAATCAAATCGAAAATTTGTGATGATGCCATTTTTTTTTTTTTTTTTATTATGTTAGCTTTTATAAAAGTTCAGCGATCGTGGCAAAAGTGATATTTTCTTCAGACACATATGAGCCTGTTGTGTCATAAACATTTGATCTTTTGATCGTCCACAAACCACTTTTTCCCATTTTGTATCCAAGATATGCTATAAGAAAAGAAAAATAAATTATTTAATATATTGGGAGTTTTTTTTTTTTATTTAAATTTATAATAAGAAAAATGGCGGCAATCGACTTGTGATCTCTAACACAGGGTCTACATTAGCTTTTATTTCTGGTATACCAGCAAAATTGGTTGCTAAAAAGCTGGTGTAGACCCTCCTGGTATACCAATTTTTCTGGTGTATAACAATTCTGGTATACCATTTTCGTAAACAGCGCTGGTATACCAATTTTTGACATTTGCATTTAATAAAATGGCGGAAACTAAATTTTTGCGGAGTGGAATTATCAAATTGATAAATATGTTATGAGAAAAAGAAGAAAAATATAGAAGGATTGATTTTAAAAAAAAGGGCATGGGAAGATATTGCCACAGAATTGAATTCGACACTTTAAAGTCAATATTTTGGCTATTTTTATTTTTTGTTCTCGGTTCAACGGCATGTCAGATACTGAATTGGTATTACCAGGTATTGGCCCACGTAAAAAAAACTGGTAGTATTTTATTTCTGGTAAGCCAGCTGATATACTCGAAATAAGAGCTAATGTAGACCCTGTGTAAGAAACAATGAAATCATCTTCATCTAAAACAGTGATTCCCAACAAAGTGATCTATATCGACCTCTAAGGGTTGACGATCTATGTTAGGGTGAGAAATGAATATACAACCTCAAGCAGAAAAAAATGTATAGGGAAAATATTTTGGATAATGAACCGTCATTACTTCATTGTAAACAATTTGTACTGTTCTTATACAACGTTGCATACTATCTTATATTATATTTATGATCTTGGGGTGATATACTCACTTATAGCCCTTTATAAGTGAGTAGAACTATATACCAGCTGTCAAAAATACATTTGAAGTTGATGAATTTACAAAAAAATCAATACCAGGTAAGCAGGGGTTTACCCAAAACCGAAAAATATGGCAAGTGGTCCACGAGACAAAAAAGTTTGGGAACCTCTAATCTAAAATCCATGTTTGTAATTTTTCATCAATTTATACAAAATAGTAGAGCTTTCCATTCACACACTTAAAAAACATTTAAATAATGAAATACCTATTAATTCAAGTACTTGAAACGTAGCCCCTATCAGGCCCTTTCCATTTGTACAATTTAAGTACTTCAATACTAAGATTAAGTTTTTAGGGTGTTCTCGTACTGCGACCTTTAAGATCTATTGTATCCACTCTTCTTCAGTGCAGACAGTAGTTAGGTTAACTTCTCATTCTAGAGCACCTCCGAAGGGCTATTACGCTTGGGAATTTTAGTATCCAGAGTGGGTCAAGAGATTGTACAAGGAGTAACAAGGAATTAGCTAAATCTTACGAATTTGAAAGACAAGAAAATGTTAAAATGTTAAGTGACCATTGGGCGTGGCCGATAAAAATGTACATTGATGCCCTATTGAAGAAATGGAACAGAAAAACTGCCAAAACTAACATTATTTCAAGGTTTTCTCTTCATAACTTTGTTCTCTCTTTTCAAAATTTCTTCTAATTGACAAGTAACCCAGACCCTAATACCATAAGTCTAATCTGTAAATTTTATTCAAATCGATGCATTAGTTTTTAAAGTACATAAAAAAAAAAAAACTTTATAAAGAGGGGGTATTTTCTCCCAGGATTATTTCTCTCTCACTATCCTTGTATCGATTCGATTGAAATTTAACATGGTATCGACTCTATTTGTGTAGTTAACCTACACAATTAATTTAAACAAATTAAATCAGAAAAAACCATAAACAAAGAAACGACAAAATTTTCTGGTCAACCTGGTTTTTCATTTATAACTTTGCTTCCCCGCGGATCGATTTCGCTGAAATGCAATACCAAACCAAGTTAAGGAAGTTAAGCAACTTACATTGTAAATTTCATCAAAATCGGATAACACATTTTTGAGTTATCTTGTATACGGACAGACGGACATGCATAAAACGATATAACTTTTGATTCCCGACACAACCATACACACCCTTAAAAACCTTTCTACGACGATTATTTCGATGTGTTAAAAGTGGAGTGACAAAACTAATATACCCTCTGGTAGGCACAACCGACCATAGGGCATAATAAATAATAGTGTCCAGGCACCACAGGCAGTATACAAATTCATGCTACGTTTTTTTTTTTTTTTCGGAGAACGAAGTTCGAAGCCAGAAGAGAAATGAAGACCCGATCCTGTGATAACATAACATAACATAACATAACATAACATTCCTTCCCAATGTACAAAATAAAAATAAAAGAATTCACACAAAATAAAAATTATATATATATATAAAAAAAAATTAAAAATATTTTTGTTTTGTTTTAATTTTAAACATATTTTTTATTAAAATCATTTTCTTTTTACAATATTGACAGAGTTTTTTTCATTTTTACAGAATGTTTTAGGCAATCTTTTTTTTTTTTTTTATATATTATTATAAATAATTAAATAAATTAAAAGAAAAATAAAGTAAAATAAAAAAAATAAAAAATATATATAAAAACAAAAGAAAAAAAACAAAAAAAAAAAACAAGACTTTTCTTTTTGAAAAAACAGAAAAAAAACAAGAAAATAAAAATATTTAAAAAGAAAAAGAAAAATAATTAAAATTAATTAATTAATATACACACAAGAAAAAAAACAAAGCCAACCCCGTCTGTGTGTCTGTCAATATTGTAAAAGCAGACGACTTTTATCGCACTATTCTATTAATTTATTATTAATTACTAAAAAAAAAAAACAAAAAGATTAATATATTACAAAGGACTCGATTAAAAAAGAAAACAATGAAGAAACACTTAATAAGGTGCCCGAATTGAATTATTCTCTTCATTATTTGAGGCGGCCCCATATAGCACGTTTATGTGTATACCAAAATCGGTATGAATCGGTATGACTCCGATGGGGCTTTATATTTAAATACGGACAATATATCAGACCGCGCTCATAAATGTGCTGATAGAGTATCAAAACTTGTTATTTTATACCAAAAATTAGGTTTAAAATAGCGAATTTCGATACTAGGGAGGAGTGCCATCTTTAATTTTGAAAAATTAATATTGGATCTTGTCATAAATAATTGCTCATTTCTTCATGTCGAATATGATTTATAATAGGTCCTTATGTGACACCACCAAGTTTAATCTAATTAAAAGCGCAGGCAGAATGTTTCAATTCGTTTCGGTCAGCTTCGCCTTCGTTAATAGCCTCAAAATAAATGTCAACAAATCGATAAATATAAACTTATACTTAAAATTGAACAATTTATTGAATAAATATAAAATCTTTCTCAATTATATCACACGAAACGAAACTATGTGTATCTACTTATGTGCATAAACACGTAAACAGAGCATCATGTTGGAGCGGGCCGAACCGAAACGGAACGGAACGAATCGAAACGAAAATATTCTATTTCGGCCTTAACACACGCCGTTCGCAGACACATTTGTCCGGGTAGGTCGCCCCCAAATATGCTAAGTGCATTTTATTTCGTTTATTAAATTAAGCTTTTGAGAGTGCTTATATCAGCGCAGCCTACACAAATTCATACCGTCCACAAATTCGCAGACGTAAAGTCGCGTCTAGATACAGTTGAAGGATAAGGAAATTTGAACGGCTCATTTAACGGTTCAAAGCTGAAATGACTTTGAATCTGGGTTATAAAGGAATAAAATAAGCTACCCATAAGGATCAATTGAGTATAGTCTCTATAAACTTAATAGGGCTATATAAAAATTAAGCTTTTTAAAATTGAATCACCAATTTCGAAAATGGGTCATATGTGGGCTTTTTTTTTTTAAATGTACTTTTTTGCCGTTTTTTTATATTCACGTATATACACGCATGTTCCATGAGCAAAAAGGACTTATATCTGTTTTCCAACGTGGAAAAAAATACATATCTTTCTGAAGATGAGATTTTCTCGAAATTAATTGAAGACATCTAGCGTATGTGAACTATTTCAAAGTCAATTTTAATTTGTCATTTCGGAGACCACAAATTGACGTGTGCTCGAAATGATAAAAAATTAACTAATAGTTAAGAAATTAACTAATAGTTCCTAAGGGCATCCAAATTTTATTCTAAAATCAAAAAAATCACTGAAAAATCTCGAGTGGTTGTTGGTAGCACTACTATCATGGATTTGGAATTTTATTACATGTAGAATCTTCCACCGCCAGCAGTTCAACTATAAATTTTGTGTGGATAATATGAAAACGGCGAAAGCAACTTTCTACTCCTACGACGAGGGTCGATCCCTCAAAGGACCCGACGACGAATGAGCATATTTGTTGAGAATATATAAGATAGAAAAAAATATGGCAATTATTTACGAATCCATTTATATAGTATGTAATTACAATTTTGACTTTATAAAAAAAAATGTCTGAAAAAAGAAAAATCATTAAAATTGCATAGAATAATGCGATTCGAAAGGTTGGACTAATTTAATTTAAATTAGTCAATATAATAATAATAATAAAATATTGTGTATTCTTTTATTTTTATTTTGTTTTGTTTAAATTTAATAAATCACAAATAAAGCAAAAATGAGCAGCAATAAAACAAACGCGAACTTTCCAAATTTATATCGTTTTTTTCTAACAAGTTCGCGCGGACATGAATGCTATAGCATTCATTTTTTCACGAACGTATCCGCGAACGTTTTAAGCAATTTTAAATTGCCTTTTATTATTTGATCGTGCATGATGGTCACAATTTATTTTATTACTTCAAAATCATCAAGTACAGTGAAATTCTGTGTAATGCAACAATTGATTATCACTTTTTTTTATCGTCTAGAAGTATGATAAATCCGAGATAAAGAGATATTTTGTGAGTTTTGTTCACCTTCTGCATTGTTCCGAAGCAGAACAATGTGAAAAAAATGCACCCATTGAGTTGTAAACGTTCAAATATCGCTTTTCAATAATGTAACAAAAAGTGATAATCGTCGTCGCGTCTTACAGAATTCCATTGCTGCTTTTATTTGTAGAAAAACTATTTTTAAATTTAAATAACAAATAATAATTATTTTATATGTTTTTTTTAAGGAAAAAATTATTACTTATTTATAAAAGTTAGTACTTTTTTTTGTTAGGGATTTGCGTTTAATACATGTTTACGTTATTTACATTGAAAAAAAAAAAGAGTAAAATTGTCTTTCTTCAACACTTAAGATCTACCTTCAGATTTCGTCTGTTTTATCATATGTCTTCTTCGATTGATAGCGTTAACTCATAGTGAACACTTTGTTGCGAAGACATATGATAAAGCATATGTGTCTTTTAAAATGTCGATTGTACAGCCATATCGTATGATGTGTAGGGGGTTTAAGAATTTTGATTAAACAGTTCTAAGGACTGCACTGTGTAAGGCAAAAAAAAGTAGAGAAAAAGTGAAGAACCGAGACTTGTATTTGAACCAGGGACTCATCAGTCTCATGAGGCGAGGTCGAGGTCTTAACCAACTAGACCATTCTACACTATCTCTACTGCTGTTCATTTGCCTTTTTTCCTTTTCTACTAATATTATCAAATCGTTACAAATGTTTTTGTGTTAAACCTTTCAATTGTTTTACAAAATTCAGTTGTATCCTATTTTTAATTCTTACAACTGGATGTTGCAGCAATTGTAAACAAATATTAAACATGAAAAAAACGCATATTCCTAATTATTTTGTTAGGTTTTTATAGTGAGAGAGAGAGAGAGAGTAGTGTAGTAAAGGGAGGAAAGACAAAGAGAAGAGGATTAATATTATTCGATATGGTAAGTGTGTGGAAATTTTTTCTTTTTGTAATTAATTTAAATTGAAAATAATTAATAATAATTAATAAAAAAATAATTAAAACAAAAAACACGCATCGCGTTTAAAGGACATATAAAACTAAAAAAAAAAAAATATTATTAACAAAATTAAAAACAAATTCATTGTGTGCAAAAAAAAAAAAAAAAGTAATCCATTTTGGTACTGGTATTGTTTCTTTGGTGATAAAAAAAAATATATATTTATATATATTTAAATGTGTATAAAGAAAAAAAAATAATAATAATAAATTAAATTAAAGACCAATATCATTTTCTTTTTACGACTTTTCTACGACGATCCTAAAAACTTTGTTCTTTCTTAAAAAAAAAAAATATAAAAATATATACGTGCTTTTAGAATATTTTTAAAAAAAAGTTAAGTACTCTCGACTGTCTTTTCTTTTTTCCTTAAGTTTAAAGTAAATTATATTTACATAAATATTAGTTTTAAATTTGTTTGTTTTGCTGTTTAAAAAAAAAAGAGTATTTTTCTTATCTATTTTATATTATTTCTTTTTTTTTTTTTGTAATAAATTAAATTTATTATTTTATTTTTATTCATTGAGATGCGCCTAGATCTGAGAAATATATTAACTAAGCCTCAAGTTTTTCTTTTTTTTTCTTCTTTTTTGAATCCCAATAACGACCACAATAATAATAATCAATCTAAAAAGTACACACTGTTCTATAATACTTAAAATTTTCTTCAGATTGTACAGGATGGCCACTGAAAGACTGAATGAAATTGTTTAGTCACATGTTAAAATTGTTTAGACTCGTTTTGAAATTGTTTAGACTCATTTTGAAATGTTTAGACTCATTTTGAAATGTTTAGACTCATTTTCAAAAATTGTTTAGACTCATTTTCAAAAATTGTTTAGACTCAGTTTGAAAATGTTTAGACTCATTTTGAAAATGTTTAGACTCATTTTAAAAATGTTTACTCATTTTGAAAATGTTTACTCAATCTAAAAAGTACACACTGTTCTATAATACTTAAAATTTTCTTCAGATTGTACAGGATGGCCACTGAAAGACTGAATGAAATTGTTTAGTCACATGTTAAAATTGTTTAGACTCGTTTTGAAATTGTTTAGACTCATTTTGAAATGTTTAGACTCATTTTGAAATGTTTAGACTCATTTTCAAAAATTGTTTAGACTCATTTTCAAAAATTGTTTAGACTCAGTTTGAAAATGTTTAGACTCATTTTGAAAATGTTTAGACTCATTTTAAAAATGTTTACTCATTTTGAAAATGTTTACTCATTTTCAAATTGTTTAGACTCATTTTGAAAATGTTTAGACTCATTTTGAAAATGTTTAGACTCATTTTGAAAATGTTTAGACTCATTTTGAAAATGTTTAGACTCATTTTGAAAATGTTTAGACTCATTTTGAAAATGTTTAGACTCATTTTCAAAAATTGTTTACTCATTTTGAAAATGTTTAGACTAATTTTGAAAATGTTTAGACTAATTTTGAAAATGTTCAGACTCATTTTGAAAATGTTTACTCATTTTGAAAATGTTTAGACTCATTTTCAAAAATTGTTTAGACTCATTTTGAAAATGTTTAGACTCATTTTGAAAATGTTTAGGCTCATTTTAAAATTGTTTAGGCTCATTTTGAAAATGTTTAGACTCATTTTCAAAAATTGTTTACTCATTTTGAAAATGTTTAGACTAATTTTGAAAATGTTTAGACTAATTTTGAAAATGTTCAGACTCATTTTGAAAATGTTTACTCATTTTGAAAATGTTTAGACTCATTTTCAAAAATTGTTTAGACTCATTTTGAAAATGTTTAGACTCATTTTCAAAAATTGTTTAGACTCATTTTGAAATTATTTAATCTCCTTTTGAAGTTGTTTAGTCTCAATTTAAAGTTGATTTGAGTTCATTTTCTTTTTTTTTTTTGCTGGTTATATATATCATCCCTTGTAGATTAAAATGGCTACGTATGATTGTCCTCACCAACGAGTTAGAACTAATTGAGTTTTTCTATTCCAGTGAAAGATCAATTATTCAAAATCAACTTAATATCAGAGAGTATCTCCTAGCCAGAGATAACAAGTTCTTATATAGCTTGAAAAAAACGGAGTTACATAAATAAATCTCGAAAAATTCTAAAACTTAAGGAGAACATTCGAAGTTTAGGACTTGCTGTCGAAAAACCCTGTATTTGTGAGCAGGAAAATGATGGTCACTTGAGGGATGAAGCGTTTTTCACACATAAAAAACATGTGTTTATTTTCATTTTATATCATTTAATCTTTCAGTGGCCCACCAACCGTATATACGAGTAATAATCAAAATGCTTCATTTTGTAGTAAGAACATATTTTCAACAGCGAAAAGAATTTGTTAACTAGTATTCGTTACTATCGAATTTATTTAATGTGTTAGCCGATTTTTATCCTCTTCTCGGTCTTTAATATCCTTTATTTGATTCATAAAAATTAGATTACTTAAGCAAAAACCCATCAAATATTCGTAGTATGAGGGTAAATAGTTTTAAAAACCAAAAATATATAAAAGAGTAAAGAGAAAAAGTAAATTTCCACAAATGAACTCCATTAAAATTGGATCGATTTTTTTTTATAAAGTATGCTATTCTGTAAATTGAAATCCTAAATTTTATGAAGTAAACTAATGGATTATAACCGAGCGAATCCGCGGCTAATAACGCTAGTGATTTGATAAGCTTTTATCAAGACACATTTTGTGACCGGGGCTCAAATATTTCATTGGGCTAGAGTAAAGAAACAACAAATAATAAATAAATAACATTTTGTTACCACAAATCGACTTCCCTTTTTTTCCACGTAACATATTCAGTTTGTCAATCCGAAATATGTTTGAATTTTTTTAAGCTACACGATGAAAGCTTAAAGGTACTAACGAACTCTACTGTGTACTATGTAAATTTTTGTTTGATTTATTATTTTAAATCTAAAAATTTATAATTTAATTTTGAAATCAATTGTTTATGATCTTAAACGAAACAATAATAAAAATTTTCTAAAATATAAGAGTTTTGCTCTTCGTTTTTCTCTCATTTTCATCAAAACATCTTTGACGGTGACAGAACATACTATTTTTTAAAACGATTGTTAAATTTTTAATACAATTTGTTTTAAACTTTTAAAATCTTTATATTAATAAAGAAAAAAAATTTTAAAATTAAATAAAACCCTTTCTCCTAAAAAATATATATAAATATAAGTACAGGGCAGCCATAAAAAGACTGAACGATTTGAAAAAGTCATAAACTCTTGTTTGTTATTTTCTTTTTTTGTAGTTTATAAAGCATCCCTTGGAGATAAAAATGGCTACGTATGATTTCCAGCAAACTAGAACTGTTAGTACGTAAGTTGTTTTACAGTTTGTGTTTCGAATTTTCGAAACTATCAAAGCACATAATTATTTCAGCCATATGAAAATCTAAACTCAAGTTGAAACGACTTACTGGTTTCGTCGAATCAAAAGTGTGAAATAACTTACATGTTAACAGTCGAGTAGTAAAACTCATTGAGTTTTCTATTTCATTGAAAGATTAATTATTCAAACTTGAGAGAAAATACGTGCAACATTTCAATGTCAGATTATCTCCTAGCGATAACATGATTCAGAACATAATTGCCTGGTTTGAAAGAACTGATTCAGTCACTGACACTATGGTGAAAACTGTACAGCTCTTTAAAAATAAGGAATGACAACTAGAAAGAATCAACAAGATAATGCTGTTTACGACCAGCGGTCAAAGATAATCATGATGAGACATAGTTCTCCAACAGGATAAAGCTATTGCGCACAATATCAGGGGGTCAATGGATCTCCTGCGAGAAATTGTCGATTATCATTCTAGTCTTTCAATAGCTACACTGTATCTACTTTTTTTTTCTTTCTTTTTAAAAAGATAATTAAATATAATTCTTATTCAAAATAGAATTATACAAATTAAATAAATAGAAACGAATCGAAAAAAACACGTGAAACCCGTAAAAATGTTAAGGAAAATAAAAAATAAACCCCAAAAATAAAAATATTTACAAATACAATTAATAAAAATAAAAATAAATTAGAACTTTTGTTTCGTTAATGAAAAATCGAAAAAAATATATCTTAAAAAATCTATTAGGTGTGCTTTTTTTCTGGGAAAAAATAACGACGATTATTTAACAAGCAATGTAATTTTTCGCTGTCTAATTTTAACAAGAGTTATTTAGTAATTAATTGAAAATATAGATGGCACAAATCGAAAATATTATACGCATTCCCTTACCCTTGTAAAACGTCGTGTATCGTTTCATAGTTGTGCGATTCTTTGTATTTCTATATAAAAAAATGAGCAAAGCAAACCATAGTAGTGAATTATTTATATTTTCTCTATATCGGCCGGACCACTATGGAACTTTCCCGATAATGTCATCAAATATTCATTTCAGTTCTCCTATTCTAAATGTACATTCCAAGTTTCATGAAAATGGGACTAGTATTGGCCGAATTATTAAGGTTTTTTTATATCACCCTCCCGCAACCCCCACCGAGGGGAGACGCATTCTATCTTTTCACTTGCCCTATCCAGAATGTACACACCAAGTTTAAAGAAAATCTGATTATTGAGTGAATTATTGAAGTTTTTCTTTTTTAGCCCTCCACAACCTCCCACCGCGGGGAGACATATTTTATTTTTTCACTTGGTCCATCCCAAACGTACGTTCGAAGTTTCATTAAAATCCGACAATTATTAACCGAATTAGGGAAGTTTCTATATTTCCACCAGAATATTTTTTAAAAAAAGTTTTGCGTATTAGTGTTGCCAGATTTAAATTCCGTTGAAAAGCTAATATGTTCTGATCTCGATCTTAATACACAAACTGTGCAAATCTCATCAAAATTGGACCAGCAATTTCGGTTTTACAAGAAGTGCAAAAATAGACTATATTTGGACAAAATGTATTTTTAGACAGTGTTTCCATAGTCGAATATGGCCCAAAAACTAATCAGATCTAAGTTAGGATCAAATACATGAACTGTGTAAATTTTATCGAAATTGGCCCAACAGTTTAGTCTGAACCGTGCGGACAAAATTTTGTCGTTTTTACACAAAAAAAACGTTACCAAATAGTGTTGCCATATATTAATTTCGCCCAAAATCATCTGGCATTTGATGCAACACCAAAATGGTGAAAGTTTCATGGAAATCGGACCTTCCGTTCAGATTTTATTAAAGATTTAAAAAAGCGGACGGACGGACGGACGGACGGACATGGGGCTAATTATATTTGATGAAACGGATTTTGCACTTATTTTCATCTTCCTAGCCTTCAAAAGTTAGGTTTTCGCACGATTATAGTACTTTCCTATAAACATTCGTTTATCGGGAAAGTAAAAAGCGAATCATACAATAGAAACGACAGTACACCGTCATGAATGAAAGAATATACAGATTACGCATGTCGACCATTTTAAATATTTATTTTAATACTTTTTTGACATCACATGTGATTTTCCTTTCAAATAAATAATCGTAATTTTTCATATAAACAATGTATTTCAAGTCCCCTGTGACGTATGTGCACAGAAGGCGTTACCTGTATATTCTTTCATTCAAGGTACACCGTGATTTATACATCAGTAATGCCTGAATTAGATTAAAGTAGCAAGAGTAACAGTGACAGTAACAGCGTTTACATGGCGACTTGAGAACTAACTTGGACTCAGTCCGGGTTTTTTAGCTTTATGAAAAATCGCACCAGGTAGAACATGTTAAAAAGCTTAATAGTTCAAATGGTTGTCTCACAAAATATTATGGGTATTTAAACGTTTCGATGTATGTGATCTTATATCGTAGTATCTTTGCGTAGTAGACATTTTCTACACTTTAGCAACATTACTACGATACAAGACCCGTTGTATGCGTGGTCTTGTGAATACCCATATTATTTTGTTTTATTTTTAATATTGATCTCTAATATTTTCCCTTTTTGTCGATACAAATTCCCAAAAATACAAAACACACACCTTCTTATCATAGAAGAAGAAAAAAAAACTTACTAGCTCTGCAATTTTCTTTTTGTTTTTCGTTTAAGAATCAAATTGTAACCAAAATTCATCATTTAAATCATAATTTTTAAAAACTGATTTCTTATTTTGACCTATTCTTGTTGTTTGACTATTAATATTTAAATTTGTATCTAACGATGATGTTGTTGGACTATTATTATTGATGAAATTAATTGAATTTTGTAATAAATTTGTTCGATCAAAACCAAAATATGTTCCAAATGAATTACTATTATTAGAATTATTATTATTATTTAGTAATTTTTGATTACCACCAATAATAAACTTATTTCTATTATGTATATTTTCTAAATTTTCTTTATTTCTTATAAAATCATAATTATTTTCATTAGTTTGATGTTCGTCGTCTTGTGTTTTTGTTGTGTGATAAAAATTATCATTTAATATAAAATTTGTATTAAATTCAGAATTTAAATTTCTTATATTATCTAAATTGGATTTTTTAGTATTATTATTACTATTACTATTATTACTATTACTATTATTATTATTATTGTTACTGTTACTGTTATACATCGATAACGATATTGAATTATTATTAATATTTGAAAATGATATTGTTTTTAAGGATTTCTTTTGTAAATTATTATTATCAAGATAAATTTGATTAGATTTTATATTATTAGAAGAATATTTATCATTATTATTATAATAACAATTATTATATTTATCATCTACCTGGATTTTTTTTCTTGGACTATTTGTTATTGTACCATCAGAATCTATTAATAGCCCGGAATCGCATAATGTATCCTTCATTATACCTGGTGGTGAAAATACAACACCAGAATCTGAATTTAAAAATTTACTCTAAAAAAAGAGAAAAATAAAGAAAAAAGAAAAATAAAGAAAATTTAATTATATTATTTTTTTTAAATTAATACAAAAAACAAAATTAAATTATATTAAGAACACATGAAGAAAAGATTTAAAATATATATGCTGTATTTTATTGGGAATGTTATATATCCTCGCCTACCATGGCATGGCATTTTATAGGTGCTTATTTAGCGCCGGATAATATCGGGTGCTAAATTAGCGCCCAATAGAAGACATGTACTAAGCACCACCTACCCGATGGTAGATTACGCAAACTAAAACTTTTTTTTTTATTGGAATATTTAAAATGAATAGAAAATTGATTTGAATCTCGAATTATATCTGATTTTGTTCAGTTTTTTTTTTTTCAATTATTTTTATTGCTTTTTGTTTTATTTAGTTAAAACAATACTTCATTCAAATAGCCATCCCGCAAAATATTATTTGTTTAAATTTCATTCTAAACAGCAGCTTTCATTTAACATGAGTAAACTACATTAGATCTTATGGAAGGCATTTTTAGGAGCTTAACCCCTCTATTTTGAGCGCAATCATAACAATTTCTGACTGTCATAACATGATGTCATTGTCAAATCTTTTTTTTTAAGACTATTTGGTATTCTGACCTGGTCATAACTAATAACTGTCATAAAAAAATATCCAAAGTTCTGACCGAAAATATTTTACATCATAACAGAATTTTATATGTGTTCTCTGAGAGTGATTCAATTGATATATATGGAATATTTTCCATCATTTCTTTTTAAATACACAAATAATTCTACATCCATAGAAACCTATACAAAGAGAATATTTCTCAAATAACCATGACAACTCTCTCGAATTATAACATTTTAAACTGTTGTAAATTCATATTTTGGACATAATTATGATCCGTTCGCTAGAATATGAATTTTCGCAGCAGTCATAATTTCAATCACAATATTATTGTCATAAATATTTATGACAGCAAAACTGTCACACAAAGCGGGTAAGACTGGTAATCTCTTTTCTTAGTGTTAACTTTTGTTATTTTGTATAAAAAAAGAAATAAAATATATTTAAATAAATATTTACAGGAGTTTCTGCTTCATATGGTAAATTTGTTAAAACTTCATTATCCCAATTATTCGCCAATGATTTTCTAGCTTTCTTAACAGGTTGTAAATTCTCTTTGAAATCAACAATTTCTTCTTTTTTCTTAATAATTGATGGTTTTTGTGATTTTTGTGGAACAATAATAGAACCACCATCAGTTTCATAAACTGAATCACCAGTCATATCATTCAATTGTTGTTCATCATGCATTATTTCAGCTAAATCTTCAACTAATCTTGATGGGCTTGGTGGTACATATCTAAAGAGAGAGAGAGAGAGAGAGATGAGAAAACGAATAATAAATATTTAAATATTAACAGAAAAGAAAATAAATATATAATACCTTTCACCACGCCGTCTACCCATTGCAGCTAAAGCATCTTTAAATGGTGTCGGTGTTCTTGGACCACAAATTAATTTCAATTTATTTGGAGTTTCTGCTGATGATGATGATGTTGAATCATTATTTTTATTATTATTTTTAACATTTAATATTATCGTATTTTCATCATCTTCTTCTGTTTTAATTTGTACAATTGGCTCAGTTGGATATGTATCATCATTTTGTGTGCCTGATGATGCCTGAAAATTCCATTTTAAAAATAGGAATTTGGTTTTTTTTTTTTTGTATTAATTATTAATTATAAATTTCACATATGAAAAAAAAAAGAAAAAAAGAAAAAAAAAAACAAGATTTACCTTAATTGTCTGCTTACGGACAGGAGTACTTGCTGGAATATTAATATCAAAAGATAAATTCAAACTAGGCGAATTCAAAAATTGACTCGGTGAAAATGGTAGAGGTTTTATTGGTGTCACCATTGGTGACTCAATTTGTTTAACAACAACAACATCAACCGAATTTTCGACGCCACCATTTGAATGTGAACAACAGTTGATATTTCTCTGGAAAATTTTTATATAGTTTTTGGTTCACATTAAAGAAGCTTTTTACTTAAGTGTTTCTTTTTTTTTTTTTTTTTTTTCTTTTTTGTTCTTAATTATTTCATATATGAAATTTATTAAAATGTATTTTTAAAAAAAAAAACTACAAAACAAATAAATAGAAATAAAAAAAAAAAAAGAGATATTTTTATATATCCCATACCTGTTTTTCTCCATCATTTAATTTTCGTCCTCTTTTTAAGATATTTGGCGGTTTACTTTGTAACATTTTGGGGATTGAACCAGTCACTGTTTGAAAGAAAAGAAAAAAACAAGAAAATACATATAGTACTTGAAAATCAGCCCCTATAATGTCCTATGACAGAAATAAGACAGAGTAAAGCAGTCAAAACTAATACTATTTCAAAGGTTTTCTTGGGTAACTTTGGTTTTACTTTTTCAAATTTGTTCTAATTCTCAGATAGTACTGTAAAGGGTCTTTCATTAAGGATATAACATAAGAAGTTTCGGCGTTTCAAATGGTCAAGTGGCTTCAGTTCTTGAGTCAATTTGATCTTGTGAGGGTATATAAGCCAAGATCTTTTCGCAAAATACGCCACTACAATGACGTTTGAGATATGCTCAATTCTTGAGAACGACGACATGAAATGGACTGATTTGGTGGCTCATTTTGAATTGATTCACTTACGGCTTCGATATTTTCATCCGATTTTGCTGAAATGCAATACTAAATGGAGTTGGAGAATAAAGAACTTGAGTTATCTTGTACACGGACGAAAGGACCGACATGCATAAATCGAGTCTATAGTCTATAGTCTATAGTACCCCGTAAACGATCAAATTTGTTTAGAAAACAATTTGATTGTGTGCGGGTTTGTTTAACGTGTTTGACAAACAATTTTTGTGTTTGACGTGTTTGATGGAAATTTTGATTGACGGAGTGTTTGACAAACAGATTTGATAGTCTGCGGCGGTGTTTGTCAAACACGATCTCAGTCGTCGCTTGTATTACTCATTGTGCCATGATAAGTCGATAGACACGAACGTCACCGAAAATCAAAATGACGGGCAAGTTTGAAAAATTTGTTTAATCTTCGGCGGTTTGATCGTTTGCACTGTTGTTTGATGAAAACGTAAAGTTTGACAAACAAATTTGATCGTTTACGGGGTCCTTTACACACTTTGTGACAGAACTAATATACATTCTGATAGTGCCTATCATAGAGGACATAATAATTAAAACATATAACTGAAAATCGACCAATATCGGTTGATTTCTTGATGCCCTATGGTAGAAATGGGACTCGCATAGTTAAAAAATCTTTAAGTAAATGAATTAACTCTAAGAAAGAACAACCAAAACTAATATTACTAGGTTTTTTTTATAGATAACTTTGTTTCTTCTTCTTTGAATTTGGTCTAACTCCCAGGTAGCCTGTGGTCTAATAGCATAAATATCTTCTATAAATTCTATTCAAATTGGTATATTAGTTTTTAAAATACATTAAAAAAAAAAAACTTTATGAACAAGCTCAAGGTTTAAACACAGAATGATGGATCCACGACCAGATTCACGGCGCATTAAAATTTTTAAGATATATACGTTTTCAATTAGACTCCACAGAACGTGACGGATCCACGACAGACTATTTTTAATATAAATGTCAAAACCGCAAACCGTAGATCCATTATTCCTGCATTTCCTGCATTATTTTTCCCTACGACTATTTCTTTTATTATTTTACTGATTCTCTACACATCTGTTAGTCATAAGAGACCCTACTCCGATGATTATTTCTGATAGCATCTACCATAGGACATATATAAGAAAAAAAAAAAAAGTACTAAAATAAAATCTTACATGATGATGATGTATTTAATTTCGGTGATAATGTATGATCTTTTTTATTATTGATTTTAAATGCTTCATCAAAATGTTTCTCAATTTTTATCCTTTTATCTGATGAATTTGAATTATCTGAATTATATGTAATCGATTGTATTGTTGAACCTGAATTTGTTGATGATGTCATTAAAGTTTTTAAATCAATTCTTGGTTCAGATAATTCTGTTACAGATTTTCGACCAAATTTCAATTTACGACTATCGCAATATTCATATTTTCGTCGCATCGTTGAATTCCAATGATTCTTTATTGCATTATCTGTACGTCCGGGTAAAAGTTTTGCAATTTTTGCCCATTGATTACCCCATTGTTGATGTGCTTGATATATTATTTTATCTTCTTCTTCGGTCCATGCAGTTTTTTTTATATTCGGATTAAGATGATTATGCCATCTTTCACGACATTGTTTACCAATTCGTCCTTTTAAATATCGTGCAATTAGAGTCCATTTTTTTGGACCATATCGACGAACAAGTTCTATAACTTTTTCATCTTCCTAAAAATTATTATAATATAGAAATTTATATGAATTTATCATTTTTATTAATATTATTTCAAAATTACTTCTTTTGTCCATGGTCCTTTTATTAATTCTGGATTAACAACTTTCGCCCATCTTTGTTGACATTGTATATCTGAACGATCTTTAATAAAACGTGATATTATTTCCCATTTTTCACCATATTCTCCTACTAAAGTTTTTAAAGTTGCATCCTGTTTTTATAATTTATAATTATTTTAATTTTTGGAAATTTTGTGGAAGAGAAAAAGGAAAACAAACCTCAGATTTAGACCATCGTTTTTTGTTGCCAAATTTTTTGGAATTGTTACTATCATCATCACCACCAATCCCATCAGATAAATCTGAAAACTCATCTTCTGCAGCTGAATCGCTTTCATACATGCTGCTGTACCTTTTATGATTGAAAAAGAAAACGTTTTATACAATTTTAGTTTAGCGATTGGTATTGGAATTGTTTTTCTTAAGCTTTTAGATAGATTATTTAACTAAGGTAGGACCCAGATTGATCAGTTTTTGACCAACTGAGAAAAAACTGACCAGTGTGAATGTCAAAACTGATAGTTTTCAGTCAAATTCCAAATTTTTGTCAATATGAGACTTATTTAATAATAATATTTGGAATAATAATAATAAGCTGGCTTATTAGTTTGTTTAGCTTAAAACTTAAATATATTTAAATGTGATGTAATACAAAATATCAGGCTAATAATTTTTAGGAGACCGAAAGAAATCGAAAATGCTTGCTCTGCAATCTGCAGTTAAAAGTTATTTAAAACTAGATAATAAACTTTAAACTAGATTAGATTAGATTAAATTTTATGGTGTTCTTGTACTGCGACCTTTGAGATCTATTGTACTCCGTCTTTAGTGCAATAGTTAGGTTAAATTACTATTTTAGAGCACCTCCTCCAGGGCTATTAAAATATGTAACAGAAGGAAAACAGAAGAACTAAAGCGTTCTTTGATATTAAAATTGAATTTGTAACTCCGAATAATATATGTACACCCATCCTTCAGTTTACTCGGTACTTGGTTTGCACGGTTACACTTTGAAACGGTGGAACCAATCTCCTTTTTTCATACTTCATTTAACACAGTTATTATGAATATATCCACGATATTTCATTATGCTCTTTGATATGATTCACACAGTATTTCGTGGATGTATCTATTGTGTAATTCGAAGGATGGGTGTATATTTTAAACCAAATACCACAACTATGTGGTGATGGTAGCGCGATTATCACCGACATGTATATTCCAATATGATGTGCCTAACCTAAGCGAGGTTGATGTACATAGTTACTATCAACTGATTTTTTTCAAGTGATCTGTATACTTAGGAGATTTCAAGAAATCAGTTAATGTTTCTTTTTTTAAGTAGACGGTTGTCAAAAATGGAAGAATTAATGAATTTACGTCGAAATTAGTACAAATTGTTAAAGAAAATAGGCATTTATAGGATCCTCAATATGCCAGGATTATTTCAAACGCGACAAATTGGAAAAGGCATGACAAAAAGTTGCAAAAGAAGTACACTTTCGTTTTATAAATTCTTTCCTTTGTGAGCATTTTCAATACTAATAACAAAAAAAAAAATTCTTCTTCATGGTCCAAGTGTCCATTTTGACAACTAACAACAATTGATGTGATAATCAGTTGAATATTTTTCAGGTGTTTTTTTTTAAATCAGAAGACTACTAAATCATCACATCAGTCATTTGGTGTGACACCCACCACCTACCTATCTAAGGCGTATTTAATTATTAATTTAATATATGATTATTAAAATATTGAGGCAGGATATAAGACAGATAATTAGATTGATTTCCAAGAATCATTGCTCTAAAAATTGGCAAAACACACTGCAAATTAAAGAGCTGAAAAGAATCATGGTAAATAAGCATTTGTTATCATCTATATTAAGGCTGTTCAACCCGCGGCCGCATACAGCCCAAGACAAGTACCAATGCGGCCCGAAAATATTCAAAAATACTGAAGCATGTCCATTTTTCTGAAGAATGTTTTGCGTGTTTGCTGCCAAGTGACAAACAACAGAAACAGGAACAGAACAGAACAGAAAGCTCTCTCGTTCTGTAGTAAATTCTCTTTCTGTTTGCTTTGCTCGCCCAGCTACACTGTTCTGTTGTTTGTCACCTAGTGGCTTAAGTGAAGAATGAAACATACTAAGTGTAAAATTAGAACTAACATGTTGGATCAACACCTTGAGAATTGCCTGAGAATTGCAACCACGTCATTCGAACTAGATATTGACGGTTTAGTTTCTCAATTTCAATGCCAAGTATCACATTCATTTTATGATATGGATTTATACATAGTAATATACTTGTGGCCCAAAACGCCATGCCTTCTTCCAATCCGGCCCAGGGAAACAAAAAGGTTGGCCACCCTTGATCTATATAAAGAGTAGGAAGTCTTCCTATAGAATTTTAAAGTGTTTATTCTACTGATAATTTTATTTGAACATTCCTGGACATAACAATTATTAACTTTTGTTATTTATTTCCAAATGGCTTCTTTTTTTTTTTTTTAATTTTACTTCATTTTGATGCTATTACTAGTGACTTAATGTATGCTCGCTGCGCAACGCTCCACCCACTAGCCACAATTAAGAATTTATACTGACTCGTTGCAAATATCATTTATGATAATTAACTTTGTTGTTAAGGTCCGGGAATATACACCCCGAAAAAAAAAACGAAGAATATGTCAAACAAAATAGAGAAAAGGCGGTAAAAAAAATATCTTCAAAAATTTCGTCATTTCTTTTGACTAAAAAAAAAAAAACACAAGAATTTTAATTTTCTCTCAAAAATTTAAGAAATTCTATCTAAAATGATTTTAAAAAAATAAAAATAAATTATAATAAATTATTTTCTTGATTAATATATAAAAAAAAAATAACCTCTAAAAACATGATTTTATATTAAAATTTAAAAAAAAAAAAAAGAAAAAAAACGACTTTTAAATAGCGTTCCAAAAAGAAGTACTTACATGATTTTTTTATTTATGTTTCATAAAAATTTTCTTTTATTTTGTTTTTCTTTTTAAATTTCTTTTTAATTTCCACTTTTAAGTTTTTTCTCAAGAAAAACCTGAAAAAAGAAAAAAAAAAAACGAACAATTTTTAAATATTCTTACATAATAAAAACAAAAAAAAAAAGAAAAAACATTAGAAATCAAAGAACACAAAAAGAAGAACTTCCGAACGTTTTTCTCAAATAGAAAAGGAAGGAGTGTCATTTTTTTTTGGTGGTTAAAAGTTGCCTGGCGTTATATAAAAAAAAAAATTCAATTTTTCAAAGGTAATTTAAAAAGCGGAATTAAAAACGTCTCAAATATAAATACATACACACGTACGCACATTTATTATTATTATTACTTATATATATATATATATATATATAAAATGTACGAGCGCCGGGGTTTGAATTAAAAAATTTTGTGCGACAGATGTGTGTTGTTTTTTTTTTTTGTCCCCGTCCGTGTTTCAAATTCAGAAGGGATATTATTTACCCACATCGAAAAGGCCATGCATGGGTTGTTTTTTTTTTTGGATATGAGATGATGCTCTTCCACACAAACCAACCACACACTGATTGTAAAAAAAAAAAAAATTGTCCCGACCGACATCATACACATCCCGCGCGTATTTTAATTTCTTTTTTCTTTATCAAAAATTGGTGTCCCCCACCAAAAAAATTTGTAATTCATTTTTTTTTTCTTATTAGGCGTCACCGCTATGACATCTAATTTTTATGCTGATTTTAACGATCACAATTTTTTTTTTTTAAAAACCCCGATTTTTTCGTTTTAATTTAAATTAAAAAATTATCTATGATAATAAAAAAAAAATCACATGTTCTTGTTATTCGGTTACCAAAACAAAGGACGGGGGTTGAAAACTCAAAAGAAAAGAAAAAAACGTAACAGCCATTTTTCATTCGCGAAACGTTGAAAATCAAATTACCTGATCAGAAACAAACTGACACATGCTTATCGATAAAAACGAACGACAAAATTTTTTATCATTAAATACATTGTTAAGTAAGAAAATTTTAATTTAATTATTTATTGTTTTTATCCAAATAAAACTTGAAGAAAATGTTTGTAGCAAATTTAAAATGTCGTAATTTTATGTATTAGAAGAAAAAAAAAAAAAACTTTTATTTGAATGAACTCAAGCCAAAACGGGTAAACGTCTAAAATAATATGAAGAAAAAAAAAAAAAAAAAAACATACAATAATTATGCTGTCTCTTACTGCCCCATTGAAAAATAATGTTTGGAAAAGAAATACGTTTACAAATTGAATTTAGTAATGCCATACTGTTTCGAAAGGGAAATTTTTATATTTTTTTGAAAATAGATTTTAAATTATTATTTTTTTTAAAAAAAAAAAATATGTTTTTAATCAGAAATTGCTTTATATTTAATTTTATTTCAATTTAAAATTCTTCTAGAAATAGATTTTATTATTCGTTTTGTTTTAAAATTATAGAAAAGTATTAAAAATTATAAAAAATTTCAATTATTTGCTAGTCGTTTTTTTTTTTTTTTAATAGGGCTTGTCACGCGTTTAGCCTGGTATCGTGTTGAAGCAAAACTTAATTTTAACGCGATCTCCAAAAAGGTACATTTAAATCGTAGCAAAAATTGAAGATATAAAATTTGTGGAGTAATCGAAGTGATAGACGTTAAAGGCCTCATAAAATTCCATTTTGTAGTCCAAAAAACCAATCAAAACACAGCATTCAAAATTATTCTGCAAAAAACCAAAGGAAATTCAATCTGTCAACTTTTTACTAGGTTTAAAATGTACCGAACATTGAAAATGCTGGTGTAAAATAAGTGGAGACTACATTGGAGACAGCAACCATAAAAGTAACATTTTACATGTTTTTAACACCGAACAGCGTACTATCTAGCAAAATTTCAGCGGCTAAATTTCAGCGTGGTGTTAAATTTGTATGGAAAATTCAATTCAGTTTCAACACGATACCAGGCTTTAGTTCGCAGGCTTGCGAAATTATTTGATTATTTTTGACAATTCGTTGAACCAATCAAAATGGTTAAAAGATTTCGCAGATTTGCGAAGCTTATGTCAAAAATATACACGCTCTGGAGTTCATTATTTTCGCAAACTTGCAAAGATAAATTCTTTTTTTTTTGACAAATGCAACTTTGAATTTATTTTAACAGGTTTTTCTATTGAAAATGAATACCAAAAACTAATAAATTTTATAAAATGTCAGGAAAAAGGGAATTAGTAGAATTTTTATTCTATATTTTATTTTATATTCAAAATAACTGATTGCCTAATGTCATTTCTGCTAAAATTAAAAATTGCAAAATGTTGTCACGGATGCAGATTATTTTAAATTTTCCCTGACCAACCAGAATGAGTGTTGTCAAACTTGCGAAAAAGCTTCGCAAAAATAATCAAGTCGCGTGACAAGCCCTAATAATTTAATAAACATAAAAAAATAAAAAGAATTTTTTAAAAAAAAGAAAAAAATTTCCTAAATGAAACAATATCAAATATAATCAATACGAAAAATTCTATAAATAATTCAATAATAATATTATTTTAATAAGAAATATTAATAAAATTAAAATATATAATCAAAATAAATGCTAAAATATTTTATTTATTTTCGTTATTTTTAAAAATTAAATTTCCTTTTCCAAATTTAAAAGATGATTTCATACTTACGTTAATATGACAACACTAAATAACGTATCAACTTGAATTTTTTCCAGTAGATTATAAATATTTATGTTTTCAATTCTAATTTATGAATGAATTTTTGATTTTAAGAATATAATAAAATTATAATTTACCCAGCCCTATTATATATATATATAAAAAACAATCAAATTTAATTATAATTCAAATAAAATTAACGACGACATTCGACGCTTGATTCACGTTTTATCTACTTCTTTTTTTTTTTTTTATCCAAACAAAATGTCAAAATAACATATGTCAAAAAGTGGTTTTCGAAATACGACGATTTTTATCAATAAAAAAAAATGTTATGGCTTTTACATACAATATTAATACATATAATATTTTTAGGTTCAATTTTTGTGATATATTTTCGATCTCCAGTTTTAACAAATATTAATCCTCAAACGGATTTAAAAAATCCACCAGCAAAAAGGTACACTTTTTTTTATTTTGATTTGATTTAAAAAAAATTTTTCAACAATAAAAAAAAATGATATAGATTGGTATTAATCGTCACAGATGGTTTAAGAGCTGATTCATTCCTTAAAAATGATTGTAATGGAATTCCGAATATTAAAAATATCTTCTCGAAAGAAGGTGGTATCTTAGGAATATCACATACACGAGTTCCAACTGAATCCAGACCAGGACATATTGCAATAATTGCTGGTAAATTATGTCTTTTGTTTTTATGTAAATTATTAGTTTTGTCACTACATTTGTAATCCATAGAAGTAGTCATTGGAGGCCGGATTTAAGAGTGTAGTTGTATAGAGAATCAAAATTTATATCGATTTCTACATGTCCGTCCGTCCATCCATGTATATAAGATAACTCAAAAACGCGTTATCCGATTTTAATGAAATGTAAAATGTGAATTGGTTCTTCCTTAAACTGGTTTGATATTGAATTTCAACAAAATCGGGCCAAGGGGAGAAAAGTTATAAAGAAAAAACCAGGGTGACTAGAAAGTTCAGTCATTTTTTTGCTTATGGTTTTTTGGATTTAATTTGAAAATTTGTGAAGCAATTATGTTTAAATTATTTACATGGATTGACTACATAAATAGACGACACCATATTAAATTTCAATCGAATCGATCCAAGGATAGTGGAGAAAGAAATAATCCTAGGAGAAAATGTCCCTCTTTATAAAAGTTTTTTTGATGTACTTTAAAAACTAATGCATCGAATAAACAATTTGCAAAACATATTTATAATATTAGGCCCTAGCCTACCTGTGAATTAGAGCGGATTTGAAGAAGGCGAAACAGAGTTGTGAAGGAAAAACCTTTCGCAGACTTAATTCTTTGAATTATAGATTTGTTAACTACGTGATTTCTATCATAGGGCATCAAAAACTCAGTTATAAGCCGATTTAACGTTACTATATATGTGTCTTCATTTGTCTTGTTTTAGGATTATATGAAGATCCTTCCGCTGTAACAAAAGGATGGAAAGAGAATCCAATTGATTTTGATTCAGTTTTTAATCGAAGCAAAGTAAAAATAAATTTATATTCATAATTTATATCTAATTTTATTATTATAATTCCAGAAAACCTATGCTTTTGGTAGTCATGAAATATTAACAATATTTTCGAAAAAAAATGAAAATGAAAAAATCAAATTATTTTCATATGATCATGAATTAGATTTTTCTGGAAAGGATAAAACTTATATGCTGGATACTTGGGTATTTGAGAAAGTTAAAGAATTCCTTTCCACAAATTCTGTAGAAATCAAGGAAGATTCAAAAATTATATTCTTTTTACATTTACTTGGTCTGGATTCGGCTGGACATATTCATAAGCCGGAAACAAAGTAATTATCTTTTTTTTCTTTTCAAATTAGTTAATTATTTAATAAAAAAATAATAATTCAGTTTATTTAATGAAAATTTAAATATAACTGATTATGGAATTTTTCAAACTTATCAACTTTTTGAAGAAATATTTAATGATAAACAAACTGCTTATATTTTAACATCGGATCATGGAATGACAAATTCAGGTAACGTATATAGAAAAGTTTTGTTTTTGTTATATAAGAAAAAAAAATTCCATATTCTTCTTTAGGTTCTCATGGTGACGGAGATCCACATGAAACCGAAACTCCGTTAGTAGCATGGGGCGCTGGAATAAATAATTGGAATTCTAAGAATTTCTATATTCACAAAAAGTAAATACGGATTTATAATATTAAAACTTCTTAAAACGTTCGCTGAAGATAAATCATGGTGGAGCACACTAACAGGTCCCGTAACTAGAATAGGGGCCCCAAGAAAATTGGAAGAATACTTCGATATGTTTGGAAATTTATAAAATATATATTTATGATACGATCTCCTTTGTGGCCTTACTGCTATTCAATTCTGGTTACGAGATTGCACACTAAAAGCATTCAGTGTACTGATATATTATTATTTATAAAATAGTAGAGTCGTAGGAAGAGTTTGTATTGTATTGTATTGAAAAGGCCCACACACTTGAGGGCTTTAGTACGTAGGCCATACTGGTTCATGGGACCTTTTCCTAAAAGTTATTCAAACTGGTTAGTCTTTTTAATGAAGGTCAGTTAAGTCCTAATTAGCTAATCCCTACTTACTCCGAATACACGCGAAGCCAGTGTAAGTCTTGTTCTAGAAAAGGCTGGGTATTTTCCTCCAGACATGCTCCAAATGTTCAACTTTCAGCTAGTTCCCCTATTTTTCATATGTGTTCGTTCAAGAAGCAGTTTTCTTTCAAAACCCCCACAAAAAATGGCCGCGCAAGAAGTGGTACAGTATAAATTTATGATAATAGTTGAATATACCAATTATATAGGCTGTCCCAATAAGAGCTCAAGATTTAATTTGCGTAACTTGAAGTATGTGTATATCTCGGGTATTCTGCATCCCATAGTTACGACTCATACCTTATTGGACGATCAATTTAATAATGAATTAAATGCCATTCGACTTTTTCAAAAATATTCCTTTTCAGAACAGGAAATACAAAAGTTCTCTAGTATGACGGTATAAATACTTCAATGATTTTATGATGGCAGCGAACGTTTGAAATACTTATTTAAATATTTAAAATAGATTCATTTACATTTAGGCAAAATTTTTTTCATTTTGAAAATTTGAAAATTCCACGCTTTGATATAAATCAAGCAGATATTGCACCTCTTATGTCGACATTAATAGGAGTTTCTGTTCCAGTTAATAATTATGGTACTTTACCGGGGGAATTTTTAAATGTTTCAATGGTAACATTGAGTTTTATTGATTACAAATTTGAATTAAAAAAATTTAATTATTTACATTTCAGGATTATCATGCTAAAGCAATGTATAATAATGCTTTACAAATTTTATCACAATATGAAAAACTATTACAAGAATTTGAAAATGGTTACTTTTCAAATATTTTACCAGAATTCGATAATTTGAGACGTTCAAAAATATCATATTTTAAAAATGAAATTTCTAATCAAATTATGAATTTAAAATCTTCATCCACTGTACGTACACTCTGTTTTTTTCTTTTTTTGGGGCTAGTTTTTCAATGAACGTTTAAATTTAAGATTACTTAACCCAAGTAATCTCAGATTAAATTCGTAGTTTAACTCGAATGGATTTTATATATGAATGAAAGAATATAAAGATTGCACATTGCGGATGTCGGCCATTTTGAATTTTTATATTCATACTTTTATGACATCATGTGTGATTTTTTTTCAAATAAATAATCGTGAATCTTTCACACAAACAATGTATTTCAGGTCTCGCGTGACGTAGTAGGTGTGCAGAATGTCGAATGTTGAATTTTAGAACAAATACGTTCTAAATAATAAATAAATTATAATAAAAAAACCTTTATTTTTATTTTATTTATTTTATTTTATCTTGCATTTGATTGGTTAACCGGAAACTAAAATCGTTTAAACTTTGTAAATTGTCCGATTAGATTAAACTGCATTTTAATTGGGCTACACGAATTAAACTCAAACTGTAAAACCCAAATTTTTCTGATCTCAAAGTTAAACGTCCGTTAGAGTTTAAACGTTCACTGAAAAATTGGCCATTTATGTTTTCTAATTAATATAATTTGTTATTAACCGTGATTTTTACAGATTGATTTATCAAAAGAATTAATAACAATTGCTTTAGAAGGAATTGATTATTATCAAATGTATTATGAAAAATTATTATTACTTTGTACAACTTTATCATTTTTTGGATGGATTACTTATTTAATAATATTATTTTTAAATAATTCAATTCATACTAAAGACAAAAATTCTTCATCAGTATTTATATTTGTTATGATTTCAACTTTATTAGCATCGATTTTTATTTATTGTAAGTATAATAGGGTGATTCATCTTGGGTTTCAGGATAACATTTTGAAATAAAATTTATAAAACTGAATGTGAAAATGTTCAAATGTTGGCCGTAGCTACGCTTTATTTGATCCATTGTATAGGTTAAATTTTGAACCACTTGTTCGAACATTACGAGTGGAATCGTATGGCCAAATAGCACGAGTAATGTTTGATTACAAAGGTATTCGCGTAGACTTTAAACTTCACGTAAACCCAAAGAAAATTATCAAGATCGTGTGAAATCACACACGATCTAGGCGGCCAATTCACCAGTCCAAAACATAAAATCAGCTGCTCACTGAAATGATTTCTTAACATCTTCATTGTTTCACGCGCTGTATGGCTAGTAGCGCCATCTTGTTGAAACCAGATATCATCGATATTACGAGCTTGAATTTCAGGTAGCAAATATTCCATTATCACAATATCGCCATAGCGGGTGCCATTGACGATTATATTACGGCCATTCTCATATTCTCATTTTTGAAGAAATATGAACCAATGATTCTACTAAGTCATAAACCGCACCAAACCGTGCATTTGAATTTAACGGTAGCTCATGATACTCTTCGGGTTATTCACTAGCCCAAATATGGCAATTTAGCCAGAAATTGTTAAACAAAATTCTGCTATAAAACAGCGGATCATCATTAATCTGTTCAAGAGTCTATTCACTGAAAACACGACGGTGTAAGTATTTCCATGTTCATTAATAGCTTCATACTATTCACACGTGATGTGTAGAAAAAAATCGCGATTGAAAAAAATACCTCACGATGAATCACCCGTTATGAGAATTTATTCAATTATTTTCCTCCCAATTCCAATTTTAATAATATTTGGAAATTTTCAGTACAAAAAATACCATTTACAATTGGACTATATATTATTTGTCCAATATTTTGTTGGATTCCAGCTTTAAATAAATTCTCCTTAACATCAGTATTACATATTCATTATTACAAATATCTAAAACATTTAATTATTTTATTTATTGGTGCTGAATTATTGGTAAAGAAAAGAAAAAAAAAGAAATACTTGATTTTTCAATATTATTTTAATAATTTTCAGGTATTTTCTTTTAAATTTCGTGAAATTATTTCATTTCTATTAATTATATTTGTATTATACGAAGCTTATTTATTACTAGGTAAATATTAGATGATCAGAAAAAGTTCATACGGATTTTTATATATATAAAAAATTAAAAGAAGAAGCAGCCTGTCTGACATCTAAAGCTAAGAAGTAACAGTATACAAACTAAGAACACGATCTGTTGATCTCTTATTCAATATCTTCTTTGAAAATGAAAGAAACAAAAAATTTCGCAATAAGATAGGGAAAAGAAAATTAATATTTTTCATTAGAAGGAAAGAAATAACTTTATAAACCAAGTATATTTTATTTTAGCACCTCTTCTTCCTATCAGATAATAGTGTAGCAAACGAGAGCATAAATATTCTTATCGAATTGGTGCTAAGGAAGGAATGGGACAATTAATTAATTTCATTGTAAACAAAAATAACATGGTCCCTAATCTTTTTATGCGTTAGTATACACTTAATTTATATCAAAAACATCAATTATTTAAGAGTTTGTGAGGGTATGATAAGAGGTCGAGAAACCATTTTGGATTTCAAGCGACTTATTTCTCTTACGATTTGTTTATTAATCGCAAAATAAATGAATACTATATTTATCTCTGATGCACTAACAAAATGTAATCTAAAAATAATAGATAGCTAAAGAGAAGAAGACTTTGAATTTTTATATACATATTTTTATTGAGAAAAACCACACATGCATTGCAAATAAAAATCAGGGCGGGAACAAAATGTCATATAATTCTAAAAATAAATGTAATCATTCATCAGGAGTGGTAGTAACTTGTTTCAGACCGTGTGTTTCGACTTTTCATAAAAATGCCAGCACGTAACTTGTTTCAACCATGTGAAAAATAAACTAAAGTTGAAACAGCTTCCGGTTGTTCGAATCAAAGATGTGAAACAAGTTACATACTAGCACACCAGTTTTCATATTTTCTTAGATTGTTATTTTACTGTATACTTATAATGTGGTTATAATACCGGTTGATTATGGAAGATTTGAACCTATTGCAAGAATGCTACGACGTGTAAACCATTAATTCTGCATATTTCGACTTTTCGCCGAGCACGAAAAGTCTGTTGTATAGAGTCGTGCATTTAATTAGATTGGTGTCATATCAGTATTAGTTTTGTAATGTGTCTATCTGTTCTGAATGTTTGTCAACAAGAGATTTTCCTTTCCGAAACATATCATTTACATGGAGGGAACCCACCAATAATTGATCTCTGTAACTTTTGGTTTAAATGATAACTTTACAACGAACCGCATGAACTTTTCTGATGATCTTATATAAATATATTAAAGATTACCAAACTATTTAAAATTATTTTCTTAGAAGATAAAAACAACAAGAAATTCAAGTATTCATCACATTACAAATGGATTATTTCAGCAGTTTTATTATGTATATTTCCTATTCTACCGAATGCACGAGGCAGTCGAAGTGATTTATTATTGTAATTGTTTTTAACTACATTCAACTCCCTTTTATGACGTGATAGATAGGCTCCTACTAGGGCATGTATGATTAATTGATTCCCGAATTAAGTGATTAATTGTTGATTTTAAACTGATTAATTGGTTTCTATTATAATAGCCAAGCGTCAAAATTTTTGCTGTGAAAATACCATTTTAAAAGACCAAATTTATTCATATTCTGTCTATCCAAATTTATTCTGTTTTGTTTCTCTTAAATGAAGCAATTAATCAGTTTTCGGTTTGAATAATCAAAATATTGAACAAATTAATCAATTAATCAATTTTTCAAACCATGCCCTAGTTCCTAAAAGAAAGAGAAAACAGGCACAAGGGGTTCCTCTCCGTAATTGTTCTTGTTTCTTGTTCCGTGTTAGAGCACGTATTGTAAGAAACCGCATGTTATAAGAGGGTTGGATGTATATTCAAAAATTTAATTGATTTTTAATTGATTTCTCTCTTTGATTATAGATCTTTAGGTGCAATTATATGGGTTCTAAAATCTTTTCTATTTAAAATGAAAATTGATCGATTTGCTAAGTATTTTTCTAGTATTGGTTTAATAAATCTTATCATATGTTTATATTGTCATAATAATTTCATTGGTATTCCATTAATCAATTTAATATTATCATGGATATTAACTGGTAAGATTGGAGAAAAAAATTCAATTTGATTAATAATTTTAATAATAATGAATTTTCTTTTTTTTTTTATATATAGGCCTATCTTTTGTATTGCCTCTATTATCAAATTCATCTATAAAAATACGAATTCGAACAATCTTTTATTATTTAACATTTCCTTTAATTTTATTATCAGTCAGTTATGAACCATTATTTTTCTTATTCTTAGAAGAACATTTACTTAGTTTTCTGGATTTAAAAACCATAAATTTAAACACATTTGTAAGTAAATCGATCAATTGTGGTTGAGTCGTGGAGTCATTTTAATTATATCTATTTTTTTTTTCTTCTTCACAGATTACAATCAAAGATAATGATGTGAAAGTAAATATATGGGAATATTTTCGGACATCATTTGCAATTGTATCCTTTTTTTTTTACTTTCCCCCCCAGAGAAAACGAATGTTTTTAGGTTAAAGTATTATATTCGTGCGAAAACCTAGCTTTTTCTCTAGAAGGAGCAGAAAGATGAAAATAAGCTCTATGTCTGTCCATTCGTCCACTTCTTTAAATCGTTAAGGTGTTTAGGTGTTTCAATTTATCTAAAGCCGTTTGAATTTTTCGTTAGAATTTTAATATGCTTCATCTAAGCCAAAGAATAGGATCGCATTCGACGAAATTTACACACTTGAAGTAATCGAAGAGGCGGCAGAAATAACCAAGCACTGGGAAGAACAATCAGGACAAAGGTAAGCCAAAGACCTCCTTGGAGAATACAAACCAAAAAGATTTAAAGCGTTAATCAATACAAACAAGAAGAATATGAGAGTATTGACAGGGGTACAGAACACTGCAGACTCAAAGAACATCTAAAAAAACTAGGACTTGCACTAGATAGCAACTGCAGATTCTGCGAAGATGACGAAGAGACCCCCTATGCACATCCTTTCTGAATGCGAAGCATTATTCCGCAGAAGAAAGAAATACTTGGGGGCATACTACCTCTCCCCAAATGAGATACAATCTCTTGATCCACTCCGGATACTTAAATTCCTAAGACAAATAGGTCTAGAGGATGTCCTTTAGAATGGGAGTCTAACCAAACTACTGCACCGAAGAAAAGGGGGTACAATAAATCTTGAGGTCGCGGTGAAAGAATACCCTATCATGTAATCTAATCTAATCAGACTTAAGGCATGATAGAGACGCATGACGGATGCGAGATGAGAGAAGTGAACCGGGGCAGCTGGGAAGTAAAAAAGCAGAGCAGAGCAGCACGAGAGCACAGTGAGGTATTCAATGACATTATCGGGAAGGCTCCATAACGGTCTGGGCGGAGTAGACAAAAGTGTAAACTCCATTGCTATAGTTTACTTTGCTCATTTTTTCCTTATTAAATTTCAATTATTATCAAGAATTAATTAAATATTTAATCCAATTTTGATTTACCTTAACCGAAATTTTAATTTAGCTTTTATATACGTTTTTATCATTTTTTGGTACTGGAAATATTGCCTCAATTAGTTCTTTTGATCCAAATGTTGTACGTTGTTTTGTTACAACATTTTCACCATTTGTAATAACCGGTTTAATTATATTAAAATTAATTATACCAATAATTACAATAACATCAATGTTATGCGGTCTTTCAATACAATTAAAAGTATATTTTCTGTTTCGCAATATTTAAAAAAATCGAAGTCGCCATTTTTATAAGATTTTAAATTCTTTTACAGATTAATGAAAAGAAATTATTCATTTCACTTTTATTAATATGTGAAATATTATGCCTGAACTTTTTATTTATGGTCACAAATAAAGGATCGTGGCTAGAGATTGGTTCATCAATATCACGTTTTGTTATTATGGAAGCAACAACATTAATGCTAGTCTTAATTACTAATATTTCAAAATTCTTAATAATATTTAATTTAGCAAAAAAATTAAATTAAATTTAATATCTTTTTTTTTTTATTAGGACTTTGAATTAGTTTTTACGTTTTTTTGGTAAAAATACAAGTTTATTTAACAACTATATACAACATTTTGATTTCATTTAAAGTATGCTCTCCATCTAAACCTATAACCCATCTTTCAGATAATGCACAGATTCCCTGTTTGAAGAAATCCGAGTCTTTACAGGCAATCCAATTGTCCAACCAAAGCAACCAAATTTTGATATTTTTATTTAAAAGTGAAGCACTCTCCAGTAAGAGCTGACTGGATCAACTGGAATATAAATGGTAATCTGAAAGAGCTGGTGTCTGGTGAATACGACGGATGGGGTAACACACTTTCCAAGCCTAACCTTCTAAGTAGTTTTTAACTGGTTACGCAATATGTGGTTGGGCATTGCCATGTTGAAAAATATATTTATTGTATCTCTTTATCCATTCTGGTCGCTTTTCCTCTACAGCTCGCTTCAAACGCATTAGGTAGGTGCAACATCACACGACTGATGTGGTGATGTATCTTCTGTTTTAAGAAATCAGCTGGAAAATACTCAACTGATTATGCCACTTAACAAACACATCACATGATTTTAACTTAAATTCGTTAATTTTTTAAATTTTTTTGACATCAACTGTTTTCTCGAAATCACCTATACAAGCAGATCGCTCAAAAAAAAAAAAACAGTTGATAGTAACAACATCAAAACATCACCATCACTTAGGGTGGGGCACAACGCGTTAGAATATATGTACATGTCGGTGATAATCACTACGTCGCTAGCTTCACCACATCACTCGTAGGTGTGGCATTTATCTTAGTTGACGTCGATAGCATGTGTGCAAGGCCATGTTCTATCGGCCGAAATAAAAGGTAATAGTATTCAAAAAAAGAGCTGTTGTTTCACTTCTACAGTGTTATATTATTTTATTTATATTTATTTTGTGGTGCGGGCTGCAGCCTAGTTAGTCTGCCCGGAAAATAGGACCACATGTAATCATTTCTATATAAATTGATGAGACGTGTGCAGCGTTGCACAGCTCTCCTCATTTTTAATAGTATTTGTAAAAAAAAAGACTGTAAATACATGAAATTTTATATCACACAGAATCATATTAACAAATACTATTAATAATGATGAGGCGCTTGTAGACGTGCGCAAATTGTAAACTCTCATTATTGTATGCTTTTTGATATAACCCTGTCTCGCGTGACGTCATAGGTGCGCAGAAAAAACCAATTTGAAATGCAGGGAAAGCGTAAATCTATTGTATTCTTTTATTCATGATCCAACATTAATGTCTTTTTGTTTTTTGTATTAAACAATGTAGTTTTATTAAATTTTTTTTTTTTTTTTTGTAAAACATAAACGTACAATTTTTTTCTCTTTTTTAAACATATATAAACATTAAAAACATAAATTTTTTATGTATTTTTTTTTGTTTTTAGACAAATTATTAAATCGTGTTAACAAGTGTACTAATTATTTATTTATTTTCTTGTTAGCAAAAAAATATTATATTTAAATTTTCTAACAAAAAAAATTAAGAAATTAAGAAAACAAGAAACAATAAAATTAGATCTTTTAAAACGTTTTTACCATCATTTTTTTCTTACTAAAAACTTAAGTTTTTATATAAATTCATGTTTTCTTGTTTTAAATATTTTGAATAAAATACAATTTTGGAACGAGATTTTTTTTTTTTTATAACAATAAAGAATAAAATACAATATTTAATTTGTTTCTTCAATAAAAATATACAATTAACAATTTTCATATTTTTAATTAATTATTAATTATTATTAATATTTATATAATATTTCATTATTAAAGTTTTTTTTTTTTTATACACAATTTATAATGTATTTTTTTTATATAAATATTTTTTTTTTTTTTTGATTTTTTAAAATATTTTTTATGAAATGGATAATAAAAAAATGGTGTCTGGAAAGAAAAACCAAAAACATAAGAAAATGTCTGAAAATTTCTATATATTTTTTTTTTTTTAATTTTTAAGTAATTTATTTAAAAGAAAAATAATGGAATCAAAAAACAAAAGTAGTCGTGTTTAATGCTTCCAAGGAAGAAGATATCTTAATATATAAAAGGGATGAGTGCTACACTCCTTCTCCGTGTCACTATAAAACTTGGAAATGGCTCAATCAATTTCAATCAAATTTAGTATATGCATATACAGGCACATCCCTTGAATAGCACGAAGTCGCGAATAACACGATCAAAAATTGCGACAATCCTTAAATAACACGGGATTTGAATTACACGAATTTGCGAATGAACATATTACTGTTAACGATCACACAATGCATATGTACATAACAGATTTGCAAGAAATATATAGATATCTGTGGCGGCTTTTACTACTTTCAATTTGGTGGAAAACTACTTGTTTATATTTTCAGAAAAAATACTTGTTTCGATTCCTTTTCTTCTTTTAATACTCAGTAGCTATAATCGAAATGATTTTCCTTACTACCTAGGTAGGCTGTTTGAGTTTTCTTTAAACCAAAAATCAGTTAGGAAAATAAGTTTTTGAGATTTACCTAAACGAGTCGGATCTAATTTTTGCAAATAATTTCAATAATTTAAACAAATTAAAATAACTTTTGTGAAGTTAAAATAATTTAATTTTTTAATAAATTGTGTTTTTATTTTTAAAGAAAAACCTTTTTTTTGGAATTTAATAAATTGTGTTTTTAAAATTTTCAAATAAATAAGTTTCTTTTTTTAATATAAAATAAAAATGAATTAAAACAAATAAATTTTTTAACCAATCCAACGCCAATAGGGAGCGATTGGATTGAATAAATTCTGCTGGAACTTTTCCAGTAATTTTCTCTATAAATGGTGACCCCGACGTGATATGAACACGCATCAGTAAGAAAGAAATTTCAACTAAAAGACTATCAGAAAAAGAAATTGGTAATGATCTAACTGGCATAAATGTTATCAGTTCAACGGATTCGCAACAAACATTAAATACAATAACAAATTCTTCAAGAATTGTGAAATAATTCACTAGAAAATCACAAAATATCAAAAGTTCCGGTTACCGTAATTGCAGCCCTCAAAACAGTACATGATAGTGCTGGTATTCCGAGCACAGTTTTTAAAGCGAATCAAAGAAAATATACAAAAGAATGTGTCATAATATTTGATAGGAAAACTGGTGTAGTGACTTTAGAGAAACTCCATTAAAATATTAAAGAGCGAACAAGTTAATAAAGTTGCGCTTCCATCGCCGCCACCATAAAAACATCCTGAAAATAATACACAAAGAAAATCGTCAAAAACACGCGTTTCAACGGTTTTAAGAAAGAATTAATTGGTTTTGCAATAAAGTTCACCATCATATACAGCAATCAATCCTAATCACAAAAATCCACAATCAGCACCAATTCAAGAAACAACTAAGAATGGTTTCTCTTCTACCTGGTGCGGGATTTGAGTTTAATAAGTTCTTGACAGTATGTATGTATAGGGATGATTCAACCCTCGTACGGATACTTCCTCAGCCTCTTTATTTATTTTTTTCGCAAGCGATTCTTCACGAAATGGCTGAACCTTCGTAGAGAAATTATGGCCGAATATTTTCCGGAAGCAAAATCAACATGTCAACCGTAATCGTAGACGATCAAGACAAAAGAAGACCAACACAACAACTGATAAAAACACAAAACGACAACTTGCAAAACATATAAAGAAGAAGTTTAGGCGCAGCTATAACTACTCACGTGGAAAACAATATCGTGGTTTAGTTATAAGACATAGGAATTGTCTTGGTACCTGCCCTTTAGTTCCACCGAATATCCAATTGATAATCTTCCAGTATCATGGAGAGATTCGGTCAATATTTTTACCCTGCTTTTCATGTTGTTACTGTCGAAGTTTTATGGAGTAGAACATTTCTTTACAAAATTGCACATCTTCCTCGTGAAGATGTGTTAATTTTTATACAGAAGCACCAGCGGGAAGTGCACTTTTTCAGGCTGTTTTGCCAACTCCCGGTCTGCGCAGGGTTGCCAGTTTGCCAAAACTGAAACAAGGCAATGGCCGGGAGGACGCAAGGATGGTACGTAAGAAAGTGTATTAAAACAACAAATAAGCCGCCAGTTCCTACAAAACCGGACACTACTACAACAACTCTCTCAACAACTCCCAGTACTACAAGTTCTTCAACACCCAGTACTACGACAACTTCATCAACCCCTGCGACAACTACAACCACCCCTACCACGACCCGACCCAAACACGATCCGGACGCATTTCCAAGCCTCCAACTCGGTGGAATGGTTAACGTTCATTAGCGATTCACTGGAGGGGGAGTACTGTGGCGGCTTTTACTACTTTCAATTTGGTGGAAAACTACTTGTTTATATTTTCAGAAAAAATACTTGTTTCGATTCCTTTTTTTCTTTTAATACTCAGTAGCTATAATCGAAATGATTTTCCTTACTACCTAGGTAGGCTGTTTGAGTTTTCTTTAAACCAAAAATCAGTTAGGAAAATAAGTTTTTGAGATTTACCTAAACGAGTCGGATCTAATTTTTGCAAATAATTTCAATAATTTAAACAAATTAAAATAACTTTTGTGAAGTTAAAATAATTTAATTTTTTAATAAATTGTGTTTTTATTTTTAAAGAAAAACCTTTTTTTTGGAATTTAATAAATTGTGTTTTTAAAATTTTCAAATAAATAAGTTTCTTTTTTTAATACAAAATAAAAATGAATTAAAACAAATAAATTTTTTAACCAATCCAACGCCAATAGGGAGCGATTGGATTGAATAAATTCTGCTGGAACTTTTCCAGTAATTTTCTCTATATATCAAGCAAAGTTGTAAATCCCAGTTCTTATCGTAAATAGATTTTCTCTCTTCTTTGGGCTCAGAATAGTTTTAGTATAATTGCATAAAGCTATGAGTGCTTACTTCTCTTTGGAACCAAGTGTAGAAATTTGTATGGATATCGACTTTTGAATTGCACGGATTTGAATAGCACGTCACCAATTAACCGTGTTATTCGCGGGATGCCTGTATATACATATACCGACCCAACTTAGAAAATGAGTTACTTTTTGAAAAAATTGATCATAAGCCGTTTTGAAGTTATTCAAAATCTTAAGGAAAAGGGTCATTCGTCAATCGTACGAACAGACTTCAATCTGTTCATTTAGGCTTTTTGGTAGAGAGATCATACTTGACTGGCGGGAGACTCTGATGCTTTTATTCGATCAATCCTAGCGAAAATTGCAAAAGTCCATCTCTTTCTAGTTTTCTGATTCTTCCCCGTCAGAATAGGAAGTCGGCTGTGTGGAGATTGGCCTTTAGTGAAAAAGGAGGGTTCGAAAATTCCTTGGACCAATGTTTTCAGAATAGATTTATGCTATTAGGGCCTAGGCTATTTGCGAATTAGAGCAAATTTCAAAACTAAGAATCAAAGTAATGCAGTAATACAGACTTAGAAATAGTATTAGTTTTGAGTGTTTCTCTGTACCATTTCTGCCATAGGGCTTTAATTTTTAACAAAAAGCATACAATAGTGAGAGTTTCCAATTTGGGCACGTCTGCAAGCGCCTCATTATTAATAGTATTTGTTAAAATGACTCTGTGTGATATAAAATTTCATGTATTTACAGTCTTTTTTTAACAAATACTTTTAAAAATGAGGAGAGCTTTGCAGCACTGCAAATGTCTCATAAATTTATATATAAATGATTTCATGTGGTTCCAGTTTCTCTAAACGACAGTGGCCACGAAGTTACTATAATTTATATATCTCTCTTTTTACCTCGTTATAATAATTGAATCTTATTTTGATGTATACAAATCCGTGCAAAGATCTTAATCATGGATCTTTTCAATTCGGAATTGTATTTTTTTTTTAAATCACATTTCTTTTTAAATAAGAAAAAGATATTTTGTAACAAAATTTCCAGAAAAAAAGCACTAAACAAGTCGACTTCAAGCATTCTTTAAAAAAGATATAATGAATTAATTAATTTTCTAATATAATTTGAAATGGACGGATAAGAAATTTTTCAAAAAAAAAAAATTGAATTATTTAATCTAAATGAAAACAAAAATATATCAAAAATATTTGAATTTTGAGACATTTTCTATATGGGAAAAAACTTGGAGTGGAATCGTGTAATTCGATTGAGAGTAAACTCGTATACGATTTGGTTCAAATTGAATTTAGACAAGTTCACTCTTTATTTTTACATATTTTTTGTGTTTCTTTTGAAAATTCTTTATAATAAATAATTAACATTTAAGGACTATCAAGTATGAATGAAACAACAATATATAGATTACGCGTTGCGCGTGTCAGCCATTTGGGATATTTATTTGCATACTTTTATGACATCACATGTCAATTTCCTTTCACACAAACAATGTATTTCAGGTCTCGGGTGACGTAGTAGGTGCGCAGAAAAAATCAATTTGAAATATCGGAAATCGTAATCTATATATATATATTCTTTCATTCATGACTATCAAATATATTTTTTTGGTTTTTATGTATTTTGAATTCTAATGTTTTCTTTTTTTTTGGAAAGGCACTCTATTTATATAAAATTGTAAAATAAAATACATTTTGTTTTTTTTTTTTTATAAAATAATACGTAGTTAATGTACGATCATGTTCAATGTTCACATAAGCGTAATAAAAAAAAAAAAAACCAATCAAATAAACGTAATATACTAATTTTATTTGCTTATTTACATATTTTAGGTCTGTTTTATTTGCCATACCCTACCCTGGAGCAGGGTAAGTGGCAAATAAAAGGAGCAGGAGTAGCAGAAAGCTTTAATTCAAATGTTTGTAGCGTTGCTTAGCAACCATATTGTAATGAAAAGAGAAACTTTTAGCTAATACACTTTTTATGGTAGAAAACTGAACTAATTCGGGTGCAATAGTTTACTCCTGCTCTAAAAGTAGTGTCGGATTTGCTTTTTTGTTGTTTTTGTTTTCAATGTAAAAATTTGTTCTACCCCAGAGCAAGTGGCAAATAAAACAGACCTATAGTATGTATCAGTGAAAATGTCTAAAGAATTCATAAACATATTAACTGCTAAATAAATTGAATATTGATCACTAAAAAAATTCACAGTGTTCATTCACAAACCAGAGAGAAGTGTTTTCAAGCTACACGCTGCTACTCTACTGTAGGAGTTTTAGATGTTTTCATTTAAATATTTAATACAAATAATTGGCTTTTTAAAATTGAAATCTCTTACAATTATATTATTTCGTATAACTTGTTGTATTGTTTGAATAATATTTTTTTTACGATATTACATTAGATGACATAAGTCATACTATATGTAATATGTGTGAACCGCGAGCAGAACTGGGAAGTGTTATCCCATATCGGCATATTCAGCAGACATAGCTCCCCCCTTCAGATTACCACTTATTACGTTGGATCCAGTCAGACTTTACTGAAGATTGTTTCAGTTCTTTACGAAAATATAAAAATTTGGCTGGATAATTGAATCGACTCCACAGGTCCGAATTTGTTCAGACAGGGAATCCGTAAATTATAGTATCTGAATCTAACAACTGTGATACTGGATTACGTCATAACATACTGAAATAATTTTGGTTACTATAAATGTTTCGAAAAAAACAGCTGTTATAGTTTCCCGAGATGAGCCCTTTTCGAAATTGATCCAAGAACTCAGATTGTTTTAGAATAATATGAATGTTTATCATAAAACAGTCAGTTTTTTTATCAGAAAGCATCACAACCATTGCACGAGTGGCCTTGGCCTCTTTAGGGAAAATAAAGGAAAACTTTAAACTTTCGACTGACTGATTGTTTTTGTTTCGTCTCGTACATTTGTCGCAGAACAAGTGCAAGTCCGTTATTTCTTCAGGGACGTTTTCATGAATATAATCATTTAAACATGATGCCACTTCATTGGGTCCCTTGACGAATTGTCCCTCGTGGTAGTAGTAGAAAGTTGCTTTCGCCGTTTTCACATTAGTTGGCGGAAATAAAATACTTCCTGGACGAGCAGAACTGGTAATAGGAGATTCTGCAAATATAATCAAACTCCAAACCCATAATAGTGCTACCACCAACCACTCGAGATTTTTCAGTGATTTCTTTGATTTCATAGTAAAATTTGGACGCCCTTATGAACTATTTCGTTAATTTCTTAACTATTAGTTAATTTCTTCGCATTTTGAGCAGACTTCACAAGTTGTGGTCTCCCAAATCGCGAATTAAAATTGACCTTGAAATAGTTCACATAGGCTTGATGTTTTGAATAAGTTTCGAAGAGGTCTCATCTTCAGAAAGACATGTATTTTTTTCACTTTGGAAAAGACATATGGGTCCCTCTTGTTCATGGATGGTTGGATGGCTGGTGATTCAATTTCATTTAATGTTTCTCACGATTAAAATTAATTGTAATATAATTTTATGATAATCGTCCTTATTTTTCACCCCCCTAAAAACACATACCTATTGCCTTTGTTGCAATTAAAAAAAAGACCTCAAAAACTGAACTCTGTTTAAATTTCAGTTAATATGTTTTTTCGAAAAAAAAAACTTATTTCAGGACTTTTGAGGCGGGATAAGAAATACGTGTATAAACATTTTTATGCGTCTTCTTTTTTGTTTCTACATATAAAGAGAAAACTAAGAAAAAAAAACCGTCTAATTTAATTCACATTTAAAAATCATAAACATTTAATATTATTTTGATTAGTTTAGTTTAGTTTCTTTTTTTTTGTTTTTTTTTTTTTCTACAAGATAATTTTGTTTTTTTGCTAATTATTCTAAAAGATGATAAAAATTCCAATGTGCTAATCTATGTATATTAATTAGATATATTTTGTTTTTTTGTTTTTTGGATTTTATTTTGGCAAAGATATGCCTTCCCGCTTTTTTGAATAGAAAAAAAAAATGTCTCCAAAAAAAAAAAATGGCCGAATATTTTTCCTTTGTATTTTTAATATTTAACAATTTTACTTTTGAGTTTAAAATCTTATTTTCCTAATAATTTATTTTTATACTTACTTAATATCTGTTTTGTTTGTTTTTAAAAAGTTATATTTAATTTATGTTCTTTTATTTAGATATTAATTTCAAAAATAAATATATTTCTTTCTTCTTTTTTTTTTGGCACTATTAGAATCAAAGTATCACGTCAAAATGGAAACGAATTTTTCTAAACAAAAAAAATTCTATGTTTTTTTCTATTTTCTTTTTTTTTGTTAGTAAATTCTTTAAAAAAAAGGCACAACGTTTAAAAAAATCATAGAAAAGTTACAGTAAACAGGACGTGTCATATTAATACAAAAGACAACAACAACTAGGAGGAGTCTGTTCAAAATATTTAAGATAGTTACCGACAAAATGTGGTTTAGAGTCTAATGCTAAATTCACAATTCAAGCCTAACTTAGAGAGTAGCGCAGCGCAATAGATATGCGTCAAGTTACATTTGTTTATAAAGGGTCTTTCATTAAGGACATAACAATTCTGTAATTTATTGTAATTTATTGATTGTAACGTGTGCTGTGTGGCTTGTAGCGCCGTCTTGTTGAAACCACATATTGCCGATATCAATTTCATTTAATTCTGGCCAAAAATAATCCTTCAACATGGCACGGTAGCGCTCTCCATTGACGGTAACATGGCGATTATAAAAATACGGCCCAATCACACCTCCGGCATGTAAACCGCACCATAAAGTGATTTTCTGTGGATGCAATGGTGTCTCTTGAAGCATATGTGGCTTTGTTGCTGTCCAATAACGCATATTTTGCTTCTTGACGTAGCCATTCAGCCAGAAATGAACTTCATAGCTGAAGATGATTTTTTGATGAAATTCTGGATTTTCTTCCAGCTTTGCCAGAGCCCAAACGGAGAAGTTTCGTCGCTTCAAATGTGTCAAGTGATGAAAATGTTGACTTTAATCTACGTTTTGACATTGACAGGTTATTATTAATGTTTAAGAGTGCGTTCATATAAAGATACAAAATTGTTATGTACCTATTAAAAGACACTATATAAAATACAAGAGCAGTTCATTAATGACAGTTACAACCACGTTGTTTTATAGCTTCGCTGAAGTATGCGATGACCAATGCAAATGCTGAATTTTTTACTTTCAACGAGAAACTTAACTTACGTAGCTCGCTTAGCTCAAGTGTGCGGCGGGCGTTAGGACTTAGGATAATTGATTTTCTTAATCCTTAAGATGTATAGTATATCATCTGTTCTAGCACAGAATATACTAAATTATTAAATCTTTATAACCCTTAACCAAGTTCGTAACTGATACATGCTCATCCATCAGTAAGATTTAAAGGGCAGTCACAACTACCTTTTTAGACAGTTGTTAATATACAATATATATAACAATTGGTAACTATCGTTAGTATTTGGAACATATCCAATATGAAATTGTTATCTTTTTTTTTTGTTAAGCATAGTATGGATTTAAGTTAAAACGAAATCAAATATCCCAAACAAATTTGAGGGTAGCGAAATTTAAAATATGTATTTAAAAAAATTATGCTAGGGATTTATGTTAAAATTCTTTCGCTTCGTCTATAAAATATCCATTTATTGTTAACATTTTAATTGAAAAAATTGAAAATTCAACTGCAAACTTGGCCTATGATAAAATGTATTTCTAAAAGAAAGTTTTGTTAAAATGAAAAATTCGTGATACTTTGCCTAATAAAGAAAGTAAAGAAATAAATATTATATAAATATAAATTCAATCACAGACTTGAAAAAAATAACACAAAAATGTATTTTTAAAAATGATATAAGAAATAAATCTGTTATTTTTTTAAAAATATATTTTTTACTAAGTCTTAAATTGTTTTTAAGGAAATATTCATCTATATAAGAGTTTTGTTTTTTGCTTAATTTATTATACTTTTCATTTTGTTTTACTTGGTGAGTAAAATATTTCATATAATATTTGATTTTAATAATTCAGTCTCTACACAATGGCTTTTGATCATCAATTGTACACATAGATAGTTTGTAGACAGCGCCTAAGTTGAATCAGTTATAATTATGAAACTTTAAAAAAAAACCAAACAATCTACATAGCTGTTGGATTCAGTGGAAATTGTAGTAATATTCAGTTGAATAAACGAATCTAACAGAGTATTCAAGAGTGTCAAGAGTACGTGTAAATTCTTTCACACTTTGCGTTTCTCAGGTACATATTCGTAAAAAATATACCAGCACATAAATTCTTTCATCCTTATGAAAAGTCAAACTAAAATTGAACGTGCTGACAAACCAGCTTAAGTCACAAGTAGTATTTTAGGTAAATGAAAAATACATTTTTTTAAAGCGAGCGAAGAAAAACAGAGATCGAATCTGATATACTAGTCAATTACTAGTATATAACTAAGGTTTCTAATCGACAACCAAAACCAAACTCCACCACTTTATATTTGAACCAGTTCTTCATTCGTCTTACTATAAACTGCCAATTTGAAGACTTTTTCTGCTATTCACAAATTGTAAATTCGCTTTGTAACCATAAAGATCTGATCAATGCCTAAATTGGTATTCTGAAAACATATGTCTATGTAACTGGTTTATAAGTTCCCGTCAAATTGTCTGTATCTTTACGATTGGGTTTAAATATCAGAACTTTTTAAAAAGTGTAATAGCATTCCACATACTGTATTAATAAAAGGAAAATTGAAGTAAAAATTATTTAAAATATGTTTAAAGCAAATAATGAAATGAAAGTAAATCAATAATTCCGCACGGCGAATTCAGTTTACGAGGGCGAAATAGATACAGATTTAGAATAGCAATTTAGGCGTTTATGTAACTTTACTTGCGACTCTCTGTATGTTATATAGACGCACTATTTGAAAATACGACAGTTAGTTGAAGTTCTTAAATTACAAAAAACATAAAGACAACTTAAAGAATTATGAAACAATTCAAAACGATCTCTCTCAATATTCTCAAAGCTACTGACTACGGGGAAAATGAACCAATTTCTATAATGTTACACGAGGTAAATTCGAATATCCAAGTTTTGGAGTTTTTCCTTACTCAGCAAGTAGTTACAAGCAGAAATTAGCTTCCTTTTTATACTAACTTTTATGGGTCAATTATTTTTGTTTGTATTTGTTTCTTACTAACCTTCTTTATATCCTAATATCTTCTTTCTTCCTCCTATCCCAACACTAATGATGGTAATATACTAAATTCGATACTTCGTTTATTCTGTTGCCTTATGAATGATAACATAATATGCGATGATGACTTCAAGCATATATCTGATGATTTTTATATGTGAACTTTTCGAGAGAAGAACTTTCAATTTTAATCCTTTCGAACATCATCTTAGGTTCTGTCATAAAAAATCGTGATACAAATTATTGCTTTGGACGTGATTCTAGACTTTAGGAACTCTTTAATTTTTTTTTTTTTTGATTTTTGTTGATGAAAAGCATAATAAATATATGGCATAAAATTCATTAATCCGTAATGTTTCTATTCAATCCCTTTTCTTTTAAATAGGATACATACATTTATATAATTTTCTAATGGGCCGAAAACTAATTTACTTATATACATATTATTATTATTATTAATATTATATGTTTATAAACACATTAATTATTATTATTATTATTATTATTTATATATATATTTATAAAGTCGGGCAAGGCTTCATGGTATAAATTCCTGTTACAATGGGAAACATTTGGTCTTTTTATTTATATTACCTAAAGATTGGCTTCTAGTTTTTTTTAAATGTGCACTTAATTTCTTATGTGTACTACTACTACTACTACCACCACCACCACCAGCACCACCATTACGTCTTGTTAGATTTGTTGTAACAGCAACAGCACCAGATGGTACTGTAATCGCTGCCATTGGTACATCATGATAAGAATCTAAAAGATTTTTATAATCGAAATTTTTATCATTATTTATGCGATTATCATCATCATCATCATCAGCAATATAATATGGTTCGAGTTTTTGCATTGAATAACGTGATGGAATTTTTGTATTATGTATCGGCGGTGGCTGCGGTTCATCATCACCACAAATAAAATCACTTTGATCATCATCATATTGTTCTTCAGCTTTTGAAAATAAACGATCAAATTCTTTTGTTAATTCTGATGTAAATAATGATATTGGTTGTTCATCATCATATAAATCGATTATTGTTAAATCAGCTGCTGTTGTTGTTAAATCATTTGATGTTGATTCTTTTAATAGATCATTATCATCAGAATTTATTGATTTCTCAGTTATTATTATATTATTATCAGATTTAATATCTTTATTAATATAACATGTATCATCAATTGTATCATAATTATCTTTTAATGGTAATAGATTTCTTTCATTTGCTAAAAATTTATCAACTAAAACTAAAACTTGATTTTGATATTCATCATCAATTAATGATTTCTCATTATAACAATCATCAGATTTATCAATTGTTGTATCATAATTATTATTATTATTATTATTATTATTATAATTATGATTATTATGTTTTAATAGATTTGTTAGTTGTTCATCATCATTATCTTTTTGTTGTTGCTGTTGATCTTCTTCTACAGAATCATCTGGTGTTAAGGTGAAATCTTCAATATCACAATTATTTGGTATCGGTTTAATATCATCTGGTGTTATTGTGAAATCATCGAATATTTCACTTTTTAATGATAAACTTAATTTTGATGTACTACAACTATCTAAATTTAAATTCTTCACCGTATCAAAAGCATATTCAGTTAATGTACTACGTGAACGTATTGTATCACTTGAATTACTTAATAGCTCTAATGAATCTGTACGATCAATATCGATACAATCAGTTTTTAATGTGGTTGGTTCTAATGATATATCAACAGTACTTTGTTTAATATATGTATGAACGGCTTGTTCAATTGTATCACATTTTAAACTAGATGAACGTTGATGTCGTTGTCGTTGTTGTGAAGAAGAAGAAGATTTATCATCATTTACTAACATATCTATACTAATTTTGGCAATATCTTCTTTTGAACAAAACTTATATATTGTTAATACATCATCAATAATATCATCATCATTTTTATCATTTTTATTTGATAAGATTTGTATATTTTTAATTGAATCATTTAAATTTTCTTTAGAATTTAATGAATTTAAACTAATTTTTTTATAATTATTTATTTTATTATCATATTGTGAATGTTCTAATGAGAATTGTTTATTTTCAAAACCATATTCTTCATAATCGCTACGTAATGATGTTGAACCACAATAATCATCTGGCATTAATAAGATTTCATCAATATCTGAATCTGTACCACCACATGTTGTATTCATTTGTTCTAAATTTTTTCGTTTTAATTTAGCTTGATTTTCAGCATCAATAACATCAATATCATTCATATCTTCTTCATCGATTTGTTGATTAATATAACATGTACTATCATTATGATCATTAGCCTCCGCCACCATTTTCATTATCAAATGTTGCTCATCAATATTATATTGTTGATCATCATAAAAATTTGGATCAACATCAGCATCTACATCTTCTTCATCTACTTCATCTTCTTCTTCTTCTTCATCTTCATAATAATCACCTTCATAATAATCATCATCATCATATTCATCATAATATTCATCTTGCTCATTATAATAACCATAGTAATTATTAATTTTATCTGGATTATAATAATATTCATCTTGTCCATGATATATTGGATCATTATAATAATGTTGTTGTTGTGAACGAAAATTAAATTTCGGTTCAGATTTTTGTTTTAATAAACGTGCATTTTTATTATAACGTCCGATAGTACGTAATCCTTTCATTTCTAAACGATATTCATGTTGATTTCTTCTATCTAAACGTTCATCATTTTCATGTTTATAAAGGCCACCAAAATCTTCGGAGCAAAATTTCTCATATAATTCCATAGCACTTAAACGTACCGATCCGGTTTTATTATAGAATTCTTCAGATAATGGTGAATGACATAATACATCCGTATTTGAATATGATGGTGTATTACTATGTTTTGTTGATGATTTACGTCCGCTAAAACGTGATGGACTTGTACGATATTTATTTAATTCAGTATTTGATTTTGAAATTTCTGATAATTTTGTTTTACTTGTAGTTTTTGAAAATAATTCATTATTTGAATGTGATGTTGCGCTGGAAAACATTCCGCTACCAAATTTACGACATGAAAATATCGATGATGATTTTGATGTTGATTTTTGATTATTGAATAATGATAATTTCGATAAATGTATTGTACCTTTTGTTTTATTTGTTAAATTTGTTGTTGAATTCATTTTCTTATTTGAATTTAATTTTTGTAGCAATTTTGTTGATCCCTTTATATCGGAATTTTGTTGTGATAATGTTGTTGATGATGATTTCTTTTTATCATATAATGTTGATGTACTAAAACGTTTACATTTTAATAATTTATTAACTTTACGAAATTTACCAAATGGTTTTTCTAAAAAACTTGATATTGATCCTCCTTCATTGCTATTATTTCGTAGAATTTGTGGCTGTTGTTGTTGTTGTTGTTGTTGTTGTTGTGGTTGTGGTTGTTCTGGTTGTGGTTGCTGCAATTGTTGTGTAGAATTTTTTATTTCCAAAATGGACGGACGTATTTGTATTTTATGAATTGATGATGAATCAATATTATTATAACCATCATCACTAATTGATGTTTTTGTATTTATTGTAGAATTAAGAAAACGTTCATTATTATCAATTGGTTGTTGTAATCTTTGTTTTTCCGTTGGTGTTTCACCAACACGTGATGATGAATAGACACGTGAACGTAGCTTTTTAAAAATTGAATATTTTTGATTTAAATTTTTAACACCCGAATCACTATATGCACCACCATTTGTACAACTTTCTGGACTACATATACGTGATATATCTTTAATATCACTTGATTGACTACTCAATGTTATTGGTTCATCAATATTATTAAGATCTTTTGTTGAATAATCAAATTCATGTTCTAAACTTTGATTTTTCCACATACCAAATTCATTACGTTTCTTACCGACTTCATCTAATTTATCACCATCACTTTTATATTCACGTTGTAGATTTGTACGTAACAATTCTTTATATTCTTTTTCTAAACGTTCTAGATCTGTTGTTGAGTCAGAAAATACTGCATCCATTTCATCAGTTGATATATTTTTTGAACTATCATCTGTTGTCGATTTAAGTGGTTCTTTTGGTGAACAAATATCATCAAAATCTGATGAATCTTTACGGCTACATATCGATGATGATGTTATCGAACTAGTACGAAAACTATCTTGTGATATTATTTCACGTTCACGTTCACATCTATCTTCTGGATTTGTATGAATTTGTATATCAGAACTATTAACTAATATAATTTCATTACGATCACTATTACATATGATACCTTCATTAAAGATTTCCGAATCTGTACGTACAATACGACGTGATTTTCGTAACATTGTTTTACGATTATTATATGAGAAATCTTGTGATGATGGTTCACGTTTAAGCTGTTGTTGTTGTTGTTGTTGTTGTTGCTCATAACTAATTATATCATCATCGATCTTTTTCGAATGTTTTGTTAAATCATTAATAATCGCATCATCTTCAATTGTTTCAATTGCATCAATATCAGGAATTGTTTCAATTGCATCAATATGAGGAATTGTTTCAATTGCATCAATATGAGGAATTGTTTCAATTGCATCAATATGAGGAATTGTCTCAATTGCATCAATATCAGGAAATGTTTTTTGTTTTAGATTATTAAGATGATTTTGTGTTTGTTGTTTTATTACAATAATATTATTATTATCCAATTTATCTTTATTCAAATATGAACTTGTACTTAAACTACGTGATTTCTTATCATTATTATTTATACCCACAACATTTCTATGTATACAATCATCAGCTGAATGTTGTGATTTCAAATCATTATTTATACCATAAAATTTTGTATCATATAATATTGGTGATTTTAATGGTAATTTAAAATCTGGTCTTGCCGAACTTGTACTACGGATAATATCACGTTTACGAAATTCTGGTGTATTACGATTACTATTATTATTATTAAGATTTGAATTCGAATGAATTGTTGATGATGATAGGTGTGTTGTTGTCGGTGTTGTTATACAATTACGACGTATATAATCATCGGGTAATTGAATTGGATGAAACATTGCTAATTCACCGGTTATTAATTTTTCATTTAAATTTCTAGCAACTTCACTTAATACCGACATTTCTGTACCCAAATCAAATGTACCAACTGTTTTTAAACGATCTAAACGACCACGATGTCCTTTACGTTGTGGCTCATTACCACCTAAACTATATAAACGTCCTTTTTTCTTACGTTCCAAAATTTTCCCGTTACGATCTAATAAATGATTACGTTGTAGTAAAAAATCTCTTTCTGCTTGTAATAATATTGCCTCCCGTTTATCAATTTTATCAATACACTTGTTCACGATTATTCGGCCTGTATTAGATATTTCACTTGGGAGATCGACATTTAAATTGTCAGGCGTTAGCGGTATACATTTTCCGCGTCCAAAAGCAATAAACCTAAATATTAAAAAAAAAAAAAAAAAAAGAAAAGAATTTATTATTATTATCATTATTATAACAAAATTTAAATAGATTGTTTCTAACTAACCACAGGCCGTCGTGTAATTCGCTTTCTCACTTTTTTATTTTATGATCCTTATCCAAGAAATGTAATACATAATGTAACACCAGATCATAACAATATTTATATTCAGTCTGTAATAAAAACAAAATTAATACAATTACTTTTAAGAAATAGTTATTTAGGCGCTTTCCATTTGTACTTGAAAACCCTAATATTGAAGTACTTGATGTGTGTAAATGAAAAGCGCCTGGATAGGGGATAAACTTTAAGTACGTGTAAGTACTTGAATATTAAGCATTTATTCTTGAAGGAGGAGAACGAAAATATAATTTTAGCAGTCAAATTATGAATAATAGACTTCCAAATAGGAGAAATTATTTATCTGTTCACTAAAACATACTAAAGCTTATCTTGATTAGGAGTCCTAACAAGTAGGTAGAACTTTTGTTCATTGCAAACCCTTTAAATAATAATATGGATAATAACTAAATGTCTGCAAAATGATTCTACGTATGCTGTAAGTCGCTAAGTTGATCTATTTAATTATTAGTAATGTTATTTATCTAAGCTTCCTAGATCGTAAACGAAAAAGCCAAGACGAATAACAAAAAATTATGAACATTTTACATTTGAAAAATCAAGACAAAGTCTGGACAGTACCTAATCCTCGAGAATTTTTAATTTTAGCACTTTGAACTAGAAAAACGTTAGCTTAAAATAATGATTAAAATTTTTTTCTTTCATAAAAGAAATTTATATTTTAATTAGTTTTAAAATCATAGAGAAAATCTTTAAATCGACAGTAGGGCATGGTTTGCACAATCAATTAGTTGAATAAACAGAATTAATCCAATATTTTGAGTATTCAATGCCAAAATAATTAATTATTTCATTTAAGAGAAACAAAGCAGAATAAATTTGGAAAGAGGATTTTAGACACGATCTTCCCAATACCTTCTATGAAAATGATAGAAACAAAAAATTCCGCACAAAATAAGGAAAGAAAATTACAATTTTTCATTAGAAAGAATGAAGTAACGTATAAATCAAATATATTCTATTTTACATCGTGCTTCCTATAAGATAATTGTAGCAAGCGAGAACGGTAATAGTCTTATGTATTTTGGGCTAAAGAAAGAATGAAACAAAGGAAGCAATCGAAATTTTTTTTAACTCAATTTTTGTAAACAAAAACCACGCGTTTCTTTATACTTTTAAAACTTAAAATTTGGATAGAAAATTGTTCGAAAATTAACAGTCGAAATTAGAAAAACGTCGTCACGCCAGAGATAGGAAATTGGGATACTTTATAATTATGCATACTTCTCTAGTATGCAATCCAGATATCGGTAGTGTTCTAAATCATATTAGAATCTTTATTGTATTGTATTTTTGTGTATACCATCTTTATATATATGTACTTACCATGTTATCGATTAACTGTGGTCTATGTCTACGAACTGTTTTAACAGCTTGAAATACATCCACTTCACCATGCTGTATAACTTGTTCGATACATGCATTAGCAGCACAATAAACACCGGCACGACTTCTACCATCACTAAAAAAAAATATGAAATCAATTTATTACTTATTCATTTTCTTCTTTTATAATTAAACAAATAATAAACTTACGGTGACACTACACAAACTGGACCATAATCTGTTCGTTGTCGCCAACATTCTACCATATTCATTAGGAATACCAAAGAATTCGTTGAAGTTGGAACCTATTTGTTTTTTTTTTTTAAATAGATGATAATTAAAATATATTAATATTGTAATTGAATCATCTAATTCGAAAAGGGCTCATGTCGGTTTTTTCACATTATTCAGGTGACTCAAAAAAACTGAATTTCTGCCAAACTATATGGAATTTAAGAGTGAAATTTTTTTTTTTTGGTCACAATCATTTCACGAGTGACCTCTTTACGGAAAATAAAGGAAAACTTTAAACTTTCGACTTTGTTGGGTCCCTTGAAGAATTGACCCTCGTGGTGAGAGTAGAAAGTTGCTTTCGCCGTTTTCACATTATGCACGCAAAATTCATAGTTGGCGAAAATAAAAAACTTCGTGTACGAACAGAACTGATAGTGGAAGATTCTGCATATAATCAAACTCCAAACCGATAATAGTGCTACCACCAACCAAATTTCTTCGCATTTTGAGTACACTTCAAGTTGTGGTCTCCCAAATGACAAATTAAAATTGACCTCGAAATAGTTCACATAGGCTAGATGTCTTGATAATTACGAAAAGGTCTCATCTCCAAAAAACAGATATGGGTCCTTATTGTTCGTGGAACATGCGTCTATACGTGACGTCAAAGTACATTTTGAAAAAAAAAAACCGACATGAGTCCTTTTCGAAATTGATTATTCAATTTTATATTCAATTACTTTATGTCCCATTGGCCAACATGTTAATTGAAATAATTGTATTGTTTTAGTTGGTGCTTTAACTCCAGCCATCATTTCTGTTAGTGAAATAATCTAAAAAAAAGCCAAAATATTATTCGAAACATTATTTTAATTACTCCATTTTTATACTTTTTTATTAATTTTATATTCCCATTGTTTTATATTTTGATAATGTTTTCCTGATACAAAATGTACTGAAAATACTGGACCATATTTTTCTTGTTTTGATTTTTGTGGCCAAAATGATGGATATTGTTGCTAAAAAAAGGATTTCTTTAAATAAATGGGATTTATAAAGTTAATTTTAAATTCTTACAGAATTTGGTGGTGGCTGACATAAAACTACAATTGCTGAACATTCATGATCATAAACTAATGACCAGAATTCACCTACGGTATGCTTTAATGGCCATTCCGTAACAATATATTCTCGTGGTTTAGTATAACCCTATTTGTACAATAGGAACAAAAAAATGTATTATTATTTTCTTTTTTTTAAAATTAATATTAATAATTACATCAACAAAAACTGAATTAATATAATCTGTAAAAGCATTTCCTTGAAATGATGTCAGATATGGACGAAAGTTATCCGCTAAAATTCCAAAAAAAAAAATAGAAAATAGAAAAGAATTATTAATTATGGAGAAATGTGTTGAAATTTCTATAATGTTTTACGTGGAACACAAAGTACATCACGATTTTTTTCACGATTATCAGCTCTATGTCCGCCAGCACAATCACCAATTGTAAATCTAGAAAAACATAAGAATTTATACTTATATGTTTATTATTAATAAATATAGTTTATGTTAAAAAACGTCATACACAATCAGACTATAGCCGATTTTCTGATGCCATATGGTAGAAATGGGACTGGTAGTTAACAAATCTATAGTTCAATAAATAAAGTCAGAGAAAGAAGCACCAAAACTACTAATATTTCAACGTTTCTGTCTCCATAACTCGGGTCATCCATTTCAAATTCGTTCTAATTCACAGGTAGGCTGAGCCCAAATAGGGTAAAAAACTTTTGCAAATTGTTTATAGAAATCGGTATATTAGTTTTTAAAATACATCGGAAAAATTTTATGAACAGGCTTATTTTACCATACAACTATTTCTTTCTCCACTCTCCTTGGACCGATCTAACTGAAATTTAACGTGGTATAGTCTTTTTATATAGTCAACCCATGTAAATACTTTAAAGAAAATTGTTCCACAAATTTTCAAATTAAATCCGAAAAACCATAAACAAAAAACCAGAAAACTTCCAGGTCACCCTCATTTTTTCTTTATAACTTTGCTCTCCCTCAGCCGACTTTATTGAAATGCAATACCAAACCAAGTTATAGAAGAACCAATTCACATTGTAAATTTCATCAAAATCGGATAAAGCGTTTTTGAGTTATCTTGTATATAGATGAACGGACGGGCGGAAATCGATATAGGTTTTGATGATTATTTCCATGTGTTACAAATGTAGTGACAAAGCTAATATACCCTCTAGTAGTATCTACCATAGGGCATAAACAAATAGTAAGCAATTTACTCTATTCCGGCCCGACTACTAAGGAACTTTCCGGTTTGTAAATTAAGTTGTTTTTTGATGAAAAAAGTTTTTTCCATAGGTGCCACCCAAAGGAGTATACAAACTGTTAAAATGTCATATGAGATTTAAATCGAATAGATTTGGAACTAATTATTTTGGATGAAAGAAATTTAGTATTTACACTCCACTATTCTAACCATGGGTAAGCAAAGAGTCACCCCGACTTTAATCCAACATAACAATTACCTTGGTGTTTGTTTACATATTTGAGCATATTCTCTTTGATATTCATTCATTTTTGTTACCAGATCCTTTTTAGCTTTTGCTTTTAATCTTTCAGATAATTCTGCTACTGGAAACCATGTTTTGCCGCATACAATATGTTCTTCTAATGTATCATATACAAATTTATATTGATCCTGTGTAAATGAAAAGTTTTAAATAGAGAGAAGAAAAAAAAAACTGAATACCAATAATGGATACTTACAACATTTTCAATTAATCCTTTTCGTGATTGGCGTAATTTTTTTAAATAACCAAAAACATGAAAACAATCCTCTTCTTCGGCTAGTTCTAAATTTGCATCAATTGCTAAATATACACCAGAACGTCCTCCACCATCACTGGGGGAAAAAAATACAAAATCAGTATTAATAAAATATTGCGACTAAGAAAAAGGGAAATCTTTTAGAGTTTCCCCGACATAAGATTATTGGAGATATTGGAAAACTTCTTTGAAACCGAGGAAGTATAACAAATAAATAGATAAAAGGAAAATTACAATTTTATGATGATATAAAATTGTCCTTCATTAAGAAAATATTTCAAAAAGAAAACTTTTATCCTTAATTTTGAAAATTGAAAGAAAATATATTTGATATTGGCAATGTCGTAATTTATTACTTATATCATTTTTTTTTTCTTTTTAAATTATGAGATACCCAAAGGAGAAGGCCACAAAATCAAACCTGTTGGAAACTACTACCTTCAGATTAGGCTTGTTAAAATTTGTTGATTATTAGGCTTTCCCATTTCTTGAAACTGTCCTGCCCTCCTTCTCAGGCAATCGCGTATGGATTTCGTTTTTAGATTTCCGGTATACGAGAGAGTCAAAAATGGTTTACCAAAAATCTTCTTATGCAGACCTAACTAAGGCATCACATAAGATTCAGTTTGATATCAATGATGTGCATGTATTTATTAAGACCGTGCGCTATTTGAAGATATGTCTGGTCTAATTTCTATTCAGCTTCAATAATGAATCTCTGGCTAAGCCGGGTTCAGTTATAAATAATTTAGACTGTCGCACACATATACCACACATATCATATATAGTTTAAAAATCAATAAAAATGTAACAAATCTGTATAAAGAAGTAAAATAATACTTGTAATATAGTTGGAGTGTAATTTAATGGATATTTTATTATTCTTTTCATTAACATTATAGATTCTTTCAATTTAGAACATTTAAATCTTTATCAATGAAAGAAAAGAAAAGGATTTGATACTATGCTTATATATATTAAGGAAGAAATAAACATGTATATCGATTTCATGAAGTTGTTATACTAATGGATAGCATAATTCCATTCAATTTGTAACTAGTAAAGTACATAACAGTATGGATTTTTTCTCAAATTACAAATTTCTTAGTGAAACTCAGTACTAGAATCAAAGATATAGATGAAGACAAGATGTGTAAAGTTTAAAAAAAAGCTACTAAACTAACACTAGATTTAATGAGAAAAGCTTTAACTTCCTAAAAGTTCTTGCCATAAGATCTAATGCAATTTACTAATGTTAAAAATATAAAAGCTTTGTTGCATTATTGGTGCAAAATCCAAGAATTGTTCTTCCACGAATCTGGCCATTTCCGCCAAACATTCTCTCTCTCTCAAAGGCTTCATAACGCCCAGATAATATTGTTTGCCTCTCTGTGAGGAATTTCGTGTGGACAACACCAGAAAACAATCGACATAATGATTTTCGAGTGACATTGATATGTTTTTATCGGTTTCCGTTGATTATCGAAATGCTATTCCCAAGCTTATTGGCTAATTTGGATGTAAAACTCATAAACCCACGTTTCGTCACTCGTTATGATGGGTTTCATGAATGTAGGGTTCAAATCGGCTTGTTGAAGCATGTTTCCAACAACTTATTTTTCAAGAAAATGTAAGAAAATTCGCAGAGCATAGTTGAACTCAACTAACAAAACTAACAATTGTAATGAAACTGGTTGACAGATCACCCCAAAATTTTTGCATGACAATTAGATACAATTGTACCAAATTAGCAGACATTTTTAAATTTCGGATACTTATTTGAGGGAATGTATCTTTAATAGAACTTTATAAATATTTTTTTATTTTCTTTACGTTCTCTTCATTATCTATATAATATTTGTGGAATTTTGTCTGTATGTACCGAGTTGGCGTCTAAACGGCTGGACCGATTTTGATGAAACATATCTCCACCGATTCTTTGTTCCAGCGCGCTGGTTATAGGCTACTTTGATTTTTGGGTTTGTTTTAAGTCTAATTCCGTTAGGTGGCGCTGCAGTCTAACTCAAGAACTGCTAGACGTATTAACACCATATTCGGACCATATGTTAGTTCCGTGCCGAGCTAGGTTTATATTAAGTTTTATCCCGGTAGGTGGCGCTGTGGTCAAATTCTAAAACAGCTTGACCTATTGACACCATATTTGGACCATATGTTGGTTCCGGGCGAATCTAGGTTTTTTTAAGTTTTATTCCGGTAGGTGTCGCTGCGGTCAAGAAATTTCAATTTTCCTCATTTTTGTTAATAGAAAAAATGTCGATAGTTTTGAGAGGAGGAAACATCGGTAGAAATACTCAAAATGTACGAATTGTCGGGGGGGAGGGGGGCTTATGCAAATTTAATGATGGAGCAACGTTTGAAAAGTAATCAGAAAATGTTGAATTACTCAACTTCAACGCATGCTCAACAAAGTCCTGAAGAAAGCCCGAACAACGTCGGGTATTCTGCTAGTATACTCTAATAACGAAGGATACAAAACTTGAAATTTTATTGATTTCAATTATTGTAAATACAAAAAATAATTTTACTTACTTGCAATGCACTAGCATTGGACCAATTATACTATTTGGTTTAATTATATTACCAACAACAGCTCGTACACGTCTTCGAAATTCTAGAACAGCATTTGAAAATGGACACGTATGCGAATGCCATTCAGTATAATGGAATTGAAGAATTAAACGTTCTTCTGTAATTGCCTATTAAAAATAAAACCAAAATAAAAAAAAATGTCAACATTTCATATAATTAGCATTAATTATTATTTATTAATCATTGAAAACTTACTTCACCGTTTTTTTTATATAATCTAAATGTGCGAATTTGAAAATTAGCTAATTGCTCTTCATTAACAATATTTAAATAAATATCTCCATAAGTTTCATGTATTTCTATATTTGGTGGCCAATATTGGACACACATTACCTAAAATGAAGAAAATAAGAAAATATTTTTAAGATTTAATTAAATTGAATTGATTTAAGTAGATATCTTTGTTTTGTGTAAAAAAAAAGATAATTACTCTGAATTGAAACAATTATTATAATACGTAGAAAGCAGTGACAAAAGGACACTTTTGTTATTGTTTTTATTTTGGCTAATTATCATTAAATTTAACGTTTTTAACTTACTGCTCGTAGTAAGAATTTTAAAATCAGTGATATAGTAAGTTATTTAAACGAGTTTAAAATACTAAACTAGCTTTATTTTGTAGGATGTCATGAATCTATATATAAATAGGCCAACACAAAAATTTACCTCCCTTTTATTCGTATTCTAACAAAAGATGTGGCTTAATATATATATATATCGATGGAAAGCTATTGTTGATGAGAAGTGTTTAAGCACAAAAAGTATGTTGATATATGGTCGTTGAACCAGGTTGAACAGGTGAAAGTTTCCCATATATTTATATGGGAACAATAACAAAATATATGGAACACAGAGCTGTGTCACTTAATTGTTCTGCGAAATTTAGAATGTGCATTCTGAATTGGCCAATTTAAGACATGAAATATATTTCCAGTTAGATTGCGAGGAAAATATTCATAATATAACCAAAGAAGTGGTCAAGTTAATATACTACGTGCGAAATAATTTTGTTCATTTTCAGTGATTTGTAAAATGAAATTCCTAGCAGCCCTGTCTTATGACGGTTAATCCCCTAGTTATTAAATAATCTTAGATTATATTAAGGTTGTGAAATTTTGATGCATTTTATTTTATTGAAAATTGTGATAATATCTTGGAATAACACAAAAAAAATAATTAGATTGGAACTTTTCCTTGGAAATATAATTGCAGGTGACTTTTATCCCAAAGTCTTTTGTTTAGTATGCAATTTATAATATTTACTACAATCGTAAAAATAACAGAATGTACCAGACAAAAAAGAAGCAATTTCTACAATATTCTTTGTAATTATATTTGTAACAAATGAATTCCTTAAGATTACCCAAGATTTATAATGTTTTAATTTGAATACTACAAGACTCTAGAGTCTAGAATTTTCTATACAATTGTATAATTGTTTGAAAACATTCTAGGAGATTTTAAACATCATTTTAAAAGAGATACAAAAAAACGTATTGTTTCTTAGGAACAATAGAATTCTGAAAACGACTGCTAGAAGAACTTATTCTTGATAAAAGATTTTCCTATATATACAGGACTATACTATATAATAGATCTGTTTTATATGCCACTTGCTTTGGGGTAGAGCAAATTTTTATATTGAAAACAAAAACAACAAAAGAGCAAATCCTACACTACTTTCAGAGGAGGTGTAACTATTACCCCCGAATTAGTTCAGTTTTCTACCATAAAAAGTGTATTAGCTAAAAGTTTCTTTTTTCATTACAATATGGTTGCTAAGCAGTGCTACAAAGATTTGAATTAAAGCTTTCTCCTACTCCTGCTCGTTTTATTTGCCACTTACCCTGCTCCAGGGTAGGGTAGGGTATGGCAAATAAAACAGACCTATTGTATTTTTCAATTCATAAAATTTATATAATAAAAATACACTTTGTACATATATCATATAAAATAGGATTAAATCTTGTTTTTTTGTGATTTTATCTTTTTACCTTTGTAAAATCAAATGTTTTTGTTAACATAACAATTGCACTGACATTTTCTTGCCAAATCATTCTCCAAAATTCATTGCCTGTTTCTTCTGTTGGACCCTGTGTTACAATATAAGCGTTTGGTTTAAGTAAACTCTGTAAAGTAAAAAATTTATTTTGTTGGAGAAAGATTTGTTTTGAATTATAAGGTAAACAATTTAATTAACTTACATCAACGTAAGATGCATTTATATAATCAGAATCTGGTACACCAGGTAATTTTTCTAAAACCACACGATTATAATCATAAGGAATGCATTTTTGATTTTGATTTTTTTCTAAATTATTTTTACGTGTTGCATGTCTGCATGTATTTGTTTCTACTTTAACTGCTGTCTAAAGAAATTGAAGAAAAAAAAAACATTTATATTAATTAATTAATGGATATTAAGAGATACATCATATCAGAGATGCAAACCGGTTTCTTTGAACCACTTTGAACCGAACCAAAACCAAACCACTTTTAAAATTAATACTTGAACCGAACCATAAACCGAAATTTTTCTATTGGTTTATGGTTCGGTTCAACAGAAAAAATTGTCCTATAATTTACATTTTCCTTTTAAAAAAACTAAAAAGTCTACCACATTTTCTTATAAAAACGATGGTTAATCAACATTCAACAGTTTGCCATTTTTCAAATTTGTTTTTAACGAGTAATCAAACACGACATAGTTTTTCATTTAGGGAAATCATAATTGAAATAAAAACAGAAACAAACACAAGAAGGAAGAATATACTTAAAATTAAAAGATATAAAATTCACATCTAAATGACAAATGTAAGCAAGTCTGTATATTTTTGAGTTTAATAATAATTTTTTTAGTATTTCCTAAAAGAAAATGTCAGGCAACAAAGATAAAAATTACCCGGTTTTTGAAAAATTTGCTTGTGATTCAATAACAAATAGCAGTAAGTACAATGAATGCTGCATTGTTATGACAAATAATCACCCAGAAAATTTAATGCGGCGTCTTAAAAAAAGCACTCCGAATCCTATGACATAATTGAACAAAAAAAAACAGCTGAAAAAAATTTTCCAAGCAAATCTACATTGGCTTCCTTCGTTTCTGTCACAACAACTAAGAAAAAAGACATATTAGTTCAGAACCAAAACCAAAACCAAACCAAAACCAAAACCAAAAATTATGTAGTCTTTAAACCAGAACCAAACCAAAACCAAATTTTGAAATATTTAGAAACCAAAACCAAACCAAAAACCAAAAAGAAGGTTTATGCTTAAACCAAAACCGAACCAACTGTAAAAAAGTCTTGGTTTGCATCTCTGCATCATATAGCTGAAAGAAACTTAACTAACAAATGTCGTAAAGATATTTTCATATTAAACACATATAGTAACGTAATACTCTATACTAGAAATGGGACTCGTAGTTAACAAATCTATAGTTCAATGAATTCACTCTGAGAGAGAAGCACCAAAACTGCCTATATTTCAAGGCTTTTTCTCCATAACTTTGTTTCAAATTGGCTCTAATTTACAGGCAGGCTGGAGCCTAATAACATAAATATCTCTTCCAAATTTTATTGAAATCGGTATATTAGTTTTTAAAATAGATCGGAAAAACTTTATGAACAAGCTTATTTTCTCATACGACTATTTTTTTCTTAACTATCCTTTGACCGATTTCACTTAAATTGAACATAGTATCGTATATTTATATAGTTAATCCATGTAAATAATTGAAACAAAATTGATACACAAATTTTCAAATTAAATCCTAAAAACCATAAGCAATAAACGACAAAACTTTCTGATCACACTAGCTTTTTCTTTATGACTTTGCTTCCCTTGGCAATTTTGCTGAAATTCAATACCAAGCCAAATTAAGGAAGAACCAATTCACATTATAAATTTCATTAAAATCGGATAACGCGTTCTTGAGTTAGCTTGTATATGGACGGACGGACCTACATGCGGAAATCGATATAACTTTTGATTCTCTACACAACTATATCCTTGAAACCTTTCTATGACGATTAGTTTGTTGTGTTACAAACGTAGTAGTATCTACCAGAGGGCATAAATATCTGGCAACTATGGCGAACTATCCAACTTTTTTAAATGTATAGCGTATATTTTTAAGCGTGATATAGATAACTCTCATTTTCACAGCTCTTTTTAATATTTATGTTTAGTATAATCTGGCAATTAATCATGAATAGAATCACACTTGAGAAACGATCGATCAGGAATTATCCAACTTTTGAAACTCCCTTGTCGATTGGTGAAACTTATAGCCTCGCTTTATCGCAAAATTATGCACAGTGGCTAGGTTCATTTTTGGCTTAATAAGCAAAATTGTCACTTCTAGAATGAGGCCAATCCGAAAGGTACTATAAAGATGCCATTACATACAGAAAAATACACCGTTTGGTGCGGTTTACACGCTAATGAAATCGTTGGTCATTATTTCTTTGAAAATGAGGCAGGAACCCACGTTACGGTCAATGAGTTGGTTACCGGATAATGATCAGTGAATATTGAAAATATGGATGACATTGATCAAATGTGGGGTTCCAACAGAATGACTTTATGTGATATGCAGCGATACAAAACTTCAATTTGCCAAAAAAAATTCTGTGTGATATATAGTAAATAGGCATTATATAGGGTCTTTCGTACAAATACTATTAACGAGGAGGTGTTTTGTAGGGCTGCAATGTTACCAAAAATTTATACACAAAGAATTCTCTGTTTTTCTTCTCTGTGCTAAAATGAATCAAACATCAAACATTTTCGACTAAAGTTCATCCTCTTATCACAAGAGAGGCACAGATAGCTCTGTTTTAAATTTTAATAAGTTATGATTCATAGAAAACCAATAACAATTACAAAAATAGAATTACTCAATATTCCAGTGGCATCTATTTCCATTCAAAATTTATACAATCGCTGTCATAAAAGCCGAATTTTGTGTACTAATCTACATATTAATTAATCCAGTGATTAAGACACAATTATAGAGCGTATCGTAGAATAATTTCTTAATTTTCTATTGAAAAATACTGAAATATATTACCAGTTTAAAAGTACAGCTTAAAAACTATTCAGTATTGTGTATGTTTACCAAATTTAGTTAAAATTGGATAAGTCGTTTTTGAGTTGTAGTCCAGTACAAAAAAAAATGTTCATCATAAATTCATAACATACAAGATGGTATCGAAAACACACATAACATATAGACATCATTGGGGCAAATAGTCAATTCGAATTCAGGAGCCTACAAAAGATGTATTTCTATTAAGAATTAGAATTTTATTGGAAACTTTTTCTTAACTTTAAAAAGTCGGAATTGGATTTAAAACTGCGACCATCATTTTAAATTTTAAGAAATGAAAAAAAAAAGAATTTTACAAAGGATCCCATAACAACTGTCGCTTGGTTATAGTAGAGGCAGACATAGGGTATTCATACCTTAGTATCGATACTACAGTATATCCTTGTACCATGGTATAAAAAGGGGTTGGCACACAACAAACATAGTATTTGTCTGACATTTGAAATTCTGCCATTTCAGCGAGAATATGGGAATTTGTTTTCGCTCCTCTTAAATCCTCTATATGATTCCTCCAAATATCTATAAATTTTGAGGTTTCATCCACAGATAAAATTTTGCGTATTTTCTTCACTTTTTCCATTTTTTTAAAATAAAATTTTCAAAAAAAAAGTGTAAACATGTGTCAATTGCTCAGCTTACCTACAAAATTACATTCGCTATTTTCCGCTTCAATAAAAAGGAGCGACAATCACTAAAGAATAGATTACAGTGGCCGAAAAAATTAAGTAAAAAAGGGAATACCATGTACTTTTTCGAATTTAAATACCAGATTTATGCTACGTAGTTGAAATGGTATTCGGCTAGTATTTGATGACACACATATGGTATACCACATGGTATCCTTAAACTATGGTATGAATACCCTATGTGTGCCTCTAGTATTACACAATTATCCGCAATTTTGAAATCATATATAGTACTATTTTTTTCTTTTAATTTCCACCAAATTTTCCTACACATTCGATCATATATTGACCACAAAGGTATCATATTAAGAGAACTATCCTTTTTTTGACGACACGCTATGGGACTCTTTTATCACATAGAATTGAGTCATTTTCTTCTATTGAAAATTTAATAGAAACAAACTAATTTTATTTGGTGGTCATTAAAGGCCCGCGGAAAAACAAATACCTAATGAGTTCCCAATAGAATACATGTTTATTATATATACTTTTTTTTTTTTTTAAATTAACATTATTTTCTCTTTTTTTTTACCTGAAATTCTAATTTATATAAAACAGGAAATTTTCTTCGCTGATCACAAAGTTTAACAAAATGTCTTAGTTCTATTGGTTTATCCGGAATTGTTTGTGATAATGAATTATGTTGATCTGAAATTATAAAGAAAAACAAATTAATTAAATATTATATGTTACAAGAAAACATACAAAAAGAAAACAATTTTTTAATTAGCAGCAAGTTAACAAGAATTTGAATATTTTTGCTATAGCAAAAATTCTTGGTAATAGGACGAGTTCATGGACCATTTATCAAATTCTTAGAGATGAAAGCTTCTTCAAAAAATGTATAATTTAATTTAAATATATTGTATAACACAATTCCATGAAGGAGTATATAGATACTACGTATACATGAAGGGTCCGAACCAGGCCAAAACTTGCTTCAAATGCATGTATACACTGGTCGAGTCCAAATTAGGTTGACTGGATTGACTGTTTGGTAATAAATTTCTACTTTTAGACTTAATTTAGATCACGAATCTGAATTACTTTACGCAGTGGAAGCAATTGGAAAGCCTGTTGTTTAGTAACCCAAAACAGTAGTAGCTTATTTTACGAAGCTTTGAAACTACGTCGCCTGGTCATGAGCGACACGAACTAAGCTCTTTCACGTAGTTCAGACCTCAATTACGCGAACGAGCTTCGTTGGCATCGCTGACAATAATTTATACGTACTTTCGGTATTGTACAGTGTAGAATCTATGTTTGCAAAACTGTTAGCATGTTTTCTTTATTTTGTGGTAGTATCTTGTCGACATAAATGTGTAAGTGTTAAGTGGAAATCGTCCAATTCGGATTATTTTACTAATATTTTCAATTGCAGCTTAAATAATTTACATATATAAATGGCTGCAGATTAAATCGGGCAAAAGAGAATGAAATTCGCAATATTTCATATACGTTTCATCACAAATGGTGAACACCAAATGCTTCTTTTCTCTTTCCTTTCAACAAAACTTAATAAAAAGTCTTGTTCAAATTCATCTTCAGGCAAACCTGATTCGGAATCTAGGTCTAGTAATAATTCATTGATACTGTACTCGCACATTATATCTCTCTGACGGCTCAAATAGAACTGATGGCATGGATTTACCAAAAATATCAACACCTAGCTTAGTTCAAGTGTGCAATGGGGTTAGCGAGCCCAGCTATGTAAGCTATATAACTACAATGAGGCTCGCCCGCATAGCTTAGTTAAAGTGTGCTGCGGGCCTATATCTGAAAAATTATAAGAAAAACAAAGAAAAAAACGTTCTAGTTTTTGTTAAATAATTTCGCTCTCCTACCTCGGGTTGTGATTCTTTTTCTGTGTAACTGAACCGCAACTTTTGCATTGGAAACAAAAACTTTATTAAACTTAATATTGTATATTTTTCCATTTTTCTAGCAGGGCACTATTATCCCATGATTTTATAGCAGAATTTTGGAGTGGAATTGTGCAACTCGATTTGATCCAAAGCGTATCGAAAGAACATAGAAATTAAAATTCTTTTTCAGCGGCGTGCTGTAACTTTTGGGAGGCCTGTGCATCTTTGTTTTTTTTTTCTTTCAATTCGTGGTATTTTTTTGTTATTGGAGAAGTTTTTCTAATGTATTTAATATTTGGGGGCCCCTCAAAAATAGAGGGCCCAGTGCGATTGCACTTGTGCTTTTTCGATATGATTTAGTCTAAATCGAATTATACGATTCTACTTCTTGTTTTTCTGGTTTTAAATAATTGCAATTTCACTGGAAATTCAAGTTATTTATAAATATTATAAAATTTATAATTTTTATCTAAATTATTACTTCTCAGATAAGATTAAAATATGGCAAAACTAAGCGAATGAATTGAAATTAAAATATATCACATTTAAGATTGATTCGATGCCGGGTTTAAAGTGTTATAAGCTTTATTAAATTTAATAAAAATAAATGTAAATGTAAATTAATTTAGTTGTAGAATCAAACAAGTTGTGTAATAAGAAGTTTTTTTCTTCTTTATAAATCTTAACAATTATACAAGATTTTGTGTTGTAAGCAAAGAAACGAAAAACAAACGAAAATACAAATTGATATACATTTATAATGTTTTTAACAATTATTTATACATTTTTCATAATTAATTTTATGGGAAAATGTTTAGTAGCAACAACAGAAAATGATGTTAATAATAATAAAATACCAAATTATTATGAAGTTAATACAAAAAATGGACGATTACGTGGAATTGAAGAGAAAACTTTATTTTCTGAAAAGAAATATTATTCTTTTAAAGGTATTCCTTATGCTAAACCACCTGTTAATGAATTACGTTATATGGTAAGAAATTCATTATATAAGACATATACTACAGTAGAAAAACTAAATACAATATGTTATTTAAATTTCGGGTTTCGGGTTAATACAGCTAAGAAAATGCAACCATTTAAGATCAATTTACATCACCGAGGCATTAAAAATATACTAACGAAGTTACAAAACAGAACATACGAATTCCACTAATTTTTATGGTTAACCTAAGCGGTAGTGTTTTCAACTTTATAATATATATTTAATACAATTATTGAGAATGTTGCGAAAATACGGAAAAATTTATTTAAAAAAGTTGCTATAAAAATTCTCTATTAAATATATTTTTATAGTAGCTTATTTAAAATTATAGTAACATCTCGTACGCAGTTGAATAAGTTATGGTAACTTTTTTAATTTATGGTAACATTTTGCAAGCACTCACAAAATATGAAGAATTTATGGTAACTTTTTAAAAATTATGGTAACCTTTCGTATACACTCACAAAATTTTCCTTTCAATGTTTGCCGTACTCTTTATACTAATTGATTTTTGAATAAGCGATCGTTTATTTCACTCACATCGTAAGTATAGACTTTTATGCCTCGGTGATGTAAATTAGGCTTTGGTTTTAATAATATGCTTGTTGATGGTTTCGACCTTTTTTAAGAAAATGTTTACAGTTCGCCTGATTTTAACATGGTTTGAAAAATCCTACAAACTATCCCATACACTTGGAAACCCAGATCTATGTTATTAAAAAACTAAATTTTAATAGACGCGTTTCAAACTTCAAAATTATAGATCTTTCAGTGGATACTGTAGAGTAAGCCCTACATCTTTGGTGCAGGTCAGCTCGTATTTTGTTGACCACAGCCTTAAATGATGAATGCACAAGGCACAGGGTTGTTTCAAGTTCCTTTTATAGAGCCCGACAGAATGTGATAGGCATAGTATATGATAAAATATATTGACGTAGTGAACTCTTACGAGAGTTGAACAATTTTGATTTTTGTAAAATTTCAAATTCAATCAGCTTGGTGTTTTTTTTATTAAGCAGATTAGAAGACCTCTTGCATCCATCAGACTGTTGTAGTTCATACTTTAAAGTATAGATAATGGCTTAGAAAAACAAAATTGGTGTCTACAATGTCGAATTTGCGAAAATTATGAAAGTTAAGTTTTCTAAAAAATTAGTAATTCCACATTTTAATAGTGTGGGCCTTTTCAGTAATGCCGCGAAATTATTGTTTTAACGACTTTGCATATGCCGCAATTATGCAGCGGTTCGACTGGAATGGATGAAAAACTGCAATATATTTAATTTGCATTTCTGAACAGATTTATATAATTCATGTCAAACTTTAGCCTTACCTCAAGAATTCGTTATTATCTAAATCCATTTTAAATCTGCTGATAAATTCACCAACAACAGTATTTAGAAAACAAAATAGAATGACACATTAAAGCTTAGTCACCATTACACAATACTAATTGCAATAATTCTAATCGCATTTTTTTAATGATTTCTAAATAATTTTTGATAATATGTTTCCGAACATAATAAAATTGTTCACCTTTGATATAAGGTGTGGCAAGATAAAATTATTTAATATCGCGAAATCTGCTTTATTTACAAAACTTGCATAATGAGTTAGTCAAATATTGGTGTAGAATAGATCTTAAAGGTCGCACAGTACAAGAACATCCTAAAACTTAATCTAGTCAAATATTATTTAAAAAATGTTTCCTTTTAAAAACTACCCAACGTCTTCAAGATCTTTAATTTTTTAATAAGAAATCCTTATAAACAAAGAAAAAAAATCATTTATAACATTTAATAGGACTGCAACACAAAAAGTATAAAACCATTTTTTTTTTCTTTTGGATCCTCTGCATAATGGCTTTCATCTCAAAGATTTGAATCTTGAGATTTTATTTCTCAATAAAATAAAAAAAATGGTTTTATCCTTTTAACTCAATATTATACGAAGTTCCATGATGCTGAAATACAATCCATCGTCACCCACATTCGAGTGTGTTTTTTTAAGGTTTCTTTTGTTTTTCTGGCGGTTTTATTTTGAAGATTTTTTATACACTGAAAGGGATATCGTGACTTAAGACGCCCTCAATTTAGGAGAACTAATATAAGGACTTTCTTCGATTTACGTCGTTATTGCTTCACACAAGTTTAAACATTATTTAACAAATTTTTAATTTAATATTTGACTGATTTGATTGTTTTATAGTCCTTTTGAAATATAATACAAATAAGAATAAATTTAATATGCTAGGCTAGTCAAAAAGTTCTCGAGATCGATAATACGTATGCGCTGCTAGTATGTTGGTATATCCTACATAAGAATGTGTGTGAAGTTTCATTTCGATCTGTCAATTTATTCTTTGTTTACAACCCATTTATTGTTGCTGTGTCACAGTATTTTTTAAAATGGAAAAAATTTAATATCGTGCAGTGATTCAAGAGTTGTGTGAAATCGATAATTTGGCTCTAAAACGGGTTAAGGCCCAAAAATCGGCCAAAAAAGTTTTAGCCTCAGCTTTTTGTGATGCGAAAGGGATTTTGTTGGTCGTTTATCTCCAAACCTGTAAAACAATCAATTCTGAATATTACTCGAACTTATTGGACCAGCTCGAAACAAAAATTCGTTAAAAAAGGCCCGGTTTAAAGAAGAAAACAATCATTTTCCACCAAGACAATGCAACAACTCACAAAAGTCAAAAAACCATTGCAAAAATCACGGAATTAAAGTACGAATTGTGAGAACATCCACCGTATTCACTAGATTTGGCTCCTAGTGACTTCCTTCTATTTCCAAACTTGAAAAAATTCATACGTGGAAGGCGTTTTTCGTCAAACGAAGAGATGATAGCAGATCTCACTTCAGGGATGGAATCCATCGATTAGAAAACCGTTGGAACAAATCCATAGAGGTTCAGGGAGCCTATATTGAATAATAAAGTATATTTCGAAGTTTTTCTTATCGAGCCCGAGAACTTTTTGACTAGCCTAGTATATAAAAAAAAAAATTTCAAAATCTTTATTCAAAGCTAAATAGAAAAGCAATTATTTATAAATAAAATGCGTATAATACTGAGTAACCTTTAGAAATTAATTGAATTTACCTAACTCTAGTTCATTAACCCTTTAATGGTTGTTACATACAGAGAGGGGTTTGCTGGCTTCAAAATAAATCTCAATTTAAACAAAATGTAAAAGTCAGTGAAGTATTAAATTCAATTCTGCGCTGTAATATTCTAGGATTACGAATATAGAAAATTAATTTCTGTAATAATGTTGTTCTACAAGAGTCTAGTAACTAGACAATTGCGACGTTTAAACCTTGTGACATAAATAAAACTCATACCTTTCTTTCATCGATTTACATATTTTTATATATTTTTTAGAGATTTAACTAACATATCTATAAACAGACAGAGGATCTTCAATTAGTATACTAAATATTATTATGAACTGATAATTTCGAAAATGCGAAAAGTCCTGGCTATCGATTATACATTAATTAGCTTTGACCATTTAATATCATACAATTACTAATAACGAGATATATAGTACCATATAATCATTCGATTAGAAGAAAGTTAGTTTAAGATAAATAGGAAATTTCGAGCTAATTTAACCCCACCGCTGCCAAACCTATATTATACGAAGCCATTCCCATTGCCATTTATATTTTGAGTGGTATCGTTTACCAAAGTTTTATTATTACTTGGTAAAAGCACATATATTATCATACATAATCATTTGCATGCATAAAATCAAAGACGAGTTTAGTCGTCGTTGGCAATGGGAAGGCAACAGGACTCGACATCCTTTTTCGAATTTGCGTACGTTTAAGAAGATAAACAAATCGGAAATCGCGCAGATGGATGAAAAAATAAAAATGTAGTAAAGTAAGATACAAAAAATTTGCTTATTCAAAAACCTGTTACAACATATTGAAAGTAGGACGAGTATACTCGTCTTGGAAACGTATAACACCCTGCCAAAGACGAGTATACCCGTCCTTGGTAGCGAATGGATTAAAAAATAGTTGTAAAACTGAATTAACTTTTACTATTTCATGATAGACAGACTACAAATTTAAGTTAATTTTCGTCTAAAATCAGTTAAATGAGTCTAGGCTGTGGCAATATTTATACGCTTATAGTAAAGGCACACACATAGGTTGTTCATACGTAAGTATCGATACTAAATTATAGCCTTGTACCATTCTATAAAAAAAACATTGCCACATATTAAACATAGTATTTGTCTGACACATTTGAAATTCTTCCATTTCGAAGAGAATATGGGAATTTCTTTTCGCTCCTCTGAAATTCTCTATATCAGAGGTCCCCAAACTTTTTGTCTCGTAGACCACTTGGCATGTTTTCGGTTTTGGGTAGATCCCCTGCTTACCTGATATTGAGGCTAGTACAACATTGAAAGACATAACGTATCAAAGAATTTATGGATACAGTTGTACTTATAAGAGATTGTGATAGGAACATATTACGTACACTAATTGGGATACTCTCGAATTATTGTCTGCTATGGAAGCACGGTAAAAAATTAAGCTTAAGACATAATAGGGAGGAAATCAGAGTAGCTGGGGATATATAACACATATCCTTTGTGAATGCCCAACCATTTCACACAAATGTTACAACCTTTTATGAAGTTGTTTCTTTAACAACTTAGGGATGTTTTAGGAAAGCTAATCAAATTTTGTACGAATATTAAATATTTCTTCTCGGAAGAAAACAGAACATAACAGGAATAATTGGCTAACTTTCTTGTGGTCTTGTATATGGATCGCAATGGGACTACTACTTGGTGTCCGGTGTTGTACCATATTAAATCTAACCGGTAATAATTAGATTTTTCTAATTACTCTGGAAAAAATTACATTTTCGAGAGATATCTTCCTTCCGTTTCTACGCTACTTAGCATATAAAATATATAGTCTTTTAAATATGAATATTATCAATATTTTCTTTTTAATTTTTTTGTTTTTATTTAGCCACCAGAACCAATTGAAACATGGAATAATGTTAAAGATGCAATAAATTTTGGAAATGATTGTTTACAAATATCAATGCGAATTCAAATGAAAATTATGGGCGAAGAAGATTGTTTATATTTGAATATTTATACGCCAGGTATTGTGGCACCAAAAAATCAATAATAATTTTTCATAGCAAAAAAAAGAAAAGTAAAATACCCCAAAAATACCCATTTATAGATATATCTCCGTCCGCAAATTTACCAGTTATGGTGTTTATTCATGGTGGTGGATTTTTTGAGGGTTCTGGAAGTGATTTCGCTTATGGACCAGATTTTCTACTCAATGAAAATGTTATTTTGGTAAATTTATATATATTTTTATATAAAACGCGATTTATTGAAGTGAAAAACTTTTTTTTAAATATAAAAGGTTACACTTAATTATCGTCTTGGTGTTTTTGGATTTTTATCATTACATGATACACCATATACAGGAAATATGGGACTTAAAGATCAACATTTAGCTATTAAATGGGTAAAAAATAATATTAAAGAATTCGGTGGAAATCCAAATCATATAACACTTTTTGGACATAGTGCAGGTGAGTTTTATAGTTACATACATTACATGTATAGGGTGATTCATCGTGAAGGGTTCAGGAAACAATTTTTGAAATAAAACATGGCTGGAATCTGGCCAATAGCGCGAGTAATGTTTTAGTTCCTTGAGACGGTTTTTTGATGATTATTTTTATCCTTTACAAATATAATGACAAAATTAATATACATTCTCTGGTAATACCTACTATATAAGGCATAGAAATATGCTTTTGTTGGGAAAATATACCACTTTCTCTTAGTGGCTACGTTTACACCGAGACTTAAAAAGAGACCTAAGTACTTAGGTAAATTGCAGATCAACCTTAAATTTAAATCGACCTAAGAGCTTTTGATACCTGACCACAATATCTCCGAAATGTTAAATTTCACTGAAAGATAACGGCTCATCTCTTGATGTCCAAGTTCCATAAATCCACATATGGCGTTGTTTTAAACTTAGGTCGATGTACGATGTACGATGTACGATGTAAACACGTGTGACCAAACCTAACTTTTAGTTAGGTGACCTAAAAATTTGTCGGTATAAACGTAGCCTAACTCGTAAAACTATAAATTACATATAAACAATTATAGTTATAACTAAATGGCACCATCCAGATTCAGTATAGTCTGGAAAGACATAATAGCCGTGTTTTTTTTTTCTTCATAATGTTCTATTCTGGAACATAACAGCAGGCCAGAATTGTTTGTATTTAATGTAAAAATTTAGTTTTGTTCCGTTACAACTGGTTAAAAAAACGCACTCTAAAAACTTCATATAGAACCTTATTACGCAAAAAAAAAAAATAAGTGCAGGACACTTCAAATTTGCTAGCTGTATCCTAAGTTTAAAATGCCATTTAAATTCTAGTTTCTTATTTCAAAAGAATTCAAATTACATATCTCAATGGATTGCGAATTACGACTTTTATGGTATTCTCATAAAAAGTTGAAGATCAGTTAATCCTTTAATATAACTTTCCTGAAATAGTACTAAGACATTTGGGTTTTGGCCTCTTTAATATGAAACTAATTTTTATATAGAATAAAGCTACTAGAAAATGGTAATTCTTGATGATATGATAGATAAACAGTAATATAATTTCTAGAATTTTATAGAACCTATAATATATCACTAACAATTTCTAGAAACATCTCAAATTCCAGAATACATCCAACTCTTTTTTTACACGTTTTTTTACACGAATTTGAAGTTACATGGTTCAAAAGAAGTCTTCCTTTTTTAAAAAAATTCTAACAAAATCTAACACCAGCCACGTGACCATTAGCGGTCCCATTAGCGGTCTAGTACAAATTGCGGTCTTTGGTATCAATGTATCACATGTTTACACCGACAATTTTTTAGGTCATCTAACTAAAAATTAGGTTTGGTCACATGTGTTTACACCGTACTAGATCTAAGTCTTTGTTTTATATCATTGTTTGTTTGAATTACACTTGATTGGAATTTTAATTGATGCTTCACCAACTGTTCCCGAACTTTGTTTGAGATTAACCTAAACAATAATAACTACTGCAGTGTCATCTAATCAGCTGTCAAAAAGATCGATTTAAATTTAAGGTAGGTCTGCAATTTAGGTGATCTAAGTAAGTTACTTTGGACGTGTTTACACCGTCATTTTTAAGTCGACCTAAGCACTTAGGTCTCTTTTTAAGTCTCGGTGTAAAAATAAATTGTTTAAGTTTATATTAGATCACAATATTTAATTAATTGTTCGCCTCATCAGCCATACATAGTTCTATCAAATAATTTGAACATTTCTAACTTTAAGAGGTGAAAAAAGGTTTTTTTTTTATCTTCAAATTTACAGTCTTTAGCCTTTTTTTACACGGTTTTCAAACAAAAATATAGTTCTTTATTTGATCTTACACGATTCTCGGGATAACATGGAACGTATCCTCAATTTTACTATAGGAAACTTATATTTTTTTTACACGGTTTTTTTACATAAAATTCTGAGGAAGATATTTACCGTGTAAAAAAAGAGTTGGGTCTACAAGGATAAATTCAATGAAATTCTATCGATTATAATTATATTATTAGCTTAATTTTTAATATTTTTTTTTTATACAGGTGCTGCTTCTACACAGTATCAACTTCTACATAAGGATTCTGGAAAATTATTTAATCGTGCAATTATAATGAGCGGATCAGCTTTAAATATATGGGCTTTTGATGAATATGAACCTGATGAGATTCTTTTAGATCATTGTATAAAAACAAAATTTCCAATAATATGCTTTTCAAAACAAAACAAAAAGGCCTAAAATCAGGTTTATCGACTTTTAAAGATAATTCATGAAATTCAAGAAGAAAAACCCATCTTAAGTCAATTTTTGTTCTGAAATATTGTACAGCTAATTCCTTGATTAATATGGTTTCTGTTTGATATGATCGAACGGCTTCGTACCGTTTGACAGAGGACTCGAAGATTTACCTCTAACAGAAATGTCAAGAATAGTAACGCTTTTGATAGTTAATTTTCTTTCTAAAGCTGCGTTTGCACCACGCGAGCAAAATGTTTTTGCTCGCGTGGAATAAAAGAGAAGTAACTATTAAATCAGAGTATTAAAAATGAGAGAAACATGTATTTTCATGCGAACGGATTTCTCTCCTTTTATTATTCTTGGTTTAACATTTCTTTCTCTTTTACCTACGCGGGAGCATAAACATTTTGCGCGTTTGATGGAAACGCAGTTAAAGTTCTTTAGCTCCCCGGTCAACATAATTTCGAATTACATAGTATTTTTACGAAATCAAACTAGCCGTGTTAATCAAGGATTACCTTTATATCAAATCAATCAATTTTTCTTTTTTTTCTTCTTTTTTTAGATATAAAAAATGGTTTTATTAAATCAAAAGAAAATTTAGTTGACTTTTTAAAAGAAACCGATGGACATAAATTACTAGAAACTACACCACTACTTAAGGAGCCACATAATCTACTTCTATTTTTGCCGAAATTAGAAAAAGGTATGATGAATATTTTTGAAATTTTAAATATTTATTTCTTGTATTTTTTTTTTTTTTAGAGAGTGATTCTGCATTTCTAACAGAAAAACCTTTAAAATTACTTAAAAATTTATTTTTAAGACATCATGAAATTCTGTTTGGATTTGCATCAAGGGTAAGAAAAATAAATAAATTATGGGGCATTTATTGACAATAATGGAATTGGGTTCGTTTATATAGGTTTGCAAAGAAAATCCATTAACTCGCTTTGAGAAATAGGCCCTACAGTTCTTGTCCATTAAGCGAGGTTTTCAAAAGTCTTTTTTCGGATCTAATTTTACAGATATACTTTTCAATTTGATGAGATATATCTTCAAATTTATCCATACGATTTTCAAAAAACCTACCAATATAGACTCCTGATCTTAATTACCTATTTCCATAGGGCAGGACTTGAAAATAATCCAAAATATTGTTTCGTACATTAACATCATATTATGAATAGGGAAATATACGAATCAAAGATATTAAGATAAGTAAAAATAAGTAAAATTCAAAAAAGCTTTTATTTAATATGAGTAAATTACATTAGGCCTTATGGCATGAGCTTAAAGCTCTATCTATAAGAACTAATGTAATTTACTTATGCTAAATTAAAGCTATTTTTTACTTTCCACATCTTCCCTTTATTTATAACTTTGTACGAATGTTGTATATCAATGGGTGTGTATGGGAATATCTTGCCGATTCTAGCAATTCTACTTATTTGGAGTAAAATAAATTCGACAGAAAAAGTATTATATATGAAAAAAAATTCTCCATAAGTAAATTATACAATTGACATATTTAGGTCTACTTAAAACGCCTTTATTATCCCTTTCGAGGGCAATTAGCACATTTTTAAAGTGGCATCCCTTGTTGAGGTGATTCTGTCTATGGGTACTACCTCCAAATATGTGTGGTATCAAACGTTAATATATCGTAATAGAAGAGTATTCGGTCTTTGAGGCATGTTTTAGATGTTTTTCATTATAACACACTCAAAAACAACTATTTTATATTCAAATAATTTGCAAATGAAAGACATTAAGTATGAATTTTGTTCAGACAAGTAATTTCCACGAGAATTAGAAGTCTAAGCAATATTTTTCCTAGAAAAAAAAATTCTAAGGATATGTGGAAAAAAGGTTATATAAACTGACAGAGACTAATTATAGGTCACACTTAAGGAAAAACTTCAAAATTGACTAGTTGTCGCTTCTAAAACTACGTACCAGGATAGGAGTTCCAGACATTTAATAGCTAAAGTCATAAAACATAGTATTTAGATTTAAAATTTGATTAAACTCATTTATCGATACATTGTCTAATTTCTCACTTTGTATCTAAGTGTACGGCCACATAGGTTCTGCGCTTTCTACGTCGAGTGAGAAAATTAATAACGCGGTGAGAGGAACGAGGACGGTGAGCGAAAAGTGTCCACATCGGATATCACTCTTGTCGCTGAACACATTTACATTTTCTCTAGCTTGTCAGTTAATTCACATACAAAATGAAATGTAAAATCAGGACATAAGGACATACATCAAGCCGAAGCCTCCTTAATTACTTAGTAACAAACAAAAGTTTTAAACGAATAGAACCAACGAAGTTACTATATTTCATTTATCACATTATATTAATTGAGTATTATTTAAACTATGAACAAACTATTTGCATAAAGACTAAAACCCATTATATTACGAAATCTAGGAATTAGGCAACACCAAATCTACGATTAAAACGCTATACTTTTGGGGAATCCATGTTGTCTGTATGTTCGAAATATTAGAAGTAATAAATTTAAAATGAGATTATGTACTAAAAAGGGTTGGGATTCAAGTTTATGTCCTCTTTTAGCATACTAAATCCTTTGATATTTGCGTGTTTAAAATAATACTAGACAAATTAGTCTATTTGAATTCAAATAAAATTGTAACAAAATAATGAGAATAACTATTATTATTACAAAAACATATATTAATTAATTCGAGACATTCTCATTATGAAGAATTTTTATCCTTTAATATTGATCCCTTGAGATTCTTCGAATAGTACAAAATTTATTCTTACAAAACTTACATTTTTTCAAGTTTTTAAATGATAGCGAATTGTAAAATATTTTTATATTTTTACTTGCAAGTAATTAAAGTTGGCAAATCGAGAGTACAGCTTCGGATGTTCGGTAGTGGCATTATGTAAGGCGACAGGCGATCATCACTTATAATCTATTTGAAAGTGATCGCCGCATATTCCGGCATTATGGAAGGCGATTAAGTTCAAGTTAAGTTTAATTGTATGAAAGCAACAGGGTTTTAGCTGCGATATCACCCTGCGAAATGCCAAAAAGAGAAAATCGCCTGTCGCCTTATAGAATGCTACTTCAGAGTTTCCATAGAAAATAACAAATATGGAAGCTCCAATACAAAGAATTTCTAGCCATTTTCTTAAAATGTTAGACTTAATTACTTGATTACATTGAAAATCTATTTTGATGAAGAGAAAATATTGCTCTATTCTTTCCTGAAAACACGATACATAAAACACACATAATTAATTAACATTAATTATAAAACAAATTAGAATATTTCATGATTTTTCTAGAAAGAGTAGTGTAAATCATCAAATATTACAAAAGAAAATACAACATAAATAATCACTGACATTTCCGTATAACAATTATGACAGTTCTAGAAGTTGTGTTCGTTTGAATGCAAGAAACTACTAGAAATATTGAATTTCAGTAAGTTCTAGAAAGTTTCCATGCAGGTATATAAATGCCCCCTGAATCGAAAAACAAATACAGTTTGAATTAAGAAATTGAACAGTGATACTATCGAAGTGATTCTCAAAGAGTAGAAATCATTATTTGTAGTGTGTTTAATATGTTTATACTGCGAATTTAAAAATTATAAAAATTGGATTAAAGGCTTCTTGTATTGATGCCTTCACATATTGCATCTGCATATATGAAGTTATTTAGTAAAATTTGTATAGACTAAGTTGTTCATAAGAAGTTTAAATCATAGTTTTACATTGTAACTTTAAAGAAAACTATTTTAATAGGAAGCATTACATTTCTGGGATGACATGGTAAAAGCTGCAGAAAATCTACATGACGAAGACAAGTTTATGATTACACTTCCAATTAGTGGTGTTGATTGTCCAAATGAAGTATGTTATTTGTATTTTATTTATTTTCATAAATTCAAGTTTAAATCATTTTAATGAAAACAAAAAAAGGTTTTCAATAGTGTTAAACATGATGTAAGAGAATTCTATTTTAAAAATAATTATGATAATAAATTAGACGAGATGATACAGCTTTCATCAGATATAAATTTCATCTATGGAGTAGAAAGGTCGGCTAAATTACATTCAACATTTGATAAAAACATATTTTATTATCGGTAAACAATAATATATGCTATTTAATTATATATATAAAAATTTAAATTTAATTTAATTTTTAGATTTGCGATTGATGGTAAACTAAATGGTATGAAAATAATAAAAAATTTAACACAAGAAAAAGGAGCTGCCCATGCTGATGAAATTTGTTATATTTTTAAGTAAATTATCACAAAAAACTAAAAAAAACATATAGTAACTTAAAATCGGCCTATAGCCGATTTTTTGATGCCCTATGGTAGAAATGGGACAGAAAAACTGTCAAAACTAACAATATTTCATGGCTTTTTTCTTCATAACTTTGTTTCTTCTTTTCAAAATTTCTTCTAATTTGCATATAACCTAAAAGCCTAATAGCATAAATCCAATCTACAAATTTTATTCAAATCGGTGTATTAGTTTTCAAAGTACATCAAAAAAACTTTATGAACAGTCTTATTTTCTCCTATAATTATTTCTTCCTCCACTATCCTTGTACCGATTTTACTGAAATTTGCCATGCTACCCTCTATTTATGTAGTTAACCAACATAATTAATTTAAATAAAATTGCTACACAAATTTTCAAATTAAATCCGAAAATCCATATAAAAAAAACGACAAAACTTTCTGATCACTCTGATTTTTGCTTTATAACTTTGCTCCCCCTGGATCGATTTTGCTGAAATGCAATATCAAACCAAGTTAAGGAAGAAGCAACTCACATTGTAAATTTCATCAAAATCGGATAACGCGTTTTTGAGTTATCTTGTCTACCATAGGGAATAAAAAGAGGTCTTCAGAATATGATTTTTGAAGAACTATTAAAGAACAAGTATACATCACCATCCGTACACAAATGCAAGGACTTCATTGCAGAATAGCATTTTTAGCCATTTCAGTTGAATATCCAAGTAATATTAAAATGTTATTACAGTCTTGTAGCTATTCATTTTCTGTGATTCAGCAATTATTTAGCATTAATACTTCTTTAGAGCCGGTATGCTAAACGAAATGAAAACATTCTGTCCTGGCATTAAGTGGGATTAATTAGGCATTATTAAATCAGATTCTGAAGACTCTTTGAGTGTATTTTTAAAATTGATGTTATTTATTGAAAAAAAAAATCTATATTTCAGATGTCTTCCTTTGTTAGAAGTTTACAAATATTTAAAAGAAGATTCACTTGAATATAAAGCAATTAATAACATTGTTAAAAGATTTACGAATTTTGCTAAATATGGGTAAGTAATATATTGTCAGGTTGACTAAAAAAGTTTATTCGTGCGAAAACTAAAAAGAAGATGAAAATAATTAATAAAAGTTTATAAATATACGATTTCGAAGATAAGTAGATAATTTGGTAAACATAAATCCATTTCTTCGAAAAATAGTAGTCTTGTTAAATGATATCGAGTACATATATCCTCGAAACTATGCCTAATTAAAGGATCAAGAAATGATAATTTTTTAGGAGATTGAAACTGAGAATGAATTTGAATCAAATCGGCTAAGCCCTTATTCGGTTATCGTGTTTATAAAAAAAAAATTACCACAGACACACATCGAGACATCTTCGAAAAATAGTCAATTTCGCTTCTGGACATCCCAAAAAGACGTTTTTCCGTTGAAAATCGGATGTCGAATTTTTACACGATTACTATACTCTCCTATAACTTATTAAGATCTAAGAAATCTAATAAAAAATAGGCCATAAAATCTGTTAAAACCAGAACGACTGTAGACTGGGCTTCTCAATCCGCGTATATAGTCAATAATTTGGACTGAATCCAGCTATCATATCGCAATATGAAGTCCAATTAAATGCGTATACAAATAGGTTGAAGTAGGATCTTCAACCTGAGTTTCGATTCTATATTTGTACAATGTTTATATCACAATAGCCCAACTACTTATGTAAGCTTGCTGATATCAAAATATTGTTTGAATGAACTGCATTAAATGGCATTAATTGATACAATATGACAATGATTTCATAAATCAAAACACGGGTCAACTATAATACGTTTTCAATTCAAAGTTTAGCACTGTAAAAAAGAATAATACACGAATTATTTTAAGTCATCCTGACATTAACATTTTTCTTTGCTTTTTTTTAAATATACTAGTCTAATCAAATATTTTCATTATATAGAAATCCTGGACATAACGAAGAATGGTTACCAATCAAAGGAAATGATATTAATTTTCTTGATATGACAAATTCAGAATTTAAAATTAATAAAAATCCAAATCAAGATCGTTTTAAATTTTGGGATAAAAATATTGAAAAATGTCAACTTGCTGATCAACAAAAAATAAAAAATGATGAACTTTAAAGTTTTTACTTACCTCGAGCTTCTAGTTTAACTTTTTCTGGAATTAAAAAGAAAAAACAATTTAATTCTATTAGAATGTTTTATTTGAACTAATATAAAATAATATATTTTTTGTATAAAGTAATTATCTTTAAATAAAATCTTTTGTTTTAACGAAAAATCATTAAATTATAAACTAATACTACAAAATACAGAAGCTCTAGATTTCCTAGAGTTCCCTAAAATTAAATCCATAATCATACCAGATTTAAAGATATTACCAAGCAGATTTACCCCAGATCAATTGACCAGATTTTTAGTTTAAGGATAATTCTAGATAATACTACAAAAAGATATCATAGTATATAAAGGGTGATTCACCGTGTGATACTTTTTTCAATCCGGATTTTTTTACACATCATGTGTGAATAGTGTGAAGCTGTCATTGCAGTTTGACTCAGTAGTGAATACCAATTTCATCATGATAAGATTTACACCGGTACAGTGTCTCCAACAGAGCTCTTAAACAGCTTAAAGATGATCCGCTGTTTTATCGCAGAATTTTGTTTAGCGATGAGAGCCATTTCTGCCTAAATGGATACATCAGTAAGAAAAGTTGACGTATTTGGGCTGATGAACAACCCGAAGAGTATCAAGAACTACCGTTATATTCAGAGAAATGCACAGTTTGGTGTGGTTTATGAGCTGGCCGAATGAGTAACGCTGAAACGTAACCGTCAACGGAGTATTTGCTACCTGAAATTCAAGACCGTAATGTCGATGCAGTCTGGTTTCAACAAGACACCGCTACTAGCCATACAGCGCGTGAAACAATGGACATATTAAGAAATCATTTCGGTGACCAGCTGATTTCACGTTTTGGACCGATGAATTGGCAGGATTAGATTATTTTCTTTGACATTACGTGATGCCAACTACGATTGATTCCTTTAGAGGCAAACATTAATCGCACTATTGGCCAGATTCCAGTCGTAATTCTCAAACAAGTAGTTCAAAATTCGAACTACAGAATGGACCATATAAAGCATAGCTGCAGCAAACATTTGAATGTCATAATCTTCAAAAAATAAATGATATCGATTCTTCTTTAGGGTCTTAATAAAGTTTCCATCATCACATTCAGTTCTATACCTTTTATTTCAAAATATTTTCCTGAATCTCACGATGTATCACCCTACATAAGTTTTTCATATATATACTCTTCAGAATGTATAAAGAGTAAGCATATCCAAGAGTAGAAATATCTCGTAAGTTAATTAGAAAAGCTATAAAAGAAAGTACGACGGATGAAAATCGAAAAATAAAATCTCTCAAGGATTACATTGAATTTCAAGTTCGAGACCGAAACAAGAGGGATACTATATTACAAATATTATTATTTAATTTAGTTTTATGTAAAATTAATACTTATAAGATGCTTTCAAGCAAGGTTTTTCAACACAACAATTATTAGCCTACTAATAAAACGCCTAAAGGGGAAATCTCTATGGTAGGGAACAGTGAAAGAGCATACTTCTTGAAAATAGTATTCAACTAAAAAAGGGAAAAAGAAATTTTATTTAAAGATTAACGAGTCATAAATAATTTCTAACCTGTACTAACTCTTTATAGCTTTTGCTTGGAGTTAAGATTCATTATATTAAACTAAATATTTGAATAGTCAACCATGGCGCGAGACACGCATCATGGGTAAAGATAAAATATCTGTATATTTAAATTGATTTACAAAGTTCTATTTCAAGAGATGTGACATTGAAGGATGAACTACTTCAGGGATTATTTCTTTAGAATATAATGAAAGCAAAGTAGATATAGTTTTTCTCATTTTCGATGCTATAAATTCTAAAACGAAATGTAATAAACTGTATAGAAACTACGTAGATAAAATTACAATAAATAAATTGCAAATGAAAAATGGAAATCTTCTACAAATATCAGAGGTGACATTGTACCAATTCGGTATATGGATTGAAGGTATACTTTAAGACTAATAGGCAAGCCACGTTAGGAATTTCAGCACAAAGTGTTAAGTAATATTACAAACTATACCAAAACAAAGTTCTTAATGTATATCAATTTTTGGTCATAGCTTCAGTCTGCAAAGCATGCCTCTTTGTTAATAGTAAAGACTGTAAATACACGCATTTTTATATCACACACAGAGGCTTTTTTGTAACAAATACTATTGATGAGGTGCCATGTTTTGCAGACTGTAAAACAGTGACCAAACCGAACGTCCTTATTTCGTATTCGAAAGGGATAATATCCATGATATATAAATGAAAGACCATAGTAGTGAGGCGTGTAACTTATAAGAAATACACCTAGTCACCGGATAAAATAAATTAATTGGGTACTGTAGTTTTCATTTTGTTGAAATCTTAAACTATAACTGGAAATATAGGATGTTCCCATATACCACAAGATTCGAATAAGAGATGAACAATGTATGTGTATGCAATTTTCAGTTCTTTGTCAACTCTTAGTAAAATATTCTATATACATGAACAAGTATAAAATTGTTAAGGACTAACATGACTCCAATTTCACTATACCAAATACATTTTTATTATAGATTTATTCAGAGTCCTTCTTATTCTTCTAAAATATATACTAAATCAAAATATATAACTAATGAAGTGCTGACTTTATCCTTCAATTTATTTCTAACAAAATAAATGAAAATACAGACTTTATAACCCTTTCTAATAATATCAGTTAGAGAACTTTGAGAGAGAGCATGTCCTAATTAAGGTCATAAAACATTCAAATAATATATACTAGTATATCTTAAATTCAGAAAAGACCAATATAACATATAAAAGGGAATACAATTTTCTTCTTGAAATAAAAGATCACTATAATTACTCATATAATAAATTAGAATATATGTAATTGTATAGAAAAGTATAGTATAATCAATATTCGTGATTTCTTTTTGAATTTTCATCATGGGATGGTCAAAGATGAAGATTTAATTTGGATCAATACTAATCATTTCAATTACTATATATATAATTAACAATTACGTTACGAAAAAAAATATAATTATATTACGAAAATAATTAAATTTTCATACGATATTATCCCAGCAGTAAATGGAATACATACAACAAAAATCCTGTATTAAAGATTCGGGGCCTAATAACGGTTATAGCTGCTATGGTCCAATGGGGAAGCCTATATCAACTAGTTTATGCAATACAGAGAATACCAGCAGCATATTAGATCATAGATTCAAAAAAAGGCAATTGCCTACAGCACAGTCCAATTTCAGGTGGTATCGAATCTACTGATTAGGATCAAACAAATTACTATAAAATAAAACAAATTCTAATGATAATAATAATAATAATAATACGGCTCAAATCGAACCTGAAGGGAGAAATTAATATAAAATATCATTGATAGGATACTACGAATTAAATAGGAGCTTTCTTAGTTCATACTTACTAAGGGAAAAGTCAAAAACTTATACATTGGCATTTACTACGCTCAACATTTGGGAGACCGATTCATTCTTCCCGTAGTCTAAACTAAACTGATTTTAAACAAATCTACGGATCTGAACCAACGGATGTTAGAATTTATAGGTGCATTTCATCATATTTGCCATCTCACGCCGCTTTTCCAGAGAATGAGAAGGCTTAGCAATTTTATCCTATCACTATAAGGTGGCAGCTATGATGAATCATCCCAAGTTAGAGTGCGCAAAGCAAAATGTAAAATTCTACGTTGGACAGATTCCAGTTTGTTATCGTGAATTTTGTGGTGAGATGACATAAAGGGATTTAGTGACATACGGGTCAGAAAAATGCTTAGACCACCGCTTTATATATCCCAAAAACGAATTGTCTTTATGAACTAATTAAGTCAAAGTGGAGTCTAAAAGTTAAAAAATTTTCTAACATTTATAATTTGTTTACATCATTTTTTAGTTGTCTGCCATATTTTAATTAGAAAAACACTATAGTTTGCTAAACAAAATCATTTCCAATAAAAGCCGTCTTTCCTCATACACACATTGTGGTATTAGGGACAGATTTCAGACGCAAAGCTGCGAATATCTTAAACAAAACGTATAGAATTCTATGTGGAAATCAACCTAAAAATTAATTAGATATATAAGGGTACTAAATATATAAATTGACTTTGGCCTTAGGCTACTGTAACACGTTACTGGAGAATGAATTATGGCCGCAATAGAAAGGAAAGCATCCATTTGAATGAACTGAAGATGATACTATTAATTGTATACAACCAATGTAATCCCTTTATATGCCTAAACATCTAAAACTCCATCGATTGATTCCAAAATGCCAGGCATTACTGATCAAATTTACTAGAGGGTAATAAATGGAACAGGCACGACAAAAAAAAAACTGAAAAAACCAAACTTACTTACATGAAATCAAATATTTATGTATTATTGATTTTTATTTGAAAAGATATTCATTAAAATAAAATATTTGTAATAAATTCAAATTCTATGAAATACCATAAATATAATTAACTTTAAATTACTACAAAAGGATCATTTCGTTTTAGAAAATGTGATTGGAAAACTTTTGGCTCTGTGTTCTATTGTATATCGATGTAGCTGCTGTATCACTTGCTTGTAGAAACTTACAGTGAACATGCTTCAAGCTAAAGCAGTTGTGAAAAGTGATTTCAGCAATTTAGAGAAGGTCTTTTTGATGTGACGAAGGTGCACCGAAAAAGTATGAAGATGAAGGAATTGGAAGCATTACTCGATGAAGATCTAGCAGAATTGGCAGCATCATTAAATGTTGATCGATCAACTGTTGCAAAACGTCCCCAACCCATGGGAATGATTCAAAAACAATATAATTGAGTCCCATATGAATTAAAAAGAAGAGACATCGAACGTTGAAAAATCATTTGTAAAATGCTGATTCAAAGGCAACAAAAAAAGGGTTTTTTGCATCGAATTGTTACTGGAGATGAAAAATGGAACTATACTTCGAAAATCCCAAGTTTCTGGCCACCGTGATTTTAGCTTAATAACTTCGTTCCCCCTCGGTCGATTTTGCTAAAATGCAACACCAAAACGAGTTAATAAACAACTCATATTGTAAATTTCATCAAAATAGGATAACGCGTTTTTCAGTTATCTTATCTGGTAGTACCTCCCGTAGGGCATAAGAATGAAACGCTTTAGAAACTTTGCCTATCTCTCATTTAAGAAGAGAACTAGAAATTGAATTTATTTCCATTTCAAAGTGGTTGTCGGTTTGTTTTCTTAGGTTTTTTTTTATTACTGAAGAAAAAAAACTAATCAGTCAGTTTCAATTGAATTTGTTTTAGAAACTTTTATCATTTCTTCAAAATCGACATCGCGACATTAAAACTTTTGAATATATGAAATAAAAATTTCTTAATTATACTCCATTCAAGTACTATAGTCCTAGATTTTTATATTTACTATAATTTTCATCATCTTCCCATAGTAAAAAGTTGGCATAATGTCCCGGAGGTGGTACATTTGTATTTGATCGCCAAAAAAGCCATTGCGTTTGTTGATGACAACAAAATAAAGGAATTGATCGAATTCAATTTGTGTTTAACGACACGAAAGGAGATTTCTTTGAATCTTAACGTATCGAAACCGAGAATCATCAACCACAAGCGTCCAGAATTTGTGAATCGCACAAGTGTTGTACATTTCAGACTTCACCATTTTGTTCGGTTTCTGCAGAACTCCTTTAATGGTGTAAATTTGAGTTCAAAGGAAATCTATGAAAATTAATTGTGTCAAGCCCAGAAAACTTAGAAGTTCTACTGTAACAGTTACCAGGAAAATAGTAAATAGTCATCGACTGAAATGAACGAACAATTCACCTTTCATTTATTGTATATAGAAAAAAAGGTAACGACTTTTTGGAACATCCAATATATGTATTCCTAATTAAGAAAAATGGATTTCACAACCATATAAAAAAACCTTCTGATATAAATATATTTTTTTATTTGGTTTTAAAAAATCAATCATTTAAAACTTCTGACACACAAATCGATAATAATCAATCATTTTATTATTTTACCAAAATTAGAATCGATTGTTTCACGATAGTCTATAAATTTTGTCATTAAAACAATTTCTTTTTTTTTTAATGGAATTCATGGATAATTTTTCATCTTCAGTATCTTCCTACCACGTTGTTTGCCGGGCCTGGAAAATAACATGGTATGGTGGGTAACTACCACCCACACGAGAATTTAGAAGCATCAGCACAAAATTCCAAAACGTTTTGATCCACATACAAACGAAAAGTGTAATGGTGCCCCATAGCGACTATCCATATTATTGTGAAAATTTATAAACATGACTTGGACAAAGAAAGGTTACTTAGGGATAGAGATATGTTTCTGTAACTTTTAAAAGGAAGTTGTAGATTTTTTGCAAAAATACGAATGGACTAGTAGAGAGCTTATTCCATAGTTCGTGCGCTTTGTTCATCTGTAGATCATAATTCCAGAGCCATCCTGTTCGAACGAACGAAGTTTTTCTATTCTCCGAACGTGTCAAAACGTATTTAAGATCAACGATGTCGATCCTGCAACATTGTTGATCTTAAATAATATTGCTATCTTAGTTTATTCTGACATTACCGACAAACTTGATTTGGATAAACTGTTAAATGGTTTTATTTAACAAAATGTAAAACGCAGTGCAGTTTTTGTATTGGGCAATTAAGTTTTGGGTCGAACATGATTTTCCGAGCTTGGATCCTATACATAAAGTCTTAGCGTTGACACATTTAGACCTTCTATATAACACGGTGAATACGTTTCATGTTAAGTGGAAATCATGTTAAAAGATAGATCTAAAAGGTCGTAGTACAAGAGCACCCTATAAACCAGTGCTCAGGCAACCTTTATCATTTTTTTATTAAAACTAGAGTTGAAAAACTTAATTCACATAGAAATGTTATAGAAAATTGGAGAAGAATTACAATAGCCTGTTTAGAAATCTTCAGATATTCCTGCTTTACTGAAATCCAGAAAATATCTAATAGAACTTCGTGAAATTTCAGTTTTAGAGTCCCATCAGCTCTCAAGTCCACCAATTCCTATCGAATTTGTAGTAGGAGTGCTAGTATGGAAGCTGCGATATTTGTTTACTTTTTTTTACCATCGAAAAATAAAATATCAACCACGATACAACTAATATCGTCCCATGGCACACTGGTTACGGAGCACTGCTATAAACGAATCTAATCTAATCTAAATAAAAAATTTAGCTGTAGTTTCACGATATGTCAAGAAAAACACACTGATTTATTTGAAAACCAATTTCATTCATAAGTAAGTAATATAATAAAAGAAAAGTCTGACTAGTTTCTGAGGTGGAAATACTAGATAAATATGTCTACTATGTCTTCTATGTCTTCTATGTATATACAAAAATTTTTGTTGATAATAATCATCAAAAATATATTATAATCAATACGGATGGGCAATTCATGGATTGCATTCGAAATTTTCCTTAACATCATTTTCCGTCGTATACTTACTTATATAATTCATATTTTCTTTCACAAAATACATATATTCATGACTTGTCTTTTTTAGTATCAGAAGTTTTATTGAATGATGAGCCTCTCAAATGGCCTAAAATACAATATTATGAATATATTTCCCATATTTTCTTTTTCAAATGTTTACAAAATATATATATATACACACACACACTCAAGAAAGAAAAAATGAAAATCCATTCACACAAATTTCGACCGATGTGGAAAATTTTATGAGTTTTTATATGAAATGAAAATGAAGAAATAACGATTTTCCTAATTTATAATGTTTTGAATGGAAATTTGTGTGCAACTTCATAAAAAAAAACACATAAAGTAACTGAAAATCGGCCTATAGCCAGTTTTTTTGATGCCCTATGATAGAAATGGGACAGGAAAACTGTCAAAACTAACATTATTTCAAAGTTTTTTCTGCATAGCTTTGTTTCCACTTTTCAAAATTTCTTCTAATTTGTAGATAACCTAGACCCTAAAGGCATAAGTCTAGTCTACAAATTTTATTCAAATCGGTGTATTATTGTAGATTTTAAAGTACATCAGAAAAACTTATTTCTTTCTCGACTATCTTTATACCGATTTGACTGAAATTTAACATGATGTCGTCTATATTTGTGTAGTTAACCTATATAATTAATTTAAACAAAATTGGTTCACAAATTTTCCAATTAAATCGGAAAAACCATAAACGGAAAAACGACAAAACTTTCTGTTAACTCTGGTTTTTCCTTTATAACTTGGCTGCCCTGGATCGATTTAGCTGAAATGCAATACCAAACCAAGTTAAGGAATAAGCAACTCACATTGTAAATTTCATCAAAATTGGATAACGCGTTTTTGAGTTATCTTATACACGAATGGACGGACAAACGATCAGACATGCATAAATCGATATAACTTCGGATTCGCTATATAACCATACCCTTAAAATCTTTCTACGACGATTATTTCAATGTGTTACAAATGGAGTGACAAAACTCTGGTAGTACCTACCATAGGGCATAAAAAAAAGGAAAATAAAAATGAAAATCAAAAATTATATATCGAAACATTTTATTTATATGCATTTTGTGAAAAGTGTGGAAATTTTTATAGACATGCAATTTTCCTAGACACGATATTTGAGAAGAGATATACGTATATATATGTTAACGATCGGAAATTTAGTAATATTTTGTAATTTCCGGTTTTATACCATATGTGAAAGGTATTTTCTTTTCGACTAGAAATCGTATGTCATACATATGAAATAATATGAAAATTCGATATAAAAACAATTTAGAAATTAATACGATTTTTCTTTCGTTTTTTTTTTTTTTTGTTTGTTATCACTTTTAATTAAGTTTTCCACATGGGTTTCCAGGTTATTTAAAATAATCGACTAGATTCGAATATGAAATGGATATTAGCTTGTCCGAAATGGTATGAACACCAAATTTCCTGTAATTATTTAGAGAGGGCATCTTTTTGTAGGTTCCTCTTTTACATTCATTTTGGAGGTGGCTCAATGTTAAACACAATTTTGAGACTATGTGAACGGAAATATGTATATAATAGGTCTGTTTTATTTGCCATACCCTATCCTGGAGCAGGGTAAGTGGCAAATAAAACGAGCAGGAGTAGGAAAAAACTTTAATTCAAATGTTTGTAGCGCTGCTTAGCAACCATATTGTAATTAAATGAGAAACTTTTAGCTAATACACTTTTTATGGTAGAAAACTGAACTAATACGGGTGCAATAGTTACCCCTGGTCTGAAAGTAGTGTAGGATTTGCTCTTTTGTTGTTCTTGTTTTCAATATAAAAATTTGCTCTACCCCAGAGCAAGTGGCAAATAAAACAGATATATTATAAAAAAAAATATCTCTCTAGATAACTTTTTCGCTGTCCTACTCAACTAGAACTACATGGAGCCGCTAGTACTAATTTATAAAGCTGGTACATTCTATGCAGTAAAATGGGTGTTTTAGTTAAAGCAGCAGCTACACTAATGAAAAACACCTTAAATATACATTTTGCTGTATCGTATATATACCAGCTTATAGTACAACTTTTAAGTTTTAGTGCTTCAGCGTTCATTAAAAACTACGATATAACAAACTAAACTTCATGAATATAACAAACTGTAATACGAATAGATTGCAGAACAAATAATTATAGTCCAGTCATGATTTAAGTATTTATAAAATAACACAAAGTAACCTTTTCTAATAAAGACTTATGCCAAATTGATTGACAGGACTTAAGTCTAATTTAAGTTGAGTTAACTTTTGGACTTAAGTTTTGCTTAAGCCTTGACTGTGAATTTAATTTTGTAACTTAAGCTCAACTTAATCATTTTGAAATTGAGCATTAGATCTATACAAATCCTGATAATCCTGACATCGATTTAAACAGAAGCAAGAATAAAACGAATAGAAAGTAATCTAGTGGTTATATTTTTCTTTCTGGAAATTATATGCTATTTCATTTAATGTGTTAAAGGTATTTGTTCTCCTTTTTGAAACTGTTAACTATTACCTACCTTAAGGGGCTTCCATCTCATATATAACAATAGTATTTGATGGAATCAGATTGCTAGTCTGAAGACCATTATTAAGCAAGTCTTCAGTTTGAAGAATAAATCCTACAAATTTAGTTTTTTCAAAATATTAAGGTAGCTATTTCAAAAACTTATATACTGATTTCAATAAAATTTGCAAAAGGTGTTTTTTGCTATTAGGCCCCAGCCTATCTTTGAATTTGAGCGAATTTGAAAAAGACTACTAGTTCTTCTTTCTCAGAGTTAATTCATTGAATTATAGAGTCCCATTTCTGCCATAGGGCATCAACAAATCGGCTAACTAGGCCCGATTTTCAGTTAGTACATACATGTTTTTTTTCCACTACTATTATTACTATTATCTTATTTTATTATCAATCTCCTGTGCGATATAATTATGGGTAAAAGCTTTTTTTTTATAGTCACATATAAGGAAAAAAACAAATCCTTAAATTTGAACGAAATATCTTCTTTATTAGAGCGTTACAAACGAGAATTAACTATTTAGAACAAAAGAGTGAGTATCTATAAATTGAGAAAGCTTTAGTTAATTCAAAGAAGATAAAGGGAAAAACTTTTATGCAACTTTTATCGTGCAGAGTCGATTGAACAGAAAGAAGAAAAAAAAAAAAGCTATAATTAGTACAAGCATTTTTCGTGTAAATTATGTTGTTGTCGTCTACATATAAAAATAAACATATTAGTTATATGAACGAATACGAATTAAATTGCTTATTTAAGATTCATATGTAGATGGAATAAAAAAGAAAATAATTTCATTTTAATCTGGTTAATTATAAAATATTACTTCTCGTGTTCATGGAGAGAGAGTCCACAAACTAGGTCGAAATTGTGTTGAAATGGATGTATACGCAGGTCGAGTACAAATTGAATTGACTATAGTCGATTTCTTTTAGTGGCTATGATATGGTTTAATATAACATATTTGGTAGCAAATCCGATTTTTTTCGTTTTCTCGACTACACTTGGACTTGACTTAGACTCGATATTTATCAACACCTTGTATCAAAATACGCTAATACAAATTTCAATGAAATCTCGACTCCTCAATCTATCGATTCTGAATATCCTACATTATTAAAGGTATAAATAAGTAAAGATGTGTTAAATTCTAAAAAGCTTTTAGAATTTAACATGATTTAATTACACATTAGATCTTATGGCAAGAGCTTTATTAGCTTAACAGGTCTATTCTGGCGTTGTAACAAATTAGTGGAACGGGGAAAAAAATACCATCACCGACCAACACCTTCAACCCACCACCCATTCACTGACACAAAATAAAACATTACATATGTAAAAGTTAAAAATAGGATAAAACTGAATTTGGTAAAACAATTGAGAGGTTTGACAAAAACAGTTGTAATGATTTGAATAATATTGGTAGTAGAGGAAAAGGCAAATGAACAGACTTAGGAGATAGTGTAGAATGGTCTAGTTGGTTAAAACCTCGACCTCGCGTCATGAGACTGATGAGACCTGGGTTCAAATCCAGGTCTCGATTTCTTCACTTTTTCTCTACTTTTCTTTGCCTTACACATATAACTATTATGTTAGTATCACCCTGCTAAATAACAAAAATACATGTGGGCAACAACCAATAGAATACAAAAAGGTGAACTGGAGAGGTTACATATCCGATGATACAGCAGAGTCAGTGACCAACAGACTCTTCAGTTTCTCCTTACTTAGCGAGAAGTCAAAGTGTGGATTCTTTTCACTCTGTAACATTCTAGCAACTGTTTCAAACCTTCCATAGGTCAGTACGATGACAGTCGATCATGAATAAGGTTACAATTGTGATGTAAAATATTTTCGGTCACAACTTGTGATTTTTTTTTATGACACTTGATAGTTATGATCACGTCAGAATACGAATCAGTCTTTAAAAAAAAAAGTTATGACAGTGATGTTATGTTATGATCGTTATGACTGTGCTCAGATTAAGCCTGTAAAATCCTTGCTAATTATTTAATATATTTTTGGAAAGATTAGAGATTTAAAGTATGCAAAAATTGTATTTCTAAACATTTTTTTTTTTTTAGGTTTCTATTACTTTGGGCCCTTATATCACTTGTTCTATACCTCTGAATTGGGATGTGATAATTGAAATTTCAAGCTGGAAAAGTTTTAAGAATTTACAATAAAACGACTATATTTTTTTGTTCTGAATTAATTGAAAAATCAAAATTCTTGAATACTCTTTTACACCCACATTCAAGTTTGAGAAATAGATCAATTTATAAACGCTTGAAGAATAAACTTGTGACCCAATTAATTTTCATAAAATATCAATCAATACATAGTCTATATAAATCTATATTTCTTAATTATTTATATATATATATATATATACAAAATCGGATTAAAACTTACCAAACGAGAGTAATCCACTATTTAGCATGCTCAGCTTTATTGTGTTTGGTATTGAAACAAGACTTGTAGTAGCACTAAGTGTCTTCTTTTTTTTAGGTTTATCTAAATCCGCATATCTTGATGTTGATCTAAGAAAAAAAAAAAAGGAAAGAAAATGAAAAGAAAATTATTGTATTATTATAAAAAATTATATTAAAGAAAATTAATAAAAAAAGGGTTTGATTTCAACTTATATAATAAATTGAGATACAGGTTGTTTTAAAAAATCCCCGACCAGATAAACATTCAAAAGTTCTAAAGTACTTATCCTAGAGCAACGAAATTAAGTCTATTTGTTAGGCAAAACTATCTGTTATTAATTTCTATTAAACAATTTTATATCAATAGAGAAACACCCTGTATAATAAAGATATGATTGCAAACAGTTTTCAAAAAGTCACTCGAAACTGATAAAGTTACTTATCTTTTTCACATATAACTCTTATCCGGATGCATTTCCTTCTTTGCCATAAAAGGGTTATACATATAAGTTCCTTTAACTATCTAACAAACTTCATATAATAAATTGAAAACCTTGGCAATATTATGTTTTGATAAAAGAGTTCCATCACATTAATTTTTACTTGAATCCTTATCGTACGTAATGACTTTCCGAAAACCAACAAAATTACTTTTACCACAAAAGAGATAATACCGAAAATTGTACAGAACGTACATTTTCCGGCAGTTGAGTTTATATTTTCATTATATAAGTTTCATACACAGTCACTGTCGTAGAAATTACTATCATTCAATTGCAAGAAATACTAAGCCCTATGCAAGTCATATGATATGAAAATAAATTTTAGCCAAACATTTTGCATATAGTAAGAAACCACTTGTTGGTAAAACAATTAAATTTGTTCTTATTTTCACAGTAATTAAAGGGTTTTCCGAAACATACATCCGAGCTTTTGTATATCAAACGCCATTTAAAATGAAATTTGGCATTATGTCAACAATTTCAGTCATTTACAAAATCAATCACGGATTTTTACAAACAAGAATAACATATTAAATTAAAAAAAACTTATTCTCGAAATGGGACTCAAGCAAAAGGAGCTTCAGGGCTGAGGTACAACAACAATGCCTTCGTTCACAAAACGAGATAGTTGAGATTAGACTTACCAACATTAATTGTTCACATAAATTATGGTCTGGCATTATAAGATTCCAGAAAAGTAACATTCATGTCAACCAACCACAAACCATTCTAGACCGAAAAGATAAAGTCCAAGTTTGCCATACAAGAAACTAACTTCACAATGTACCAAAGTGTCATCCAAAATTACGATGCTCAGTGGACATTTATTTATCTTTTTACTTATAAATTCTGTTTGATTGTACTTTTATTTAAAACTAGTAAAGAAGTCCGGGACTCCAAAAATCAAAATCTGACAGAAAATAAGAAATTGGCTACATAACCACCGTACGCTGTCTGTTATGTGTTTTGTAAAATTGTTAAGCTACACTATCTACTTTGTAGGTTTTTTTGGCAGTTTTTGCATGGCAGTGATGTCAGTTTAATAGCCTTGCCAGTGTCTACTGTCTAACTTCATCAGTGCACTGGCAAATTAAAATGAAATGAAAATGGAATTTTCTGATTTGTAAATAATAGGATCAAATAAACCAAAAAAAACAAATTTGAGATTTTGAATAACTTCGAAAATGGCTTGACCGATTCTTGCAAAACGTACGACATTTTCTAAGTTCGGTTGGTATATACGCCGAACGATTGACCCGTTTTCAAGTTGCCTAGTGACACGAAGGCGGAGGAGTAACATACTTCCATTTTATATATTATGATAAAGAAATTAGACATATTCCAAACAATTTCGGGTTTTATTAGAAAAAAAAAAAGAAATGTCTAAAAACCGTTTTGGAAAACCCTTTTATAACTGAAATTCATTAATAATTTAGAAATAATAAATTACTTAAGAAAGCTCTTTTTTCTTCTTTTACTTTGGTTAAAGTTGTCGCTAAACATTTTAAAGTTAACATACAAAATTTTATTTTAATTATATTTTACACAATGTATTTTCGTTGAAAACCTCGAAATGGAAATTTAATTTAAAATGAGAAAGGTTTTGTGATACAAGAAAATCTTAAGACAATTAAATTTTATTAAAAAAGGTTATCCGGTTAAACCCTTTAAAATTTACAAAACTGTATTAATTATTACTTAATAATCTAGTTAATGTCTTTTATGATGATTTTATAATATGTTAGTACATATTCTTTTTTTTGTAAATCTTAAATAAATATTTTAACATGAAATGTTCATTTGGACAAAGTATTTACAGGACGTGTGCTGTTAGAGAGATTTCTATAAAAAAAGGGACAAATAAAAATATTTCAAGTCATTTCATTGATTTTCCGATTAGAAGAATTAAGGTAATATGCCCCAATTATCGACAGTTTAACTTTAATTCATAGCCTTTCTATTTGTTATGAAAAATTTAATTCTTTTTTCAGTCATTCTAGTAGCCTTTTGAACAAGAAAAAAAACAAGACGCATTTTAAACACTTGTAGCTTCTTTTCTTTTAGTAGAAAGGCAAAACTGCCTCAGAAGAGGCACTCTCGCTTAAGAGTGTACCTATTCAGACCTTTAAAAAATTATCTTATTGGCAATAACTTCAATTCTTTCGGACGACATTAAAAACCATCTTGAGCAAGTATTGGCTTAGAAACCTAAGAAATTTTAGGAGTATGGAATCTTCAAATTGGTTAAAAAATGGAGAATTATAATACTAGTAAGCTATAGACTACTAATCAATATTTCCAACTGATTCTTTTTGTGCATTAATATCCCGACACATTATGGATTCTTATCTTCCTTTCGTATTTATGTCGTTTTCTTCAATTTTACTTACGAAACAACACTAAACATCATGTTACCCACATAGTTTGGTCATCTGCGTATATACTAGTCTATGACTAAGGTATTCAGTGATTTATGTTGTTCTCTTCTAATTTGCGTGATTGTTGGAGTGACGAATGAAAAAAGTTTTTCAGGCATTGCATTTTGTCACGAAAACTTAATGGGCAAATAACATAGGAAAATTTTACCCATAATGAAAGAAAAACCAATAATTTCTATAAATTTTCTTAATCTTTAGATAACAATTATTTTAATAATACGTATTTAGTAGTTCGATAATTGGGAGACTTACCTTATTACTTGAGGATAATTTGTTTAGATATATTAATGAAATGGAATATGTCCAAAAAACTTGAGTCGGTTGTGATTTAGCGGAACCTACATATCTCATCCAGAGATTACTATAGTATATTTTTTTGGGAATATATATAAAAAATCGTAATCCGTGGAACATACATATTTTGATGAAGATAAATTTGTTGAAATTTGCTATATAAACATTTGCAAGGTAAATATAAGTATTATTATTTGAAATATGATAACATAGGTAATAAATGCCTTAAAGCCCAGCAGAATCTTTTGCTTCATTTCTGTCAGCTCCGTCTACTAAAATATGTCAAAATGTATGGAAAAACGGAAAAGTAGACACACATGTTGATCGAAACGAAACGAAATCAAACACAAGAGTTAAGTAAATTTCAACTTTCTACGAAGGCGTTAACCTCAAAATAGTATTAATATATAATAGGTCTGTTTTATTTGCCATACCCTACACCGGAGCAGGGTAAGTGGCAAATAAAACGAGCAGGAGTGGGAAAAAGCTTTAATTCAAATGTTTGTAGCGCTGCTTAGCAACCATATTGTAATTAAATGAAAAACTTTTAGCTAATACACTTTTTATGGTAGAAAACTGAACTAATTTCGGTGTGAGAGCTGCCCCTGGTCTGAAAGTAGTGTAGGATTTGCACTTTTGCAAGTGGCGAATAAAACAGACCTATTGTAAGTCTGATTAATGGTAAGTTAATTAAGATCAAACAAGTATAATATAAAATCTTTTCGAATTATATTACAAAAACGAAACGAAACTATGTGTCGACTTAACCGCATGGAGACATAAACAGAGCGTATTGAAGCGGACCGGATCGAACCGGTAAGGAACGAAACGAAAACATTCTGTTTCGATCTTTAGTCCTCTTCCGCTTCCTCTTCCTATTCCTCTTACTTCGACAAACAAACAAAATAAATATTTCCATATTTTTCTATGAATCTACAAAACTTCAAAAATCTCCTGCTATATAAAAATATCTATCAATTCTTATTTAATCTCATAACTCAAATAATTCCCTCGTTCCTAAAATCCATCCATATAAAACACAATATTTTGTGGCCTGAATCCTGAATATCAGAATCCAATATAACACTCTTACCAAAAACTAATCAACTCGTCACTATTTTAATATATACCAAAACTACTAAACTGTGTATACATTTGTATTGTCCTTCATTTCACTATGTCCATATAAGAGTCTATCTATCGAAAAAAATAATAATAGGCATTTCTATAGTATCTTATTTTGTTTGCGAATCTCTCCACCATTCATATTGCTTTCGAATCACGCAATAATAATATCCAAATCGATATTTAGTTAATTACATTTTGAGGAAGAAGACCTAAACAAAAAACACTAATATAAATGCACTTTTACTAATTAAGAATAATGTGAAATAGAAACACAAAAAGTGGTCAGAACCAAAAAAAAACTTCCGAATTATGGAAACCATTACTCATTATGGTATTGTAACGTGTTAATCCCGGTTCGATGGTTAAAAGCAATAATACTTCTTATTTATAGTGAATTAGGTTTATATTTTTACTTACAACTAGCCGGGTACCTGCTGCTTTGCTCGCTTTTTTCCTAGAATATCACATTTTTTCTATATTGACCCCTGCAAACGTCCAGAGGGATGCATATCTTAATTTTCAAATTGATCTATCCTGAATGTATATTCCAATTTTCATGAAAATCCGTCTAGTATTGAATTTTATCTATAGCATTTTGTTCACCCGGAACCATCCACTGAGCGAAAGCATAATCCATCTTTCCAGTTGACCTATCTAGATGAACAATTCAAGTTTCATGAAAATCATCCTATTATTGACCGAATTAGGAACGTTTTTATATTTCTCTCCCCCTTTGTAGTAAACCCCATCGAGAATCCCTATACTCTACGTTGGGAAAGAAAAACTAAAACGAGGCTGGTTAGACCTTAGCTTACTTGCATAAATATCTTTTGGAAATTTTATTGAAATCGGTATATTAGTTATTAAAATACATCAGAAAAACTTTATGAACAGACTTATTTTCTCCTACGACTATTTCTTTCTCCAGTATCCTTAGACCGATTTTAGTGAAATTTAACATATTATCGGTTAATTATGTAATCAACCCATGTAAATAATTTAAACAAAATTCCTATACAAATTTTCTAATTAAATCCGAAAAACCATAAACAAAAAAAAAAGAACGACAAACTTTCAGATCATTCTGGTTTTTTGTTTATAATTTTACTCCCCATTGGCGGATTTTGCTGAAATGCCATATCAAACGAAGTTAAGGAAGAACAAAAAGACATTATAAATTTCATCAAAATTGATTAACGCGTTTTTGAGTTATCTTGTATACGAACGAAGGGACAGACATGCAAAAATCAATATAATTTTTGATTCTGTGCAAAACCATACTGTTGAAACTTTTTTACGATGATTATTTCGATGTGTTACAAATGTAGTAACAAAACTAATATAGCCTCTGTTAGTACCTATCATTACTATAGATCAGTTGGTTTATCTATAACACATTATATAGCTAAGGTGGTATTATAACTTACGGACTCTTAATGATTTTAAAATTAATCTTGGCAACAGTCAATGAAACTAAAGTTCTCTCTAATACACAATCCAAGTATTTTTGATTAAAGAGACAGTAGGACTTAAAAACAACACATAATCCCGGAGGCTGTAATATAATACTTTCAAAATAAGCTGCTGCTGATGATGATACTCATCAAAAAAAAAAAAAAAATAACTGAAAGTTAGAAATTTTCAACAAAAGACAACAACAAAATAAGTTTTCTTTCCATTTTTGTTTGACTTCAAACTCTATACAAAGGAAAATAATGGATATTTAACTTATTTTTCTTGTACTTTAACTTAACAAATAATAATTATAATTATTAAACATCAAAAAAGTAAACAAACTTTAAAATTCTTTTACAAAAAAAAAAAACATATTTTTCAATGCTTTATGTATTTTTCAAGTGTTTTATATTTTATGTTATGTTATGTTCATGAAAATGAAAACTCTATAAAATTCTGTTTCATTTTAAATGAACAAGAAATAAAAAAATAATAATAATTATTTTTTTCTCGATTAAAAATTTTAATAAAACAACAAAAGCTACAAGAAGAGCTTTTCATATTTGTTATATTCATGTCGATTATAATAAAAACGAGAAAATTTTCTGGTGGTGGAAAACTATAGGGTGTTCAAATTTGAGGTATTTTTTTTAATTTGTCGTTAGTTTACAGGTACTATACCTTTTTAGTTTCAAAATGAAAATAGTAAACTTCAAAATGAGAATAGTAAACTTCAATATGAGAATAGTAAACTTCAATATGAGAATAGTAAACTTCAAAATGAGAATAGTAAATTTCAAAATGAGAATAGTAAACTTCAAAGTGGAATAGTAAACTTCAATATGAGAATAGTAAACTTCAAAATGAGAATAGTAAACTTCAAAATGAGAATAGTAAACTTCAAAGTGGAATAGTAAACTTCAATATGACAATAGTAAACTTCAAAATGAGAATAGTAAACTTCAAAATGAAAATAGTAAACTTCAATATGAGAATAGTAAACTTCAATATGAGAATAGTAAACTTCAATATGAAAATAGTAAACTTCAAAATGAGAATAGTAAACTTCAAAATGAGAATAGTAAATTTCAATATGAGAATAGTAAACTTCAATATGAGAATAGTAAACTTCAAAATGAGAATAGTAAACTTCAAAATGAAAATAGTAAACTTCAATATGAGAATAGTAAACTTCAATATGAGAATAGTAAACTTCAATATGAGAATAGTAAACTTCAATATGAAAATAGTAAACTTCAAAGTGGAATAGTAAACTTCAAAATGAGAATAGTAAATTTCAATATGAGAATAGTAAACTTCAAAATGAGAATAGTAAATTTCAATATGAGAATAGTATATATTTTGGAGGCCTACCGGATTTTCATTTCAGAAATGGAATCCTTAAATTGGAGAAACGTTGGAACAAGTGTATTTGAAGTTCAGGGATATTAGACTGAATAATAAAATATAATATTTCATTTACAAAAACAGTGTTTTTCTTGTCGAAACTGAGAAATTATTGAGTGCCCTAGTATTATTCTAGACGAGTAGAGAACAGATCCTAATAAGAAACTGGAACTGTTGCCAAAGAAGAAAATGATACAATAAAAATTTTCTTTTACTATTTTGGATACATTTGAATTTTGGGTGTACATAACTTTTATGTTTCATTGCAATTGTATTTGTATTCGTTTAGTATATAAGAAAGTGTTTAAGCTTTTCCCTCCCACACAAATAGTTAAAACATAAAAATTTTCAATTAAAAACTAACGAATTGCGAAATGAAATTTTCTACAAAATTAATTTATTATTATGAAAATTAAACAAATTTATATAATAAATTTAATGAAGTCTATTTAAAAAAAAAAAAAATAAAACAAAAGATTTAACTAAATATGTATTATAAAATATTACATGTGACCTAAAGCTTAAGGCAGGCAGGCAGGCATATAAAATGGAAAAGATTTATTTTATTACCGAAAAATGGTAAACTTTTAATTTAATTGTTTTAAAAGTTTAATCTAAATAAGTTACTTTAAATACAGGACACAACTAAAATGATCGGGGACCAACAATACACAGAGTTTCTATTGTAGATAAACTAAAGAATATATTCATCAATAAATTGGTGTATATAAATTTTTGGGAATTAAATTAAACTTCCAGATATGAATGAGGAAGTTTTACAATGAAAAAAACTAGAAGGAATACAAATAACCATTATGTGTATCCTAACTACATGATTGGAACGAATTTGTAAAAGGATTAATGGGCGACTAATTTTGTAAATTACATATCGTTAATGTTGAATGATTTACCTCGTGAAATTATGAGGATAAAGACCTTGTGTGTTCCCATGTAAGAGTATTTGAAAAACTGGGGATAAGTCCAAAAATAGAGCCCCTATAATATTGTAATACAAAACTGAAGGCCTATATTCTCAATCTCAATCGAGTTTATTCGTATACCATATTTTAGCAGATCTCATATGACTTAAAGGATTTCTAAGAGATGGCGCGATTCATAAATCATGACGTTTCTTTAAATGACAGCTATTTTGTTTGACAGAGCTTTCGATAAGCTAAAATAATCAGCAAGTTATTTGACATTAAACTGTAAACAATATTGTTTTTTATTCGATGGAAAATGGAAAGTTACGTGCCAAAAAAAACAGCATTCGTAGGAAGTTTTACTTTTTTTGTTTATCTTGAAGGAAAGAACAACCGGAGCTCATGGATGGATGTAAGTAAAATGCTTATGGTGAAGATTCTGCATCACTTTCAACTTCTGACTTTTAATTTAGACGATTCAAAATTGCAAAGCCGAATATCCACAAAAAGAAGGTATTTGCAGCGACTAGAAGGGTGTGGTCTACCATGAACTTTAGAAAATGAGTGAAACGATCACTTCTGGTCGTTACAGACAATAACTGACCAAATTGAATCGCGCTTTGAAGAAAAAAACGACCCGAATAGCCCTGTAGACACGCTAAAATGATTTTGCAGTATAATAACACTAGGCGACATATTGCTAAATCGGTCCAGAAACGTTGGAAGCGGTTGGGTGGGTTCTACCCCATTTACTATATTCACCAGACATTTCTCCTTCTGATTACCACTTGCTCAGGTCGATGCAACGTGATCTTGCTGATACACTCATGCTTAATCTTGAAGAAGTGCGAAAATGGCTCGATGACTGGATTACCTCAAAGGACGAACAATTCAAATCAGCACGGATTTCGTGCCGTGTCTGAAAGATGGACAAAAGTCGTACCTAATAATAAAAGTGAATATATATTTATAAGTTTAGAATAAACCCGATCATGTGTATGCGAACATGCTCGCTCCTAACTGCTCTTAATAGCTTTCTTGGTGTGGACGCACCTTTAAACATTCTATACGAGGATTATAGCAAACAATTTTTGATTTATATCATATCCACTTGCTTTTTGTTTTCGAGACCGGGTGCTACCAATTTTACATCTTGTACAGAAATTATTAAACAGATTTTTTGATAGTATATAGATCTAAATCTGTCCTTCTAAGCAAAAAAGACCTATGTTAATTTTCATAGTTTTAAGAAAATTGAAATTTTCCTTTAAACATTTATTTGAAGATATTTGGGAGATATGTCGTTTAGGACTTGATTTTTTAGGACAACAGTACTTAATGAGCTATATTTTTATAAATTATTTCTATTGTTTAGTCTTGAAAAATATACAATTTATTTATATGTTTTCTATTTTTGAAGGCTGTGAACAATTCTTTAAGTTGATTAAATGCCAAAAATTCTTTCAAATTATAGAAAGCACGACTTTTAAGATTTAATAATAATAATAATAATAATAATATAATGCAAGACTGAAGCCAAATATTTTGTTTTTAAAAGTTTTCAACAAAAGCTTTTAAAAATATAATATTTTTTTGTTGTGCATTTAAAAATTACTTGTTTTAGTTTAGTTTTTCTTTGATTATTTGTTTATAATTTAAAAATACAATTGAACCCCAGTAATTTGTGGTCAAACTTTGGTATCAAGATTGTATCGAATCGAATATTCGATTAAAGAACGTTCATTTAAAGCTGAGAATAGTACTTCATATGGGTTCGTCATATTTCCAAATGAGATAGAATGAAATAAGTGATATTGCTTATTCGGTATATCCAACATGAAAAAGGTCAGAAAACCACTAATGTGAATGTGAATGCCATGAGAAGCTCTATCAAATAATTTTGACAGAAGAAATTATGACATATGACGTTAGCATTACCAGATTTCATGGGAAATTTGAAATTTATACATTGAGCGACACAGATTATTAATTTTAAACTTAATCAAGTTGTGACGTAGTTTTATTACTATTATTATTATACTAATAACTATACCGGATCCGACAATTGAAATGTCCGTTTAATTCAAATCACTGTCAAATGTAAACTGCACATCTTGCAATACTAAAATTTAACATGAATGTTGCTTGACATATCATCTGTCAGTAGTAAAAATTATTTGTTAGTGAAACTACACTAGCTCATGATGATTTACCAAATTTGGTATTAAAAATATTTCCTTGAATGTACAATATATGCCTAAAAGTATTCACACTTTAATTAAAAACTATTTTATATTCTAAAGGGATTCGCCTATCAGTATGCATAAAATTATTTGCGGAGAAAACTTTTTTAGATAATAAATAGATAGATAGATAGAAAACTAAAACTTACCTTGACCTGTGCCGCCTCTGACTATTTGATTGACTGGAACGTGATTCTGCTTCACCGTTTGTTGTTAACCGGGAAGACATGTTGTCTACTTTTTTCTTTTTTTTGAAAAAGCTAAAAATTTTTCTGCCGTTTTTAAAACAATTTAAGAAATAAAAAAAAATTCAAAAATTTGAATTTTCTATTTTTTTTTTTTATTTAATTTAATTAATTAATTAATTAATTAATTAAACAATTTGCATCATATTTTAAATCACTCACAAAAATAGAAGAATTTTACAATATTTTTAATTTTTAATTTTTAATTTTTAATTTTTAAAATTTTTAATTTTTAATTTTAACACAATTGACTTTTATTTTGCAAAAAGAATTTAATTCGGTTGGCAAACTTTTTCCTTTTAAATATTTTTAAAAAAATCTTGTATAAAACACTTTTCTCACCCGTTTTTAAGTTCTTAAAATTTCACTTTAATTAAAAAACAAACAACAATATTATTTAAAAAAAAAGGGAAATTTTGTTTTTCTATGTTTTTCAAAAAAAAAAAAACTTTTAATATTTGAGCTTTTTTGAGAGAATTCACAAATAAAATGGAAAATTCATCATCACATCACTAAAAACAAGAAGTTTTTTATTTATAAGAAAATATTCAAGATTTTTTATTATTTTTTTTTTCTATTAAACGAAAATACTTTTGTTTTTTTAAAAAACCAAAAAAAAAATTTGTTTTATTTATTCTATTTAAATATTTAAATTTTTAAATATTTATAATATTTAAATTTTTAAATATTTATGACGTATAGAAAATCTTGTATGTTATTTGTAGAGCTGACTGTTAAGAATTATTTAAGATTTCACTGTGTGTTTGCTTAGAAGAATTATATTTAAAAAAAAAAAATAATAAGCATCATTAAAACTCCGCTTTAAGAAAGGAATCCTTAAACTACCGGGTCCGGCAATTGAAGTGTCAAAGTATAAAAACCCTGCAACTTTTTTGTTTAGTGGTCGGTTTTATTAAAATGTATAGAAATGATAGTTTATAATACATAGTTAATTTTACAATTATTCGAATGGTGTATAACCCCCATTTGCCTTAATCACCAGCTTCAATGACCTGTTAAACGATCCTCGCACGATGTCTTGGCTTAAACGTTTCCATTCACGAGTCAAATCTCTTGCTAAACCGTCCAAAGTTGTGGTTTTTTTGCAAGCCGCTGCTTTTAAAATTTACCAAATGGAGTAATCCCACGGATCTGGCGAATACGGTGAATTTCCATGATTGACTTTTCAATCAAATGAAGCGCAACAATTGAATTTCGTTTAAGGTCCATTGTACAAAACATAATAATGCGTTTTTTCACCAACAAATAATTTTTACTACTGACAGGCAATATGCCAAGCAACATTCATGTCAAATTTTAGTATTACAAGATGTGCGGTTTACATTTGACAGCGATTTGAATTAGACTGACACTTGAATTGTCGGACCCGGTAAGTATACACTCAGCACGTTTATGCGAATACTGTACCGGTAGGATTGAACAATTTTAGTCAACTCATAAACTAATACCGGTCTAATTGTATCTTTATTTTGGTACGTACAAAATAAAACTGAAATGGTTTGGTTCAGGCATAATCGTACTGACTGATCACTGAAATAAGAAGCATATGTATAAATGCATAACTATTCAGTTTATGTGAGTTCCAATATGAACAACCTGAGATAAGAATTGCGATCCAAAACAAGAAAATACGAATGCATCTAGGAAAAAATCATTTTTGTATTTGAAATTGAGTTAGATAAAAGCTTTTTTATTTTGAGTATCTTCCGACACAGTACTTTAAAAAAAAGTAGCAAGAACAAAACTATACGTATTCAAATCTCAAAATTTTATAATATCTCCGCCTATTGAACTGGACCCATCAACAATATACTCAATTTTTGTATCAAAAAGCTAACACATTTTTAGAGTGATTGTCTCTATTATTACCGATGCTCATTACGATTGTTCATTTTTTTAATAATAAACCTGAATAACATTTCAGCTGCACCAGTGAAAATTGAACCAGGAATATCTGTGAACACTCTTTCAAATTAGATCAAAATCCAAGCTTTTGTTACACTTGCTCAATAGACCAAGATCTAGCTAAGATCTAGGCTAAGTAAAAAACTTCTCTACATTTTATTGAATCTGTTATATAGAGTTAATATTTTGTCTAAATTAGATAATGTAAGCTATTTTTAAATTATAACTCTGCAATGATTATCCGCTTAACTATCTGAGCAGAATAAATTTTTAGTATGGAAAACAACACAAAAAAGAAGCAGAACGAATTACCACGTTTTGGTTAAAAGACTTAAAAAGTTATTCTGAATTTAATAAAAACAAGTCGATTCTAAGCAATGTGCTAACCTAAATATGTCATTCACACTATACCCAAATGTTTCACCTGTCAGACAACAGTTCTATCAACTCAGCCGCCAGTACGGAGCACAATTTTCAAATAAGATTATTTTCATTTAATTTAATGTAACTAAGCCATAGAAATTCGTATTAATTGTTTGTCATTATTTTACAATGCCATTAACAATTGAAAATAAATTAAATTGTGAAAAGTAATTTCTAATTATAAGTTTTGTCTAGAATGAAAAGAAAAAAATAAATGTATACGAAATGACTAAGAAATCAAGAATTTCTTAATTTTGATTATAAACAAAATAAGAAAGAAACACCCGGTATATATTTAAAATTTTATTAGAAGAAATTTTTCTTTTAATATTGTTGCAAAAACGTGATATTTTTCTTTAAAAAAAAAAAAAAACATAATAGAAAGAAAATTTTCTTATTTTAACCATTGTCAGCACAAGAAAAACAAGAAGAAAATTTCACTGCAGAAAATATGTATGTTTTTCTTTTATGGAAAAAGATAGATGAATTTGAGATTAAAAAGAAAATTAATGAAAAAAAGAAAAGAAAATTGTTTTCTTTAGAATTTTTCTTTTAAAATTATTATTTAATAGTATTTATTTATTATTTAATAATAGTATTAATAGTTTTTAAATAGCCATAGACAAAAAATCTTGATGGTTTTTCTTTACAAGAGAAGAAATAAATGTAAATCATTAAATAGATTTTTCATTTAAGTAAAAGAATGAATAAAAAAAAAAAATTGTATTTAAAGTAATGTTCTTTGATGTAGAATCATTGAGAATTTTTATTTTTAGATACATTATATTGAAAACAACAACAACAAAAAGCATATATAAGATACTAAAAATCGGAATATATCAGAATTTTTGATACCCTATGGGAAAAAAAACCGAGAAAAGTAATTTTCATAGGCTTTTTTGAACTCAAATTGACACCATTTAAAGGAGTTCTACAAATAAAGACACCGAAACAAATAGTATAGTCTGATGGTGCAAGGCCAGGATGGATAAGATGGATGCATTGAGAGTAATTCCTTGGGAATTACTATTTGATGAGTGACCAAACTTGTCCGATATTCGAAACCTGTCTGGAAGAAAATGAGTCAGCAAAACATTTTGTGTGTGAATGTCCGGCCTTTTCTAGAACAAGACTTGCTACACTGTGAGCGTGCACTCTGAGTAAGGAGGAGTTAGCTAACTTGGACCTAACTATTTTGCTGACCTTCATTAGAAGGACTAACCAATTCGAGAAAAAGACCTAGCCTCTCAACCAACCTTTTTGGGAGGAGGTACAATGGGCTAGCAAGGCCTACATGCTAAGGCATGCAACTGTGTGACTCCCTCTAATATACTACAAAACAATACAAAGCTTGTAAACTGGATAAAACCTTTCTGTTATAAAAAACCAAAAAAACAAATGGTAACTTTTTTGCTCATACTGATTTTTGTTAGATAATTTCACTTTCGCTTTAACTATTTTGCTCAAATGGAATACAAATAATTAGAAGATAAAAAGAAGTTTTTATAAACCACGATTTTGCCAAACCAACTTTCATACATACAAAACAAAATTTACTGAAAATGAATTCAATTTTGCTTAAACATGGCTAAAAATATTATTAAAAGAATGCACTGTCATCGTGTTCTGAGCTATTCTAAAATGTTTGAAAAGTCTAGCTAGTCGGGAAGTTAGTTAAAAATCGATTGCAAGATTTGTACTGGACAAACAAGCAAACAAACAAGAAAGCGAGTTAATAAAAATGTGGTAAAAAGTAGTCCATGTTCTAAATTTCAATAAAATTATTGAAAATTTGAACCGATTAGACCGTATAGACATGGAAAATTCGAAATCTTTTTGTCTGCGATAATGATTTATATACGTTACAAGACTAGTAAGTATAAACCTTATTGTGTTATATTCTACCATATGATACAGAAATTCGAAGATAAAACAACACACATGCCATCATTATTGAACGAAAAGAAAAGAAAACGAAGAAAGTTAATATATACAAGTATATAAAAAGAGAAGAATATATACTAAAAAAAGCAACGAATACATACTATGAAAAAAAAAAAAATTGAGGAAAATTTTCTGGAAAATCAAAGAAAATATCTGAGAATAAAATGAAATTCGATTCATAAATCTTTTACTAGTAGAAATAAAGCCAATTAAAATGAAACGAAATTCACTTAAATATAATTTCTTTTCTTTTTTTTTCTGACGTATGATTTTCAACTTTTGTAATTATGAAATTTGAAAATATTTTCATCAGAACGCGTTACACTTAGTTTTAATTATATTAAATTCGGAAAATTAAAAATAATCGAATAATTGAAAATATATTGAAATGTCCACAAATTGTGTTTTCATTTCACGTGTAAATGACGAATATTCCATTGGAAAATAGCCAAAAAAAAAATAGTCAAGATAAGTTTGACGCGTGACCAAACTTGAGAATCAATTCTGGACGCTTCCGTTTTTATTAATTTTCAAGTCCAGGGATGCCAGCATAACATATAAGTTGTTTCACAATTCTGATTCGACCAAACCATAAATCGGTTCAACTTTAATTTGACTTTTAATTTTGGCCAAAACACATTCCATGTATGACCTTTCAAATATTGCTATCAATATTGGATCTTAAAAAAATTACCGGCTGCGCCAATATGAAATAAAATTTTTTTCGATGCTCGATTTGAAAATCTTTTTTTTTTTTGTAAACACGCTATATTTATAAACAATATTATTTGTGGAAATGGAAAATATAACACGCGCGCGCATCTTGTTATTTTATTTCTCGCAGTCACAAGAGTAAAATGAAAGAAAATTTTCCGATTTAAAGTCAGAAAAACAAGAAGAAAATTCCATTTCTTCTTTTTTTTTAATACTGACGTAATAATAAAAGAAAAATTAAAAATATAGCAAAATAATAATAAAAAATCTGAAATTTATTTATTATTACGTATATCCTGTTGCTATTGTTTTTTATACATTAGGTCTGTTTTATTTGCCACTTGCTCTGGGGTAGAGCAAATTTTTATATTGAAAACAAAAACAACAAAAGAGCAAATCCTACAATACTTTTAGACCAGGGGCAGCTCTCACATCGAAATTAGTTCAGTCTTCTACCATAAAAAGTGTATTAGCTAAAAGTTTCTCATTTCATTACAATATGGTTGCTAAGCAGCGCTACAAACATTTGAATTAAAGCTTTCTGCTACTCCTGCTCGTTTTATTTGCCACTTACCCTGCTCCGGGGTAGGGTATGGCAAATAAAATAGACATATTAGGTCTGTTTTATTTGCCACTTGCTCTGGGGTAGAGCAAATTTTTACATTGAAAACAAAAACAACAAAAGTGCAAATCCTACCCTACTTTCAGACCAGGGGTAGCTCTCACACCGAAATTAGTTCAGTTTTCTACCATAAAAAGTGTATTAGCTAAAAATTTCCCATTTAATTACAATATGGTTGCTAAGCAGCGCTACAAACTTTTGAATTAAGGCTTTTACCTACTCCTGCTCGTTTTATTTGCCACTTACCCTGCTCCGGTGTAGGGTATGGCAAATAAAATAGACCTATTATATAAATATATTTATATACAATATATATTTTTGTGTTGTTAAAAAAAAGATTGTTTTGAAAATATTGTACGCAAAAATTCCTGAGCTGTTTTCGAAAATCAATCCTTCTTCGAAATTATAATAAAATTAAATTTAAATATAAAAATTCGGTTAGATCAAAATTAAATAAGATAAATCAGATTTGTTAATTAAAATATAGAAAACACTATCACAGTACCTACATACTATCGCAAGTAGAATCGATAGTGTTTGCCAAAAATTCTTTTAAAAATCGGGTCTACAAAATTTTTAATGAATAGATTTTGGCAAGATTCACTTTAAGATCAACTACAAGATTTTAAAGGTAACTAAATAAATGCATTGAATAAGAAAAAATACCGGGAGTATCATTTTTTCTGAGAGGAAAAATAATCTTGAGTCAAAACCACTTTACTCCTATTGAGTGGATCAAAGTCAACTTCGTATCCCTAACGTGATGACGATTTTCAAATTTTGACTGTTCTTTTTTAAACAATTTTCTCTCCACTACTGGCAGAGATAGAGCTACATATTGTACGTATTAGTGAAAGAGAAATATAATGTAAGCAAAGAAGCACGTGTTGAAATTTATATGGCAATGCAGAAATACTAGAAGAAAGATAAGGTTTTTAAGATTCTTTCACGTGTTTTTCTTTATTCTGGCTACTTCGTTAGCTTTCCATACTTTATCATTACCTATACTTTGGAGTGGATGTACGCTTGCATACTTTTGCTTATCTCTTGACTTTAACATTGCATTTAGAGCGGTGAATCTAGAAGTAATCAGCGATGAAAGTATTTTGTGAGTTAGCAAAACGGTTAGATATAATTCTGAAATTTCAACAAACATAATAATTAAACCAAAGATAGATACTGCAGAAAGAAATAGTTGTAGAAAGAAATTGGAATGGTCATAAAGTTTTGTCGTTTTCTTAAGATTTAAAAACTGATATATTGATTTGAAAAATATGTACAAAATAGATATACATTATTTGAGGCACAGGTAACCTTTCTGAATTAGAGAAAATCTGTCTATAGGCCGATTATAAGTTTTTCTATATTTTTGTATCATAATTTTCTTATTGATCTTTATTTTTTTTTTTCCATACGTCCAGTACATATTGATGGCTAGCCATTTTCCAACATGAACCAAATCGATATGATAGTAGATTGAAAAAAAGAAAAATAAAATTCCACCACACAAACAAAAATTCATTAATTGAGATTGCCCTCCATATTTATTAATAGATTTTCAGGGAAAATTAATTGATTTTTTTGTGTTATAAAAATGTTGTGTTGTCTTTCTTTTTTCTTCTATATATTAGAACAAATAATTATGAGGCTTCAATGAATTAAAAAAAAAGAAAAAAAAGAAAAACAAATTAAAATTTTCTGACAAAATTAAGGTAGTATTAGCAAATGAGTCAAGTTTATTATATAAAGTTTTTCATAGAAGATGCAAAAATATCCACCAAAAAAACGTATATTTTCCATATTTTTAGTTTAAAATGAATCAGCTTATGACCTTATTGTACCCCGCCTTTCTTCAGTGCAGCATTTTGGTTAAATTCCTATTCTAAAGCACCTCCAGACCTATTTCTCTTAAGAATTTTAGTATCCTGAGTGGATCAAGACATTGTATCTCAGTTGGAGAGAAACAGTATGCTCCCACAGGTATTTCTTTCTTCTACGGATAGATATACTAATCGATGGTATTACCAAATCTGGTTTAAAATTGGACCCACAAAAAGTGTTCTCATAGTTTTCTAAAACTCGATACTATTCAAATATAAATTTCTGATTTTTTACGATTAGATTACACCAAAAGGGTTCAGAAAAAAAAAGTATACTTAACGCCAATCATCTCCACACAGCCGACTTCCTAGTTCTGTTGCAAGTATGGGATAACAATATACAAAGATTGGTTAAACAGAAAGGGAGAAAACAATCAGCCTACAAATTTTGTCGGCTTCTGCATTTCTAATTTCCCCAACTGATTTTTGATCTGCAGATGTGATTCCCCTCAAAAACAGATGAACATGTTTATCTGATTTATATGGCACTTCATCTATGGGTGCATACTCTCACAATAATCAAACACGATACCATCGCATACTACCAATTTTTCTAAATTGTTTGGGGAGAAGACTATGATGTTTTTATTTGATCAATCTTTCTAGTTTTCTGACTTCATCCTGTCAGAATAGGAATTCTGCTGTGTGGAGATTGTGGCCTTTAGCGACTCCCTACAAATCTACCATCTCTGTTTAAGCGAACAAATAAAAATATTCAATGATAAATTTGCATTCTATTATGTATCTACATTTCAACCAATCCAACTACTATCTGGAGATCTCTTCCAATATACCTAACCAAGGTGAAAATATCACCCACTTTTTTGGGAAATACTGGATTTACATTGAAATATATAACTAATTAAAAAATCAGTGCTGCCACGTGCTATCTGAAATTCTCAACACGGTTCATGGTATTATAAAATAAGTTCTATATAGATTTTGTTATTCAAAATTAAGCCTTAAAGGCTTAAATACTTTTTTATAAATAAACTAACAAAAGGATTCTCCAAAAAGGTTGCCATATGGACCGCATTATTGTTGTTCTGTGCTGTGTGTGTATTTATTTTGATGTCTAAATAAAGTTCAGAGCTCAAAAAAACAAGAATAATTTCACTTAATTTTCAAAAAAAAAAAAAACCGAATAAACATTTTAATTAATTAATATTTTTTTTTTTTTAATGGAAAATCAATCGTTTAATGAATTTTTGAACACAAACAAATTTTTTTTTTTTTGGATATCATGGAAAAGAATTTTTCATTTGGAAAATTAATAAAATGATATACCGCTGTTTTTTCCTTCATTAAAATTTTCTTTTTCCATTATAATTAATATATACTTGAGAAATGTGAAAAAAAAGAAGAATATTTTGGAAAATATTCCATATGTGAGATTCGAGAATGTTTTCTTCCATATGGAAAAACTTGTTTTTTTTTTTCTTTAAGATTAAAATATATTTTGATTTTAGAAAATTTTCAAATATATGTTAAAAAGGAATGTTTTTCATTTTCAAATATTAAGTATTCTAAATCTAATTCAAATCATCCACCCACGTGCTTAAAACTCATTGCAATCCTAGAGAAGTCTATTTCCATTATTCATAAACTTTCTAAGGAATTTAGATAATAAAATCAATATTAGAAGATTTCTAAGTTTAATTTCAAAAGTCCTGAAATCAGGGAATGGAATTTTGTATTTCGATTTGACCCAATTGGATCGTATATACGATTCGACCAATCAATTTGGTATCGGCTAAGACCGGATCGAAAATATTTTACACTGTTATCGTATAAAGTTCATTCGATCAGTGTTGAGTTGTCGAAAACATGTTTCTTTTATGTTTATTGTCATACTTTTAATTTCTTTAATGCAAAAAAACCAAGTACAAGAAATTTGACAATTATTTCCTTAAATTTTTACTAAATTATTGTAGTTTTTACAAAAAAAAAAGAAAATAAAATATTTTTTTAAAAATTTTATTTTTCACTTCAGTTCATGCAAAAAAATCCCAAGCTTGCAAAAGTTAACTTGAAAGTATTGAATTTAAAAAAATTATCAAGATTTTCATGAAATTACAAGCAAAAAAGATGCTCTAAGAGCGAAGTGAAAATTATCATTAGAAAAAAATAAAAAAAACGCCACCAATTTTAGGACCGAAGACACTTGAAGATATTTTGTTTCACTGAGACTCAACAATTTCAACATTTTTTATTAAATAATAATTTAAAAATAATTCAAAACTCCAAACAAAACTAAAACACAAAAGTTTTAAACTAATTTTTTCAAAAACAAAACTATCAGCTGTCAAAATTTCATAAAATTTCATCAGGCAATTTGAAAATTTATACCATTTGCGTGTAATTCTCAACAGCAACACTAATTTACTATACGATAATTTTAAGTGATGCCAAAAAGAATTCAGATCGAATATTAAATCGAATCGAAAATTCAGTTGGATCGAAATATAAAATTATATTCCAGTAGTGACGTTCTTGAGAATATGCGATGGATCTCATTGTGGATCAGAAATACTTTTATATCCAGTACCTTTCTGAACTTGCTACTGAACTTAAACAAGTCACAAATGCTGTACAAAAAAAGATTTCAATCACGTTTCAAATGCACTAACAATTTTTTAAATTAAATTTATAGAAAGATTCCTTTTCTAGACGTACAACTCTTTATGGTTCTCATTCGAATTTTTGTTGGTTATGGTTTTATTGTCGGAGTTTCCAAATTTTTAAAAGTATTAACCATTTTCCAGCATTTTCTTAATTTTTGTTTTCGTCCAATTTGCAAAAACCATCACAGGCCGGAATTGTTGATGCTACAGATTGAAAAATAGATATTGCCTGATAATCCAAAATTACAAAAAAAACCATGGATTAGTCTTGAACATCCACTTCAACATCAACTACAAAAAACCAAACATTCATGGCTGTAAAAAATCATGGCAGATATCAAGATCAACTAATCAAAGTAAGTGATGAGTTGGACCATAAAGAAACCTTTCACAGGTCAAAGTATTAATTTGACACGTAATTTTACTTTATGACATGCTGCTACAAATATTCTAATATCCAGCTTGAGCTAGACGCTTCTCCCATTTGCGACTATTTCTTTAGACATGACCTCCTCAGACTACCATTTGTTCCTTTCAATGCACTAACAATTAACAGGAGAGCAATTTTCTAAAGTTGAAGACGTCCAAAAATGGCGTAATGACTATTTTTCCTCAAAAACGATCAGGAAATTAACTGATAAATCACAGGACAATTTCAAAGATGATAAAATAAAAAGCCAGGCCTTGTTTTGGAGACTTAATATGAGCAGACTAAATAGTAATCTAAATATTATCCTTAATTTGGACCATAGGACTAGTATATTTAGATACCTAATCCATCTGGGCCTGGTGATGTTCTGAGATAAAAATTATCCTTTCTAATTATGTGTGTTTTTTTTTAAAGCACTACACAATAAAAAGATTAATGAAATAGGATTTATATTTATTTTAAATTAAGAAACCGCATCACTCTCAAAAATCAAAGAATATTCTTTTTTTTTTGACCAAAAATAATGAATCTGGGACTAAATTTAAACGTTTAGATCCCATTCAACCAAAATATGAAATGAAAAAAGAAATGATTTTTATAGTATATTTAGATACATGAAAGTTTTAACCTATTCGGAAAAACAAAATCAAACAAAATTAAGCCATTTTTCATTAAAAACTTTTCCACACAACAAAAAAAAAGGGTTGTTAACTAAACTAAACTAAATTAAAAATTAAATTTTCGTGACAAAAAACCATAAGGAAATGTGATTTATATTTCTTTATAACCAAATTTGATGACCATTCTCTCTTTAAATAAATTCTACATAATTTTTATGCCCTATGGTAGTAGATACTACCGAATAGTGTCATCGCAGAAAGGATTTATAAGACAGTTATAGCGATTTAAGAATGTTCGTCTATGTACATGGATAACTCAAAAATGTATTGTCTAATTTGAATGAAATTTAGAATGTGGATTTGTTATTTCTTAACTTGATTTAATATAGCCTTTCAGCAAAATCAACCGAGAGGTAGGGAAGTTATTAAAGCTAGAACCGGTAGCAAAAAATTTTCTTAATTTTCCTTTTCAGATGATTTAATTCGAAAATTTGTGCAGCAATTTTTTTAAAATTAATTACAAAGATTGCTTACATAAATAGACGATACTATGTTAAATTTCATTAAAATCGATACCAGGACTATGCACAAAGAAATAGTTATAAGAAAAAAAGGGCTGTCCAGTCTTTAGGATTATAGGATTTTTCAATAAGAACTTTTTTTTTTCAATAGGGTTGTATTTGCTTATGATGTAAGTTGTGTCATTTAGATCTCTGACATAATTACCGTAGAAGGTCTACAATTTTATTATAATGAAATCAATTTCGCTAGAAAATCTTATAGAAATAATTCAAATCCAATATAAAAATGGACGACCTGTAAAAACCACAAAATCATATTTTCTGACAAATCTCATTTTCATTTGAATGGCTATGTTAATAACCAAAATTGTCACATTTAAGACTTCTGAAAATCCAAAAACAATTGCTGAACAATCATTGCGATCGTTTTGTGTCACTATTTGGTGTTCTTAATGGGCTGACGACAACATTGGGACCGTAATTCATAAGATAGAACTACAATTATACAGAAACATGATTGAAAATGTTGCCAAAAGAATCGATGTCTGCAAACATAGTCGGTGGTGGATATTTATCAGATATTGTTTATGCCTTATGGTAGGTACTATCAGGATCTGAGTTACTTGCAAATTAGAAGAAATTTCAAAAAGAGGAAACAAAATTATGAAGAAAAACTTTGAAATATTATTAATTTTGACAGTTTTTCTGTTCCATTTCTGTCCATAGGGCATCAAAAAATCGGGTATAGGCCAATTTTCAGTTACTCTATATATTTTTCATTCATAAATTGTAGAGTCTTCTACAATTTATATTTCAATAAAGAAATTCAGGAGTGGGTGGTAGAACATAATTTGTTTCACAAGTTGTGTTTCACCCAAACTCACAACACAACAAACTTAATGTGATTAAAACAAGTTACGTGCTACCATTTTTATGTAAAGTCGAAACACAAAGTCTGAAACAAGTAACGTACTTATCACTCCAGAACTTTCATACGAAATGTGTGTTTAATTTGGAATATCAAAAAAAAGCAAGTACCAATTTGAATAAAATTTGTCAGAATAGATTTACGTTATTATTAGTGGCCAGATTTTATTTATATAAATTAGAATAAAACGCGAAAAAAGAGAATTAAATTAGTTAACTTTTGTTAATTACGTGTCCAATTTCTACCATTGGGGATCAAAACCAAAAAACCGATTTTATATGTTTTTTTCCAACTAAAAAAAAAGAAAATTCATGTTTTTTTTTTTCGCGGAAAAAAAAAGTACCAAAATAACAAACAAATATTATTATTACCAACCACCCACCGCCTACACATATCCTGTTTGAAAATAATACATCGTAAGATATGTATTTTCTTCTTTTTTTTTTCTTTTGTTTGGGAAAATAATTACTGACTAGTCACATATATATTTTTCTTTTCATTATTTTTTTTATTATTATTAATAAATTTTCATTGAAAAAGAAAAACCAACTGGAATGAAATGAACTAAATCAAAATCTAGCAGGTCAAGATTAAGAAAATACTACATGCATAAATATTCTAAAGATTGTCAGATTTTCCGAAGAAAAAGACGAAAAAAAAGGAAAATTCCACAGTTTTTAAGAAATACTTTTCATTTCTTCCCCCAACAAAATTGTTCTTTTCTATTTTCTTTTGGGATTAAAAGAGCGTTTTATTCTAGGAAGTTCATGTTTTTTTTTTGGGGGGGGGGGGAAATGATTCTTTCGAAGAGCATTCCGAGACTTCAACTTAAAACTTAAATCGAGCCGTGAATTAAGAGTATCCTATAAACTCCTTTTGAATAAAAGATTCTTATTTTTTTGAGTATATATTTATGTTAGTTAGTTAGTTTGGTTGTAAAGGCAAAAGAAGAACAAAAACAATGCTAAGAACTCCAGTTTTCTATTCATTTTTTTTTTCTATATTAGTTGGAAAAGCTTACTCTACTACTCTCCTGAGTCTTCCCTTTTCCTAGTAATGGAAACAACAATTATTAAAGAGTATCCACAGACTCCCATCACAAAATAAACTTTAAAATATAATTATGATGCTCCTTTCGAGTACAGATTTGTAGAAAAATTTTTTTTTCTTCTTTTCTTTAAAAATACCCACCCTGTATTTAATATTTCTAAATATTAAAACAAAAAAATGACGCAAAAACAAGAAAAAATTACGACGAAAAATCTAAGAACATTGAAAATTTTCTTTTCTGAATGATTTTCTTTTCTCAAAAAATTTTCTTCTCATCTGTTTTCGTTTTTGTTTTTGATATATTTTCACAAAAAAAAAAAAAAAGAAAAGAGGCGCGATTTGAATGAAAAAAAAGCACAAAAAGAAAATATTTTAACCTTCTTCGAGGTTGAATAATTTTCTTTTCTTTTTCTAAAGAAAAATGAAAAACAAGGAAAATTTTTAGTAAAACAATTTTTTTAATCGGTTTGTTTCTGTACGGTTTTCATAAAAACTAATTTTCTTTAAAGATTTCTTGTCCAAACAAAAGAAAAATCGAAGAAAATTAAAGTGGAAAACAGCTTCTTTTATCATAAAAAAAAAAAAATGAAAATTGAAAAAAAAAACAACACTACACGATTAGAGGAAAATTCTTTTTCAATTATTATCAAGAATAATAATTTTTCACATCACTAAAAAAAAAAAAAGGAGGAAATTCAAAACACTTCAATGAAAAATTTTCTTCATATTTAAAAATTTCCAATGGAAAACTTATTTTTTTCACACGTTTTTTCTTTGCCCGAACGTTGAATAATGAAAATTTTGTAAAAAAAAAAAAACCACCCACCTTTACCACAAAAAAAAGAAAAACAAATAACTACAAATGGAAAACCTTTTTTTTGTTTTTAAAAAATTTTCTTAAAAAAAGGAAAGAAAAACACTATTAAAATTAAATTTTCCTTATTTAAAAAAAAAACGAAAATTCTTTTTTATACGCGATGAATTCTAGATCAGAGTTCTCGATTGACTAAAATAAAAACGTCTACTTTATTTCCCCCGAAAAAAAAAAAAAAAAAATAGAAAAAGAAAATGAAAATGAAAATCCGAGAGAAAAATCCCTCAAAAATTTGTCGGAATTTTCATAACGAGATGAAAATTTATTTTTCTTTTTGATTATTCGAGTGGGAAAATGGAAAATTCTCTTCATTTTTCGTTATATCGAAATTAGACTGGCGCGTCAGTATTTTATAGAAATGCACAGACGCTTTTCATTGAATTTTCACATTTTCCTTCGTAGAAAGAGTTTTTTTTTTTTTTGTTGATGTTGTTTAAATAAGAAAATTACAAAAAAATAGAGTAGCGGCACCAAATTATGGCCAGACACAAATTTATGACAACTTCAACAAAATATATAACTTATTTATTTATTTACTTAAATTCAGATATATGAAAAAAAGGATTTAATCCTTATATAAATTGTATAAGAAATCATCTTCACTCTTAACCCAAATACGTGCTTAAAAAAAAAAAGATGGTTCTGAGCATTCACTTCCATTATTACCGTAGCAAGTATACCCAAAAAATCCTTCAAGAAAAGGGAACCAGAAAGAAATGAAAAGGATATAGTCAACGGGAGATATTAAAGTGTTTAGAACTATCCCCATCATAAATCTGAATAAAAAGATGCAATACTTGGTGGGTAGTTAGTAAGCCATTCCAGAGTCGAATTGCCCTAGCCATAAAAGATCAATCCATTGGTAACGAGGATATAGAGAAAGAATGAAGTTTCTCGTCCAGGAAGATTGACCATATAACAATGAATCTAAACAAGTAAACGGGACATTGGTTTTTTATTACTTTAAAGAGAAGAATATGGGTGCGATAATCATAATAGAATGGAGAGATCAGTACCAAGTAGGTTTGGAACGCGTTGAGATATATGGTCCTTAAGGAGTAAGTAAAGCGAATCGCTATATTAAAAATAATCCGAAATCTTTATTTATACTTCGAACTTGAGCCATTGAATAGAACAAATGGAGTAGTATCAAATTACAAAATGGTTCCCATTTCTGGTCTTTTGTGGCCAGATTTAAGAACTCAATAATTGATAAATACCCCTATTGCTGGCTCTTCGTGGTCCTTAAAAAGATATCAATATAATAATCCGTTTTAATGTTCGCAATATTTGAAAGATCAATATGTCATCTCGAGCCACAACTATATTTTTTCAACAAAAGGCAACTGAGACACTGCTTATTGCTATATGTATCTTCTGGTAAATGGCGCAAAATTCATCATTAAAAAAAAGGAAGAAAACCGAAAGAAAATTGAATATCTTAAGTTAAGAAATGATGAACTTTTAAAGTGAAAACAGAACAAATACTGTCATAAGTTGAATCAACTTATAGTACTTCAAAGATTAAAGACAAAAGCTAAAGATTTGGAATATAACCGATTTTCATTTAGGGCTATCATGATCATAAATGAGGAAATTCGATACTATCTTATTAAATCCAATTTATGTTCTTAAAACGAGATTTGATAGTAATATATCCGCAATCTAATTGATAATGCAATTCAGTATGAAAATTAGTATAGTAAGAAATGCTACATTGTTTTTAACATTGGCATAAATTGATGACGCTACCCTATAATTGATAGAAACTAGATATTCTTTGTGATCACACCACATGGTAATCTTCCATATTTTCTTATTCTGGACAACATCTCTTAAACAAATTAAATCGTCTGATATTACAAATAGTCCTGCGTTATTTTATATATATACGAAAATATTCCGCCATTTCTAATGAAAATTAGCACCTATATACGTTCTTTTTTTTTTGAAAATGGAAAATTTAATGTATCCTTTTTTCCGTTGGTACTCTTTCTTATAATTTTCTCTTTTATAAAGGAAAAATTATGTTCTTGAAAAAGAAAACCACAAAAACTCCTCTTCCAAAAAAAAACAAAAAAAAGAAAAGCCTAAAAGGAATTTTGGCCTTTTTTGACGATGCAACAAGTGTAATTGTTTTGCGACTGTGCATCCTTGTCTTCTTCTCTCATCTATATTAAAAAGATACTATATGGAAAAATGTTTCCTTTTTGCATATTGTTTTTCTTTGAAGACCAAAAAAAAAAAAAAAGAAGGAAAACCGACTACGACGATGGAAAAACTCCTATTCAAAAAAAAAAAAAAAAAAGAATAATAAAGTTCTTGTTTTAGAAGTGGTTGGGCTGCTATAAAAAACCATGACCAAAGACAATATTGTCTTATAAATCATTTTTAAGTTGAGAAGACATAAAGAACTATGAAAAAGGATTGTGTTTTTCTTTTTGTTTTTTTCTTGTTAACGGGTTTGTAATTTATATGGAAATTGATTTTATTTAAGAAAATATTTAAATTTTGAGTAACAATTTTTTTTTTGCATATAAAATACATGTCCTTTTTTTTGCCAGACCTAGTTGCATATTATTTTGTATTATTTTTCGACTTACGTCTCTTATATGACATGTTCAAAAACTTGACATCAATAAATCTATTTCTAATTAGATTGTTCTTAAATAAAAATATAAGAAACAAATTATGTTCATAAACATTCTCTATACATACAATCGAAAACAACTGAGTTATACCAGTTTTTAGGCCCGGCAAATAATATGGAAATGACCCTGAAAAGAGGAGCTGACCGAAATGAATCGGGTTAGGGTAATGCGACTAAGCACAATTTAACTCAACACAATTAGAGAACAATTTAATTACAAAAAGCTTTGTACAAAATGGGTGCCGCATTCACTAACAATGGAACAAAAACACTTTCGAATGCGACTGTCTCAAGAACATTTCGACCCTTTTAAGAAGGATAAAACGAATTTCGTATGTCGATTCATCACTTTGGATGAGACTTCGGGCCACCATCATATAATCCTGAATCGAAACAAGAAGCTAAAAGAAATCATAGCAGCTATAGAATCTATAGAATCGTTGGAACAGGTGTAATTGAAGTTCAGGGAAATTATACTGAATAAATAAAATACTATATACTTGTATGTCATTTACAAAACAGTGCTTTTCTTGTCGAGACTGAGAAATTATTGAGTATCCTAGTACTAGCAAAGTTATAAACCAAAAACCGAGTTGACTAGTGTAAGAGTTAAAAATAGGATACAACTGAATTTGGTAAAACAATTGAGAGGTTTGACAAAAACAGTTGTAATGATTTGATAATATTAGTAGTAGAGGAAAAGGCAAATGAACAGGCTGGTAGATATAGTGTAGAATGGTCTAGTTGGTTAAGACCTCGACCTCGCCTCATGAGACTGATGAGACCCTGGTTCAAATCCAGGTCTCGGTCCTTCACTTTTTCTCTACTTTTCTTTGCCTTACACTAGAAAGTTTTGTCGTTTTTTTTTTGATGATTTTTTGAATTTAATTGGAAAATTTGTACAGGAAATTTTTATTTAAATTATTTCCATACGTTGACTACATAAATAGATGATATTGTGGTAAGTTTCAAATTGATCCAAGAATTGTGGTGCAAGAAATAATCATAGGAGAAAATAGGCCTGTTCATAACTTTTTTTTTATGTATGAAAAAATTCCACAGGCAGCATTCGGGAGACTGATTCATTCTTCCCTTAGTCTGTCCAGTGGAAACTGATTTTAAACAAGACCACAGAATGCAAACTTAACAACTTCAGCCTTCTATCACTGTAGGGTGGCTACAGTGAAGGATCATTCCATGGAAGGTTACCCAAAGCAAACCGTAAAAACCTACGTTGGAAGGTTTCCAGCCTGTTGATATGAACCCTGTGATGCGTGGAGCAAATCTGACTCGCATATTCCATAACTGATCTTACGAAAGCGATATAAAGTGATTTAGTTACATATGGGTCAGAAAACTCCTACGACCACCGCTTAATATAGCCCAGAGTCAAATTGGCTTTATGAACCAAAGCGTTAAAGTGAAGTCTGAAGTTAAGCTTAATGTCGTAAGTAACTCCCAAGTCAGTAATACAATAAACTCTATGTATAGGAACGTTGACAATAAAATAATTGCGGTAAGAGTTATCATGTTTACGATAAAAAGTGATAATCCTACACTTGTTGTCCGTATTGAGTGCCACGTTTATAATAGGCCTGTTTTATTTGCCACTTACTCTGGGGTAGAGCAAATTTTTATATTGAAAACAAAAACAACAAAAGTGCAAATCCTACACTACTTTCAGACCAGGGGCAGCTCTCACACCGAAATTAGTTAAGTTTTATACCATAAAAAGTGTATTAGCTAAAAGTTTCTCATATCATTACAATATGGTTGCTAAGCAGCGCTACAAACATTTGAATTAAAGCTTTTCCTACTCCTGCTCGTTTTATTTGCCACTTACCCTGCTCCGGTGTAGGGTATGGCAAATAAAACAAACCTAATATCGAAGATACTGTTTCCTATGGAAAGTATATAGTATTCCACTGTATATAGAAAGTAAAAGAATAAAAATTGGATCAAATTTAACGTATAAGTTTGACGTCATATAAAAATTTTTTTTTTTACTTAAGGAACGACACGAGTATGATGATAAAAATTGTATATCCACTTTATCCATTGAAAGACAAATATTATATGGTGTGTAGTAGAGAAAATATCACCAATCAATAAGTCATACATGAATTATTAAAGGCAAATAGTCCTTTTGGATGTATAAAAACCATCACCAAAGGAATATAATATGAAAAACGTTGAAGAAATAAACAAAAAAAAAAGGAGTACGGATATTCGAATCACGTCATACGAAAATCACTTTCTTTCATTAGAATTTCTAAAATATGGATAATCCACTGCATCTACGTCGTGTAAAAAAGAAAAATATTGTGTATCTTTTGAAATATTTATGTATTTTATAAATTTACTAACAATAAAATGATCTTCGACTTTGATTATTGATCCTCTTTGAAAGAACTAATTCAAGGCATCAATAAAAGAATAACAAATTCGATATTTTCAGGAAGATTTAAACCATTTTGTTACATGGCAATTCGATTTCAAGTCACATATTAACTCATTGGTCCATAGAGACAATTTTACATTAGGTTTTTATTAAACGTTAATTCAAAATCCCAAAATTACTAAAGTCGTTTTTACTACCCTGATTAGAAGTCGATACTTGAATATGCCAATCATCTATGGTATCTCTATCAAAAAGTCCAAATTAACAGATTAGAGTCTGTTCAACAAAGATTCCAACGATTTCCCTTAAGAAACATTCCGTGGAATAATCCTTTTCTATTGCACCATATACCAAAACAGATAAAAACTTGATGGATTTACATTTCCTAGAAAAGAGGCGGATTTGGTTTTCGATAGCCAAATTGTGAATGGTGCTATTGACTTCCACTTCATTTGCAAGACAAAAAGCATCTCTATCCATTTGATTATTTTACAAGTTATTTTACGTGGTTTTCTTTACTCTCAAAATGAAAAAGCTGAACATAGAAGAAATCTCTCTTCTTTAATATAATATGTGGATATTACACCCATACCTCGTGTTACGGCCTAGATATGTTCCGGAAAAGTTGGCCGTAAACCGAAAAGCCGTATAACGAATCAAATATTTTAATTTAGTAGTGCTGCCTTAAGGGAAAAGCTGAAACTAAACAGAAGGACGCTAACAGTATGTGCAGCATTTTTTGGCCATATAACGAAACATTGGGTGCCGCAAAGAAAAAAAAATTCAACTTTTTCGATTATTTTTTTATATAAATTATGCGTAAATCAAATAAATACTAGCGAATTCTTAAAAATCTTTATTGAATGATATTAAAAAATAATTTTTTTCAAGAATTTATGAAATTGATTATTTTACAATATCGACATTATATGGAAAACGATGACTGTGCCATCTCTTGCAATTTTAGGTAACTAAAATCTATCTAGGTCTCAGGCCCTGAACCCGATAAATATTTGGATTATGTTGTTGTTTCTTTTACATGTTATGAAGCAGACCCTGACGCTGACCCCGATGAAAAAACACAGCTATTATAGCGCGCTTAAAATGTGACATTTTATGGAATATTTAAGAAATTTTGAAATTCAGGCAGAAGTAATTGCGGTAATTGTGTTTTGAGAATGAGCCAAAATTCTGAAAAAATTACCTATATTTATGATCTAGGTCAGTGTTTCCCAACCTTTTTTGTGCTATGCCCCACCTTAGCCACCTTTTTTTCTGCCATGCCCCCCCCCCCCCCCCTATGTAACATACCTAATTTTTAATATTAAAAAATTGAATTGTTCACTTAAGAAACTAAATTTGGCACCGAAATCTAGCATTGCATTTAAATGGCCCGGAGCGAAAGGGTTAAACTCGTGTCATGTCCATTTTCGCGTGGGCCCCACGTTGGGAAACACTGATCTAGGTACTACCGTCCGTCCGTGAAGAAGATAACTCAAAAACGCATTATCTGATTTTAATGAATGTTTTAGAATGTTAGTTGGTTATTGTGTAACTGAATTTGGTATTGGATTTCTGCACCGAAGGGCAGCGAAGTTATTAATCAAAACTCAGGGTGACCAGAAAGTTTTGTCGTTTTTTTGGGTTTAACCGGAAAATGTGTGAATGAATTTTGTTTAAATTAATTATATTGATTAAATTCGTAAATAGACGATACCATGTTAAATTTCAGTCAAATTGGTGCAAGGATAGTGGAGAAAGAAATAATCCTAAGATAAAATAACCCTCTTTATAAAGTTTTTTTTAATGTACTTTCAGAACTAATACACCGATTTGAATAAAATTTGCAAATTAGATTTATGCTAACAGGGTCTAGGTTACCTGCAAATTAGAGGAAATTTTGAAAAGGTGAAACAAAGTTATGAAGACAAAAACCTTGAAATAATGTTAGTTTTGACAGTTTTTCGGTCCCATTTCTACTATAGGGCATCAAATTACTTTTATGGCCTGTATAATTTTAAATCTATATAAATAAAAATTAAATGGTTTTAGTTGGTAAGCGCATCACTTGAGGACGGCTGAACCGATCTCACTAATTTTTTTGGTAAAATGTTCATAATTGTCCGAATAAGGTTCCTACGTAAAGAAAAATGGGAAAATTTGCCCGGAAAATTCGGGAAAACTGAAAGTACTTTTCGGTATGGTGTAATATCCCGGACCCAACAACAAAGTCATTGTAATATATTTGGAATGAATCAGTATAAATCCTTAAAACGGGGTAGCGAGCAGAGCGTAGCGCAGCGAGCATGCATTAAGTCATTACTAATATCATAAAAATAAGAAAAAATTGATAAAAAAACAATTGATAACTAAATGACAAATGTTGATAGTTGTTGTTGGGTCCGGGAGATTACACCAGATCCGTGCTTTTGTTTATTGAGATTTTTGTAGCAGAAATACATTTTTATCTCATTTTTACTTTGTTTAGACATTTTCAATAGCTTTTTACAAAAATCCACAAAACGCGCACAAACAAATTTATTGAAATTTGAACAGGACAACGTCTGTCGGGTGTCAGCTAGTACCATATTAAAAACATGATATTTCTCTCATGATCCATTTAATGTAACGAGGAATTTATTTATTATTTATATCTTTTTCTGGTTTTTTTTTTTTTTTTTTTGGTTACATTTTATAAATTAATTATTTTTCACAGTCATTGATCATGAATTGGTGTGTTTTTACAAAATACGATTTTCTTATACCAAATCAAGTATTACATATATTTTAAACAAAAAAAAAAAAAAAAACAATTACAAAAGAATGTTTTAATAAAACTAAAGAAATTCAGGTATTTTAAAAATAAACAAAAAAAACTTATAGATAAGAAAAATCTGTTTTTATGCACACTTAAAAAGAATTATGTTTGTTTTTCTTTTGTTTTATTTAGAAAATTTTATAATTATTAAGATTAATTTTTATTAATTAATAGAAGAACAAGAAGAAGATGAATTGATTGATATTTTTTTTTTATTTTTATTTAATTGCAATCTCGTTCTAAACGCGGGCGTTTTCTATTGTTAGAATCAGCCGCAACTTCTGCGGTATGATCTCTTTTTTTTGGTGCATTCTAAAATGGATCCACAAATTATTACAAATTATAAATCTATTAAATTTTTGCCAATTTACCTTTTTATCCCATTGCTGATGTAAATATCTTAAAAGAATATTTTTCTTTTCGGTTACTATTACTACAAAAAAGAAAAATTAAAAATTAATAAATTAACCAAAAAAAAAAAAGAAAAAAACACGATGTTGTTTTTTTGTTTTTGCAAAAGAAAAAAAAAAGAATTCTTAAATAGTGTTCTTACTTTGTTCGGAAGGTGAATCTTCTGTTGGCAAATAAACGGAAGGCCTTTTCAATGACGTACGTATTCCGTTTTCTGTATTAAACAATGAAAAATTTTGCTCATTGTGACATGGTAAATCCTTTAGAAATTCGCTTACCGACTAGAAAAAATTCAACTATTTTAAATCTATACAAATTTCGTATTATTTATTTAAAAGATTTACCATTTTTCCATTAATTCTATGATTTTTCTATGTATTTACAAAATTATAATTTATTTTTTCTTACTTTTTTTTCTAGATTTGTGATTTTGAAGACTATTCGAAAATCGAAATGTGACAGATTTGACACAAAAAAAAAAATTTAACAGCTTGTTGTTGGAATTGCCAGATTCGAAAAATATTTTATACTAAAACATTTTGTACTAAACAAATTAATTCGGATAAAAAAAAATTTCCGTAACGTTTTTTGTGTCAAAAACTTAATTTTGAAATTAGAAAACATATTTTAAAACAAAAGAAATATTATTTAATATCGTTTTTCTTCGAGAAGAGAAAAAGAAAATTTTATTGAATTAAAATTTCGAATATTATTACGTATTTTTTTTTTTTTACCGGCAATAAATTATGTTATTAACAGTTTCGAAGCCAATTATTATAAAAAGAGCTCGATTATTAGTTATTTATTAATATTATTCACGAAATTATTAAAATTTTTTAAGATTTATAAGATTTTTGCTATAAAAAAAAAATTCTTTAATTAGAAATAGAAAAAAATTTTTTTTACTATTACTTGATAGATGGCATTGTACTCGAAACCAAAAATAACAGCCATTTCGGACAAAATTTTAAGAAATTTGTTATCAAAAATGAAATTTTTTTTTGATTTAACGATTGATTAAATTTTAGAGAGTAGTCGGGGGTTAATTTTTTGATTTTGAATGATAATATCTCATACATTTTCTGGACGTCTAATGTAACCTCTTCTTACATGCCAAATTCACACAAATTCACGCACACTTTTGGAAACAAAAATCACTTTTTTCAAAACTAAATTCCACTTTTGCAAATAAATTTCATTTTTTGCAAACCCAATTCAATTTTTTTAAGACAAATTCAACTTTTTCGAACGTTATTCAACTTCCGCAAACCAAATTACTTTTTTTGTTCAAATCAAATTCAAGTTTTGCGAATTAAATTTATTTTTTGGAAACCAAATTCAACTTCTGCAAAAAAAAATCATTTGCTGCAAAACTTTACAAACCAAATTCAACTTCCGCGAACAAAATTCATTTTTCGCGAACCAAACTCAATTTTTCCAAACCAAACTCATTTTTTTCAAGCCAAATTCAACTTTTCCGCGAACAAAATTCATTTTTTGCAAAGCAAATTCAATTTTTCCAAACCAAACTCATTTGTTTCAAGCCAAATTCAACTTTTCCGCAAACAAAATTCATTTTTTGCAAAGCATATTGAATTTTTAAAAGCTTAATTCAACTTTTACAACCCAAATTCAACTCGCGCAAAATCAAAATTCATTTTTTAAAAAGCAAAATTCATTTTTCTATAAACAAAATTCAACCGTTGCTGTTTTTTTTTGAGCTTAACTGCTTTATATGAAAAATTCTTGAAAAAAAAGCTTTGATACAACGATAACTAGATTAATATTAAGTTATATGAGTTTTTTTACTGCGACCCTTGAGACCTATTGTACCCCGTTTTCTACAGTACAGTAATTTGGTTAAATACCCATTTTAGAGCACCTTATTCAGGTCTACTTCTCTTAGGAATCTTTTTAGTATCCGCAGCGGATCAAGAGATTGTATCTCAATTGGGAAGAAACAGTATACCTACAGATGTTTCCTCCTTCCAAGGAGTGTAATGGTTCCCAGTCAGAAAGAATGTACACATTGAGATCTTTTCATCCCTCCTCCCCAACCCCTACAGAATCTGCAGTTGCTGTCTAATGTAAGTCCTAGTTTTTTCAGGTATGCTTTAAATCTGCAGTGTCCTGTTAGTATTAGCATAGATATTAATATAGAGAAGATATGGGGAAAGTTCAAAATAGTTTTTATTTAGCATAAGTAATTTACATTAGGTCTTATGGTATGAGCGGTAAGCTCCGAAAGATTCCTTCCATAAGATCTAATGAAGTTTACTCATGTTAAATGAAAGCTGTTTAGAATTTTATATATCTTTACTCATTTATATACTTAGTATCAGTATAGGAGTACGAGATAGAATCAAGTTTGTTTGTTGGAAAACTTAAAATCGGCCTATAGCCGATTTTTTGATGCCCTATGATAGAAATGGCACAGAAAAACTGTCAAAACTAATATTATTTCAAGATTTTTTCTTTATAACTTTGTTTCTTCTTTTCAAAATTTCCTCTAACTTGCAGGTAGCCCAGACCCTGTTAACATAAATCTAATTACCAAATTTTATTCAAATCAGTGTATTAGTTTTTAAAGTACATAAAAAAAAACTTTATAAAGAGGATTATTTTCTCTTAGGATTATTTCTTTCCCGACTATCCTTAGACCGATTTGACTGAAATTTAACATGGATTCATCTATATATGTAGTTAACCTATAAAATTAATTTAAACAAAATTGGTTCACAAAATTTTCCAATAAAATCCTAAAAACCATAAAGACAAAAAAAACTACAAAACTTTCTGGTCACCTTGGTTTTTCCTTTATAACTTTGCTCCCCCTGGATCGATTTTGTTGAAATGCAAACCAAGTTAAGAAATAAGCAACTAACATTGTAAATTTCATCAAAATCGGATAACACGTTTTTAAGTTATCTTGTATACGGACGGACGGACGGACATGCATAAATCGATATAACTTTAGATTCTCTACACAACCATACGCCCTTAAAAGACCTTTCTACGACGATTATTTCGATGTGTTACAAATGGAGTGACAAAACTAATATACCCTCTGGTAGTATCTACCATAGGACATAAACAGAGAGAAAGATTTTTGTCAACTTTGGAAGGAATACGGAACCAAAGCCCATTTTGGTTAGGGCGTTTTTGTTTTTAAACATTTGAATACTAATTTAAATCTACACAAAAATAGAAAACTAATTACGATCGGGTTCCGTGTCTTAAACTAAAGTAAAAGTTAAAAAAGAGTTTTCATTTTTCTTTTTTTGATGAATACATTTTCGTTATTATTATTAATAAAAATAACTAAATTTATTATTCAGAGGAGTACCTTTTTTTGAATTACGTGTGAAAGTGGTTTATCCAATTTATTAAAAAATCATAATTTGGGTGTAATTTATATTATTTATGAATATTTATTCGAAAGAAAATAAGAAAATTTAAATGAATGATTTTCTTTTAATCACATTTTAAATAGGTCTAATTTTCACAAAAACAAAAAACAAACTAATTATTTAAGTTGTTAGTAAGAAAACATTAAATAAAATACAAAAATGTACTCGTAAGACGTACACATAAGACGGTAATAATATAAATATTATTAGCGGCTGTGGCGGTCATCAATCGACATTGCCATACTTTCGTTGGTTCGTGATGGAATTCATTTTCTCTTATATTATTTCATGGGCTAACTAAAATGTCTTTATTGGTTGTACTTGATTTATAGTTAAATTAAAAAAAAAACAAAATAAACAAAATTAACTTCTTAGACCAAAATTAACATATTTGGGTTTTAGACATTTGTTTTTGGTTTTTTTTTTTTTTGTATCTAGGTCGTATTCAATTTTTAACTTCTATACAAAGTATATAAGTTACTAGAATCTGATACTGCAAATCCCCACGTTTCAGAAGATTCTAAATCAGTGTTTCCCAACGTGGGGCCCACGCCCTACAGGAGGGAAATTTGATTGTTAAGGGGGGCAATTCGAAAATGGACATGACACGAGTTTAATCCTTTCGCTCCGGGCCAATTAAATGCAATGCTAGATTTCGGTGCCAAATTTAGTTTCTTAAGTGAACAATTCAATTTTTTAATATTAAAAATTATGTATGTTACATAGAGGGAGGGCATAGGCATTTTAGAAAGGCTAAGGTGGGGCATGGCACAAAAAAGGTTGGGAAACACTGCTCTAAATCCAATGTCTGTCTGTCTGTCTGTCCTCTGTTGTATGCAAAATTGGACTAGATTTTTGAAGAAAAATCAGAAATTCAGTTCGATCAGCCTAAAACTTCGGGTTAGCTACCAAAAAAAAGTTCGGTTTTTTCTGTTTTTAAATTACAGGGTATTATAACGTCATTTATCGACCTGAAGGGTGCCCCAAAATGCACACAAGACTCTAATTTTGTGTCATTTGTGCAATAAAGTGTTCTCAGCGGAAAAAAAAAACAGCATGACAGCTGACAGTTCAGAGTTATTGCACTAATAATATATGCAAATCTCCAAGTTTCAGAAGATTCTAAATCGTTTACAAACATTTATATCCAATGTCTGTCTGTCTATCCGTTTGTTGTATGCAAAATTGGGCAGTATTTTTGAAGCGATGAGAACCATCAGATATTCAGTTTGGTCGGCGTAATACTTCGGGTAGCTACCAAACAAAAGTTTAAGTTTCACTGTTTTTAAATTACAGGGCATTATAACGACATTTATCGACCTATTTGAATGAAATTTGGTACAGTAATAATAAAAAAAATTAATTGTGTCCGAAAATCTATTGAATCCGATTACAGCTTCGAAGAGCCGCCGAAAAACATTCAGATTTTTGGTATGAAATAAAATGATTTCCAAGCTTTCGTTCTATATTATCTTCATAGTTTATAAATAGGATAATCCACAAATAGATTACTCGATTTAAGTGAAATTTGGCTACTTCATTGAATGTACCATAAAGATAAGTATCTGTAATTTCTCGTCAGGATCTAAAGAAGGATACGGATTCTCTAGAAGAAAATAATTTTCGACTGAAGTAAATTTTCGATCAACTTTGAATCTTACACGAGAATTCTGTGTCAAAATTAAACAACATTTTATATACCATAAAGGGACGAAAAGGAATGGCATTGAATTCCCAGAAAAGTTTTTTAGGAAGTAAAATGATTTCAACATATGTATAGAAGTTTCAGTAATGGTTTCACACCATAGTTTGGTTTTCTTCAAGAGATTTTGAAATCGAAATTTTATTATTTTTGTTTGTTTTGCAATCGATTAACAAATCGTTTATTAATTAAATCGAATAATAAATAGCATAAAATTGAATATTTTTAATATAAATTACGGAATAAATTGTTTATTTTCCCCAAGAACATGAAATTTAACAATTTTACGGTTCATTTCAAGATAAGTTGGTACGAAAATTTTGAATTACTTTGAACTTATTCCTATATAAAAATGAACAAAACAATTTACATTTTTCTCCATTCCGGCCTGACTACTTAGCTTTCAAAATCTACTTAGTTCTCGTGCCGCTCCGCCCGTCTGGCATTATATTACCATATTGCCATTAAAAACTTGATGAACGAAAATTACATCTGGCACTTGTCACCCGCTTTTCCAAAAATGCAAACTTAACAACCTCCGGCTATCATTGTAAGGTGGCAACAATGAAGGATCATTCCATGCTAGGTTAGTTACGTAAAGCAAACCGTAAAAACCTACGTTAGACGGATTCCACCCTGTTAATATGAACCCTGTGGTGCGGGGATCACACGTGACTCGCATATTCCATAATTAGTCTTACGAAAGCGATATAAAGTGGTTTAGTGAGATACGGGTCAGAAAACTCCTTGAACCACCGCTTGATATAGCCCAGAGTCGAATTGGTTTTATGAACCAAGAAGTCAAAGTGAAGTCAAGAGTTAAGCTCACTATCGCAAGTAACTCCCAAATCAGTAGTACAACTAACTCTATGTAGAGGAGTGTTGTTAATAAAATAATTTCGGTACGAGAAAAAGTGGTAATCTTTTACTTAAACGTGTTGAGTATCAGGTTATTTTTACGACACCACGTAACAAAATTAGTAGTCTTCCTGGAGAGAATCGAACGGCTGGGTCACCTCTACGTACAATTAATATATTAGAATATATATTGTCAATGTAAATTTGTTTAAAGATAAGAAATAAATATTTTCCTCATATCGTAAATATAGCTCAGCTTAACTTAGTTTAGAATGTTCAACTTGAAAGATTCCAAATTTGAATCTTGTTTCTGTTGTTTTTCTAATTTTTTTTTAGAAATAAATTCCATTTTTAAATATTGCCAGTACTACTGGCTTCTATTCTAATATATTACAATAATAAATAATAAAAATATATGTTAATAAAAATTCTGCACTAACCTTTTAAGTATTTGAATTAATATAAAATACTTTTGTAGAACATCATGTGTACTGCAACACGTAGCCTGGATCATGTGTTCAGCTAGTCTGCAACATGTATCTTACATACAACAATCTTTCAAATGTATATATAAATAGTTTCAATCCTGTTATGTTCTTTTTTGTTGATACTTCTTGATGACGACTTCGGCGGTTTTAGAAATCTGGAATACTCCATTGACTTTTATGGTGAAGTTGTTAAAAATTCGAAATCTGGAAAAGAAAAGTTAAAATAGCGAATGAACAACAGCTGAAAAAGTCCTGAAAAGCAAATAGCGTCGGTTGTTTTTACAAATTCTTTTAATTATTAACAATATTAACTTCTTAACTCAATCTCTTCATCAAAACGCATAAATTCCAGGAACGTAACTTCCGTAATAGACAGAAAACTAATATGTTTTAATATCTCTTTTTTTTTCTATACAAATATCAACGTTTGAATCTAAGTAGTTTGACAACATTATTTATACAATATTGTCCGATAATATCTTATTATAAAGTTTTGTAGAATTTTTCAAGAAATAACAAAACAAGAAAGAAAAAAAAAACGAAAACTTGTTGGATACAGGTAATGAGTTCAGTGGACCACAAGCTAAGACGCATCAACATTTGTCGATGTTTCAAATTGTTTCTTCTTTTATGTTGGACGAAAGATTTTTGCTAGCATACAAATCTTATTCAATCATGATGAAAGTAACTTACGTGCATTATTTGAAATTTTCATTTCTTTATGTTATAAGAAGAAAACTTGAAGCCCCAGCGATAGTACAACTGATAATATTTAGAATAGGATTTTTACCTGGTCCAACTTTCTTAGACAATATCGAATCAGGTTCTACCATCTAATTACAGCCTAACTCTATACCGAATTTCAATAAAATTGTTTAAACCATTCTGAAGTTATCGTGTATTCAAAAAAGTGACCACACGAGTCTAAAATAACTCATTTTTTGGTTTGACATTTCAACCAATTGTTCCTGTAATATCACATTCCTTGTATACTAAATTTCATTATAATCAGACTAGCAGTTAGAACACTGTCATATTTAGGCCCCAAAATAACCACTTTTAGTTTAGTACTTTTGATGAACATTTAAATGAGTTCTTCATTTTAGTCCAGAATATATGTGTTGAAATTCCTGCTTATGATTCTGGAGTTTTCATTCTTATAAAAGTTGCGTTTTTTTGCCAAAGAGGACTATTTTTTCGCTTATGACCTAAAATTTTATCAGTTCATCCTCCTTATTACAACCTAATCGGTTCTCGAGTTATTGTGATTATAAAATAATTTGATCATAAACGTACAAAATCTTGGGAAAATATTCAATTCGGATTCCGATGATCACAAACCATATATTTCCGCTTAAACCCGAAGTAGAATCGTGTATTTCGATTGAGACTAGGATCGTATCGTAAAAACATTGCAATTCTTATGCCTTTTCGATACGATTTTAGTTCAAATTAAGTTACACGATTCCACTACCGACTATCAAATGTTTACAGGATTACAACACTCTCTAATAATACCATATTAAGGTTTAAGAAAGTAAAAATTAAAGAAAGTTATTGAAAAAAAAGGAACATGTTGCTTGCAGCTGTAAAGTTTGAACCCAAATTTATTCCCAGTCAATGGTCTTAACTAATACGGTTATGTGTGTGTGTGTAGTTAATCAAAATTCTGTTTTATTTTTAGTTTATTGACAACAAACAAGAATTGCACTGACATTGTCTAATTTAATATAGATAATATTCTCTATCTCTCTCACTCTCTTTTACTCGTATATAACGAATAAAGTTTAGAAATCCATAGTACACAATCCATCAATACCATGGAATCGATCAAGAAAAATTGATTTTCAATGAAAATGATGAAATGTGAAAACACACATTGGAAAATGAAACTTTTGAAGAAAAATTTGTTTTTCATTTGACCGCACGAAATCATGTTATTAAATGTAAGATTTCGTGTAAAACCAAAACAAGATGAGAATGAAAAATGTTTGCTATGCTCTAAATGATTAGAAAATCTTAATTATTTTATCATAATTACATGCGAGATGTACGTTACTCTTGTTTAGAAGAATCATTTTCTTCGATATGCTGCTCTCGTGATTGTATATATCATAGCCATTTCGATGGCAACAAAAAAAAAATGTTAACGCATGACGAATTTAATTCGTTATAAACAGAATTAATTTCTTCACATAATATTATTAAATATATTTGATTTTAAAATTATGTTTTTTAGATAAAATACAAAATCTAAACATAAAATCATTTGTACAGTATATACCTGTACAAATATGGTAAAGAATACCTAAGGGTATGTTATGTCTCTAGAACGAGACTTGCTACACTGGGTGGCCTGCACCCTGAGTAAGAAGGGGTTAGTTAACTAGGACCCATAGAGATACATTAACTAGAGATTTTATTTCTCTTGTTTTTATACAAAATTATGCAAGAGAAATGATCACTATTTTATCTTCTCGCTCGCTTATTCTCTAAAGAGCGGTACAAACGCACAGTTTTTTACTCAGTTTTGCCTGCGCAAACCTTATTTGCGCACAGTTTTTTATTCAGTTTCGCCTGCGCAAATCTGATTTGCGCATGCAAAACTGAGTAAAAAACTGTGCGTTTGGACGGCTCTTAAACGATAGAAGCCCAAGTTTTCCAAGTTTCGGAGATAACGACTAGCCGTCGCTCAACAAATACGATATAATAATTTAACTTGGTTTCCCCTCAATTAGCATTTAAAATTTGTGTTTTTTTTATTTTCCATACAAATAAACCCAAGTTTTATATTCCCCTCTGTTGGCCCACGTGAGACAGAAAATTAATATCTCTAGTTAATAAGAACTCTATGGATTTACAACTTTGCTTGATATTGTAAGGCAAAGAAAAGTAGAGAAAAAGTGAAGAATCGAGACCTGGATTTGAGAACCCGTATCTCATCAGTCTCATGAGGCGAGATCGAGATCTTAACCAACTTGACCATTCAACACTATCTCTACTAGTCTGTTCATTTGCCTTTTCCTCTAATATTATCAAAACATTACAACTATTTTGTCTTAAACCTCTCAATTGTTTATCAAATTCAGTTGTATCCTATTTTTAACTCTAACAATATCTATGAATTTCCTGCAAATCCGTTATGTACATATGCACATTCACAAATTCGTGTAATTCAAATACCGTGTTATTCAAGGGTTGTTACAATTTTTAACCGTGTTATTCGTGACTTCATGCTATTCAAGTACCGTACTATTCGAGGGATGCCTGTACTATTCAATTTAAACAAAATTAAAGAGTGATTATGATCAGGAGTGGAATTATGTAACTCGACAACATATTTCAATAAAGAAATTCAAAACTTGCATCCAAAATGTGTGTTTAATTTAAAATTATAAAAAAAAAGTTCTTATTGAAAAACCCGATACTAAATAAGTCTATTAAAAAATTGGCTATAAATTGATTTTAGTTTTATGTAATTTGTATGAAAATTGGCAAAATCATAAAAAACAATTTGATTACAAATTTACTTCTTTTTTTTATATAATTTAAACAAAATAATAAACATTTATAAATAATTAATAAATATATACTTTTATGAGAAAAGTACTGGTAGATAAAATAAGAATAATTTAATGAAAATCATAATAAAATTCATATTTTTCTTTTTATGATATAATCAAGAAATTATGAAATTTTGTTTCACAACATTAATAATATTTAGAAATAAGGAAGAAAGTAAAAACATAAAACATTATTGCATTTTCACTAGAAATTAGCTAAGTTAGATTAACCAACGCCTTTTGTCGACATAATGAATTAATTTCTTTAGAGACAGTCCATAAATCTTTATTATTTTTTTAAAGATTTCATATACATTTCCTGAAAATTATAAAACAATTTCACTAAATATTCCATATTTTACAATCTATCTATTTAAACCTGTAGACACAAGTATTTTGCGAAAGTAATCTAGCAAAAACTAGATAGCTAACTCAAAATATATGACTGTATAGCAACATTGAAAAAGAAGAGCTAGAAGCCTATCATCTTCCCATGATTACCCTGCCTGGGTCCTACTAAACGACCACATGAAATGACTTGAAAATTTTTTTCGAAAGATACCAGCAGCTCTTAAACTTTTTATTCATGAATATTTTATTCGAGGAAAGGACCCAGTCCTTTTAATAGCAATAAATACTCATAAACTTCACAATTATCTACGCTTCCAAAGAAGAAAATGCATTTTAAGGCAAAGAGTTATATTTAAAATAAAAAATCAAGACTGGCATTCTGTACAGTGATAGGTGATTGTCGCTTGTGACCAATTTGAAAATGATCACCGCATATTTCGGCATTACGTAGGGCGACCACTTTCGTTCTCGCCTCAACTTGTAGCTTCAAATTCATCAATATACGGCGATATTGACAGCGATATTACCTTACGGAATGCCGAAAAGCGACAATCGCCTATCGCCGTACAAAATGCCTACCCTGGGGTGTTAGGTACATAACTTGTTTCACAACTTATGTTTCGTCTTCCAAACCCACACAACATACAAACAAACTTCATGTGATTGAATTGCCATTTTTATGAAAACTCGAAACACAAGTTGTGAAACAAGTTACGTACTAACACCTCTGATCCTTATAATCGATCCTATTCTCGATCCTTTTATTCGAGGAGTCTATATAAACTTATATATTACCGAAGGAAAACGATTATACCTAAATCCAAAAATTCAGAAATGATTTCACCAGAATAATAGAGATTGTAAATAGAAAAAGATTAGAAGCTTTCCATAAGTGCACTTCAAGAACGTATAAGTACTTGAAAAATTACTATTGATGTACTTGAAGTGTGCAAATGGAAAGCATCTGATAGGGGGCAACACTTCTAGTACATGTAAGTACTTGAATATTAAGTATTCAAGTAGTTATACGTTCTTCAAGTGTACGAATGAACGTTGTATATTGTGTAATTGAACTGGACCTGGAAAATAGTTCAGATTTGGACAAGAACAAAATCAGTAAGCCAACAAAAAATCATGGCCGTAAGAGTCATTTAATTTCGTCGAAATTGAGTCCTAATCATAAAATTAAATTCAAATTTTTTCTTTTCGCTGATACGTGATTGAATTGATAAGATTTTAAGACGTCTTTGAATGTTTGTCATTATTTATATATAAAATCTAAAAAACATGTTTAAAATTCTCAATTAACTAAATCTGAACAAAATAAATGAACTGAAAAATTACCAAGTTAATCGTGATTTTTTTGGTGCCCTCTAAAAGTACATATAAAGGCCTTGTCTTAAAATATATAAATCAACTAAAAGGATTGTGATTGTTTTAAAACTTTAAACAAACAAATTGACTTTGACTTTGAACTAAATTGAAAAAAAAGTACAAAAAGATTTATTATTTTAAAATATTTCAATGTTGAATTTCGATTTAATTTTCTTTATTAATTAATTTCTACAATTTAAATTGTTTTAATTACAAAAATAACAGAATTAATTAATAATTAATAATTATTTTTACTTTTTTTTTTATCAATAACCGATCTATTTTTATATCATAAAGTAGAAAATCAGCAAAACTAAAAGTCAAATCGATTTCTGAACTACCCGTATGTCCATTTGTCTACAAAAATTCTGCTGAACTGAATGTAGCCACTTTAAGTGTATGTTTAAGAAAGAAAAGCAGCTAAAATCAGATCGATTTCTGAAATGTCTGTCTGTCCGTTTGTCCACAAGATAACCCAAAAGTTAACTAAGCCCTACGTTCTGCTTGGATTGTGTTTAGCAACTTTAGGTGTATGTTCAGACTGGAACAGTCTTTTCAAGCTACCAACCCACGTAGGTATATATGCGGTACTAAAAAATTGACATTTTATCGATTTTGAAAAAGGCTTTTGGTATTTCCAATCCCGCATATCTACGTAATAGGTAGTCGTAGAACTCAAAGAATAACCCAATTGTAAAGTATCCTAATTGGTCGAATAAAGCCTACATGCTAAGGTCTGCAAACTGGTCCGCACAGAAACAATACAAAATATACTAACTTCCTAACTCTGTCGTGTTAATTTTTACTTCAATTTCGATACGTGAGTAATGCATCAAGCACATGCATAAAATATATATTCATGCATATATTTATATATGAATACATAAACACAAGAAATTATAAGAGTGATGACGTAGTTTTCACTAAAACAAACTTTCATTCTCCCTCTTCCTGATACATTTTGCCTTTGAAGACTGCCCGTGCTCTTTTGTTTTTTTTTCTAATACTTCGCTCTGATTGGTGTAATTGTTTTATTCGCCTCAATGTAATTGTTGGTACTTTGTTTTAATTGGCCAATTTTTATATTTACTTATTCGCTGACGACAGTAGCGTAGATCGAAAACTTATGGCTTTGATGACATTTGACTAGAAAAACATGATACCATCGAACAGTATCAGGCATGATTTTTGGCGTTTCGAAACACTCATAACATCTGTTTTGTTTTGATTTCAGTCAGTATGCGTTGCCTCATTTAATTTCATGTATTTTTCAGTTAAGACAAAAATGATGAAGGGGAAATATTTGGTAAGTCTGACTGCGGTGGTTTTGTTCGATTTAGTAAGGGGGTTGACCGATTTGATTGGTTGTAAATATTTATATGACGAAACATTCGAGAAAACATTTTGTTTTTCGTAGATGTTTTTGCCTGATTTAATGTGGGCTTGCGCATATATTTCTGTGTATTTATTGGAAACAAAACTGTTGCCCTATTATGGAATACGTTCGTAATCATATCGTTAACGTAAGGCGTGTTGTTGTAGGTGGAAAACAATAACAACAACAGGCCTTACGTTAAAGTTACGATTACGATCGTATTCCATAATAGGGCTCCTGATTTAGTGCTAAAAAATAAAACTGTGTTGGGATATTTTGTCCGATTCAGTGTGTAGAGGATATTTTTCAAAAAAAAAAAATTATCCATAGACCGATTTTATGTTTCGATTAGATTTAAATATTAAAAACATATGAAAGTTATTTTCATGAACAAAAACAATTAATTTCTTATTTTTTTGTTTTAATTAAATATAAATATTTTTAATAATTTGCTCGCGAAATTCAAATTTATATTGGAACAATTCGAATATAGAGAAATTCTACTATTATTTACTTTTTAAAGTTAAAGGAGGACGTTGTCTTCAATGACCATGAAGAAATATATATATATAAATATATTTGTTAGTCGAATAGTGAAGAAAGCTAAAAGAAGAAGAATTGTAATTCGATTTAGTAAGAAATTGACTTCCAGTAAAGCCGGTTGCTTGAGCTTAAGATATTTTTTCTTTGGTTTTGGTTTTGTAAATTTTTAAAGAAGAAAAAGTGAAAAAAAGATTTTTAATATTTAAAAAATAAAATAAAATAAAAAAAAAAAAACTAGTCATTGATTAAGTTTTAAGAAATCAAAAATGTTGTTTTAAGTGTTTTGATTGTGAATAAAATAAAAAACTGTGAAAAAAATATTTTGTGAAAATTTTGTTAATTTTTGAAATGTTTCAATAATTTTAATTTTAATTATTTAATTAAAAAAAAAAACAACAAGGATTAATATTATTAATGGATTAAATTTGGAATTAAAAAATTCAAAAATGTTTCATTGGATTGTATTTATATTAGGTAAGGCGTTTAATTTTATTTTCAAAAAATATTTATGCCCTATGCTAGGTAGTACCTAGTAGGTACTACCAGAGGGTATAGTAGTTTTGTCACTCGATTTATAACACATCGAAACAATCGTTGTAGAAAGATTTTAAGGGTGTATGGTTGTGTCGGGAATCAAAAGTTATATCGATTTATGCAGGTCTGATCGTTTGTCCGTCCGTTCGTGTATAAGATAACTCAAAAACGCGTTATCCAATTTTGATGAAATTTACGATAAGAGTTGCTTATTCCTTAATTTGATTTGATATTGCATTCCAGAAAAATCCAAACAGGGGGAGCAAAGTTATAAAGGAAAAACTAGGGTGACCAGAAAGTTTTGTCATTTTTTTTGTTTATGGTTTTGAGGATTTAATTTGAAAATTTGTGAATCAATTTTGTTTAAATTAATTATATAGGTTAACTACACAAATTATCGATACCATGCTAAATTTCAATCGAATCGATCCAAGAATAGTGTAGAAAGAAATAATCCTAGGAGAAAATAACCATTTTTATAAACTTTTTTTGATGTATTTTAAAAACTGATACACCGATTTGAATAAAATTTGCAAAATAGATTTAAGCTATTAGGGCCTAGGCTACCAGGGAATTAGCATAAATTTTAAAAAGTAAAACCAAAGTTATGCAGAAAAACCCTTGAAGTAGTATTAGTTTTAGTTGTTTTTCTGTCCCACATCTGTTCCATAGGGCATAAGGCCTATTGGCCGATTTTCAGTTGCTATATGTTTTTATGTTAAAATTTGCGATTTAAAAACTGTTCCATTGAAAATGGATTGTCGAGAATACGATTACCATACAGAAATTCAGTTAAAAGTCAAAAGTATAAGAAAGTAAAAATGCAATTTTAAAAAAGAAATATCTAGAAATTTCTTTCATTGCATATTAAAACAATTACGATTAATTGTTTTTTTTTTTGTTTTAAAAAGAAAATCTTTCAACTGGTTCTATTCGATTAAATATGTATTTTCAAAAGTTTCTTTTATTTGTTTTTTTTTGTGTGTTAAAAACATTCATTTTTATGGCGTAACTAATAAAAATGATTATAAAAATCTTTACAAATAATTGAATTAAAAACTTGTTTTAATATTCGTGTAAAGAAATTTCTTCTTAGGACCTCGTATGATCAAAATCATGCTAACGAATACCAAATAATGATTGTACTAATCGAAAGAGTTTTAGGCAAATTTTAGTGGAAAAAATTTAAGCCTATAATAAGCCTACAAATTTATTCTATCAAAATCTACACTCCTGGCCAATTGAATCGAAACAAGCAATTTTTGGATATTTTTTTAACTTTAGCCTGTGTTTTTTTTTAGTTTTATCGTAAAATATGATAGATTTGTTATTCTGGAATCATTCTCGAGTATGTTATGTGTAATTTAAATAATATCATTAAAAATAAAAAATTTTGAGGAGGTACTTTTTACCTGATAAACAGAAACTAGTCGATTTCTTGTGTATTTTTTGAATTCTTACCATATGATATAATGAGAAAAAACAATCCAAACAAGGATGTTTTTTTAAAAAAAAGCATTTGTTCATATTTAGCATTGATTTAAAAAAAAAAAAAAAAACTAAAGACACTAATAATTTATGTGCCCTCCTTTTGCTCTTATTACTGCTTTCAATCCTTCTGGCATTGATTCTACCAACGTCTTCAAATAATCAGCGAAAATTTCAGTTTCCCATACTTTTTTAACTACCCCCTTCAATTCTTCTTTAGTGGAAGGTCGTGCCTTTACAATTTTAACCTTAACCTATTGCCAAAAGTTTTCTATTGGATTAAGATCCGGGCTGTTTCCGAGCGAATCCCCAACTCAAAAATTCCGTTGCCTATAAAATATTGTCTCACCTGAGGTAGAAATTTTTTTTTATCCAAAAAAAATTGGGAAAAATCAAAAATGGATTAAATTTGCAAAATATTTAAGAAATAGTTGGATACTTGCTGTTTTTGCAGTTTGGCTAGGTGCATGGTCTTGTTGGAAAATGTATTCTTCGTTTGCCGCAAAAAGGCTTTTCACGCCAGCAAAAATCTTAATGATTTTAATATATTAGTAACAAGTTGCTTCAGAATGAAAAGAGCATGTAAAAATGTAAATATTAAGGTAGTTAACTCGATTTTTTGGAAAATGGACTTACGCCATTTTCAAAATAAACAGCTAATATCATCTGTTTTTAAACTAAACGAAGATCTTAAAAAAAGCGAATAACTTTAAAATAGGTTCTCTATTTAATGATAGGTTAGGTAAGGTATAGTAGAAATAATTGCTTACAAAACTAGGCACCTTATGGGCCCATTCTAATCCCTACGACACTAAGAATTACCTGTCAGAATGAGTACCCTATTCCTCTTCAAAGCATTTAATGATAAACAATTCTTGTTTCTAAACTAAATTTCTTTCATTTTAAAAACTTCGCAATAGAAATTAATTAATAAATTAATTAATTACAAAATTATCCAAAAAAAAAATTTCATATAAAAATTAATTAAATTTTTATTTTCTATTTTTTTATTTTTAATCTAAAATTAAATTGAAATTCTTTTTTAATTATTTTTTATTTACGTAAAAAATTTGACCCAAATAAAAATTTCACTTTAAATTTTTTTAAATTTTAATTAATTAATTATATTTATTTATGTTTTACACATCATAAAAAATATTTTAAAAGAAATTTAGTTTATTTAATTTATTTTTTTGATGATCTTTCAAAAAATATATGCTTTTTAATAAAATAAAATAAATGGAAAAAGATAGTGGAACAAATATACATCAAAAAATTAAATGCAAATTAAAAAAAAACTAATTGTAATAATTTAAATATTGTTAAATGTTCCATAAGAAAAAAAAAATATTGTTAGAAATTTTTGTTTAACAAGTAAACTCGTCTTACATAAATTGTACTTTAGGGAAACCGAATTAAATCTATAGCACTAAATAAAGATAACATACTTTGAAATTGTAAATACAGGTAAACCTCTTACAATGAAGTATTTTTATAACGCGGTTTCGCTACAACACGGTTGGAAAAATGCCGAAATTTTCCTAGAACGCAGTGCTTTTACAACACGGTTTAGAAAATGGGGAAATTTTCCTACAATGCTACAATTCTATAGTGTACATATTCATATTCACAAATACGTATTTGCAATTGAATCACCAATTTCGAAAAGGTGAACCCTTTTCGAAATTGGTGATTGTCGATTTTTTCAAATTGTTCAGGGTACACAAAAAACTGAATTTCTGCCAAACTATATGGAATTTAAGACCGCAAATTTTTTTTGAAAATGCTAACCATTGGACTGCATCATAATATATTCTTTATTATTAAAGAGTGCCGAAAAAAAAAACAGTTGTTACAATTTTCCGAGATGAGCCCTTTTCGAAATTGATTCAAGAACGCAGTGATTTTTAGTAATAAAATGGCAAATAAAGAATATTTATCATAAAACAGTCAGTTTATTAATCAGAAAATATCATTGTCACAATCATTGTACGAATGGCCTCTTTGTGGAAAATAAAGAAAAACTTTAAACTTTCGACTGACTGATTATATTTATTTTGTCCCGGACATTTGTCGCAGAACAAGCCCAACTACGTTATATCTTCGTTTTCACGTATATAATCATTTAAACATGAAGCCACTTCGTTGGGTCCTTTGAGGGATTGAGTCGTGGGAGTATAAAGTTGCTTTCGCTGTTTTCATATTATCCACCCAAAATTCATAGTTGGCAGAAATAATATACTTCCCGGACGGGCAGAACTGGCAGTGGGAGATTCTGTATATAATCAAACTTCAAATCCATGATAGTGATACCAACAACTCGAGATTTTTCAGTGATTTCTTTGATTTTAGAGTAAAATTTGGATGGCCTTATGAACTATAAGTTAATTTCTTAACTATTAGTTAATTTATAAATAATTAGTTAATTTTTTGGCATTTTGAGCACACGTCAATTTGTGGTCTTCCAAATAACAAATTAAAATTGACTTTGAAATAGTTCACATAAGCTAGATCTCTTCAATTGATTTCGAAAAGGACTCATCTCCAGAAAGACGTAGTGTTTTCAATTAACGTATCTATCGCGTTGTAGGAGGTTATCCTGTAGATTTTTATTGCATTTACAATGCCCATAAAATTGTTAGGAAAATGTTTGGAATACCTTAAAAAAATATATATAAAAAATCACTAAGGGTTTAAATTTGAACATAAAACAAGAAATTAATGGCTTGCGAAATTGAATTTTCTTCAAAATTAGTGAAAAGAAATTAAATATTATGGAATCAGAAAAAAGGGCTCATGAATAACTTTGGTCTGTTAAAAAATTTACCTGAATAATTTCTTTTTAGAAATAATACTAAAAATAACTAAGTTTTTCAAATAGTTTCATTACATTAAAAACTAATTTTAAAAAAGCTACCTAAATACTCTAAATACTATTTACAGGGTGATTTATAAAATTATAAAATAAGTTTGGGAACCCATAGTAGTACTTGGAAACAATTCAGCTAAGCTAATTATTTTCATAGAAGCATCTAAAATTCGTACATCTCGGCCATTCTGACAATACAGTTGTCAATTACTTTCGATTTATTATCTCAAAAACCAGCAACTGATGTTTATATATAAACTGGCACTCACGTTACCATAGATCGAAATCACGTACAACTAATTAAAACAGTCAGCTACGTTTATACGGATACATCTATCCCACTTCTGAATTTTAAGCAACAATTAGTAATCATCGAAAATACACCTTTATTCTTTTTCAATTTACTATCAATATATATTTCAACTAAACCATACAATTCCTAATTATATTTGTGAGCCATACAAAGCTAATTATTTGCGTTCAACGTTCACAAGTTTTATATACCGACTCCAACAATTGAAGTGTCCGTCTAATTCAAATCGCTGTCAAATGTAAATCGCACATATTGGAATACTAAAATTTGTCATGAATGTTGCTTGACATATTATCTGTCAGTAGTAAAAATTGTTTGTTGGTGAAAAGATGCGTTCTTATTTTTTGTACAATGAACTTTAAATGAAATTCAATTGTTGCGTTTACAAGCAGCGGCTTGTAAAAACAAAAACACACAACTTCGGGTGGTTTAGAAAAAGATTTGAAACCTGAATGGAACTGTTTAAGCCAAGACATCGTGGGAGAATAGTGTGCATCGCTTAAAAAGAGATTGAAACTGGTGGTTAAGGCAAAAGATGGTTACGTACCATTCGATTCTAATTGTAAAATTAACTATGTATTACAAACTAAAGGGTATTTCATTAAGGACATAACATAACGATTGTAACGTGTGTTGTGTGGCTTGTAGCGCCGTCTTGTTGAAACCACATATCGCCGATATCAATTTCATCTAATTCTGGCCAAAAATAATCCTCCAACATGGCACGGTAGCGCTCTCCATTGACGGTAACATGGCGATCGTTCGCATCAACGAAAAAATACGGCCCAATCACGCCTCCGGCATGTAAACAACACCATACAGTGATTTTTTGTGGATGAAATGGTGTCTCTTGAAGCACATGTGGGTTTCTTGCTGTCCAATAACGCATATTTTGCTTGTTAACAAATCCGCTTAGCCAATAATGAGCCCATCGCTGAGGATGATTTTTCGATCTTAAAGTTGCGGCGACCGACTCGGAATTTCGGTAGTAATTTTTAATAATTTCCAAGCGTTGCTCGTTCGTGAACTTTACCATGATGAAAATGTTGACTTTAATCTACGTTTTGACATTGACAGGTCATTATTAATGTTTAAGGGTGCGTTCATATAAAGATACAAAATTGTTATGTTCCTATTAAAACACACTATAGTATCTCCATAAATTTTAATAAAACCGACCAATTAACAAACAAATTACAGCATTTTTAAATCCGGACACTTTAATTACCGGACCCGGTATAATAAATTTTTACTATCACTATTGTACAAACTTTATATTTGGTATATATATCAATTACTCTAATTAAGCGTTTTCATCACTTTAATTGTTGTTGATACAAACTAGTCATTAAGAAAATGTGTAATGCATTAATGCATATCTAACGATTTCATCAAATTCTGAGCAACAACTAATAACTACGAATTTTGAATATTAAATATTTTTTTTTATATAAAAGAAAAAACTTTTCCTCGAAAATTAGCATAAATTTCAACATTTAAGTAATTTGTTAACGAAAACAATTAAAAATGAAATTTTTCAAATCGATTTCGAAAGAGAAAAAATCGAGTAATATTTTTCTTAATAGGAAATACGAAATACGGTTGAATAGTTCCGTAACTGGGGGAAAAAAACATACATATCGTTACTGAAAATCGGCCTATAGCCGATGTCCTATGGTAGACAAAGGATTCGTAGTTAACAAATCAAAGAATTAACTTTGAGAAAGAAGAACCAAAAACTACTAATATTTTCAAATTCGCTCTAATTCACAGGTAGGCGACTGGAGCCTAAAGGAGCCTACACAAGTTCAATGTTGGAAAAACTTTATGAAAAGGGTTATTTTTACCCTACGACTATTTCTTTCTTCACTATCCGTAGTCCAATTTTACTGAAATTTAACATAATATCACTTATTTATGTAGTCAATCCATGTAAATAATTTAAACAAAATTACTCTACAAATTTTCAAATTAAATTCGAAAAACCATTTTAAAGAAAGACAAAACTTGGTGGTCACCCTGGTTTCTGCTTTATAACATTGACTCCCCTCGGCCGATTTTGCTGAAATGCAATACCAACCCATGTTAAAGAAGTAACAACTCACATTGTAAATTTGATCAAAATCGGATAAAGCGTTTTTATCTTATATACGGACGGACGGACGGGCTGACATGCCGAAATCGATATAGCTTTTGAATCTTTACACCACCATACCCTTGAAACCTTTCTACGATGATTATTTCGATGTGTTACAAATGTAGTGACAAAATTAATATACCCTCTGGTAATATCTACCACAGGGCATAAAAATGAGATTAGTCCTCATTAATTTTTATTCCTTCTAAAGTAACCATTCATGTTACGCCTCAATACTTTGTAGGCATTTTCTGGAACAGTATTAAGCCTACTTTTCTTATAAAAATACTTTATTATTATTATTATTTTTTTTAATATCTTTCTAGGGTTTTCAGTTACCACAAAAACAATATTCGCTCAAGTTGAAATAGCACGAGCTATAGATCTTTCGGTATGTGATTCAAAACAATAATAAAATGATTAAAAATTTGTAATTAAAATATATATTTTTTTTCTAGGCACATTGGAAACCTTTATCATCACAAAATTTACATGCTCCAATTGGACCATCACATTATATTGGCCTATCAAATTTGGAAGCAACGAATCAATTACATTTAGCACAAATAGCACATCATAATTCACAATTATATCAAAATGTTAAAGCCTATAATAGTAATAGTAATAATCAATCACCAATAACACATTATCGTAATCCATTTACAATATATTCAAAATCACCAACATTTTTTAATACACCACGTAATACAGCACAAAATTTATTGACAAGCAGTTCAAATGTAGCACAAACAATTTTACCAAATAATTTTATAAAACATACTTTTATAAGTCAAAAACCAACATATTTTGGAAAAACCGATTTCAATACTTATAAACCACAATATTATAATAATGGAATTCATTCATCAACACCGAAAATTCCTACACCAACATTAATTAAATCATATTCGATAACGAATAAACCGGGAAATGGACAATTTTCAAATTTAAATCAACATGATCAATTGATTTACAGGTAAATAATATTTTAATACTAATAATAAATGAGAAATAGATTTTTATGGGAGATCCTGTATCTATTATGATCATGTCCTAGCTAGATAGTAAGGTATAGTAAGGATAGTAAAAGAGATTCGGATATCTACTATGATCATTTACATGATATTTAATGATCAATAGACTTTTAAAGGTGATCCATTATGATAATTTCATTGTTAGTAATGATCAATGGATTCGAAAAGGAAATCCACTGTGATCATTTTCTTGATAGTTAATGATCAATTGACTTTTAAAGGTGATCTGTGTATCTACTACGATCATTTCCTTGATAATAAAGATCAGTGGATTCCTAAAGTAAATTTCTGTATTCACTATGACCATTTTCTTTATAGCAATGATGGATGGATTCGCAAAAAGGATCTGTGTATCTATCACGATCATTTCATTGATAATAATGGTCAATAGATTTCAAAGGAAGGATCGGGTATCCATTATGATAATTTCCTAGGTAGTAATGATCATTAAAATCCCAAAGGAGGTTCGGATATCTACTATGATTACTTCCTTTACGCAATGATCAAAAGATTCTCAAAGGAGATCGACCTATCCACTATGATCATTTTCTTGATAGTTAATTATCAATCGATTTTTAAAGGAGATCTGTGTATCCACTACGATCATTTCCTTGATAATGATGATCAGTGGATTCTTAAAAGAAATTTGGGTATTCACTATAATCATTTTCAGCATATTAATGATCAATTGGCTCTCAAATAAGGATCTGTGTATTTGCTATGATCATTTCTAATCGTTTCTTGTTCAATATTTTTTTTAATCTATATTTTTTTCTATTTTAGAGATGTTACATTAACTCCACCACCATTACCACGTCATGGAACTAAAACATCATTAAATAATATACAATTATATTCACCATTCCCAACAAATCAACAATTACCATATGAAAATCCTAATACATATAATTCATATAATTCATTTAAATATCCTGGACAAGGTGGTGGTGCTAGTTCATTTTCATATTTCGGACCAATATCACATTTATCTAATAAACCACCAAAATTACCATCATCAATGTTTAATTTACCCATTCAACAACATATTAATTTTAAAGATACATCCGGTTCTAATCTATATACATCGAAATTCAATAATAATAATCCTATAAAAACATCGATAACATTTCCAAATGAATTTGTAACAAAATATAATAATATTCAACAAAATCAAGCATTTCCATCAACAACAAAATTACCAATAGCTAATCAACAACAGCAGCAGGAAAAAGATGAAACTCAATATTTACCACCAGTTCCATCAAGTGTTTTAAGTCCATTCTTTCAACAAATTCATCAACCAGAACATTATAATATTAATGAAAACACTAATTCGGATGAAAAAAACACAAATCAAGATAATTATTCGAAAATTTTAGTTCCACCACCATATTTTCATTTAGAAAGTTCAACTTTTCGTAGTACAACATCACCACAATCATCATTATCATCATCAATCCCACCATCAAAATCATCCGTTTCAAAATATGAACAACAAAAAGCTGTAGAAATTTTAAATAAATATAATATTCCTGGAATATCACCATTACAAGATAATAACAAATTTAAATATGATGGATCACAATATTATTCAACAACAACAACAACACCATCAACACCAATAATCGGTTCTTCAACGACGACGACACAATTTTCAAATCAATATAATAATTTTAATCAGCCTGGTTCATATCAACAACAATATTCATCATTTTCTCCTACACCAACAGTATTGTCATCAACAACAAAAAATTATGAAAATGATGATAAATTTTCGAAAAATAATTATTATAATTATCAAACAACATCAAAACCAATATTTTCATCAACTCTAACATCATTTAATAATGATTATAAAAATCCTGCAGCATCGATAACAACTGAAAAACCAAATATATTTAAAAATTTGAAACGTCCAACCGATGGTATTTATAAGGAACATAAAGTAATGCATCCAAGTTATACTGGTGCTAAATATCCGAATGATGTACGTACGATAAATACATTTTTACCAACACCAAATGATATTTATGATAACAATGATAATAACAATAATAACAACAATAACAATAATAACAACAATAACAATAATAACCATAATCCAGAACATAGTTTCTTTACAATTGAAGATGCTATTACAATATCACCAATCAATCATATTACACCACCAACACCAACTGCAACAACATCAATTCCAAATGAAATTATAAAATCACAAAAAGAATATTATGAAATGGCACCAATTCAAAAAACTGTTGCACCCAATCCAACAAAATCAATTATAACCGAATTAAGTAGTACTATCCAACCATCACGAACACGTACAAAAATACGTAGAAGACGTCCAACAAAACCAGTATCAAAAACACAAAATGATATTTCAAAAATTCCAGAAAATCTTACAACAACGAAATATCGTTATCAAAATAATAATGAACAATTATTAACAACTGAAAAAAATATGATGAATATACGTTCATCAAATCGTATTCGTATGAGACCACAAAGAATTTATCCATCATCACCGTCCTCCTCATCAACCACATCAACAGCATTAACATATCATCATCAACAATCAAGAAATCCGCAAAGAAATAAACAACAATCTAGTCAACAAATTCAAATTTCTAATACATTTTCATCATCTGATATAGAACAACCATCGAGTTATGTGGAATCTTTGAAAACAACATATTCACCACCAGAAACAACTGTATTAACAATGAAACCAACAATTCTACAAGAGAATATTATTAGTACACAAGCATATCCGCCGCCGCCATCATCACGTCAAACATATTCAATTCAGAAAAATTTACCAACACCAAAAACTACAATTGTTGATATTCAATCAGATTTACCATCAACAATATTTCAATTAGAAGATGAACCAGATATTATAAAAATTCCAACAACACATATAATACCATCTGAATCTACAACAGCATCAAGAATTACCACAACCACGACGACCACGACAGTAAGACCTTTACAAATTGTTAACGAACAACCAGCAACAAGAGTTCGTCAACGACAACGTGTACGTGTTCAACAACCATCATCATTCGATAAAGAATTACCAATTACAGAAAATCATATAATCCCTGAACAGGATAATAAAAGAACATCATCGATTGAGAATAAACAACCATCGTCAATAGAAATTGCTACAAAAATTACAGATGATTCTTCGAAAACAACAACAACCCGTTTAAAACCGATTAATAAATATGAACCAAAATCACGTCCAAGATTTAGTATTAAAGATTATCGACAACAGCAACAACAATCATCACGAACACAAATCTCAACGACAGAATCATCAATTACGACAAGTACATCAAGATATAATCGTGTCCGATTTCCAACACGTAAACGTTTATTACCAAGTTCTCGAGCAACAATCACTACATCAACACCATCTACGACAACAACTGATTTAATAGAAAATGATGAAATTGTAGAATCTTTTAAAAATATTCCATCATCTGAATCGAATGAGATAATTACTACACCGAAACGAAAATATCGTACATCAACAACAGAAATTCCAATATCATCAATAGCACCACGAACAACACGTCGGAATGGTGGTAGTACACGACGTGATTCTATAAATCGTTCACGCAGTAGTAGTAGTACATCATCAACAACAACAACTGAAACGAATTCTTTACCAGCACCAATAATTCGTAGTACATCAACAATATTACGTCGTCCACAAACACCAAGTCTTAAAGAACGAATTCAAAGTTATCATAAAAAGAAAGATGAAAATGAAAATCTATCTTCTAAACCGAATGAAAATCTTAGTTTAGGAAATTCAAAAGAACTAGAAAATATATCAACAAATATTAATCCAAATGAAGATTTAGTTAATATTGTTTTAGAAACTAATAAAAATGTGGCTCAAAATGAAAATGAAAATGATAATGATAAACAAATTGAAAGCGCCATAATGAAAATAGCTAAAGATGATCATTCTTACCGTCCACAATTGTTACAAGCTCCATTAACATCTTCGGAAGTATTTTCAGATGAACAAAATACTGATAATGAAAATACCGATTTGAATAGTTCTCCATCCGATTATTCGGAACGTGTTGCACAATTAACAATATCTGGTGGTCAATTTAATTCTGTTAATCCAAATATGTTATCACGACGTGTACCAGGATATTTTACATTAGCAACAGAAGATCCAATTTTACCAATCGAAGCATTCTTCCCAAATGTTAATAATAAAAAAGAAAAAACTGAAAAAAGATAAACATAAATGATAATATTATCTAATTTCAATGCTTTAACCAAAAGAATTTTTACATGGATTTATTCTTATTAATTTCTATGTCCATTTTTTTTATCAACGAAATTCAAATTCCATTACAAAAAAAAAAGATAATATCGTAAATTCATAGAATTTGCATTATATTTACGATATTACGAATTTTATCGCCCACAATTTCCTATTGGGCTGTCCGGGACTTTCGTGTCGATTGGTATGGCGAACTTATTTATAACCACACAACTCCATTGGACTTATTTCAAGACATATTTTCAGCCGGATTGAAAAAGTCTAATGGAGACTCTAAAGTTTGGTCTTTTTTGTCAGTCTGACTGAAAATATGTCTTGAAATAAGTCCAATGGAGTCGTGAGGTTAATGTACTTGTATTCATCATTTTGTTCCACAACATTTCAAATGCAACTGCCAGAATTTCTCAGATTTCTTAGCAAAAAAAAAAGCAACTGCTCAAGATGATTTTTAATGTCGTCCATAAAGAGTTGAAGTTCTTGCCAAAAGATGGATTCAAAATACATATGTAAATCATATATTTTTAACAGTGTCAAATTTTGAGATATGTTCGAATGTCATCTTCTCGAAATCTACACGAAGTTTCCGGACAATCACGGAATATAAATTTGTTGATATAGTTTTTAACCGGGAAATTATAAGAAAAATTCAATTTACATAATAAGATAGTTTTTTTCTTTTTATAAGAAAATTCATAATTTATTTATTTTTATGTTATATAAAATTTTACTAAAAATCTTTTTTCTTTGTATTATTTGCTTTGTAAATAGAATAAAATTTTAAAATTACGATATTTGTAGGTCTTTTACTAAACAAAAACCCAGTTCTTGTGCCTTTATTTTAAAATACAGGGCTTTTCGGAGACGATTTAAATCATAAATAATTAAAATTTTACTATTAAACTGATTAATAATATCTTCTATCTGGTAAAGCTATCGGATTTATATTAAACAAAAACAGGACAGACATTTTATTGCCCTTCCAGATCTAGAGAAGAACATTTATTAGTGTTTTGTGCTTCTATTTCCGATAAAAATTTGAGTTAGTAATTATTAATTACGAAATTCAGCGACACAAAAGAAGGACAAGATTTTTGGGAAGAAGACAATAGTCTACGGGAGACTGTATTCTCGAAAACAAGCAGTCTAACAGTCTTACTTCTAGTGATGATTTGAAGAACTATCAGATAACAGCTTTTGAATCACATATTTATGAAGGATACAGTTTCTAAAGAGTTTTCTAAAGGCACGCATCCACTAAACGCATCGCAACCGCGTGCTCTTTGCGCGTTTGATGGATACGCACCTTAATATATTCAATGAAATGCTTACTGTGTACTAGGAATCCTTTTTCGATCGGATACAAAATTAAATTTTATATCTTGATTCTTCGAGGGTAATTTTGTACGGATGTCTTTATCAATTCTCCTTGAATCCTTGGAAGTATTATGTAATCTGTAGATTTTCTTGTTGATGAATTCATAAGACTTATTCGGTTCGATTAATTCAGTTTAAAATACAATAAATAAATCATTAACGATGTATCAAAAACTTTAAGAAAAAATCGTATTCGTTAAAACACAATTGGATATTTTTAAGGCACCCTGTAAGAGGTATTAAAAAATTAATAAGTTTCATGATACGTAACTATTTCTTATAAAATTTAGTTTACCTCTTTCTCATGATGCATGCCTCCTCCTTCGAATTAGTCTGTTAGCGATTTCAATTCAGTACAAAAATGTTGCCTCTCATTAAATTCCATCTAGTTCCAGCCACCATTAACTTAGGAAAATTTTAGGATCTATCAATCAAATAATCAAATAATTATATTTTTGACAGTTGATATAATTTTTATTGCCGGATATCAAGCGAAAGGGTGCTTGAGTTAAGCCCCTTAGGTACCACCAAAAAAAATTACATTCTCTTAAAAAATAATAAAAACAACTTAAAAATACATATTATTTTTTTTCTTTTTAAATTTAAAGACTTGGTTTCTTTTTTTTTATTATTTTTTAATATATTTATATATATATATATTTTCTTTTCTTTTTTAATTAAATAAATCTTTCTTCTTTTATGATTTTAATCGAATCTTAAAAGAAAATTTTCAAATTAATTTTATTTCTAAATATTTATAAGAAAAATATTGCAGCCTAAACAAAGTAATATCTTTAAAAAAATCCAAAAAATTTAATAACAACTTACATAAAGATCGTTTATTGGAGTCAATTAAGCGCTAGTCATACACGACAGCCCAACAGATTTACTCAACTTAAAGTCAATCTCCCAAAATCCAACCAGTTTATGAGATTTAATCACATAGAGACGTTTAAAATTTTATAGCAAGTTATAAGTCACTAAACCAAATCTCAGAAACAAATTAGATTATCAACTCTTATGAAGGAATGACTTCAAGTTTGATAAACGTATTGAAATTTCTATGATTAGCTTTATTGACGAAATATTGATAGATTACATAAATCTCGCTCTTTAAGCTAGGACATATACTTCGTTTACATGATTCAAACATTGTGCATATAAACCCAGATCGACTTGAATTCGACTTGAATCAATTCGATCACAAAAATTATTCTGATCGAACTTGAAATTTGCATATAAACCGAGATGGACTTGAAAATTTAAAATATAGTATGAACGTTTTCCCATATTTTAAATTAGTTTTATCTTCGCACCTACTACGTCACGCGAGACCTGAAATACATTCTTTGTGTGAAAAATCACGATTATTTTTATTTGAAAAGAAATCAACATGTAATGTCATAAAAGTATGAAAATAAATATTCAAAATGGACGACATGAGTATGAACAGAGATGAAACCTAATCTATCAAATAATAATTTCTTTGGAAGCAAACGTTTGTCAGTTTGAAACTGATTTAGATATCAATTTCAAGTCAATCTTTGAATCTGGTAAAGCTAAAAAAAAAAAACTCGGATTAAGTTTCAAGTCGATTTCAAATCAATTTTTAAGTCATCACGAAGTAATTAAGACACTCCAACAAGTTTGTCAAACTTGAAACTACGCCTCTAACAAAATTAAAACATTTTAATCTTTTATCAATCAAGAGTGTTAATACATAACTTGTTTCATACTTTTGATTCGACCAAACAATAAGTCGTTTCAACTTTAGTTTGGATTTTCATATGGCTGAAACAACTTACGTGCGCTGCCATTTGTGCGAAAAGTCGAAACACACAGTCTGAAACAAGTTACGTACTACCGCTTCAGTTTTTAAGCTTTAGTCTTGACAAACTCGCTCATAGACGGTTCAACTTTTATAGCAACCTAACAAGTTTGACAAAAGTTGTTGGAGTATGTCTGTGCCTAGCTTAAAATTACTCAAAGCAACCGCATTTGAATCATTTGAATTGGATTCAATCAATTTAAAAATTGCAAAAAAGTTTTAAGGCTTTTTAAATTTATAGAATTTATAATTTAGAATTTTTATATTCTATTTAAAATAAAAATTTCTATCTGCAATATTTTACAAATTTAGTTTCTTTTCTTTTTTTTTCAAGTCATTAGAGAGCTGCAAAATGTATTTATTATTTTTTTAGCTTGAAATACCAAAAATTTTTAATCACTTTAAGCATTTATTATTAATTATTAGTTTTTATCTTGTTGTAAAATGTAAATCTCGTTAAAAATACAAATCCATAATTAACAAATCGAATTACATTTTTTCTTGGAAATCTCTAATTTAAACATTTTAAATCTGTTGGTGGAAACTTTTGTTTGGCTTTTTTAAATATTTGTTAATATGGATAAGATTATTAATTTAAATGATTTTCAAATTCAAACATTTATTTTTTTCTGATGAAAATTTTTGAGTAGTAAATATTGTATAAAGCAATTCTGCAGCGATTTTAATAAACACAAACTATGATAATCTTGAAAGAAAAATTAAAATTAATAATAATTTACACAAAAATAATAGAATTCAACAATTTAGTCGGCTGTAAAAAGTGATAGGAAATTTAATAATTTACTAAATTTGAAAGAAAGTTATACTTCCATCTATCTTCTTCTATCTCTATTCTCACCAACAAATAATTTTTACTACTGACAGACAATATGTCAAGCATCATTCATGTCAAATTTTAGTATTGCAAGATGTGCAGTTTAAATTTGACAGCGATTTGAATTAGTCTAATTATTAGACGGACAATTCAATAGCCGGACCCGAAATATCTACAAAACTCAAATTCGATTTGATCGAAATCAAGTTACACGGTTCCACCCGTTTGCCGCATATCGTTTTTCACATCGTACGATTTTAACGATGATCGTTCATTGTCCTATATTATGTGAATTCTTATATCGTTGTGTTTTCTTTTGAAAATATTATTGAAAAAAAAGACAAAACAAAACAAAAAATGTTGTTCACCCGATGGCTTTGCAATAAATCATTTAAAATATTTTGTATACTGGGTAGGCATTCTGTACGGCGATAGACGATTGTCACTCGTCGCTTTTCGGCATTCCGTAAGGTGATATCGCCGTCAATATCGCCGCATATTGATGAATTTGAAGCGACAGCTTAAACACTGTCGCTTTCATATAATTTTAGTATATGTTTTTGGGAATATTTTACAAAAAAAATTAAGTTGAGGCGAGAACGAAATTGAACGCCCTACGTAAGACCGAAATATGCGGTGATAACTTTCAAATTGGCCACAATTGACAATCACCTGTCGCTATACAGAATACCAGTCCTGAATAAATTGATAAAAATTATTCATAATATACATTAAATCTAAATTTTTTTAGTCTTCAAGGGGCATGTAGAATCCGAGGACCCCAAAAAATGCTGGGGAATTCAAATAGTACATCATGAATGCAAAAAGAAAAATTACGCCATATTTAAAATTGTTATTTTCAGCGCATATACGTCATCAGTGCCTATATAACATATACATTTGAAATATAAAGTATATCATGATTATTTTAAATAAAAATCATTTCTACGATCTAAATCACATGCGACTCTTCATAGAGTGAGTAGTATTAAAAATTTGGAAGTGATTTGTGACAGCAAACTTTTTCGGGCATTTTTTTTTAAATCTCGAGAAATGGAACTTTTTTCCTTGTCTCTGTTATAAACATTATCTCGATTAAATATTCACCAATCAAGATTTTGTGTTATCTTTACAGCCGACTAAATTCTTGGTTTGTTTCTACACAAATTTATTATACAGTTTCTTTATTTATTTTACAAAAGAAAAATCGTTTTAGATATATATATATTTTTTTAAAATTTATTTACAATCTATTTCTTGAATTCTTCAGTAATCATTTTAATATTTTTTGATTTGATTGTGATTCTGATTATGACTTCCTTAAAACCCTTCTTCCATCTTATATGTATATTTTATATTGAACTTAGTTGTTCTAATATATTATGAAGTTGTTCATATATTTTTGTGGCAGTATTTATAAATGTTTTCTTTTTGTTATTTATTAATAATAATTATTAATACTCCGCAAAATTGATTGCCGATAAAATGTGTGTGTTGTTTCTTTTTGGCATGATGGACAAAAATATTGAGTTCATTTACTGTGGGACTTTTACCAACCGATGGAAAACATGTTTATGATGTGGTAGAGATGGCATAGTTCTCAAAGTGAACACGATCTTGGTATCTTAAATATTAAACTCTACTTTTTTGTACGGTTGCCTCGTTTGATTTCTTCTTATATATCTCTTGTTCTTTAAGCAGGCGGCCTTAAATAAGGAAGCACATCTTCAAATACGTTGTCAAATCTGTTGTTGATCACGCGCCTCCAAGTATTCAAAGGCGTTTGTGGACGTGGACAATGTGAATATAATCTATTAGATGATAAAACTTAGTCAAAATTGACGATAGTCCGCAAACGATGTAACAACATGTTTCCTCGTTTAAAGGCTGGCTTGTACGATTTTTGGAAAATTGGATCAAACGTGCACATTCACTAAAAACCCAACTTCAGTACCACTCCGAAGCAAAGAAATAAAAATCTCGTTTACATATGACATTTATTCGCCGAATTTCTGTCTGATATTGAAGTTTTAATGCTTTTGCAATTTCTCCATGTAATGCTTTCTATAGCAAAACTTAAGTATCAGTGGATAAATGTCGGATATAAATAAGCCCTAAAATATAAAGGAAATATGATTTAAGTGTTAGTTTTGCTTACTTGTGACAGTATTTATTTTGTTGTAAGGTGTTTGCCCATGTTTAAAATGTTGCTAAACGGTTCAAAAGAAAATGATTTTTGTAACGAATTGTTACTGGTGAGGAGAAATAGATTCTTCATGACAAAACGAAACGAAAAAAACCTTTTTGGGATTTCGGCCACCCATCAACATTCACTGCAAATCCGAATATCCATGGAAAGATCTTGCTCTGCATTTGGTGGTACCAGAAAGGTGTGATCTACTATGAACTTCTGAAAAACGGATGAAACAGTCACTGCTGATCAAATTTAATCATGATTTAAAGGAAAAGTGACCAGAATGGGCTCGTAGAAACGATAAACTTATTTTACAGCATGATAACGTTTAGGCGGCATGTTGCTAAATCGGTTCAGGAAATGTTGGAAGCGCTTGACTGAGAAATGTTACCCCACTCGCTATATTCAGCAGACATTGCTACTTCTGATTACCACATATTTCAATCGATGCAACATGATCATGCTAATATATACATGGTCAATCTTGAAGAAATGCGAAAATGGCTAGATGACTGGATTGCTTTGAAAGACGAACAATTGTGTCAGTGCGAAATCCGTGCCCTGCCTGAAGGATGGACAAAAGTCATAGCTAATGATGGAAAATACTTTGATTAAAATAAAGTAAAATGTTCACTGTTTTTGATGAAAAATCCTTCTTCTAACATTTTTGTTTGATATCATTCAGTCTTTCAAGTGGCCACACTAGGAAGCAACTAATATATTATGTAAGTTTGAAATTATCTAAACTTATCAATTAATGAGAGACAACCGAGCTTGTGCTATAAGAGCCAAAATATGTAACTAACTTATAAATATGATCTTTATTCTATACACACGACTCCATTGAACTTATTTCAAAACTTATTTTCAGTCGGATTAAAAAAAAGTTTTGTGGAGACTCTAAAATTTGGACTTTTTTGTCAGTCCCGCTGAAAATATGTCTTGAAATAAGTCCAATGGAGTCGTGGGGTAAAGTAACTAACTAAACGATTTTATTTTTTGACATAAAAGAAACATGTTTACTCCGGTTAGTCGTCGTCACCACAGTAGACTCACTCGTTATTATATTTAGTGAAAATAGATTTACATACAATTCATTTTCTTTTGAATTTTCTTTTAAATTTATGCAATTCTTAAGTTTATCCGATAAAACTAATCTAATTTTTTTTTCTTGCTTTTTATGCTTTTTTTATAGTATTTTTCTTTTTATTTTTATAATTTTTAAAACTATTAGATTAGATTTACAAATTAACTATTTACATTATTAGCTTTTTTTTTTAATTCAAATTCTAATTAAAAATAGGAAAGGACACAAAAACAAACAAAAAAATAAAAAGAAGAATATTATTGTTTTCTTTTTTTTTATTTAAATAAATTAATCAATTAATTTTTCTTTATAAAAAAAAAAAAAAAAAAAAAAAAAAAAAACACTTAAAAAGTAATTTCTTAAAAATTTGTGATATCGATATTTTTTTCATTCATGTTTAATTCTAGATTCCTCCGAGACGGAAAAAATTTTTCCGATGAAGAAAATATTTTTCCGATGACGGAAAACATTTTTCCGATGAAAATAAAAATTCTTCCGACGGAATTCGTACAAATATTATTCATATAACAAGAAAAAAAAAATTCCGACGGAATAAATTTAAAAATTCCGACATCGGAATTTCGAATAGAAATTTTAATTATGCAGGAAAATTCCAATTCCGATGGAGTTTTTAGAATAAACATGAATATATGATGTTTATTTATTCTGTAATTTATAAAAATTAAAATTAAAAAAAAAAATGAGAACATTTTTATGAAAATGTTTTGCACCACCAATCACCAATCTTCAAAAAAAAAAAAATAAAGGAAAACGAAAATTAATTCCAATTTTTCTTTTCTTTTTTTTTTGTTTTGGCTATTTGTTTTTTTTTATCTAAAACTTCTTATTTTTATAATTAAATTAAAAATCGTTTATATAAACAAAAAATAATCGTAATAATAAAATTAATAATGTTTCAGTTCAAATATATACGAGAGGAGTACGTCATTACGTTTCACCATTGCCACTATCATCACCATCAACATAATCCGAATCATCAGACTGTTGATCATCATCTTCTGTTTCAAGATCATAATCATCATCATAAAAATCAGTCATATCAAGCTGTAAATGAATTTTTTTTTATTACATTTATTTGTTTATAATATATGTAAAATTGATTAAATACAAGCCCAGGTCCGTAACTAGCATAGGGCTAACATTTTGCGAGTCACCAAGAAAATTTGAAGAATACTTCGACATAATTTTGAAATTTATAAAATACTATATATTCGGATAGCCCTTAGCTGTATGAAATTTTTTGGAAGTTTTGCTCTAACCTCTAATCCTGTTCCAATGATAAAAAAAAACAGGCTATGCAAAAGTTCTGCTCAATCGGACAAGTTTAAGGCGACCCTCATTCGCCTCGAAGTTGGAACATAGTATTCCCAACGATATTTTCTGTTTAAAAGCAGTAGACGCTTCCCTATATATCATATTCTTAAAGAAATTTATGTGGGAACATTCAGGCGACCCCAGGAACTATTAAAAAAAACATTCTGAAATAAATTTCCCAAAAGTTAATTCGAAAACTCCTTAAATTTTCAAGCTCGATGAGGGTCGCCTTACAGTAGTCCGATTGAGCTCAAATTTTGTATAATATCGTTTTTTTGTTAATTGGAACAAGATTGAGGGGTGGGAGCTAGACTTTTGCAAAGTTGAAAAATAAGGGCCACGCTAATGTATATGTAGGATGACTCTCAGGTGTAAGGAACATAGTTCATCTAGATAAAATGTCAACATGATCATTTTTAACTTACGGACTATTGCGAATGTAAATCCAGCTGCAAATGGTAATATTCGAAACAAGCCCTACGTAAATATGAGTCATGTAGATAAGAAGCTTACATGACGATATGTATATATTCAAACCAGGACTTGAGCAAATAATAGTCATGCAGATAAGATGCCTGCATGATATTGGTATAAGAAAAAAGAAAAAGAAAAGAACGAAGACGACGATCATGAATCAAGTAGTCTAGATTCAATTGTGGCTAAGGAAACTATAAATAAAAATTTCCTTCATTGAAATAAAGTATTTTCCTTTACTCTTATCCTTTTTCCTGCATACATAGTACATATATATTTATGATAAGTGCCCTTTTGTACCCCAGCCAGATATTCTGATTACGGGCTTGTGCAATCTCCATCCCAAGCAAAAGGTTTGTTAGCATTTAACTCGAATTCCTTGCCTTAAAGTTTAAGGACTTATTAAAATAATACATTTTTGACGATAAAAAACTTTTGCCATTTTGAACGAAAGAAAATTATATAAATTTCCGCATTTTTATCCGATTTTTCGATTTTCGAACTATATTAAGACATTTTTCCCATTATTTAAAGCCCAATCTCCACACATCCGACATCCTATTCTGACGGGGAAAAATCAGAAAACTAGAAAGAGATGGACTTTTGCAATTTTCGCTTCACTAGGATTGATCGAATAAAAACATCAGAGTCTCCCCACACAATTTAGAAATATTAGTAATGTGCGACGGTATCGTGTGTGATTATTATGAGAGTATGCACCACCCGCAGATGAATGTTGCCATATAAATCAGATAAACATGTTCATCTGTTTTTGAGGAGAATCATTTTCAGATCGTAAATCAGCAGTTGGGGAAATAAGAAATGCAGAAGCCGACAAAATTTGTAGGATGATTTCTTCCTCCCTTTCTGTTTAACCAATCTTTGTATAGTGTGGTTACCCTATACTTGTATTCAAGTTTAGATAAAACAAATTGCTTAATTTCAACTAAAATTATACACCAATCCCGATAGAATTAGATAATACTTTCAACCAACTTTGATTCAAAACTAAATATGTTTCTGAAGGCAAAATATAGGGTTATACGAAGGCAAATAAGCTTAAACATGTAAACCTCGAAGAAAGCAATCATTAAACAATGGGGATCAGTAGTACCTGTTTTCTCTCGCAAAAAGAAAAATCATGTTCGCTTGGTATTAGAGAAATAAATAGGTCACAATTCCAGTTAATAATCGGCGGAGTACTATTCGACCCCTTGCACATCATATTGTCATTAGTAAAAGTAAATTTTACAATCGATTAGAAGCCGGACAATTAAGACGTCATTCCAATGTTGTAAAACTCACATTAAAATTCTATTTCTTTAAAATTTATTTGAAATAAATAATTTTTGAGAAACTAGACACTTAATGGACAAGAAAATATCGTAATCAGACAATCATTTCTTTCTAGGTAAAAAAAAAAAGACTCAGCAAACTTCCTGAACCTCAATTTTAAATCAATAATAAATAGGCGCCTTTTTCTTTTTAAGCACAAAAAACAAAAATAAATCTTAGTTACCTGAGGTTCTTGATTCGTTGACTTTAAATTAGGTTTAATGCAATAATCTTCTAATGTAGTTGGAACAACAATTCCTTCTTTTTCGGCTTCAATTTTTGCTGCTAATGCTTGTTTTCTGTTTTTATAAAAAGAAAAGAAAAGTAAACATACATTTTAATAATTTAATACAATTAAACAAATCTTCTTTTATAAATAAATTACCTTATAATGTTTGGATATTCATTATCTTTTCCATGAGAATCCCTCCATCTTCTATACATAACAGATGCATCAACATTAGCTGGTGAAAATGTATTCGGTTCATTTAATAATGATATAACAGAGAGCAAAATTGTTCGGACATTTTGTGTTGGATTCCAACGTTCACATGGTAATTCACCACTTTGTGGATCATCGACTGGTGGATGTAGTATCGAAATACAAAGATCACCATTCTAATAAAGAAAAAAACAGATGTTATTAATAAGACTATAACAGAGTTTATACCAAAAACAAAAACTTTACCTCATAAACATTTGGATGCCAAACTTTGGTTAAAAATCTAATTGATGGAGGTGAATATGGATAATCTGGTGGAAATTTCATGTGAGCCTAGAAACAAAAAAAAAATAAAATAATAATTTGCTGATACAATCAAAAAGGTTTCTTAAAATTTTCTAAGATTTTGCCCAAAATTTTCTTGAAAAAGAAGTTGTTAGAAACAAGCTTCAACAAGCCGATTTGGACCTTACATTCATGAAACACATCATAACGGGTGACGAAACATGAATTTATTAGTTTGACATGCAAACTAGTCAACAAGTTTAGAAATAGCGTTTCGATAACGATCGGAAACCGAAAGAAAACATATCAGCGACACTCGAAAATCATAATATTGATTGTTTTCTTTAATTATAGTTGTGTTATCCATACGAAATTACTACCATTCCGTAATCAATAAACAAACAATATTATCTGGACGTTATAAAACGTTTGAGAGATAATGTTCACTGGAAACTTCCAGATTTGTGAAAGGACTATTCTTAGATTTTGCATCGATAATGCCTCGTCTCTCACACATCGATGTTTGTACACAAATTTTCGACTCAAAACTCAACAAATGCCATCGATCAAGCACAATTTTCGCCAGATATGACTCCCTGTATGACTTGAAACACGTTTTGAGTCTAATGAAGACATAAAGCCAAAGGTGCTCGAGGCTATACCGTAAAATGCCTATAAGAAATATTTCAACGACTGGATTAATCGTTGGCATATGTGTATCTCATTAACTGGGACTATTTTCAAGGAGACAAGGTAAATTTTGATAATTAATTGAACATATTGTGTTTTATTGACAAATTCCGGATATTTTTTTTTTGATGGAATTTAGTATGAATGATCTTTTCAGGGCACATATTTGGTTTCTTGATTCGATTGATCGAATTGACAAAAGGTCTTCCTAAAGTCTTTGTCGAGATAATAGAAAATTTTGGAATTTCACAACATCGAAACCCTAAATATGGTCTCAGACCTAATTTAAAAATGCTGATATTTGCAATTTCCTTTTTATAAGTTCCGGAAAATGTTTTATAACAAAAAAAAACCCAAGAATTTATATTTTTCAATGTAATTGATTTAACATTAACGCAAAACGATTAATTTTAGTATCATTGAAATCTTTTATAATAAAAATTTTCCTCCAACCTTCGGAATAGTTGATATATGATGTAAACATAATAATCACACGCGGACAAGTATTAACAATGTTTTTATTAATATTTTTTTTTTTTTTTGCACTTACCTTGAAATAACCTCCTTGATAAAGTGTATCGGGTGGACCGAAAATTGCGACTTCCCATTCAAAAAGATTATCTTCATTTAACAATTTCACCCTAAAACCTTCGACAGGCTCTTCTTGTAGACTTTTATATTCAAGTGCAAGGGCTCTGACAGCAGAGCTACTTGGAGTTGACATTTTTTTCTGTTGTAAGTTCCCTTTTTTTTTTCTTGTTGCTTTACTTTCTTTCTTTCTTTTATTTTTTTTTTTTTGTTTTATATGGCCTCTCACTAAAAAATTTCTAGGAAAATTTATTTCCTAATAAAAAAGAAAAAAAAATTCAATTCAATTCAATTATTATAAAAAAAAAAACTAGATTTTATTAACAAAAAAATTTACTTCTACGCTGTTTGATGATAGATTTTATTATAATACAAAAATAAAAAAAAAAAATAATTATAACTCACAAAAGAAAAATGGCGGCCGTATTAGTAATTGAAATCATTACCAAAGACGAATTTTTCTTTTTTAGATTTTCTCCTTTTATAAGAAATTAAATTTTATGATAATTTCGTAATTTTAATAATAATTAAATAATTTTTCCCCGAATAAAAGAATTTTTGATAATTCTAAATTTTGTAATGTGTTTCCAACAAAAAAAAAAATGTGAAAATTGTTGACAAATCGCACAAAACAGCTGTTCTTTGTATTTTGAGAGTATTTGAAATGAATGCACTTGTTCATAAATTATTGCCAGATTAAAGGATTATTTTTTTTTTATATTCATGTTGGCCACACTCAAAAAATTACCCGACTACTAAAAAGTGCAATACAAACTCAAATTTCAGGTGCAAATATTTATTTAATTTTTTTAAAAATATTTAATTTATTTAATTTATTATTTTTTGTATTTATTTCGTTGATTTAAAAATGCGAACATATTTTTAAATTAAATAAAATAATTAAAAGAAAATGTATTCACTTCATCTTAAACAAGACCCATTTCACAACAAGATGGCGCTGATAAAAAGTGTGTAAAATTTTGGTTCTAAATTCCACACAGTGCAATGAATTTTTATTTTGCATATATTTAGGCGATAATATAATTCATTTCAAATTTTCCGTTGAAAAGTTTCGAAATTTAAATTTTAAAAAAACGATTATTCCTTAATTAATTTTCTTTTTATATAATTTGTCTTATTTTAATTCATACTAAGTTAAAATTTGATAATTTTCGATGTTTATGAATATTGTATTAAACACAATAAATAGTATAAATTTTTTAACACCTTTTTAATTGCTGCGAAAAACCTAATTTTACAAAAGAAAAGTTTAATTTAAGAAAATATATAAATAGTTTTTTTAATGAAGAATTAAATTCTGTATATGTCTTGTGTTACAATATTTTTACGTATGTTTTATAGTTTATGAGAAAATTGAAAAAAAAATATGTTATGAGTCTGCGGCTACTGCGATTCCCACACCACAAATAAGAATTCCTTTTTATTGTTTCATAACAAAAAGTTGATCGTGTCTTTTTCAATTTTAAACCAGTTTAATAGCAATATGACGTCATTTGAAACAGTGAAATGAATTAACGTAAAAAAAAGTGTAATAATGTTAAATTAAAAAATAAACAAAAAAAAACGACATCGAAATGGGCTCTAGATTCTTCTGAAATCAAAAAAGAAGCAAAACAACATCTAATTAGGTTCCAAATTTAAATAAAAATTAAGCCGCATTTTATTTTTTGCGGTATTTAAACGAGTTTAACCAGTTTTTATGCTTTTAAATATATAGGAGAAAGTTGGGCAAAAATGGACTACCTAATTTTTAATAAGAAAACGGAACAACTTTAACAAAACGAACGTTATTAAAATGATAATCCATAAACTGGTGGAATACACCCTATCTTGTCCTGTGGGCCACGCAAGATCTTCCTAGAAAACGTTTTAATGTATTATAATAAAATAGCTTTACGTAACCCAAAATTCATCAACTTCCTTTTCATCCAAAAAGCATAAAATAAAGACAGTTCTCAAAATGGATACTTATTTGGTCACATTTGGAGTTTCCAAACCAAGTTACCTCATTAATAGTATTTCAAAAAAAAAACGACTCTGTGATATAAAAACTACTATTATGGAAGTGACATCCTTTCCAAACTGAAGATATGACCAAAAATAAATACTTGAGATGATGTCAAAATGGATTTGATCATTGGTAATTCGAAAAGAACACTATTTGTTCCCAATGCTCCGGAATAAAAATATCTGCAATTAAAAGAACAGTATCAAAAATATATAATAGAAAAGTCACTGTTCTTTTTAAGGAACAATTACAATCTGTTCGTGTTCTATGAGAATTTCAATTCAATTCAATTTCAGCCATGTCTAATATCGAAAACCATACAACTTGGATTCTGTTTTGATCACAAATTGCAGTCTGCAAAACATGCCATCTCATTAATAGTATTTGTTTAAAAAAAACAACTCTGTGTGATATAAAACTGCATCTATTTTACGAATAATATTAACGAGAAGGCGTACTTTGCAGCGCACTGTAATATGGTGCCAAAAATCTATACAAAAAGAATTCTCTGTTTCTTTCTTTTGTGCTAATATTAAAGGTCCCCAAAGGAGTTTCATACCATTGTATCGATACTAATGTATAGCTTCTATCATGGTACAAAAAAACATACTGGCACACGCATTAAACGTAGTCGTAAAGTTTGCTGCAAAATTCTTGTCAGAACTAACCAACAGCTTTATGATTTGTCTGTGTTTAAGAAAACATAAATTACGTACAATTACGAATTTCGAAAACCATGTTTATACTACACACTTAAATTAATATTATGCTGGTATTCGATGACACATATGCTGTATACTATTCTCAAACCATAGTATGATTACCCTATGTGTGCCTCTTTGATAATAAACAGACGTTGATAACTCTGTTCATTATTCATTACAAATGTCCGCAGGTCATATTTAAGTAATTAAAATACAATTTTTACTATTTTTAGTTCTGGTCAACCATTACTTACATCAATGGCTCGAAGACAATCAAGTCGACTAGTCAAACACGTTTACTGAATCCTGATGGATGAATGCATGCAAGCCGCAAATCATTATGGATTAGAGATGGTATATTTTTTTCCCTTTAAAAGTTATTTATTATTATCGTAGTTTCGAATAAAATTTATGGAATTTCGAAGAAAAAACAGCTGATGATGATGGTTTCGACAATTCTAAAATGTAATGAAGAAGTTCCGAACTTTAAAACAATATAAAACATATAAATTTAGCGAAATATACTTATTTTATTTTGTTATACATAAATGTTATATATTTCATTAATTATGAAAAATAATATCAATTAAATAGCCGCCTCTGGAACTTTCGCAGCAGTCGATCCTTTCGAGGTAATTTTCGATGACTTTTTCGTAAATTTCGGGCGGTATCTCGGGAATAACTTGGCGGATGTTGTTTTAGAATAAAATTTAAATGAATATTTACTAAGTCACATTGATTAGAAAAATTTAAATAGTTTTAAAATAAATAAAATTCCATTTCGCTGAAAGATAATCAAAAATTCGTCAAAGAACTGTCAAAAAACTGTCATAACATTTTCTATTTTCGAAATAAAAATAAACGTCAGTTCTTAAATTTTATAGAATTTCGAGGGTTTTTCGAAGTTAATAGTATAAACTTAATTATCAATTTCGAAGTTCCTCAGTTGGCACAGCTTTTAAAGGGAAGAAATTAACGATTTTAATTGTGGATACTCCATCTTGCTTGATTATTAAATCTTGCTCTAACTTTCCCTATTTCAAAAGAAACTTAATTCATTCAAAAAAAAATAAACAAAATGCGTATGTAGATCAAATGTCCATTTTGAAAACAAAAAAAATTGCTTTTTCTAATTAAAAAACCATGTTTTTTTTGTAACAAGAATTTATTTTAACAAAAAATTAAATATACAAAAAAAAAGAAGAGAATTCTTTTAAATATAGTTAGAGCGCTCCTTAATAATATTTAAAAATGTTAAAAAACAACTGAGAATAAGAAATAAGTATTTGTACTAGTATGGTAAATAAATAGGCAAAAAAAAATTAACATTCTTTTTAATTTTTCCAAACAAGGAAAATCCACTTAAAAAAATATATAAAAATATATTATTTGATTAGTTTTAAAATTAGAAAGAAAAATATATTTATCACCACCAATTTTTTTTAATCAAACCTCCGCCACTGGGTATGACACTGGATTTAATGCCTCCTAAGAGGTGGAGGAAAAAAATATACAGAATTTATTTATTGTATGGAGGGACACGTGTTGTTCCTGTTGTTATTGTTGTGTAGAATTTTTGGGGGTGCACAAAAATCCTTTAAAATATGACATTAAAACTGCTGGATTAAAATCCATTTCGTTGATGATATCGATGAGCTTCACCATAATCTCGAACATCGGATACATTACGTTCCGGTTTAATACGTATATCATTTGGATCCAATTGAAAATGACCATCCCATTGAACTGGTAGAATTTCTGGTTCTGTATTAAAACCATACATTTCTTGTGTATCAGAACGATTTCGTTCAGGTTTCATGCGGATATCATTAGGATCCATTTGAAATTTTCCCGACCATGTTGTTGGTAAAATTTCTGTTTCTGTATTATAACCAAAGAAGTTTGTTTCATTCGATTGATTACGATCGTTACGGATTTGTGGTACCCCGCCAGATGAATTTCCAACAAATGTTCCATCCCATTTTGGTGGTAATTTTTCAGTATCTGGTGAAAAACCATAAAAATTCGATATATTACTTGATTGTTGTTGTCGTGCTGAATTTTTTGGGCCCGTCAATGTTGGAGTTTTATTATAAACAAATTTTCCATTCCATCCTTCAATTTTAATTGGTATATATTCATCATCACGACGACGTCTTAACATTTTTGGAAGATTTTTTTTTTGCGGTTATTAGAAAATATATAAAACAATAAAACAATAAGATTTTCTTTTTTCTTTAATAATATTAAAACGGAAATACGTTTCCCCGGGAAATATAAAATGGTGTGATATTTGCAAATATTAAATAAGAACTAAATAAGATTTTTCTTTAAGTTTTGTTTTTAAAAAAAACAAGCAACAAACAACAACCAATATTTAATAATTATTATTTTTTCGAGAAAAAAAACTAGAATCTACCTTATGGAGGTGGAAAATAACCACCTACATAAAGAATCGACAGATTACCCGAAATGTACATGAAATATAATATAAAAAACTAGATGAGTAATATATTTGTACATTTTGTTTTTTTTTGGATAATATTCAGTTTTTATTTCGCGAAACAACAAATCCCGAATTGAAGTGAAAATCAATTTTTTCACTTATAAGGAAAAATTGCTTTCAAAAAAATTGCTATTTTTTTATCTTTCCGCCTTTATTATATATCTCAAAAAAAAAAAAAAAAAAGAAATATCATATTTTATGTTTAAAAAGTCATCATCGTTCATTTGCCTTATTATAGCGAAAAGAAACCTCAATTATCCGAGTACTACTATCAGACTAGATACCCAGTAAAATAGCGATTAACTCGAAAGTTTTACGAGAAACCAATAGTACAGTATAAAGGCTAATCTGCACACAACCGATATCCTACTTCTGATACAAATATGGGATAACATTATACAAAGATTGGTTAAACAGAAAGAGAAAAAACAATCAACCTACAAATTTTGTCGGCTTCTGCATATCTCATTTCCCCAACTGATTTTCGATCTGCAGATGATTCTCCTCAAAAACAGATGAACATGTTTATCTGATTTATATGGCAACATTCATCTGCGTGTGCATACTCTCACAATAATCACACACGATACCGTCGCACACTACCAATTTTTCTAAATTGTGTGGGGAAGACTCTGATGTTTTTATTCGCGATCAATCCTAGGTGAAAAACGCAAAAGTCTATCTCTTTCTAGTTTTCTGATTTTTCCCGTCAAAATAGGATGTTGGCTGTGTGGAGATTGGCCTTAAGCAAACAGTAAAATAACTTTCGAAGAAAATGTGGAAACTGACGAGTTACCCTGTGTTTTACTTTTAGAATTATACGACATTTTATTGCCGTCCTGATTTTTATTTACAATTCATATGTATTTTTTGTTTCAATAAATTCAAACTCCCTTCTTTTTAGCTATCTATCTTTATGCCCTATGGTATTCGGCCGGACTCCAGAAGGACCAGGATGTTGATGGGACTCAAGCGAAAAACTCTTAGAATCATTGGGAGCTCCTTAAATGAACACATGTAGAAAATAGGGGTGGCTGAGAGTCTGATATTCGGAGCCTGTTTGGAAGAAAATGAGTCAGCATAAAATTTTTTGTGTGAATGCAAGACCTTTTCTAGAACGAAACTTGATACACTAGATGTATGCACTCTGAGTAAGAAGCGGTTAGCTTACTTGCTCCTAACTACTGACCGTCATTAGAAGGACTAACCGGTTCGGAGAAGATACTTAGCCTCTTAAACAAACTTTCAAGAGGAAGTACAATTGTTGCTAGTAAGACATAAGTGCCAAGGCGCAACTGTGCGGACCCCTCCAATACAATACAATAGTATGCCCTATAGCAGGTACCATTATATTAATTTTCTCACTACATTTGTAACGTATAAAAATAATTATCGTTCAAGAGTTTAGATAGGCTATAGATGTGTAGGAGTTACGTCGATTTATGGATGTCCGTTTGTCCGTTTACAAGATAACTCAAAAATGCGTTATCCGATTTTGATGAAATTGAAAATATAAGTCCGTTATTCCTTAACTCGATTTAGTATTGCATTTCAGCAAAATCGACCAAGGGAGATCGAAGTTATTAAGCAAAAACTAGGGTGGCGAGAAAGTTCTGTCGTTTTTTTATATGGCTTTTCGGATTTAATTGGACAATTTGTGAAGCAATTTTGTTGAAGTTATTTATATTGGTTAATTACATAAATAGACGATAGCATGTTAAATTTCAGTAAAATCGGTCCAACGATAGTGGAGAAAGAAATAAAATAAGCCTGTTCATGAAGTTTTTTTGATGTACTTCAAAAACTAGTACACTGATTTGAACAGAATTGGTAAATTAGATTTATGTTATTAGGGTCTAGGTTACCTGCATAATACAGGAAATTTTGAAAAGAGGGAACAAAGTTATGAAGATAAAACCTTAAAATAATAGCAATTTTAGCTGTTTTTCTGTCCCATTTCAGCCATAAGGGTATCAAAAAATCGACTATACACCGATTTTCAGTTACGATATATGTTTTTTTTTCTTTCTCTATTCGGATAACTCCTACTGTCGGAAGAATAAACTCCCGAATAACCAAACTTCTTCAACTATATAAGTAATATATATATTGAAACATTTCATGTAATTTTTTTTTATATTTTTAATGCTATTCATGACCTCATTTGACAAAACCGAACTTATATGGTAATGTCTGAGAAAACAAGATCTCCAATATATTAGAGCTGGTGAATGTATTAAAAAACAATATTAAGTAAATTCGTAATGGAGGAGGTGGTGGGCACCTCTCTTTGACTTGTGTTGTTTTATGAAAGTCGCGAAATAAAAGTTGAAAATTTATTCCATTTATTCGGTTTGGACGTGTTTTTAACAAATTTTTTATTAATTATTCTCAATTTTTTGAAAGATTAAAGATTTTTTCGTTGTTCCCAAGTTCCAATATATTTTGTAGTTACTTTGTTAGAGACAAAAGAAATTTATATAAGAAAATAAGTGGGTAGTAGCCTGTATTTCTAATGGTAAAATAACTAAGGTGGGCGCCGCACAAGATTGTAGTGGTTAGGAAGTAATTATTATATTTTTAATTAATTACAAATCCATTAAAATCGAGATTATGGTTTATATTTTTAGGCGTTTTTAAAAATAGAGACTTTCCTAGTCAAATGCTCAAATCTTAGGAGGATAGCCCAGCAAATTTTGGTAGCATGATGAAGCCTTATAAAACAATGATATCTTCGATATCGTTGTCACCTTCGATTTAATTGCAATTTGTTTCACCTTCAGTTTAGTTAGTTTGCACAATTAAAGTTAATTGTTTCTAGTTTTAATGCATTGAAACCGAAGTTTACATCTAATAGACATCATCATCGTCTTAGATAGATAAAGACTTGGTCGTTCAAACAATTTCTCATCTTCCCTTCCAGTTTTGTAAGTTCAACCGTTTCAGATTCCATAATGTAACCATTTTCTAGTTGTTCGCTGCCCAACTATCCAGTTTGATGTTTACTAGGATGTCTTAATTTATCCATGTCCATTTTATACGTCCAATCGACAATCGACAGCTTTTATTTTTTGCACTCTGGATGATAGGAGATTCTTTATACAATATGTTAAAAGTTAAATTTGAGCCACATGATATGAGATGGGACAAAAATCTTTACTAAACAGATTTAAGTCTGGTTTACAAATGATGAATTCAAAACGGATTCAGTACAGACAGCAACAAAAATACAGATTCATATGCCATTGGAGAACTCTCAAGATATATTCTACTATATTACTTACTTACTTCGAGATGGTGCTGCAGACCATGAAGGTCCTGGGAAGATTCTCTCCGCAATTTTTTTACGTTTGCTAGAGTCTCGTCTTTCCAACGGAGGCTTGGTCTCCCCCTGGGACGTGATTCAAAGATCATTTTAGCTAGAGTATTGTTCTTCATTCGTAACACGTGGCGTAGCCGTTGAAGCCTTTTGATTTTTTTTCCGAACTAGGTCCACATCACCGTATAGTTGGTACACTTCGGCATTACATCTTCTTATCCAGACTCCATCCTCCTGACAAGAACCGAACATAAATGACAAAGCATATTCCGCTCGAAAGTTTCAAATGCCTGCTTACTTGCTTTGGGCAGGGTCCAGGACTAATTACCGAAAGTATGAGGGTTTTGTATAGTTGCACTTTTGACTTTCGCGAGAGGAGTTTTGAGCTCAGTTGTTTAGACAAACCGGAAGGATTATTCTATGCCGAATCTCCACATTGATATCATTTGTGGAGTTAACGTTCGTTCCAAGGTTGATGAACTCCTTAACTACCTCGAAGTTGTACACGCCAACAGTAATCTTTTGATCGATACGATGGTTTGCAGTCTTTTTATTTGTTAACACTATATACTTGATTTTACTATATTAGGTGCTTTCCATTTGGACACTTCAAGTACTTGAATATTATATATTCAAGTACTTTCGAGCTCTTCAAGGGCGCGAATTGAACGTTACTATTATAGCATTTATGGCAAACGAAAATTTATAGCGATTCTTCACATATAAAAGAGCAAAATCTAAATTATGAATATATTTTTAAGTGTTTGCATAAGCTATTAGTAAGGAATTTAATTCAATAAATTGCAAGTTAATAATTTGTAGTGGGCTGCTGCTGTATTTGTTGGAAATGGCACGCCCCTGAACTCGAATGAACTTTACCAATAAGTTGAAGTTGAACTCAATTTTCAAAGATATATTTATTTCAAATTAAATATATAAATTTTATTCGAAGATTTCATAACAATAAACTTTAAAAAAGTTAGTGATAAGTTTCGTGTGAATAAAATCCATTTAAATTAGCACAAAAAGCTTGAATATAAAAAACTTTGTTTAAATTTATATGTGCAAGAAAAAGGTGATTAAAATTTTCCCAGATCTTGAAAGTAATTCATTACTGTTTGTATTGAATTCTTAATGTTGGAGGCTGAGACTTTTCTTTGTAAGAGAAAGTGAATTTATCGTCATCATATAGCTGATTTCCCTTAAACGAACGGATTTATGTATTCTTCTTCTTGCTTATATTAAAACCCATGAAAAACCTTGGCACAACTTGAAGTCTTACATAAGAATTCCTTACAAGATTTATATAAGGAAATTTTGAATTATTATCTAAGAACAGCTTTGTTGTAATTTCATTTCACTACGGCTTGAATTAAGTCTTATATATTCGTTTTTTTTTCCAGAATATCTTCGAAAATATCTTGGTAAAACCCTTATAATAGTACCTTTCCATTTGTATATGCCACGTACTTATGTAGATAGGAAGGACAACAACTGATAAATGGAGCCTGTTCTTACAAAGTAAAATACTAATATAAAAAAGGAATTCCTCTAATTTTTAATTTATAAAATTTCTCAACCTTTTAATTACCTGAGCACATTAGGACTAGGATTAAGATTAAGTTTTTTAAGATGTTCTCGTACTGCGACCTTTAAACAAAGATCTATTGCACCCCCTTTTCTTTAGTGCAGTAGTTACGTTAACTTCCCATTCGAGAGCACCTCCTCCAGGCCTATTTCTCTTAGGAATTACAGCATCCGGAGTGGGTCAAGTGGAGAAGTAGTATGCACCAGATGTTTCCTCCTCCTACGGAGTAGTGCTTCACATTGGAGGAGAATATGCATTGAGGTCTCTTCGTCCCCCTCGAAGAACTAGTTAAAGTCCTAGTTTTTTAAGGTGTGGCTTGAGTCTGCAGTATCCCGTTAGTATCCCGTTAGTATTCCTGTCAGTACTCTTACATTTTTCTTATTAGTGCTAATAAAGACGTTGAATCTCTTGAAATTGTACTCCTCGAGTAGATCTTTGGCCTGCCTCAGTCCTGGTTGTATTTCCCAGTGTTTGTTCTTTCTGTCACCTTTTCCTTCGTTAGAATTTCTCGGATTATGTATAGTCCGATGCCACAGAAGGATTTTGGGTGTTCCTGCCCCTTGTTTGGCCAGTTTGACAGCTTTTTCAATGCATATTATGATGAAGTGTTACTTGCATAATAAACTGATTATTTTGTAGTAAAAATGAAGCCTCTAGCACAGTATAAGTAAACAGTAAAATCATTTTCTAAGAAGATATGAAAACTGACGAGTGACATTGCGTTTATTTTTAGAATAATACGACATTTTGTTACCACCCTGATTTTTATTTACAACGCTGTTTAGGTTTTGTTTCTTGCATTTTCAAAGGTGATATTGGGTGGATCGTGTCTAATTTCTTTGCAGTTCCTCGTTTGTAAACTGTTATACTGAGCCTCTGGATATTAAAACTCGTACTTACATGAAATTTAGTGTATAGTATAAGAGAAGAAAAATAGATCTAATAGGTTTTTTTTATTTAAAAAAAAGAATAATGACCAAAACTCTGATAATTAAGATACAATCATCCACTTAAGACTTCCACTGGACCTTCAAAATAAATAAAATATGTTCGTTAAGTATTTATTTTGCTATTTAATAAATTTAATAATAACAAATTTAACATTATTTTCCATCTAAATGATTAGGATTTTCGTCGTTCAATTTCGAGTTCGTTATATTCTTTTATCACTGAGATTAATTTCTGAGTTATAAACACCTTTGAACAGAATATAATAATAATAATAATAAAATTTTCTTATCAAATTGATTATTATTATATGATTTAAGTTTGAAGATATTAAAAAGCTCCAACACCTAAAATTATTAATGTTTTTATTGATAACACAACCTAAGGTAGTTCTTAAATTGATATTTATTATCCATGTAGATTTTTTATCTGGAATTGGATAAAATAAATGATAAAATATGTAAATAAATAAACTATGACGAACATAAATGACTAAAATTACATAACTCGTTAAATAAAATTAAGTTTCGAATATACTATCAAAGGTACAGGGTGATCCCGCTTCAGTTTCCGAACTTTAAAACGAAATAAAACAACAAATTGAAGAAAAAATCCAACGGTGTTAAGTCGCATGATGTTGGCGACCAGTTGACGACACCAAAATGTGAAATAATGCGAGCTGGAAACTTTTCACGCAATACATTCAACGTTCCACCCGGTGTGTGACAAGCTGCGCCGTCTTGTTCGAACCACATATCTTCCATATCAATATCTTCGATTTCGTGGCAGAAATAATCGGTTATCATGCGCCTATATCGCTCACCATTGACTGTTAAAGTCTGACCCTGATCGTTATCAAAAATTATTAGGAGCTGAAAGCTCTTGCCATAAGATCTAATGTGATTTACTCAAATTTTCTTAGCAGAACAAATTTTCAGAACCTACTCAATTCCCAATGAATGACAAAAGTGTACTGAACAATTCTGTTTACCTAAAGAAAACGTTGGTCAATTGCCTAGCTAGGGACCCTAATTTTTAAAAAAAATCCTTTGGATTACCCAGTGGAACTTAGTGTAAAACTAATCTTGTCACATTTATAAGTATTTAGTGTACTTTTTAGTTACAAAATAACATCTAACAGCCCTCTCCTCGTACATTTATTATAAGGTATATATTTCAGACGCGAAATTTTTGGTTAGTTTAAGCAAATAGTACAAAATTCCTCATGAAAATAGTACTGTAATAGCAGAGACACTAAATATATAAATTGGCTAGGGCCCCACTCTGCTATAATACGCCACTGTTTAAGTATTATATTAATTATTCTACACAATAGTATTATCAAACTGTGTAATCAGTTCAAATTACCTTCACTGCTTCACTTTCCTGAACTTTTAAGTATTGAAAACTGAGAGGTGGAACTGAAATTTGAGTGTCGATTTTTCTTTTAAACTAACTAATTGGTTACGTTAAGATCTATTACACGGCTATTAACAAAATTTAATTGGGCATAATAATCGTCGAAAACCTTCTTCATTTAAAGAATTCGTGTAACTTTTCAATAACATCTTCAGTTCTTGAATTACAAACGTATAAAAACGAAATTGATTTGTAGTTCATTTTTAAATAGGCCAAGGTTTTCATAGGGCTACTCTATAGATAAGATATATTCCAAAAACAAACAACGATTATGTCATTTAAGCCTAATTAGTAATAATCTAAAAAAAATGCTGATCAATGCGACTAAACTATGCAATCAAGTGTTTTCTTTTTAAATAAATATTTGTCTTATCAGGTCTACTAAAGATATCGTCACATTTATTGAACTTTATAATCAAAATAATAATGCTGATTTTCGTGTTATTTTTCTAGCTTTATGACTAGTTAAAAAATCTTATTGCCTTATTCTTATACTAATTAATGTAAATACTAAAAATAATTTTGTGATTTTTGCATGTTTTAAAAACATACCATTTTTAAATTGCATTTAACTTAAATTCCAATTAAAAGGTGTCATGAGTTTATAGATATTTATAGATCAATGATCACTTTCAAAATAAGTAGTCTACACTCTGAAAAATATAACATACACACAGAAAATTTATTGAAGTTATTGGCTATAGTTGTGGCTAGGGCATTGGTTTGAATAATTGAATATTTGAGCAACCAGAACTTGTTCACTGTTCAAACAAAAATGAAATAATTCTTTCATTTAAGAGAAACAAAACAAAATAAATTTTGAAAGAGGAAATTAGACGCGTTCTTCCCAATACCTTCTATGAAAATGAGAGAAACAAAAAATTCCGCTCAAAATAAGGAAAGAAAATTAGAAATTTTTCATTAGAAAGAATGAAGTAACCTATAAATAAAATATATTCTATTTTACATCACGATTCCTATAAGATAATTGTAGCAAGCGAGAGCATTAATAGTCTTTTGGATTTTTGACTAAAGAAGGAATGAAATAAAAAAAACAATCGAAAATTTTTTTAACTCAATTTTTGTAAACAATTTGGATTACACAAATTGGAGCCTTGCGGTGGCTGATTAGCTGGCCCCCATAAGGAAACTTCCTACGCCAATGATGGCATTAGAGCTCAGGGTGAGCTTTAACCTTCTTCACAACACTTCTCTAATTATCACAAATCAGTAAAGGACTTGCAATTTATGCATGTCATTTTCGATGCTGTCGATCCATCTCTTTCGTATCCTTCCCTTGTTTCTGCTTGTCGTAGGCCTTCCGTTGAAAACACTTCTTTGCTCTTTACTGTTTTGCATTCTAGTCATATGTCCGGCTCAGGTTATGCACAACGATTTAGCAAAGCGCACAATGTCTTCATTTTTTTCGGTGTGATTTCTTCTTTCATAACTCCTGTTATCGATTCTTCTACGCCTACAAATTTGACGCGGTATTTTCATTTCGAATATACGTGAAAAGTATCATCTGCTTGAGTTAGTTGCCCAGATTTCGCAGTCATATGTTAAAACTGCTTCCTATGAGCCTCGACAGTAATTTTTATTAGCTTCTTATAACCAGCTTATTTCTGTAATGAACCAAAAAACTTGTGACTAATTTGAATTATATTTGAAATATAAGTTTATTATGCTTTTTTCGTTGATAAAAATTATTTGGGGGATAACATTTCCATTGCTATGCTACCATATAGAGGTTATCAGAAAATGGCTTATAGGTCGATTTTTAAGTTTTTTTTTGCAAATATTTCATTTAATTTTGTATGTACGAGTATATAAAATTCTCAGGAAAAAAATGTACGTATAGAATGTGCATATTTTGCATTTTTCATGCAGTATTTCATTGAAATTTTAGAGCAAATTTACAGAGACTTAATTAGAATTGTTTAAATTGACCCAAATTAATTTCTTAAGAAGAAACATTACACATTTCTCTGTAAAAATTTAAATTTCTTTTATGATAAATTTTTAACTTAAGGGGACCACTACCTAACAACCAATTACTTTTTTTTTCACACCAACTAGAATATTTCGAATTGCACTGACATAGGAGATTTTATGAGTATGGAAGAAAAAAGTGTTTTTATTACAAGAAACTATAAACTTTAATCGTGATTTCCAAAAAAATACAGTTTTCCTAGCTTCTGATATACTTTCCGTAAGATTTTATGTAATTTACAGAGAAAGTCTTCAAGGATAAAGAGTCATCTATCAGAGTCATTTTCGTAGTGCATGTCCGCTAATTACTAGGAAAGCTAACTTTAAGGTTCCATGTTGGAATTCTGGTCTATCTAGACTCAGGCGTGGCGTACGCAAGCAAAGTCAATAAAGCTAAGCAAAAGAACAATCAAGCTGAATGGGCAGGCTTCAGTGAACTTCAGATGGACTACAAAAAAGGAATCAGAAGAGCGAAGAGAGAAGAGTGGAAAAGAATTTGCGGTGGAATTGAAGGAGTTCCTAGCGCCGCAAGGCTCCACAAAGTCCTGACCAAAGACCCACTCAAGCTCCCTGGCATCTTCCAGTGATAATTAAGTCGGCAGTGTCCGGTTAGGACACTTACAACAAGCTGAATTTTTGCTTTACTGAGAACTAGCAGATCTTTCGATCTCTTTTTGCTGGGTTGGCAGCCGACGACAGATATTATCTTGATTCCACCTTACGATGTGCTTTTGTCATGCTCTATTATCGATGAGCTTCCTAGCAGTAGCCACGGGTATATATTTGGGAAGTTAATAAATGACATAAAAAAAATTATGAATTCAAAAATCAAATTCATTTACAATGTTAGTGGGACTCTTCTTGCGAATTTTAAGCTCAGAATCGAATATTAAGCTTCATTAGTTTAGTAAAAAATGTATATTGGAAGTTAGATTGACTTCCTATTCTAGAATACCTCCTCCAGGACTATTTCTCTTAAGAATTTTAGTATTCTGAATGGTTCAAGAGATTGTATCTCAATTGAAGAGAAGCAGTATGCTCCTAGATGTTTTCTCATCCTACGGAGTAGTGCTTCGCAGTCGAAGAGAATATGCATTGGGTATCTTCGTACCCCTCGCAGAATTTGCAGATGCTATCTAGTTTAAGTTTTTTAAGATATGATTTAAGTCTGCAGTATCCCGTTAGTATTCCTGGCTGTACCCTTATATTCTTCTTATTAGTGGTAATAAAGGCTTTGAATCTCTTGGAGTTGTATTCCCTGAGGTGATTTTTGGACTGCCTTAGTCCTGGTTGTATTTCTCAGTGTTTTGGTTCTTTCTGCCGCCTCTTCCTTCGGCAATATATATAGTCGTGATAAAACTGAATTTATTGGCTGGCTGCGTCCTTACTAGTCTCTAACTTAATATCAAGTGGATTCTGAGTTCAAATCCCAGTACTTTTAAATTTTTCTCAATTGTTCAATAGATTAAATAGATTACATTATTTTATTGCAATACTAATAAAATAAATAGTTGGCAAAGATAACGTATTGTTCCGGTCTTTATCGGGTATGAGCTAGAAGCCCTCTTGAAGTATATTTTAAGTTCTAAGTTTGTAGATTAAATAAGATTAATATTAGGTTCATTTTTTAGAGAAAAATTAGTAATATTTTGAACTTGAAATAATTGCAAAATAAAATTCGAAAATTTTTACTTTTGGTTTTTTATTGTCGAAGTAAATATTGTAAAGTTTTCATGCATGAAATTAAGTAAAAAAAAAAAGTTAACAAAACAAACTCATTTTTAAATCACGTACATATGTGAATGCATAATAATTATTATAATTGTAAAAAGTGCTAAAAAAATATATCAAAAATAGCTACTCTTCGACCCGAAAACTACATTAAAAAAGGCAAAGCTTTCGAGATTACGTAATACGTGTTCCAATAGTACACGGTTATCGTATCAGAATATCAAAACATTTCATTCCTTCCTTCTTCCGCCCTCTTTCTATAATATTGGATGGGTCAAAAAGCCAGTAGATGATAACAAAATAAAGGGATTGATCGAGTCCAATCGGAGTTTAATGATACAAGAGATTTCTCAGAGTCGTAACATATCGAAATCGAACGTTTGAAACTATTCAAGAGAAGCGTCTAGAATTTGTGAATCTACAAAAGTTTTGCTTTTAGTCAGTTGTTCGAAATTATAAAGAGTACTTGGCTGAGAACTTTTCGATGCAATTCACTGTATAGTCCTGACCGTGCCTTATTAAACTACCATTTCTTTCAGTCTGTATGCAAAACTTTTTAAATGGGGCCCGTGAAAATGATAGGCAGTAATGCCATAAGAATTTCTATGATCTTTCAGACCGATTTTTTTATGCTCTGCTGTCAAACTGCTACATAATGATAACATATTCAAAATTGTCAAAACTCGAATATCTGCATTACTGAAAACGCTCTGACTTGTCTTAGTTCTTCGCCCAGAAAACCGAAAAGTTCTCCTGTTATGAGATAATAATCCTACCAAGAAAATATGGCAAATCGTCATCGACCAACAAAATAGACAATATATTTTGTTTAAAAAAGTTTGTGTTTTTCATTGAAAATTTGCCTTTCATTTATCCAGTAAAAATATATAGTAACTGAAAATTGTCCTATAGCCGATTTTGTGATGCCTTATGGCAGAAATGGGACAGAAAAACTGTCAAAACTAAAAATATTTTAAGGTTTCTTATGCATTACTTTGTTTCCCCGTTTCTAAATTTCCTCTAATTTGCAAGTAAACTAGATCCTAATACCATAAATCTAATCTGCAAATTATATTCAAATCGGTGTATTAGTTTTTGAAGAATATCAAAAATACTTTAGGAATAGGTTTATTTTCTACTAGGATTATTTCTTCTTCCACTATCCTTGAACAAAATTTTCTGAAATTGAACAGGGTATTGTCTATTCATGTAGCTAACCGATATAATTAATTTAAGCAAAATTGCTTTACAAATTCTCTAATTAAATCTGAAAAACCATATAAAAAAAAACGACAAAACTTTCTGGTCATCCTGATTTTTGCTTAAAAACTTCGCTCCACCTGGGTCGATTTTGCTGAAATGCAATACATAATCCAGTTAAGCAAAAACCAACTCATATTCTAAATTTCAACAAAATCGGAAAATGCATTTTTGAGTTATCTTGTACACGGACGGATGGACGAACATGCCCAAATCGATATAACTTTTGATTCTCTACACAACCACAGGCTTGAAACCTTTCTACGATGATTATTTCGATGTGTTACAAATGGAGTGACAAAACTAATATACCCTCTGGTAGTACCTATTGTATGCTTTTTGGTAGTACATACCATAAGGCATAAAAACCGCAAAAACTTTTTGACCCTATCAAATAGAATTTTTCAATCAAATTAAAAACATATTTTGTTCTAATTTCCTTTTTTCTTTTCCAAATGCGGTTAATATTATCGCAAATTATTAAAAAAAGAAAGATTAGCAATAAAACACAATGCTATTTCCATTTAAAATAAACATAATCAATAAAATTAAATCGATTGCGCATGCCTATTTCTATGAAATGGTTTCTTTTATTATAATACCATAAATTTCTTTTCCTATAAGACATTTTCCATATTTTTCATGTAGATGAATATTAATACAAAAAAAAAAACTTCACCTTCAATGTTCATTGTCAATTATTATTATCGTATAATTACTTTTCTAGACATTTTTATTAATGAAAATTTTATGAAAAATTCCATTGACAGAGGCTAGTAAGGTGGCCCCTTAAGGCCAATCTCCACACAGCCGACACAGCCTATTCTGACGGGAAAAATCAGAAAACTAGAAAGAGATAGACTTTTCCAATTTTCGATAAGATTGATCGAATAAAAACATCAGATGCGACGATATCGTGTGTGATTATTATGAGAGGATGCACCCGCAGATGAAGTGTCATGTAAATCAGATAAACATGTTCATCTGTTTTTGAGGGGAATCATCTGCAGATCGAAAATTAGTTGGGGAAATCAGAAATGTAGCATATATACAGCATATTTAATTTGTTTTGGGTCAATTATATTTTGACCAGGCACCTCACTTTGATTACAATAAGTATTTACTCAAATTTTGCTACGTCTTTTCAGCGGGTTATCAATGAACATTATTTATTTATTGGCTCTGTTCCATTCAGAGTCGACTTCGGATCGAGTTTTGGTGAAAACTCATGAAATAACTAATTGTGTTTTTAAAACTCAAAGCCAGAGATCGTGACTCTCAATTGGTAAAGCTTTGAAGTATGTGATCATCGGTTTGAATCCTAGTGAAATAAATTTCATCTGTTCTTAATTTCATTTCAGTTTTCATCCATGTTTTGGCAAGTAGGTAAATAGTCGGTCCCACTGAACTGACCTGCATTCTTGAGAAAATAATCTTTGTTAATCAATATATCCCTGTCAGTTTTCAATTCGAGTACCGTCACTGCGCAAACATAAGTGATCCATACGTGTCTATTTTTTATATGCAAATATGTATAAACAAATCAAATGATTCATGTTTAAAGAACATTTTGTTATTTCTTTAAAAAACAATGTAAATAATCTTGAAATGTTTTAAAATGACTAAGAATTTTTACTTGGCTTTGTATAGTTTGTGAAAATCTTAATAATATTTTTTTTTTTTTACGAATAACTATTATTAATTTAAATATCTAAATATAGAAAACAAATTTTATTCATAATTTGTTTCTTTGAAATTTTAAAAATTTTGATTTATTAAAACAAGATTCTCTTTTTGGAAGAAAGCTTCATCAAAACTTTAATGTTTTTCAAAGAGAAAATATTAAGATTCTGTTCAAGCAATTTAATTAATAATTATTTTAACATGAACAATAAAAATAAAGCCTTGTGTAGGAGTCAAAGTTGTTTATGGTAATTCTTTTTAAAAGAACAAAAATCGAAAAAAAGACAAATCTAAATTTTGATTGAATTTAATTTATTTGAATTTAGAAAATTACAAACAAGGACCGAACTATACCTATGATTTTTGTATGAACCATCGGTCACTGCTATCATTAACAATCAACGATCAACGATAAATCATCAACAACGAACGATTGACGAAAAACCATCAAAGATCAACAATGAACGTTCAAAAATCAACGATAAACAATCAACGATCAACTAAAAAAATTTCGCAATAGACGATAGATCATCAACGATCAATTATCAATTATCAACGATCAAAGTTAAATCTTCAACGATCATTGATAAACCATTAACAATCATAAACCATAAACCATCAACAACGAACGATTAACAATAAACCATTAACAACGAACGATCAACGATAAACCATCAACGATCAACGATATACTTTCAAAGAACAATGATCAACAATGAACATTGAAAGATCAACGATAAACCATGAACGATCAACAAGTTACGATAAAAAAACAATCTACGATCTACAATCAACGTACAATAATCAATCATCAACAATCGACGATCAATAATCAAAGATCAACAAGCAACGATCAACTATAAAGTGTTCGCAATCAACTTTGCAATCAAATCTTCAACGATCAATGATTAACGATCAACGATCAGAAATCTAAATATGATGTCATTATCTTATGTAGCAAGTGGGAAGATCGTGCGCACTAGCTCCCGTAGTTATCCTCGTTCGTAGGATTAACAATATGAATTCAAACTCATCGATAAAATAAACTTTTTAATATGATTCCAGTGACTAACTGAACGCACGCACATAGGAGTCACATATGACGTGTAAGTTCATTTCTATATTTTCTTTTACCCGGAAAAGGAAAGTGAATATAGTCCAAAAGTAGTTAGATTTTTTAAAGTAAAATAGAATACTTTTTAGCAGGAACCTAATGAATGGATTTATCGATATCTTTTTAGGTCTCGTGGACAAACGGATATATATCTATAGGACAATATCTAGAGCTCTTAACTTGAACTCTGTATTGGTCACATTTGCAGCATTAATAGTTCTCTGTGTGATATTAAAATGCAAGTAATTATAATCTTTCTTTTTACAAATACTATTAATGAGATGATATTCTTTGCAACCCTGCCAAAAATTTACATACAAAAAATTCGATGTTTCTTTTCTCTGTGATAATAAGTAACTACTTTTTACTTGTAACTACTTAAGACCTACTTAAATTGAATATACAGATGCACAGATCTAAAAAAAAATTGAATTAAAAAATGAACAGATCGGAAGCCAGATAAAATAATTACAATTTAGCATGACTACATCCTACATAATTATGTCATACAAGGTTTGTTAAGATTTTTAATAAAATTTAACTTTCAAAACTAAAACCGGCGCCATTTTGAATTTTGTTAGAAATCTGCAAAAACTGCAATCTTCCGGTGGTAAAATTTTCAAAAAATTATTTTAAAACTAAAAATTTGGAATTTAACTAGAAACAAAAAAAAAAAAACAGGTTTTTTCTTTTTAAAAATAATCAAATAAAAATATTTTAATTAAATTGCCCTTGTGCCATGGTTAGATGAATTTTTGATTCAAAAAGCCTGAGTAAAAGCTTAGAGGAGGCAGGCAAAAAACAACGTCCAGACCGATTATCTTTTTAAACTTTGATTTTTTTAAAAATATTAGTAAATATTTTTTTTTTTTTTGTCATATAAAATAAGGTCATAAATAAATAAAAATTTCGCCTTTTAATATACAATGGAGATATTCAGTTCGAATTAAATTCACGAACATGAAAAAAAAAAACACATATACGACCTCAGAAATAAAAGTTTTATAGCTACACCGAAATCGCGTATCTCTTTAAAAAACATATAGTAACTTAACATAAAATCGGCCTATAGCCGAATTTTTGATGTCCTATGGTAGAAATAGGACAGAAAAACTGTCAAAACTAACATTATTTCAGAAGTTTTTCTTCATAACTTTATTTCATCTTCTCAAAATTTCTTCTAATTTGCAACTAACCCAGATCCTGATAGCATAAGTCTAATCTACAAATTTTATTCAAATCGATCTATTAGTTTTTAAATTACATAAAAAAAAACTTTATAAATAGGGTTAATTTCTTATAAGATTATTTCTTTATCCACTATCCTTGGACTTATTTGGCTGAAATTTAACATGGTCTCGTCTATTTATGTAGTTAACCTAAATATTTAATTTAAACAAAATTGGTTTACAAAATGTTCCAATTAAATCCGAAAAACCATAAACAAAAAAACGACAAAACTTTCTGGTCACCCTGGTAATTCCTTTATAACTTTGCTCCCCCTGGCTGGATTTTTCTGGAATGCAATACCAAATGAAATTAAGGAATAAGCAACTCATATTGTAAATTTCATCAAAATTGGATAACGCGTTTTTGAGTTATCTTATAGACGAACGGACGGACAAACGATCAGACCTGCATAAATCGATATAACTTTTGATTCCCGACACAAACCTTAAAACCTTTCTACGACGATTATTTTGATGTATTACAAATGGAGTAACAAAACTAATATACCGTCTGGTTGTGTCTACCATAGGGCAGGCATAATGAACATACAGATAAAAAGCTGTTTTTAAAAATACATGTTTTCTTAAAACATATATTTACTTGAAGAAAAAAAAAAACCACAAAGAAATCACCGGGAAGATGATGTCATCTTAATTTAAGAAGATTGAAAAATTGCCATTTTATTTTAAGATAGAGAGTGTCTCTGTAAAGAAATAGTAAGTAAAATAAATAAATTAGAAGCGAAGCGTTGAAAAAAACAAGAGATTCTGATGTATTGAATTGCATCTTTTGTATCTGGGAACATTTTGGAAGATCAAAATTTCTATATATATATATAATATTAGGAAATATGTATGTTCAACAAAGTAACATATAGCCCTAAAGTGTGCCCAGTCATGCATGACACGTATATCTAAAGTTATGTCATACATTATATTTGAATAGAAATTATACATACCTATATGACAATATCAACTCCGAATTATAAACGTAACAAAACTACCTGTTGCACATTAATCGAACACTTATATAGAAATCAGTATGGCACATTCACCTGAAAAAATAAAAGTTTATATGAGTACGTATATTCAACATTGTATGTTTTAGGTAGACTATTTAAAAAGTGGTGGTAATCCATCTAGTATGGGATAGGTAATCACTATTCAATATGATATTATACAGTAGCGGCGAAGTATGAATAATTATAAAGTATCCCAACTCACTATCTCTGCAGTGTCGATATTTTTACAGATTTCAACTAGATTTAGACTAGTAGAGTATGGGGAGTAACATTTTCAAACGCTAGCTTTGGGCTCCTAATAATACAAAGTTCCAACTAGGGTTTCTCTTTTCGTACTCGCCGAGTCCTAAAAACCCGAGTTTCCAGAGACCCTGCTCACCATTAGCAAAGTGTAACTATGATAAAGTCTGGAAATCTCCTATCCTTAACGTACCGCCGTTTTTCAAATTTTGCCTGTTCTTTCTCAAACAATTTTCTATCCACTGCTGACATAGATAGAACTAAAAATTTTACGTATGGGTGAAAGAGACACATTATTTTAAAAAACATCCCATTTCTCGCTTTTGGGTAATTTTAAAATGTAAACAATGAAACACAGGCAGAAATTCATATACAAATGCACACACACCAGAAAAAAAAAATTTGGCGCATATTTTTTTTCTGGTATGTGTGGGAAATTTATAAGATTTGGTCCCATATTTTAGATTCCAAGGGTAATTCATAAGATTCCATCTGATTTGTAAGAACATTTCATTCTCTCTCTTGCTGATGGATTTTGCCTATGAAAAATATATGTACTCTTGCGTATTCTTTCCCCCGTTTGCCACGTGCTTTTTCTGGCTACTTCGCTAGCTTTCCGGACTTTATCATTAATTACACTTTGCCATTAGTGAGAAAACTCAAAAGTCTGGAAACCCCTTAAGAATCAAGATACTTGACGTATTCACGCAAAAATGTCTTCATAACATTATAAACGTAATTACGACTAAATATTAGCTGTTAATCTGCTATTATTTAGCAATTATTTAACACTTTCGAAAATTTTAATGTTACTTGGGTAATTTCAAAAACTATGATTTGACTGCTAACATATATCGGACAAGCATATTTAATCAATAATTCAATTTCTTCTATTAAGTATAAAATATATGTAACGACTCTGTGAATTACATAATATCTTTTATAATAAAATAATTAGATTTAAAGAAAATATGTTTACTTTTGTGATATGAAAAAAAAAAATGGTTAAAGACCGCTACTGTGTGTATATAGATATATATCCCCAATCATATATAGTATCCACTAATATTATACTTTCATTAAGTAGGTAGTGTTCCAATGTATATGTGTAGGTGGTGAGGCCCCACGTTTTCAACAGAAGAAAAAAACTGACAAACTACCAAAAATGCTCCCCACTCATTCTAGCATTGAATGACTTCAGTTCGACTTTGAAAAATTCATTTCAGTTTATTACGTGAAGCCGCGAAAAGCGGTCAATAATAGTAAGAAGAAAAGAAAAGTCACACACATTAGTCTAATAATATTTGTTTCGATTTTTCCCCATAATTTTTTTTTTTCTTGAAAAGTTTCTAATATTTAAGTGTGTCCGAACAAAAAAAAAAAAAAAAGTGCCTAAAATAAATTTTAAGGATTGTTTCTTGTTTCTTTAAGGAATTAATTAAAACAACTAAAAAGAATATCTTCGACAATAAAAGAAAATTCTTAAAAACACAACCAAGAAAAATATCTATTATATATTTTTTTTTAAATAAAAAATTAATTATTGTGATATTTTAGCATTCCAATTAAAAATTCATTGTGATCGATTTTGTGCTATATTTTTATTTTTTTGAATTTATGTTTTTATTTTTTGTGTTTTAAAAAATTCTTATGATAAATTAAATTAATTCAAAAATGGTTGTAAAAAATTTAAAAGGTGGTAAAAATGTTACAACATCAGCAAAAGATTCATCTCAACAACAATCATCAACATCAAAAACATCAACATCAACAACTAGTACAACACAAATAACATCATCATCATCAACAAAAGGTGGTGGAAATGTTGATACAATGAATTTACGAAAAAGTACATCAAATGCATCCGTATCAAGTCAACCGACTGAATATATTGTAACAACACCAGACGTAACACGTAAAGGTAAAGAAACAATTATATTTGGTGGTACACAAATCAGTGAAGTTGATACGATACCATTAAATCAACGTAACACGAAATTTAGTTCGAAACAATTTATTGATAATGAAAAATTAACTCAACAACAACAACAACAACAACAAAATGTTAAATCAATTGATCCAAATTTAATAAGAACAACTGAAGAATATATTTCATTACCAGAAACTGTTATACTATCAGAATCGACATCATCACATACCGCTAGCTCATCAAGTGCACAAAAAGGTTCAACAACAAGTTATACATATGAAATTGTTGATGGTAAAGAACGTCTTGTTGATACAGCATCACGTGAATGGGGTTCTAGTAAAAATAAAAGTTCTGATGAAAAATTCTATGCTAAATCTGGTACTGGTATTGAAACAATTGTTGATTATTCAGCTAAAACATCTGATAAAGGATTACAATATGATTCTGGTAAACCTGGTGATAAACCAAAATATGAGAAATTATCACAAGATCAAAATATTAAATTAAAACAAATCGGTGATCGTAAACCAGAAGAATATACAAAACTTCAATATGAACATTCAAAATATGATCCAACTAAAGATAAAATACTTACAGACAGTAAAACGGTTGAAAATCAAAAAGTTTTGGATAAAAATCAAATTTTACAATCAATAAAATCAACAAATATTGATAATAATAATACAAATAATATTATTTTTGATAATAATTCAATGATAACTGATATTAAAAATAGAAATGATCGAACAACTTATGATCATGATCAACATGTTTTAAATACAAGATTGAGTGATCAAGAAAATCTTGGAAGACATTTAACAACGACAACGTCATCATCAGATGTTAAAAATAATGTTTCTAAAAATGTTTCAACAAATGTTTCATCAAATGTTTCAACAAATGTGTCAACAAATGTTTCTAAAAATGTTTCATCAAATATTTCTACAACAAATGTTTCATCAGAAAATACTGTTAAAAATTTATCAGCCGCCACAACAACATATACATCAAAAATTTATGATGATAAAACGAATACATGGAAAATTGTTGATGAAACTGTTGTTAATGAAAAAGATGCATTAATAACAAGTCCAAAAAAATATGATACAACAATAAATCAACAACAATCAACAATAATTGATAAAAATATGAAAGATTTAAAAACTAGAACATCAAAAAATGATATTATTGATAAAACGAAATCAACAACATCAAAAATATCAACAATTGAAGAAAACACGGGTACAATATCGAAACAAATTTATGATAATAAAACAAAAACCTGGAAAGAAGTTGATGAGAAAACAATTAAAACAATACGTCCATCATTGGTACGTTATGTTAGTCAAGAATCTGATGGTACATTAACAACAATTTATAAAAGAAAAATATTCGATCAAAAAACTAATAAATGGAAAGTTGTTGATGAGAAAATTATTAAAAATCATAATCAATTTGATAAGATACCAGAAATTATCGATGATATCACGAATATGACAACAACAACGTATACAACTAAAGTTTACGATACAAAAACTGGAACATGGAAAGTTGTCGAAGAAAAATCATTTGTTGATTCACAAGCTTTCGTACCAACCGATATTGTTCATGAAATTGAAAAAGATCATGCTGACTTGGCGAATATAACAACAACAACTGAAATTACAAAGGTATATTTATTTAATATTTTTGATACCCTATGGTAACACGTACTACCAGACAAGGTGTATTAACTTTGTCAGTATGAGCCGTTATGTCTGTTCGTTTGTCCATCCGTTCGTATACAAGATAACTCAAAAACGCGTTATCCGATTTTGATGAAATTTACAATATTAGTTGATTAATCCTTAACTCAATTTGGTACAAAATCACCCAAGGGGGAACGACGTTATGACATAAAAACCAGGGTGACTAAAAAGTTTTCTAGTGTTTTTTATGGTTTTTCGGATTTAATCGGTGAAGCAATTTCGTTTAAATTATTTACATTATGTTGACTACACAAGTAGGCAATAAGATGTTAAATTTCAATAAAATCGGTTTAAGGATAATGGAGAAAGAAATAGTCATAGTGTTCATTAGCTTTTTTTGATGTATTTTAAAAACTGATATACCGATTTGAATAAAATTGGCAAAAAATATTTATGTTACTTGGGCCTAGGCTGCCTACGAATTAGAGCAAATTTGAAAAAGAAGAAACAAAGTTATGCAGAAAAAACTTGGAAGTATTGTCTGTTTTTCTGTCCCATTTCTGCTATAGGGTATCCAAAAAATTCGGCTATTGACCGATTTTCAATTACAATATGGTTTTTTATTTAAGTATATAATTTTTTTGTTGGTGTAGTGTAAATTTGCATATTCATAAATACAAGTATGTTGTTAGAAGAAGAAAAAAAAACTCAAACCAATGTTACCACATATGTTCATTTTTTGGTTGATATTAATTATTTTCGGTACAAACTGATACCGATCACCTTTCAATTAAATATTTTCTATTCTGTAACAAATCAATTATTATTAATTAAATAATAATAATAATAATAATAATAAACGTAGTAGGTTTAAAAATAGGTATCTATTGTTAAACTGGAAACATAATGGATGCCATAGCACATACTTATGTTTTCAATTCTGTTACTGCATCTGCATAAATGTTAATAAATCCAGTTTTATTCAAAAACTTAAATTTGTAATAACATTTAAAAACTCTCTACTAGTAATATAAAAACTACCTACATCTGTGATTCAGATCAATTTCCACCCACCTTTTAGAGTTAGTTTTAGTATTTATACCGGGAAATCAAAATTAGTTCCATGAAATTGTGAAACCATTTAAAAAAAAAGTCCCATTAATAAAATAAAGAATGCAATTAAAATTACTTGACTATATTAAAGCGTCATCGTTCAGAAATAACCTTTTATTGCAACTGTCCGAAATAAGAGTCTTGTGGCCTCCTAAATCCTTCTAAATTTGTATCGATAATGGCAATTAATTTATGGCTCTACCTAATAGCGAAATCCTAAATCTTTCGCTGCCACGATGCATTTTTTAACAATATTTAATCGACTTTTTCAATTTATTGCCAAAAATTTAATAAATTCGGCCGGTAAAACTATAAAATTCGACCATATGCTAAAATGGCAGCGTTATGAAATAATTGGCTTATATCCAAAAACTATTATAGCAACAGAGTATATAGTTTTTTTTTTTGATTTAGCAAAAAAATATTACTAAATATAGTTTTAAAATATCTTTAAAGTACTCGTAGGTGGGTTTTTCTTATATATCTTAAGATCATTGAACGCCCAATGTAGTTTCTGATCACATTTCTCCTTTTATATAAAATATGAGTGTTGATTTTTAATCAGAAAATAACATGTTTAGAAACTTTTTAAGCTTTTAAAATACTTTTGTATGCAAATTTTGTTCATTCGTTGGCAATTTTTTTTTATTATTTTTAATAAATGTTAACATCCTATTGGAGCACAACATGCTATGATGTAGATTACTGAGTAATGGCAGTTAGTTATTAATACAATAAATATAGAGTTTTCAACTTGAATTCTGATTTAGACACATTTGAAGTCTGCAAAACATGTCACCTCATATAAAAATGCATGTATTTACAATCTCTTTTAGAAATACTATAAACGCTGCAATGGTGCCAAAAATGTATACACAAAGAATTCTGTGTTTCTTTTCCCTTTCTAGTAGGTTTCGATTCTTATTGATAACCTTAAAAAATTTCCTACAAAGTTGGTAACCCTCATAACAAGACTATTCAATATTTCTTCCATGTTTCGTTAACTGCGAAGCGTATTCAAAAACTAAACCGGAGATGAAGGATCTCCTTTGGGGCTGTAATTTCTGATATTTAAAATCTATAAAAATTGTTGTGAATGTTTCATGTTTCTTGTTATCACAAATCATTGTACACATACTGTACCATCTACTAATAAGTACGGTCCAGACGCTCAGTCTTTTTGCTCAGTCGTAGTTTGCGCAGTTTTTTCTGTGGGAAAGCCTGCGCAAATTTTCTGTCCACACGGTACCGTTTTTTCCATGTTTTTTACGCAGTTGTCTTTGGAACTACGTTTTACATGCACGTAACACAGTTATTTTTCAGACACGATCTGAAATCGCACAGGTCGCACTTTTGCCTGCGCAAACGACCTGTGACTTGTCCAGATGCTCAAATCTTATTTGCGCAGGCAAAACTGAGTAAAAAACTGTGCGTTTGGACGGCTCTTTAGAGGCATACATAAGGTATTGGAAACCATAGTTTATTATCGAGTATATACCGCATGTGTGTCCCTTTGATATACTATTCTTTACTGTTAGTTACTTTAGTATCGATACGAAGATATGAATATCATTATGTGTGCCTCTCTAGTATAAGATGATACGAAATTGTTTGATATGATAAAATCACGACCATAAGGAGGAGTTTTGATAAAATGAGGCCAGGTATATAGGAAAACGGTAATTCTAATCGAATTTTATCGATCATTATTTTTAAATTTTTATTTCTTTAATCCAAAGATTATTAACTCTTTCACGGTTTTTTTTATTATTGAAATTAAATTTCTTTGAAATTTCCATGAACAATAAAAGCTGTTTAAATAAATTCCATTTATAGTTATTTAAAAAATTTTCCAAGATAATTTCCAAGAATTATTAATTTTTACACATTTTTTTTTAAACTTTTAAATGAGTATTTGTATTCAATTTTTATTCTTGAACTTTATGAATAATTTTTTAAGCACTCTAGAACCTAATCAAAATAGTTCCTAAAGAACTTTTAAATTCATATAAGTTCTTTCTAATCTCTTAGTGAAGGAGTTTTATGGAAAAAGTTTTATTAAAAAACTAACTAACTAACTAATTTTAACCCAGACTCTATAACTATCTCCGAACAACCACGCCAAAGACTTTTACCAAAGATATAAATGAGTAAAGATATGTAAAATTCTAAAAAGATTTCTTTTAAATGTCGATTGACATGTCTGCATTACCTGAAACCAATAGATTGACTACTTATCAATCGACAGGTATATGAACATCATTTTAGAAAAATCACCAATGCGAGAAAGTGTTCTGTTGATGATTTTTCACACTTAATTTTGCTTGAATCACTCTCACTTTATATAGATGTGAACACAACAGCTCCGTCTTTCACAATGACGTTTGCAAACAAGTTGAAAACCGACGTACACACGTTAAACATGTCGACAGACTTGAAGCAACACCCCTTGAAAACCAAAAAGTTTTGATTTTTCCGACATGTCGGTCAACCGTTTATCAACCAGCCTACAGACGCTTAACATTCAATTTTTTCAACCTGGTTGACGGACATGTAGCCGCTTCTGTATTTATGCTTTAGATCTTATGGAAGAAACTTTTAGAGGCTTAAAGCTCTTGCCATAAGACCTAATGTAAATTACTTATGTTATACTATACAAAAGCTTCTTTGAAATTTCCACATCTTCTCTTCATTAATATCTTTCCTCTGTCTAACTATCCCAAAACAACTAAACTAAATTTCCTTTTTTCGAAAATTACGCGCCAACTCAGCGAAACACGAATTCCAACTAAGAAACAAAATAAAGGAATAATTTTTTTTCAACTCTACTGGGATTCGAACCGGTGATCACAAAGTCCACATGCGCTTCATTTAGACATGATCCCCGGACCGTATCCATTATATAGAAAAGACAAATATTTGTCGATAAGAACTTTTAAAAAGTTTAAATAATAATTTCGATTCCTGAGAATAATATTTTTTTTTTATTTTCAGATATTTGATGCTAGTACAAATACATGGAAAGTTGTTGATGAACGAACACATACAGATGTATTGGAGAAAATTGTTGAAGTTCCTAAAAAGAAAGTCTATATCGATGATATAACTGATATTGAGAAAATCACAAAAATTACAGATGTTACCGAGAATCAAAGTGATATTCATGATATTACAAAGAAAAAGAATTTAACATCAATAACTGATATTGATGTGACTGATCATATTATTAATAAAAATCGGACAGATATTACTAATAGAAATGAAGAAACAATTCGGAAAACAAGTAATTTATATGATATCACCGATACTAAAGTGATAACCGAAGATATTAATATTCAAAAGAATATCATTCATGAAGATAGCTTGGTAAGGAATTTTCTTAAATTTTTCATTTTGAATAAAGATTTTCTTAATTTTATTATATATCTATATATAGAAAGATGTACGTGATACTCGAACATCTTATAAAAGCATCGATGAAGTTGATCGATCAGTCACCAATATCGATACAACAATAATCGATAAGAAAGGACCAAAAAAACCAGATGATAAAAAACCCAAAAAATTGGATATGCCTCATAAGGAGCAATGTATTTGTGAAATTTGTACATGCGGGTTAGTATTTCAATTAATTAATATCAATTAATTATATATCGATTAATTTACATATATATATATTTAGACGACATCGATGTCCACATGATGAACCAAAAGATCATACAATTATTGAAGAAGAAAATGTTACAATTGATAAAACATCAGTTTATAATAATACATATAATGAGAAAATTATTGACTATACCGATTTAAGGACACCAATGAAAAAACCGATAGATAATTTAAAGCCGGAAGGTGAATTTTATAAACCTGAAACCTTAGAATATATTCAACCAGATCGAGTGACACCATATAAACCAGTTGATAATTTAAAACCAGAAGGTGAATTTTTTGGGAAAAGATCAACAATTGATACAAGTACTACTTTAAAAACTGATCGACAAACAATTATTCGTCATGAAGATAATTTAACTGTTACAGGTGAATTTACAGGTATATAGTTTTATCAACAATTTTTTCCTTATAATACATATTTATAATATATATGCATATCTAAATTCTATAGATATCACTACATCAAAAACTGATTATTCTGGTGGCCCAACTGAACGACCAACTCCAATACGACGAAATACATGGACGAAAATCGAAGGCGATTTTACTACAGATACTACTAATAAAACTGATTTTGTAGATTATACTAATAAAATTGATCGCCAAATAATAACAAAACATACTGACAATCTAATTTGTGAAGGTGATGTAACATATACAACAACAAATAAAACTGATTTTCAAGATGTTGATACAAAATATATTAGACCAAGAAAACGTACCTGGACTAAAGATGATGTTAATAAATATTATGAAACAATTGATGAAGCACAAACAACAGTAACTCAGGATACATTTAAAACTATCGAGGAAATAACACCAGGAAAACTGCAACCAATAAAGCCTGTTGATAATTTAAAACCGGAAGGAGATTTTTATAAACCTGAAAAATTAACTTATAAACCAGTTGAAAGACCGAAACAAGTTAAACCCGAAGACAATCTGAAACCAGAAGGAAATTTCTATACACCTGATAAACCTGGTTATAAGCCAGCTGAAAGACGCGAACAAGTGAAACCAGAAGATAATCTTCGTCCAGAAGGTGATTTTTATAGTCCTGAAAAACCCGGTTATAGACCTGCTGAAAGACGAGAACAAGTCAAACCAGAAGATAATCTTCGCCCTGAAGGAGATTTTTATACTCCGGATAAACCTGGCTACAGACCAGCAGAAAGACCGAAACAAGTAAAACCAGAGGATAATCTGAAACCAGAAGGAAGCTTCTACACTCCTGATAAACCTGGTTACAAACCTGCAGAAAGACGAGAACAAGTTAAACCAGAAGACAATCTCCGCCCAGAAGGAACTTTCTATACTCCTGATAAACCAGGATACAAACCAGCTGAAAGGCGAGAACAAGTTAAACCTGAAGATAATCTGAAACCAGAAGGAAGCTTCTACACTCCTGATAAACCTGGTTACAAGCCCGCAGAAAGACGAGAACAAGTTAAACCAGAAGATAACCTGAAACCAGAAGGAAGCTTTTACACTCCTGATAAACCAGGTTACAAACCTGCAGAAAGACGAGAGCAAGTGAAACCAGAAGATAATCTCCGCCCAGAAGGAACTTTCTATACACCTGATAAACCAGGCTATAAACCAGCAGAAAGGCGAGAACAAGTGAAGCCAGAAGATAATCTCCGCCCAGAAGGAACTTTCTACACTCCTGATAAACCAGGATACAGACCAGCAGAAAAACGAGAACAAGTAAAACCGGAGGATAATCTTAAACCAGAAGGAAGCTTCTATACACCTGATAAACCTGGATACAAGCCTGCAGAAAGACGAGAACAAGTCAAACCAGAAGATAATTTGAAACCAGAAGGAAGCTTCTACACACCTGATAAACCAGGCTATAGACCAGCTGAAAGACGAGAGCAAGTCAAACCTGAAGATAATCTCAAACCAGAAGGAAGTTTCTACACTCCTGATAAACCGGGTTACAAACCAGCCGAAAGACGAGAACAAGTAAAACCGGAGGATAATCTCAAACCAGAAGGAAGCTTCTATACTCCCGATAAACCAGGCTATAGACCAGCAGAAAGACGAGAACAAGTGAAGCCAGAAGATAATCTTCGCCCAGAAGGAACTTTCTATACTCCAGATAAACCTGGTTACAAGCCTGCAGAAAGACGAGAACAAGTAAAACCGGAGGATAATCTCAAACCAGAAGGAAGCTTCTATACTCCTGATAAACCAGGCTATAGACCAGCAGAAAGACGAGAACAAGTAAAGCCAGAAGATAATCTCCGCCCAGAAGGAACTTTCTACACTCCTGATAAACCTGGTTACAAGCCTGCAGAAAGACGAGAACAAGTAAAACCGGAGGATAATCTCAAACCAGAAGGAAGCTTCTATACTCCCGATAAACCAGGCTATAGACCAGCAGAAAGACGAGAACAAGTGAAGCCAGAAGATAATCTTCGCCCAGAAGGAACTTTCTATACTCCAGATAAACCTGGTTACAAGCCTGCAGAAAGACGAGAACAAGTAAAACCGGAGGATAATCTCAAACCAGAAGGAAGCTTCTATACTCCTGATAAACCAGGCTATAGACCAGCAGAAAGACGAGAACAAGTAAAGCCAGAAGATAATCTCCGCCCAGAAGGAACTTTCTACACTCCTGATAAACCTGGTTACAAGCCTGCAGAAAGACGAGAACAAGTAAAACCGGAGGATAATCTCAAACCAGAAGGAAGCTTCTATACTCCCGATAAACCAGGCTATAGACCAGCAGAAAGACGAGAACAAGTGAAGCCAGAAGATAATCTTCGCCCAGAAGGAACTTTCTACACTCCCGATAAACCTGGTTACAAGCCAGCAGAAAGACGAGAACAAGTTAAACCTGAAGATAATCTGAAACCAGAAGGAAGCTTCTATACTCCTGATAAACCTGGTTACAAGCCCGCTGAAAGACGAGAACAAGTTAAACCAGAAGATAATCTAAAACCAGAAGGAAGCTTCTATACTCCCGATAAACCAGGCTATAGACCAGCCGAGAGACGAGAACAAGTCAAGCCAGAAGATAATCTCCGCCCAGAAGGAACTTTCTACACTCCTGATAAACCTGGTTACAAGCCTGCAGAAAGACGAGAACAAGTTAAACCAGAAGATAATCTAAAACCAGAAGGAAGCTTCTATACTCCCGATAAACCAGGCTATAGACCAGCCGAGAGACGAGAACAAGTCAAGCCAGAAGATAATCTCCGCCCAGAAGGAACTTTCTACACTCCTGATAAACCTGGTTACAAGCCAGCAGAAAGACGAGAACAAGTTAAACCTGAAGATAATCTGAAACCAGAAGGAAGCTTCTATACTCCTGATAAACCTGGTTACAAGCCTGCTGAAAGACGAGAACAAGTCAAACCAGAAGATAATTTGAAACCAGAAGGAAGCTTTTATACTCCTGATAAACCAGGCTATAGACCAGCAGAAAGACGAGAACAAGTTAAACCAGAAGATAATCTGAAACCAGAAGGTAGTTTCTACACACCTGATAAACCTGGTTATAGACCGGCTGAAAGACGAGAACAAGTCAAACCTGAAGATAATCTTAAACCAGAAGGAAGTTTCTACACTCCTGATAAACCAGGATACAGACCAGCAGAAAAACGAGAACAAGTTAAACCGGAGGATAATCTTAAACCAGAAGGAAGCTTCTACACTCCTGATAAACCAGGATACAGACCAGCAGAAAGACGAGAACAAGTAAAACCTGAAGATAATCTGAAACCAGAAGGTAGTTTCTACACACCTGATAAACCTGGTTATAGACCGGCTGAAAGACGAGAACAAGTCAAACCTGAAGATAATCTTAAACCAGAAGGAAGTTTCTACACTCCTGATAAACCAGGATACAGACCAGCAGAAAAACGAGAACAAGTTAAACCGGAGGATAATCTTAAACCAGAAGGAAGCTTCTACACTCCTGATAAACCAGGATACAGACCAGCAGAAAGACGAGAACAAGTTAAACCGGAGGATAATCTTAAACCAGAAGGAAGATTCTACACTCCTGATAAACCAGGATACAGACCAGCAGAAAGACGAGAACAAGTAAAACCTGAAGATAATCTGAAACCAGAAGGTAGTTTCTACACACCTGATAAACCTGGTTATAGACCGGCTGAAAGACGAGAACAAGTCAAACCTGAAGATAATCTTAAACCAGAAGGAAGTTTCTACACTCCTGATAAACCAGGATACAGACCAGCAGAAAAACGAGAACAAGTAAGACCTGAAGATAATCTCAAACCAGAAGGAACTTTCTATACTCCTGATAAACCAGGTTATAGACCGGCTGAAAGACGAGAACAAGTCAAACCTGAAGATAATCTTCGCCCAGAAGGAACTTTCTACACTCCTGATAAACCGGGTTACAAACCTGCAGAAAGACGAGAACAAGTCAAACCGGAGGATAATCTCAAACCAGAAGGAAGCTTCTACACTCCTGATAAACCAGGATACAGACCAGCAGAAAGACGGGAACAAGTAAAACCTGAAGATAATCTGAAACCAGAAGGTAGTTTCTACACACCTGATAAACCTGGTTATAGACCAGCTGAAAGACGAGAACAAGTCAAACCTGAAGATAATCTTAAACCAGAAGGAAGTTTCTACACTCCTGATAAACCAGGATACAGACCAGCCGAAAGACGAGAACAAGTGAAGCCAGAAGATAATCTTCGACCAGAAGGAGATTTCTATACTCCTGATAAGCCAGGGTACAAACCAGGAGAAAGACCGAAACAAATAAAACCGGAGGATAATTTGAAATCAGAAGGTAGTTTCTACACACCTGATAAACCTGGTTATAAGCCGGCTGAAAGACGAGAGCAAGTCAAACCAGAAGATAATCTTAAACCCGAAGGAAGCTTCTATACTCCTGATAAACCCAGTTATAAGCCTGCTGAAAGACGAGAACAAGTGAAGCCAGAAGATAATCTCCGCCCAGAAGGAACTTTCTACACACCTGATAAACCTGGCTATAGACCAGCTGAAAAACGAGAGCAAGTCAAACCAGAAGATAATCTGAAACCAGAAGGAAGTTTCTACACTCCTGATAAACCAGGCTATAAACCAGCCGAGAGACGAGAACAAGTGAAGCCAGAAGATAATCTCCACCCAGAAGGAACTTTCTACACTCCTGATAAACCGGGTTACAAACCTGCAGAAAGACGAGAACAAGTCAAACCGGAGGATAATCTCAAACCAGAAGGAAGCTTCTATACTCCTGATAAACCTGGTTATAAGCCGGCTGAAAGACGACAACAAGTTAAACCTGAAGATAATCTTAAACCAGAGGGAGATTTCTATACTCCTGATAAACAAGGGTATAGGCCATCAGAAAGGCCAAAACAAGTGAAGCCAGAAGATAATTTGAAACCGGAAGGAAGTTTCTACACTCCTGATAAACCCGGTTATAAGCCTGCTGAAAGACGACAACAAGTTAAACATGAAGATAATCTTCGCCCAGAAGGAGATTTTTATGCTCCTGATAAGCCAGGATACAGACCAGCTGAAAGACCAAAACAAGTGAAGCCAGAAGACAATTTGAAACCAGAAGGAAGCTTCTATACTCCCGATAAGCCTGGTTATAAGCCAGCAGAAAGACGACAACAAGTTAAGCCTGAAGATAATCTTAAACCAGAGGGAGATTTCTATACTCCTGATAAACCAGGATATAGGCCATCAGAGAGGCCAAAACAGGTGAAGCCAGAGGATAATTTGAAACCAGAAGGTAGCTTCTATACGCCCGAGAAACCAGGTTATAAGCCTGCAGAAAAACGACAACAAGTTAAACCGGAAGATAATCTTAAACCAGAGGGAGATTTTTATAAACCCGAAAAAACACAATTCAAACCATCAGAGAGGCCGAAACAAGTTAAACCTGTAGATAATCTTAAGTCGGAGGGAGAATTTTATACTCCAGAGAAAACACAATTTAAACCAGCTGATCGTACTACACAGGTGCGTCATAAAGATAATCTCAAACTTGAAGGTGAATTATATACTACTGAAAAAACCGTTGTACACCAACGTATAGAACGTCCTAAACAAATAAAACCGAAAGACAATTTAAAACCAGAAGGCGAATTTTATGGTAAGACTGATGAAACTAAAACGAAAACAGTTCGTACAGATCGTGTAGAGGTGGTCAGGAGAAAAGATAATTTGACATTAGAAGGTAATTTCGAGGATCATCATAGACGTGATGACTTTACTTATATTAAAGGAGAACGAGTAGAAGTAGTCAAACATCCAGATAATTTGCGTCCAGAGGGTGATTTTGTTAAGCCAGAAAAATCACCAGCACCAATTGCCGAAAAACGTACACCGATTAAACCACATGATAATTTGAAACCAGAAGGTGGTAAACTGATTATCACCCGAGAAACGACTTATACTCCTGGTGAACGAAGAACTCCCATCAAACATTCCGATAATCTACATCCAGAAGGACCTAGAGAATTTCCAACGAAACCCGAGTTTACACCTGCTGAAAGACCAAAAGTTCAAAAACCAAAAGACAATCTTAAAATTACTGATGGAAAAATTGATAGTACAACAACATCATCTTCAACATTTAAGAAAGTCACCAGAGATAAAGTCGATACACGAGATGTTGATACACGTCGTCGACATATGGATTCATCATTTACATTAGGAAATGATACAACAATTATGAAAACAACTAATCAAATTAATTATAATACACGTTTGGTTGATAAGAAAACATCAAAAACGGTTACAAAAGATGATACAGATACAAAGAGATTACAAGATGGAACTATTGTTGTTACAACGAAACGTGTTACAACAGTAGTTGGAACAGATAAAGTTAAAGAACCAGAGACTGAATATATTCGTAGAACTGGTGATGTTAATGTAAAAGAGAAAATCATAAAAGCTTCTACAAATAAAAATGTTATTAATAAAAAGAATATTGTTGAAGAAACAAATTTAATTAATCGTAAACAAACATCAATTAAAAATATTATAGAAAATGATATTGTTGATAATCGAACTGATATAAATCGACGTACAATTTTATCAACAGATGATACTGATAGAATCGATAGAAATGTTATCAATGGAACAACTGGACGAGAAATTATTAAAGGCAGTACAACTGATAATCAAACAAATATTCAAAAACATAGTACAACTAGTAGTAGTACTAGTAATATTCATAAAACTTCAACAGTTTCACGTACTGGTGATACTACTCAAAATATAACATCAACATCTTCACGAATTATTGGTGATGATGTAACCCCATCAAGAAATTATCCTATTAATGGTGAAGATACAAAAAATATTACATCAACAACATCTCGTATTATTGGCGGTGATACTACATCATCAACGATTCATCGTACTACCGGTAGTGATACTAAAAATACAACATATACAACATCATCGCGTGTTATTGGTGGTGATACTACATCATCAACAATTCATCGTACCGGTACTGATGTTACATCAACAACATCTCGTATTATTGGTGGTGATGTACCACCATCAACAACTTATCGTACCGGTACTGATGTTCAATCAACAACATCTCGTATTATTGGTGGTGATATACCACCATCAACAACTTATCATACCGGTACTGATGTTACATCAACAACATCCCGTATTATTGATGGTGATACGAAAAATATTACATCAAAAACTTCACGTATTACTGGTGGAGATACAACTACATCATCAACGATTCATCGTACCGGTGGTACAACAAGTTCACGAATTATTGGTGGTGGTGATATATCTTCGACAATTCATCGTACCGGTAAAGATATTACATCAACAACTACATCTCGTATTATTGGTGGTGATACATCATCATCAACGATACATCGTACTGGTGGTAATGATATTCAAAATACTACATTTACAACATCATCTCGTGTTATTGGTGGTGATACATCATCATCATCATCACCCACACAACGTATTACAACAAATGTTCAAAATGGTAATAATCGTAATGTATCAACAATTAATAAAAATATATCAACATCGAATACATCAATAATAAATAATACAAATATAACAGAACAAAATAAAACATTCCATCATCGTAAAAGTGAATTATCATCATCAGCTGATATTGCTAATTCTGTATTTCATAGAAAAGATCAGATATCAACAAATTCAAATGATAATTTACATTCCACTAGCCTTAGTACAACAGGTCTATTGCAACGTAAAAGTATATCGAATTTACATGATCAAAATATGTATTCATCAACAAATTCAACTGATCGACGTAGCTATAGTAGTTTACATCGTCAAAATAAAGATTTAGATATACGACATAATATTCAATCTGGTTTAAATGTTATTGAACAACCCAGACGTATAATCCGTAAAGATAATTTAACAATTGGTGGAGAATTTTATGGTAATTCAGAATCAAAAAGTTATGGTAGTTTTTCATCAACAGCCGCTCATCATCAACGTACCGAACAACGTGTTATGACAAGACGTTCAATAAATCAATCTAGTATCAATTTGGGTAATGAAAATAATGTATCATCTAGTTTATATAAAAGAGAATATGTCCGGGGACATGATGGTCCATGTCCAGCAACACAATTACATAAAGGTGATAACTTTAAACATACTCGAGATACTAAAGATCATAAATTTTATAAATCAACAATACAATAAACTAAAATGGAAATATATGAAAAGAATATAAAAAGAGAATTGCTTTGCTAAAATAGCTTTCATTTTGCTAATGCTAACTTAGTGGTGCTAATAATATTTTTAAATTTGGTTCTTTTTATATACAATTATTATTATTATATATTATTCGTTTACATATACTATATATACCTTTTTTTTTATTGTTATAAAACTAACAAATTCTATTTACATATTCATATTATACATTATTATATTATATTATTATTATAAATATAAAAAAAAGTGCCTTTTTAATAAATAATTTTATAAAAATTAATACTGGTGTTTTTTTTTTATTCCAAAAATACCATACCTTAAATATCCTTTGCAAATTTATAGTAGGAACAGAAATTAGGCTCTTAAAGTACCACCCAAAAACCAAGCGAACAATGTGCAATTGGTCTGAACGCACACCACTCTACCCCTCCACCTGCTAATATGTGGCGAATTGGATCATTAACAAATGCTCACAAATCCCTGCTCTCTAGCTCGTTCGGTTCAATCGGATTCAATTGATTTTTAGACACAATTGTTTTTTCATTGAAAAAGTGTCTAATGCCAAATTTTATTGAAATCGGTCCATAAATAACGTTAGAATATCCTGTAATGTAAAAACAAAAAAAAAAACGAACTATTGTTCGGCGGCTACCCGAAGTTTTAGTCCGATCAAACCCAACTTCTGATAGAATGGTTCTCATGAGCAAAAAAACCGCTCTTACCAATTTTCATGGAAATTTCTTAAAAAAATACGGCTGCAATCTTGTACACGACAAACAAACAGACTGACTAACTGACTGACTGACTGACTAACTGACTGACAGATTGACTGACTGACAGATTGACTGACTGACAGACAGACAGACAGACTGACTGACTGACTGATTGACTGACTGACAGACAAAATATTTTCTTTAACTTTTTCACTGCGTGGCCGTCCAGACCGTACATTTTCGATTGCTTCTCGACTGCCTTAAAAACCGATTGTAACACACCTAAAACTCTTGTTTCATAGTTTATGTAACGATATGAACTGATGAGAGAAACAATATCTTTGGAAATTCTATTACAGATAATATTTAGTATGATAACTGTTTTTGAGTGTGGAAGTATTTGATGGGTTATTTGGAGGTGAAAAGAATATCTAAATCCAGGACCAATCAATTTAATATATAAACGCTGATCACTGTTAGGACTCTAGGAATTAATTCAAATGTACCTTAAGCACATGAAAGATCACAAAATATATTTTAATAACTCATTTTTAATTTTATGTTCTCAACATTGAAAAGAAATTACAATTCAATATCTCGTTAAAAAGCTTACTTTGTATTTACATTGGTAAAAGTTCATCCGTATTCAATTCTTCATCTGATTCATGACTGAAGGATCTTGTCACTTGTCCAGTTCTTGGACGTATCGATGGTGGTCCTAGTGGATCGGCATAATCACGTCCACTACTATTATTTGATTTCATTGAATTCATTTCATCCGAATTCTTTTTATTTGGTTTTTTAGATATAGCCCCTTTGGAATCATATTTTTGAGATCCTAAAAATTGGGTGAAAATTTTTATTATTTTAATTCAGAATTAGGGTTAATGGTTGATTAATTGGTTTCTGAGGTAAATGAGTAATTGATTAATTGTTGATTTTAAACTGATTAATTGGTTTCTATTATAATTCACAATTCACAATTACAAAAGATGCTGAAATTTTTAAACTGACAAAGCAAACATCATGAGATTTCTACTAGCTGTCAACAGTCATACCAATCTATCAAATAATAATACTTATTGATATTCATTGCGGGCGTATTTTTAAAAATACAGTCTCCTTACTTTTTGTCCATAGTAGTATATATTATTATTTCACATTTATTTTTATAGGATTTCTCTCTCCAAATTTATTTTGTTTTGTTTCTCTTAAATGAAACAATTAATCAGTTTTCGGTTTGAATAATGAAAATATTGAATAAATTTGGATTAAACAATTAATCAAACCATGTCCTATTCAGAATGTCCTTACCAGAATTTGTATTAATTTTCTTTCGTCCTTGCAGAATTCTTTCCAAACGCTGATATTCACTTGAATATTTCTCATTTAACGATGTCATTCCCAGTGCTTGTGTTACATGCATTAAAGCTCTTAAACAGGATAAATTCTCTGGAAATCTTTTATAAATATCCTCAAATAATGATAAGTATTTTTGTGAATTATAAATATGACGAAAACATGTTGCAACTCTTAACATTAAATTCGGTTCATTTGGATTTGCTAAAATTGCACGTTCATAGTAGTAAATTGCTTTTTCTGTAGCTTGAACTTGTATAAAATATGATCCAATTGTTGAGGCAACATTTATATCACTTGGATTTATACGAAATGATTCATATAAATATTGATTTGATTCTTGATTATCATTGAAATTATCATAAATTTCTGCGATTTTCTTATAAATATTTGGATCAAATTCATTTGTTATACTTAATAATTGTAAATAATAATTTAATGAATTATTTAGATCATTATTTAATTCATAGATTTTACCAATTTCATAATAAATATGTGAATGTTTTGCATGTGATAGATTTTGTTCGATTTTATTGAAATAGATTTCTAGATTTTTATCATAGATTTTATTATTTATTAATAATTGTTTTGTTATTAAACCCAAATTATAATTGGCTTGAAACGATGTCATATCAATATCAAGTGCTTGTTCGAAATGTATTTTTGCCATTTCTAAATTACCTTTTAAATATTCACAACAGCCACTATTTATAAATGCTGCCGGATTATAACTATCAATTTTTCGACTGATTTCTGAATATTTTGTTGCATTTTGTAAATCACCAAGCTGAAAAAAGAAAAATACATATTAGATGCAGAACGAATCTAATCCATTTGCTACTGTTTCTGGGAAAATTCTCAAATCATGAAAGCAATTCAATATTCTCTAAATTTTTCTTAAATATAATTTATTTAATACAAAACCAATATGCGAATATGAGACTCAAAAAAGTCTATCACAGCATGTTTGCAGAACAGTTGTATTCCCACTAAAAGTACTTGGGATCACGACCAAACGAAAAACTCTAATGGCAAAGCAAATGAGATGTCAGATATCCCTTAATTGAATATATATACAAAATGCAAGATTGCTATTCCTCCACCTCCGTGCCACAATAAGAAAGTATTCAAAATCATTGGTTATCTAAAAGGGGCCAATATCTGATATCCTACTCTATAAAAAGTTAAAAATCTTTTCATGTAACGCTCAAAAATAACGTATTTAATTTTATCGAAGTATGAGCAATTATAAAGTACCCAAAACTAGCGAATAAACAATTACACCAATCAACAAGCTAGTAAAACAAACACAAAACAAATTTCATGTTGCTATAAGTGCAAACGAGTACAAGACAGATTTCAAAGGCAAAATGTATCAGGAAGAGAGAGAATGAAATTTTCTTAAAAACTTCTTGTTCAGCACATGTCATAACATCACAAATTCTTAGCATTTGTACATTGGTACATAGATTTCAGTATGCATTTGTTTGTTTATATCATATTTATCGGTCACTCATACGTACAATATGGAGCTATATATTATGGTGTTTACATGACCTACTTGAAGTCGATTTCGGTCATGGCTATCCATAAATAGTGTCATAAAATAATACATAGTGAGTGATTTGATTCTCATATTCCAATCGAAATCGGTAAAAATGTCAACACGGCAGGACTATCCCAACTTTCCTATGAAGTTGGGATAGTTCTGATAGTCCTGGGATACTTTATAATTACTCATATTTTGACTTAATATCGTATCAATTTTCACTTACATATAAATAAATAAATACTAAATTGGTAACAGCTATAACAGCAATTGATGGTTCATTTTTTTCATAAAATTTCAATGTTTCAATAGCTTTATTAATATCATTTTGTCGTAGATAAATAATAGCACGATTTAATTCCAATTGATTTCCCAATAATGTAAAATTTGATGATTTAATCACTTCAATACACCAATTATAACCTGGAAGATTAACACAAAAATTTAATAACTTAAATACTAATAATATTTGGATCTATTCTATGTTATATGATTTTCTATGTTATTTTATGTTATGTTACTTTGAGATTATTAATAAAATTGTTTATAACATTTGTGATTTTTTTTCAAATAAATAATCGTAATTTTTTAGATAAAGAATGTATGTCAAGTCCCCTGTGACGTAGGTGGGCAGAAAAAGCCAATTTGAAATATGGGAAGACTTAATCTGTATATTCGTTCATTCATGATAACAGCACCTATTTTGATCCTTTTAAGTTTACTCTGTGTAACCAAAAACCATACAATAAAGATAGTTTCCAAATTGGATTCTGATTTGAGCACGTCTGCACGTCTACATGTATTTAGAGTCTTTTTTACAAATACTATTAAAACGGAGGCGCGCTTTGCAGTGCTGTAATCTTACCAAAAATGTATACGCAAAAAATTGCATGTGGTGTAACGTGGGAAAATAACATAAGATAACAGAAAATTGCGTTGTAGAACACCAATTTAAAGAAAAATAGTATTTTATGTAAAATTTAATATAACATAACATAAAATATGAATACAGAATAGACTAGATTATCTAATTTTTGTTTTTTTCTTTATACCATCATTATAGATCTCCTCAATAATTGGTGATATTAAATTTACAATCATAACAATTGATGTTTCAGCAAATTTCTTTTTATTATTGAAATAAATCGATAGACGATCATTACGAATAATTTCATAAATTGTTTGATTCATTGTATTATCATTATCAAGATCTGTTTGCATTTTAATATCATCATTATAATCAATTTGTAAATCACATAAAGTACGAAATGTTTTCTTAATTTTTTCATTATCACCAATCGCATAATAGCATAATATCAAATGAATAACACTTTTAATATCACCAGATTCTGAGAGGATAAATTCAAAACTTGCTGCTGCATCAGAATATTGTCCTAATTTAATAAATAATATACCAATATTATGTGTGATCTTAAGACGTAACTCTTTTTGATTATTTGGTACTTGATCTAATGCCATTCGATACATTTTTATCGCTTTCGAATATAGTCCCATATGATAGTATATATTTCCCATATTCATTTTTAAACGATTCACATTTTGAAACATCTTATTTTTTATCATTATATTGTATGTATTTAAAGCTTCGATGTACATTTCATTTTTTGTATAAATATTTGCCAAATTAAAAAATACCTAGAAGTAAACAACAAAAAATTCTACATTTAAAAAGTTATAAAATAGAATATCAATGATTTCAGGCTCAATTATAATGGGAAGACCCAAGCATTATATTGCTTAAGACGAAACAGAATGTTTTCGTTTCTTTCCGTATCGTTTCGGTCCGGCCCGCTCCACCACGCTATGTTGATTCGGATAAATAGGCACATAAGGTGATGCGAATTAAACGAAGCAAAAGTATTTGCTTCACAGAAAAGCTGGTACTAAAAGCATTTGCTATATTTGAAGTGAATACAATTTTGCTTTTACTTTAAAGTATATTACTGTGGGCCGATTATAGAATATGCAACGAATCGATTTAGCTAGCACATTGTGTTTTTCGTATTATTGTATTCGCTTTCGTCGTTTTCACAAAGCGAATTGAAAAAAGCGGATTGAATACGAATTCCGGCGCATTCCACAATCGGCTCTTTGAATACTTTAAAGGAAATACTATAATTTACGACACAATAAAAAGACGAAGTAAACGGTTTCATTTTTGTTTCTCCATTCTTTTTTCCATTACAAAAATAGTGCGTATGTGCCAGCAAATCCGTGGAGGCCATTTACCCGATATGCTATTCAAAACATAACCATACTATCAAAATTACTTTTTTCGTGAATTTTGGGACACTCTTTATATCCATATTGGGAATAATATTGTGTTCAAATTTACCAGGCGTTATGTTGTAAACAAACTTATGTATTTTTGGCACTTAAAATCCCTTTGGGAGTTATTTTCTTCAATTTAATTGAGAATGAATTGGAAGTCTTTGATGATTAGTAGATCTACAACTTCAAAACATGTATTTTGGGAAAAGGAATATGATTTCGGTAACCTAATCCTGTTGGTACCTCATGGAATTCCCAGGTCCCTTGTGAATGTTGGTAGGTTCAGAATCCATGTAATACAATTTAAAATATATCCTTACCGAATATGTTAAATCGAAATTATGAAATCCAGTTTCATTATTTTGATCACGTAATCTTAATAATGTTCGATCCAATGATGATGCTTCTTTGCCACGATTTAAACTTTGTACCAAATTCGGTTTTAATTCTGTACTCGATAATATCGATTCTTCAAGTAAATTTTGAATTTTCTTTTCTAAATTTCGATATTTTTCTTGTGGCCTAAAAAAGAGAGATGAAAAATTAAAAACTTAGGGAAAGATTCTAATTCAAATTCCAATTTACTCTTGATTCTTCTTTTCAAATACAATTGATTTTTTAGCAGCATTTGGATGTAACATTGGATCAAATGTACGACCAACTTCTGATGTATAACCAACTGGACGAATTGCTGTTGATGGTCTCGCCAATTGTCGATCATTTGATGTAAATCCTCGCTGGAAAAAAAAAACGCCATTAATTTATTTAATTACCAATGGAATTGGGATTTCTTTTCTTACCGAATAAAGATTTGTAGTTCTTGCAGCAGTTCTATGAGATGAAAAATTTTCTAAATTTTCATTATTATTAGTTGCTGTATCGTAAAATAGATTTTCCAATGATGGTTGAAGAAATCCATTATAAAGATCTTCATTAAAAAATGCTTTTGCCATGTTTTGAAGAACGTTCTTTACTCTTGTATTTTTAAAGTTGTTTTACTAAAAATAAAATTAATTAAACATTTAACGTTGTTCATTTGTTTGGTATTTTTTGTTGTCAATGGCAACATGTTCAACCCTGAAGTGTGTGGAATTTCAATATAAGAGAATGTAGGAAAATAGGCGCAACATTTATTAAAATTTGAAAATAAATTTAAAAAAAATTTGAAATTTTATAATTTAATTAAAAGAAAATAAAATTTACCAAGTTTTTATTATCTCATAACAATAATGAATGACTTATGGTAGAATTCCTTTCTCAATTTTAAAGGATTACATTCTGAAAACGGCTTATAATGCAATTCGTTGCGTAACGTAAAAATGCCGGTCCGGTTTCAGATAGACATGGCTACATTAAAGGATAATATCCACGATTGTCCATTAGCGTGGGTACTTTCATATGGTTATAAACTACGAAAAGAGTTAGTATTCATTACAGGGTAAGCATACTGGACAATTTTTATATTTTGTGGACGTGAAGCCACTCTTCCAATTGGCCACGTAATGCCATTATCAGCAAATTCCGGACCGTACAACTATTTGGAATCTGGAAGAAAAGACTAGCGATCGAGGTCGATTAGGACATACCTCTGGAACTTATTGCATATAATCCAGATTCGAAAAAGACTAGAATAAAATTACCATCCGATGCCAAGAAAAATCTATCATCAACAAATCGTGCTATAGTCGTGGTAGTCGTCATATTGATCAAATCAATTTTGAAAACTGAACGTGAATATCATAAATACAAAGTTAAACGTTGGCCCAAAGTTCGTGGAGCTGCTATGAATCCCGTTGAACATTCCTCTCACGGTGGTGGTAATCATCAACATATTGGTAAGAGCATCGACAGTTCAAAGAGGAACTTTAGCTGGCCGTGAAGTTGGTTTTATTGTTGCCCCGTCTTACTAGTAGAATTCGTGGTGGTAAAGGAGAAGTTAAAAAAGAAAGTACAACTATATCTTTCTAGATTATCTTTGGATCGATTCTACCGAAATTCGGCATAGTGTTGTCTATTTAATGTAGTCAAACTACCTAAATGAAATTGGCTGCACAAATTCTCGAATTAAATATGAAAAAGGATAAAAAAAATCTTTCTGACCAACCAAATTTATCCTTTAGAACTTTTCCTTCCACCCAGAACTGATTTTGCTGAAATACAAAGCCAAATCGAATGATAGGGAATGATTTAGTACCACTTTTTCTAAGTTTATAATATAATTAAGTCAATAAGTTTTTTCTTTTTTTTTTCAAGCTTTTCTATTTTATTATATTAAAATAGTTATAATTCATATTTTATATTAAATTATTTTCTGATTTGTTTCATTAAGAACAATTTTCTGTCTCTTAATCCAACATAATATATTCACCCAAATAAATCCACAAACTGCAACATAGATTACCCGATATTTAGATGGTAGAAATAAGAAATTCACAGATTGTGCTGGTAACCAAAATAAACATGATTTTATAAATGTTGGTATATATTTTTGTTTTAATTCATGAAATGGTTCATCAGCTCCTTCTAATAATGCCATCCATGTATAGAATGATGCCAATAAAACTGGTGTTATAACAAATTGATCTAATAGAAGTTTCTTCATAATAATTCTTTTAGTTTTACCCGGATATTTATCATCTAACCATTTATACCATAAATAGAGTGTCGGTGAACACATGCATGTACCAAGAATAGCATAACGACCAATTATTGCTGTATCAATTTTTTGTTTTGGTTCAATTAAAATTTTCTTCGTAATATATTGTTGACTAAATTCAGCACCAACATATAATGAACCATATGTTAAACTATTCGTTATAAACGGATGTTTAATAAATAAACGTTTTAGTAAATTTGTCATTATAAATAATATTGAAAAGAATATTTCTTTTTCTTCTTTATTAAAAATTCAAAATCCTTAAATAATATTTAAAATCCATAGCCTGCGTAATTATTTTTGATTTTACTTTGTGTTATTTAAAAAACAATATACTTTAATATCCAAGCATCCAAAATTTATCAATTTTGTAGCGGGAGATGTGCGAATAGTAACTAAATTGACTAAAGTCCTATTAGTATTATTATCTTCCGACTTTCTTTGTATCATTGCCTACCAACTTAAAAGTTACGCATGTTCTTTTTATCCTCTACCAAAGAGTATATTAGTTTTATCACTGAATTTGTAACATATCGAAATAATTATCGCGGAAAAGTCCCAAAGGTATGGTTGTGTCGAGTAGAGGATCAAAAGTTATAGAGATTTCTGCATATCTATCCGTTCATCCGTCAGGATAACTCAAAAACGCGTTATCGAATTGTGATGAAATTTACAATGTGAGTTACTTCTTCCTTAACTTGGTTTGATATTGCATTTCAGTAAAATCGGCCCACCGGGTGAAAAGTTATAAAGGAAAAACCTGGATGACCAGAAATTATTGTTGTTTTTTGTTTATGCTCTTTTTTTGGATTTAAATCGAAAATTTGTAGAACAATTTTGTTTAAATTTTTTACATGGATTGACTATATAAATAAACGATACCATGTTAAATTTCAGTGAAATCAGTCCAACGATAGTGGAGAAAGAAATAGTCGTAAGCGAAAATAAGTCTGTTCATAAAGTTATTCCGATGTATTATAAAAACTAATGTACCGATTTTAATAAAATTTGGAAGAGATATTTATGCTATTAGGCCCTAGCCTACCTGTGAATTAGAACGAATTTGAAAAAGATGAAAAAAAGTTATGCAGAAAAAACCTTCAAATATTAGTAATTTTTGTGCTTCTTTCGAAGATTTAATTCATTGGACAATAGATTTGTTAACTACAAGGCCAACGTCTACCATAGGGTATTAAAAAATAGGTTATAGGCCGATTTTAATTTAGTATATGTTTTAAATTAAAAGTTTAAAATTTTTTAAATAGAAAAAAAAACCCTAAATACTAAATTTGTGTTACCTTAACGAGTTACCGATTAGATTTCTTGTTTTAGGCTCGATTTGAAATGTTATTAAAATAAAATATTGAAAAAATATGATTGATTTGTATTTTTAGAACATTTTTCTTTAATATTTTTCTTTATAATCTTATATTTTATAATCAGAATTTTTTTTTTCAAAAAAATATCAAAAAATTCTGAACATTTCTATTAAAATAAAAAAAATTCTAATTGGGCAATACCAGACGTGAATTTAGTCATCATCCGCCATATTGTGCTTTGTGCAAGAAGAGTTGTCATTTATTTCTTATCAGTTACGATCAATTTTATCATTTTATATTTAACAAAAAAAAAAACTACTTTAGAAGAAATCTAATCGGAACGACGAAAAAGAATAACAATTAAAAGAAAAATTATTTTAAAAAAATATTTAATTACAATATAAATTATGATTGTTCGAATTTCTAAAAAAAAAAAAATTTTGTGCCTAAAAATTGTCGCGTAATGTAAATATTTTGAAAATTGAAAACAAAAAAAAAAAAGAAGGAATTCTTTTTTTTTTTTTTTTTTTGTGTGTGAAAGTTAAAAAATAATAGAAATATATATAAAAAAAACGACGAAGTGCTTAATTATTATTCAGATTTAAATTCTTGCAAAAAGAAAACAAAAAAAAAAACTAATATAAAAAGAAAATTACATCTAAAATAAATAATAGAAAAAAAAAAATACAGACTTTTTTTTTTTTTTTTCAAAACAAAGATGGCGAATCCGCGAAAGTTTAGCGAGAAAATTGCTTTACAAAAGCAAAAACAGGCAGAAGGAACTGCTGAATTTGAGAAAATCATGAGAGAAGTTTCCGATGCCACATCTAAGGTAAATTATAGATTTCTAGAAAAAAAAAAAAAAGTTAATATTTTCTAATTTATAGAAAAAAGAAATATAATTTCTTAGAAAAAAAGACAACAAAAAAAAAAAAAAACGTACATATGTAACTTTTTTTTTTTTTTATTACTTTTTTGTGGCGCGGTTCTGGCTTTGTTTACTTAGCCCCCTTTTTTTTTTTTTGACAGCAGCAAAAGACAAGAAAATGTGTTTTTTTTTTTATTTATTGTTTTTGAATACAAATTTTCTTGTTTTTTAATTCTTTCTTAAATATTTAAAAGATTTTTTTACGGTTCTTTATTCTTTTATAAAATATTAAAATTAATATTCGCGGTTATTTAATAAAATCGGTAAATAATTACCGTTTTTTTTTTTTTAAATGACAGAATCTTTTTTTTTTTTCTTGTTTGTTCTAAATAAGAGACTATGGCGGGGTCAAGCGATGTGTATGTATCCTATCCTCCTCATTAAAAGTTGGAACAAAAAAAAAAAATGCATTCCAAAAAGACTATTTAAAATCCAGTTCAAAAATTATTTCGAATTGAACTTTGATCGAAGATTTCCGGTTTATAGGCGACTAATCAAAAGTATTTTTTGAGTCATAAATTAACCCGGATCCTAAATAAGATTCCATCAAATATTTTTCTGGTAAAGAAAATATTCCGTGCAATTAAAAAAGCCCAATTATTCATGCATTTTACTCGATTTTCCGTTTTTTTAATAGAATTTTGATTTTTAAAATGGAAAAATGTAGATTTTTTTTTTTATTAATTTTTATTTTCGCGAAAAAAATCAACAATAACATGATTTTTAACTACGTTGCAATTTTATTAAATAAAAAATTTTTGCGCCATAAAAATACAATATCCATTATTTTCATTCTTTCTTATACATAATTTTTCTAGTTTAAAAAAAAATTTTTTTTTTCTGTCAATTATATCAACTTTCACATTGATATCTTAAACAAACGAGCAACATTGTTTTCAACCTTGTTGTCAACCTGGTTGTCATGTTTTGCCACAGACGAAACGAAATGTTGGCAACCAAGTTGTCAACATCACTTTCGAGATATTGTCATCGGCTTTGGATGCTTATTTTTGACAATAAATGTACAGCGCACAATTCAATTTACAACTGATGTTGACAACCACGCTGTCAACTTCTCTACAGACGATACAACATGATCGCAACATCAGACTCCGCCCACTGAATATTCGATGTTTTCCAAATTTTTCCAAAACATCCAACATTGTTGACAACATTGAAATACCAACCACCAACATGCCCACAGACGTCCAACATCGACACCAACATGGCAAGTTGACAACCAGGTTGACAACTATGTTGCTCGTTTGTGGGGCCCTTTATAGTAGAGGCAGACATAGGGTATTCATACCTTAGTATCGATACTACAGTATAGTCTTGTACCATGGCATAAAAAGGGGTTGGCACATATCAAACATAGTAGTATCTGTCTGACATTTGAAATTCTGCCATTTCAGCGAGAATATGGGAATTTCTTTTCGCTCCTCTTAAATCCTCTTATATGATTCCTACAAATATCTATAAATTTTGAGGTTTCATCCATCGATAAAATTTTGCGTTTTTTCTTTATTTTTTCCATTTTTTAAAAATAAAATTTTCAAAAAAAAAAAGTGGAAAACATGTGTCAATTGCTTAGCTTACCTACAAAATTCCATTCGCTATTTTCCGTTTCAATAAAAAGGCGCGACAATCATTAAAGAATAGATTACAGTGGCCGAAAAAATTAAGTAAAAAAGGGAATACCACGTGTACTTTTTCGAATTTAAATACCAGATTTATGCTACGTAGTTGAAATGGTATTAACCTCCCGTAACATTCTAGTAATAGGTTCATTTTTACCGTAATCGGTACGATGAAAATCTATCTTAAAAAGTTCCGTTGATCGAAGCGATCTAATGGATACAGCAAAATTAATTTTAGATAAAATGTGCGGAGCATGGATGTTACCAAGAATAATTTGATGTATAAAAATTATATCAGCCACCTCACGTCGTCTTTCTAACGACTGAAGACCTATAAGATTAAGCCTATCACGATAAGGAGGTAAAGAGAAAGGATCACTCCAAGGAAGGCTCTTTAACGCGAATTTTTTTAAAACTCCGTTGAACTGACTCAAGTCTGTTAATCTGATTCAGAATACCCCCGAGATATAGTACACATACTTCAAGTTACGCAAATTAAATCTTGTGGTATTATTGGGACACCCTATACATTGATAAATATAAATTTATTGACACCACGATTAGAGGATAGTCTAATAATTTTGTTAAACTTCTTGGAATTTTTATGCTTAGTTTAGTTGGATATTAGGAGGATACCCTCTCTATCTATAGGAATACTATTAGTCTATGGTTAACCTAATTAAATAAGCCTAGTCTGTCGCAACTTGAGTCGATTTAGATGCTTTTCTTTGCTTTATCTTGCGAAATTACTATTTTTTTTTTTTCATAGTAAAGAAGAGAAATCTTCTTAAGAATTCCTTTTTCTAAACAATTTTAACGTATTTTAATGAAATTATTTATTCAGCAAAAAAAAGAAGAAGAATAATTTCCATGGAAATATTTTTTTCTTTTTTATTTTATTAATAATAAATTTATTCAATAAAATAAAATAAAATAGCCAAAAACACAGAAAAGAAACAAAACATTTTTAGGTATTTATAAGTTTAACTGGAAAAGCTTTCAAAAAAAAAAAGACAACAATTTTAAACTAGTTTTGTTGTTTTTTAAACCAGTTTTTATATTATTTCATCTAAAAAGAATTAAAATAGTTTCTTTTCTTTATTTTATTCACGAATTATGTTTTTAATATATTTCAAAAAAAAAATGTTTATTTAGATTTTTAAAACATAAAACAAAAACCAAACATTATCCAAAATTACACACAAATTAATTGTAATTTTAATTAAACAAGATTTAAGCCTTACCCCACGATTCCATTGGACTTTATTTCAAGACATACTTTCAGTCGGACTGATGAAAAAGTCCAAATTTTAGAGTCTCCACAAGACTTTTTTTTCAGTCCGATTGAAAATAAATCTAGAAATAAGTTCAATGCAGTCGTGTGATTAGTTATGTTAACGAAACGGAGACGGAACGGTGACAGAACGAAAAAAAAAAACAAATACACCTGTGCCTCGGCTTATACGGACGCTCTTTATATTGTATTTCGCTATTAAAGCCTTTTTTAATTATTACACTTTTTCGATTTACGGTCCTCAATGTTTCGTTATACAACAAAAAAAAAAAAATGCTGTACATACTGTTAGCAACCTGTTCTGTTTAGTTTCAGCACTTAAAGGTACGTTTTCGCTGGCAACTGTTGACGCCAGCCGTCGACGTCAGTTGTCGAATTTGTTTACTTATAGAAATTAAAAATCTATTCACTTCTAGATAGATTCAAACGAACAGACTGGTTCAAAAGCAGAGTCGAACCGCAAAAGCTAACCGTTAACAGCCGCCGATGAGTTGTCGAACAGCGTAAACGAAACCGCCCACACAGTTCTACCATAAGAAGAGTCATTTTCAATAGTGGTGGTTGTCAGCGGCCAGTGAAACCGTAACATACATTTAGGTAGCGCTGCTACAAAAAATAATTGATTCGTTATACGGCTTTTCGCTTTTTAGCCAACTTTTCCGGAACGTATCTAGACCGTAAAACGAAGTATGTGGGTGTACATGAAATTGTATGGTCGCTGTTATGTAGACGGAACGTTCGTAAAATTTGATTCAATTCAATTTGAGTGTGTTCCGTTTTTTTTTGGCATTTGTATTTATCGTAACGATTCTAATCCTTTTTATGCCCTATGGTAGTAGTAGGTACTACCGAACAAACAAGAGTCACTGTTTGTCGGCTTCGAAAACTACACATCCGCTAATACACTTCTTGTGTAGCTTGTATAAAAAACTATGGTATAAATATATCTCGCCTAAACGGTTTGGTAGATTTCTATCCAAAACTTAACGGTAGATTTTTACCGCGTCTAATTTGGCATTATTTACAATCAAACACATTGAATTTGTCAAATGTCAAAAAGTGAAGCGATGTTTTTGTCAATATAACTCGCATCGCATCCGTTCCCGTCGCAGTTCCGTCTCCGTTTCGTTAACAACAACTAACCACACGATTCCACACGACTTATTTCAAGACTTATTTTTAGTTGGAAGTCTTGTGGAGACTTCAGTCCGACTGAAAATAAGTCTTGAGATAATTCCAATGAAGTGGTAGGGTTGGTTACCCCACAACATTTTGTTGAGATTAGAAATTCTGTTTTTCTTTTTCTTGTATAAGAATTTTAATATTCTTTTTTCTCTTTCTCTTAAAAATTTTATAAATAAACCAAAAAAAAAAAACTGCAATAAAATACCAAAAAAATACGAAACGAATAAATCTCTGAAATAGATTAAGCCAAAAGAAGATGAAAAACTTGATAAATCTTCGGCGACGGGTGCGTCACCGAAGCAACCGATCCAATTATTGGCTGAAAAAGAACTTCCTCAAGAATTGCCGCCTGTAAGTGAGATTTGTAGTGTTTTTTTTGATCTTATTGAATGAACTATTATTGTACTTTCTTTTTTTTTTTTTGTATATTTTACAATTTTTTCTAATAAATTTTAGTAATTTTTTTATATATTTGTATTTAATTATTAATTGGATTCAAATTATTAGTAAAACTTATTCTGCATTCATATTTTATGTTATGTTATGTTATATTAAAATTAACATAAAATATTATTTTTCATTAAATTTGTATTTAAAAGAGCCATTGAGTCCCTTGCAGTATGCGTAGTGGCTCCACCTTGTTGGAACCAAAAGGAAGTTGGATGGTTTTCCACAGCTGGCCATAAAAAAAATTTCCAACATCGTCCGATATTGAGCACTATTGATGAAGGAAACTGTAACATCGTCTTCATTTTCGAAGATATATGGGCCAATGATTCTCACATGATGATACACCGCCCATCAAACCAGTACACTTAAGTGGGTGTAATTGTCGTTGATGAACTGTTCTTGGATTCTCCGTAGCCCATATCCTGCAGTTCTGATTGTTTACGAAGCCATTTATAATTGGAAATGGGCTTCATCGCTTTAATGTATGGTTAATGTTTTTTTTTATATATCATTGTACAAAAAGACAAGTAATACTTTAGTAACAATCAACACGTTTACCCGTGAACAAAATCAGTTCGGTCTTATTTGGTCCGTACCAAAACAAAAAAGCCCATTAAAAATACAATCGAAACGGTTCGGTATTTGTTTATGTGTAAACTGAATTGGTTCAAACGTACGTACCCTATGTGTGTGCGCCTCTAGTATTAGATTGCTTCCTAGAATATGAGAGATATAATTTATTTCCCATTTTAGAAAAGTGTAGAATGCGGAATTATTTGATTAAGATTACAATTCTGTTAGAAATGAATGTAATTTTAGCTTTAAAACAAAATTTTTCAAAATTTATTATATTTTGCATGTTTTTTATTACATTTTTTTGCATTGGAATCATGTAACTCGATTAAAACTTAAAGCCCATACGATATCATCCAAATACATCTTTCAATTTATTGAAGATCAACTCTTTTTAACTCTCAACTCCCAACGATTTCCAATAATATAGAATAATTGGCAGCTATTCACAAATTTTTAAATTCACACTCTGTAACCGTAAAGATCCGATCCGAATGCCTAAATTGGTTTTCTGAAAGCATTTATTTATGTAACTGCTCTGTAAGAGTTCCTGTTAAATTGTTTGGGTTTGAAATATTAGAACTCTTTAAAAAATTGAAATAAAATTCCAAATTTTGTATTAATAAAATGAAAATTATTTAAAATAGATTTGAAGTAGTTAAAAATTAAGGTAAATCAATAATTCCGCACGGCGAATTCGTTTTATACGAGAGCGAAATCGATACAGATTCAGAATACCAATTTAGGCGTTTATCTAATTTTACTTACAGAATTCTCTGTATGTAAAGTTACGGTTACATAGACATTTGATTTGAGAATACAACAGAATATCTTGTGTTAATTGTAATCCAAAATTACGTGTCGATATATTAATTTCGTCACCCGAGTTGAATCGTTCAAGAATCAAGTCTATTGAACGACATCTTCGACATCTTTTCAACATTTTATCTACATTAAATTGATGCAAATAAATCCTTAAAGTCCACACTCACGGTCAAATCTATCATCCGTCTATAGAATGACAAACTAGATTGGATTAAAAGTTTGTTGAATTTTCTGCGATCAATGAATTTGTTGGTAAAAGACGCGGGTTTGATGAAATATTTACTCACGATCAGTATTGACTGATAGATTTTTGTACCCAATAGGTTTTTTCGTAATTTCATCATGCCCTAGTGGTACTTTCGTAAAGTCTTCTTCCGTTAAGTTTTCTATACACACGATCAAATTTATACGTTAACGATGGCTTGTCATTCCAAAGACGGATGCTAGATATTTGCTCCGTGAGTATGGGCTTTTAAGCATTCGATATTTCTCATATTCCGATAAATGTTTATCGAATCGAACTACACGATTCCTTTGCTAATTCTTGATGTCTATTCTTGATTACAAATTAAAAAATCTAAAATGTATTTAATTCATAAATTTTTTCTATTTTTTTTTTTTTAACAGGATGAACCACATTATAATCAACGTTTAATGGATTGTGGAGCATCAAATACTAGTACCAATATGACACCAGTTCATAGAGAATCAAGAGGTTAGAAATTTTGTATATTACCACAAAAAAAAACAGAACAATTTTAATCAATAAAATTGAATTACAGGTAGAAGTGTTGGTGTTGGACCGATGAGACGACCATCAGATAGAAAAGTAGATAGATCACCATATAGTAGTGGAAATATAGCATATTTAAGTCCACCGAGTGATTCTTATTGGCGTCGTGCTAGTTCAGATTCAGCTATTCATCAGAGTCTCATTCAAACACCCGTAATTATATATTGTGATAATGAAACATCATTTTTTTAATTCCATTTTGTTTGTTTTTAGGAAAAACATCATGGTTCTCATTCACCAATTAGTCTTAGTCCAACCGCTCAAAGAAGATCGAATCATATGAATACTAATACAGATCATAGACACTTTTTAAATAATTCACAAAACAGAAATTCATCAAATATTGATATACGACAAACATCACCAAGTGGTTTATCAAGATTACCATGTGTTAAGTAATTAAAACCACCAAAAAATCAGTACTTTCTTGTATTTTTAAGATTTTCTTTACTTTTCTTTTTTTTTTCTAAAGCGTTTATCCATCACCTCATGAAAATTCCTTAAGCGCACCAATAGGTAATAATACTGGTTCATTACCAGATTTAACTTCAGTACATTTTGCTGGTCCACTTAATACGCCTTTAGATAAAGAGCAGGAACATTCTAGCAGTCCATATAGTTCGGTATGTGAATAAAATATATATTTTTTATTATGTAATAATTTGATAAAATCTTCTTCTTCTACACCAGAGCCCTATTACAAATTCTCCAACAACATTGTCTCCAACATCAATGCCAAACAGGTATCAATATTCACCTGCTCATTCTCCTAGTGACAGCAATACATATAGTCCAACACATTATTCATCAAATGCTCGTCAGGTAAAATTGAGATAGATATAAATTAGATATAGTTTTTAGTTGTTATACTTAAGATTATCACACTCGGGATGATATTTTTTTTTGTTTCTTTTAAATGAGATGAAAAGATAGTATTCACAGGTAAGGGTAATGGATTTTTTCGTTGATTTCATTAATTACATTTTTCTTTTATAATTTATTACTAATCTTTGATGACAGCTTTTTTTTAAAAATACTGAATTTCCAAGTCAAGATTTTGCCTTTCAATTACATGTTTTCTTTATCGATAATCAATAACCTAAACAATTCAAGAGATCCTATTAGGTCTACGAATGAGTTTCACGATTTTGCATTAGATGACAATAAGTCATACTATATGGCCTTACATGCAGGTCTTATGACTAGCTTTATAGCGTACTAGTATGACATTTGGTTAAAGTATTAACAATATTGTTTTTTATACGATTAAAAATGGAAGGTTACGTGCCGGGAAGTTTTACTTTAACTGCTTCAAAGACAACTATGTAACAACTGTGTGGGCCCCTCCAATACAATACAATCAAAGACAACAAAGAAAGCGTTTTTTTGCATCGAATTGTTACTGAAGATGAAAAATGGATCTATTTCAGAAATCCTAAACTCAAAAAAGCAAAAGTAAAGCCTATTCAACACCAAAATAAAGTATTCATTCAGATAATGCTCTGCATTTGAGGGATTTCAGAAAGGTGTGATGTATTATAAGTTGCTGAAACAGTCTGAAACTATTACTGGCGTTGTCTACCGACAACACAATTAATGCATTTGAAGCGAGCTGCAGAGGAATAACACATGAGTTTTTCCTCCAGACAAGCTCTATATGTTGGACTATTAGCCGCCCCTATTTGCAAACATGTATTCCTTCGAGGAACAGTTACAATGCTGTCCTAAGAGTTTTACGCTCGAATCTCAACATAATAATATTTCATTGCTTTAAGCCATCAGTGACTGATGCAAGTGAAATCCAGGACTCTTGTGAACAATAGAAATAAATCCCCAAATATTAAAAAAGGAATTAATTTTGATTTCGCTTGAGATTCACTTAAATACAGCGAATTAAATATTGTTTTTTTATTCTTTATTTCTTGCACAAAAGCTAATCGAATTAATTATAATTTTAATTAATTTTGATCTTATTTTTGTTACTTTATCTTTATCTTTTTTTTTTTTGTTTTTATTTTGCTTTTATTATTTTATTTTTATTTCAGAGTTATTTAACAGTTCCTGGCAATAGTAGCCATCAAATGTTTAGCAATAAGGTATTTGTTTTTTATTTCATTCATTTTAATATGCCACTACTAATAATTTGTATTTAATAAATATTCTTCTTAAATAGAGATTAGTAAAAAATTAAAAAAAAAAAAAGAAATACATACTGGGTTGCCCGGAAACTTTGTGCTGATTTTTAAGGCGAATTCATTAAGTGTCTTACATTCATCTTTCCTCTAGAATTTCTCAGCAAAAAAATAACTACTCAATATGCCTTTTAATGTCACCCCAAAGAGTTGAAGTTCTTGGCCATTAAGAGAATTTTCTAGAGAGACTTGAATAAATGATAATCTGAAGATATAATGATAATAGAGAATGCCTTTATGCTGTATTTCGTCCAAAGAAAATTTTCAAAAAAAAAATGTTGCCTTCAATGTTTGCTGTACTTTTTATACTAATTGATTTTTGCAAAAACGATCGTTTATCTAACTCACATCGTTAGTTTATTTTACAAGGCTCGGTGATATAAATTGGGTATTATGGGTAACATCAAATACCATTAAATTGAAGATAATTTCAAGTTGCCAGCAATACATGTTAAAATTTGTATACTAATGCACAAATGCTAGAAAAAAAGGGAGTTTTAAAAGTTTCTAACGTCACGCTGTGTGCTCAATGGGAAGTTTTAAAAAAAAAATTCATTCTCACATTTTGGCTTTGCACTTATTGCAATGTGACGTTTGCTTTCTCTTTTTTTTTTTTACTACTTGGCTCTGATTGGTGTAATTATTTATTAACTAGCTTTGAGTATTTTATAATTACTTACGCTAGGGTTTTATCTTCGAAAGGGGGTACAAAAATGGCGGAAATAAATTTATTCCTAACCCTTTTGTTCCGCATGAGCGGAATTTATCACTGTATGTGGCATACCCCATACTCCTGAATACTTTTAACAACGTGACGGTGCACCTCGTTATATTTTTGAAAGATTTACGGAAAGAATAGTTTAAAAATAAAAATTATTAGATACTTATTTTTTAGAATAATTCAGCAGTCATCTTTGTCTTCACTAGAAGAACATTCACCTACATCCATATCTTCTTCATTTTCACTATCGCTTCTTGTAAAAATTTCCATTAGATTTAATTTTGCTATATAATTGCTATTCTCTAATGCAACTCACAAACAACTGTGGCAAAAGAGGTGTTCACATTCAACAGATACAAAAGTTCAACGATATACAGGCGTGTATGTACGTCCATAGCGCTCGCAGTTTCCATTTCGGTGAACGTGTTTATGCGTCAAAATATGTATACCAGTGATGTGCTTTTAACAACGTTAAGAGTATATGTGAAACTTCATCTTCTAGGCACAAAGTTTCAGAGCAACCCAATATTTATATATATATATTTTTTTTTCTTTACAAAAACTTTTATAATGAACAAAAAAAAATGTATTTATTCATTTAAGGATGTACAATTCGATAATAATCAATATAGGCCGTCACAAATTGGACAAAATACAACACATTTGTCTTTCACAAATTTACCTGGTTTAGTTCATATACAACAAAATAATGATAATAGCTTAAGAAATTCAAACATATCAAATACTAATACCATACATGGTTCTCATGGTAATTTATCATCAATTGGAATTGTAAGTCCTGACTTATTTCTTTATATATGTAATATTGAAAAATAATTTTCTTTTTTATTTTTCAACATTTAAAGGCCGCTGGTAATCTTACGGAATATCGAAATCCACAATGTCGACCTAGTCCTGGTTCAAGTCCTGGTATTGTACCATCATTACCAACAAACGATACAAATCCAAGTGCTCCGTGTAGTCCAATTCCACAAAATCCTAGCAGTAATAACAGGTAACTAATTATTTATATAATTTTTAGCAATATTTATATATATATATTTTTTTTTGATTATTGAGAAACACTTTTTAGTATTTTATTAGTTATTTAAGTAGTTTTTTTATTTATTTATTTATTTTTTTGGCTAATTTAGAAATAATTTTAGTAGAAAACACAGAAGAAAAATATGAAAGTTCGATTTTTAAAAAACAAGAAGAAAAAAAAAGAGTTGATAAACATTTTAATTTGTTAAAAACACATTTTTAAGAAAAAAAGTTTTTTTTTAGGCCAAAATACAAACAATAATATTTTTTTATACATGCTTATTCTGAGCTCAGTCAATGCCTTCTAGATCTCTTATCAGGCCAGCACATAGAAGATAATAACGTCTTAACTTTAAGTGTGTGGAAAAGAGAAATAATAATTAAGCATAAATATTGAAAGAGAGTAAAAAGCTTCTAATGCAAATTACATTAGGAACGCATTTCTTTATTTTAGCCTTCCTGCTTTATAATTTTTTTTCTTTTTCAAACACTTGAAGTTAAGACGTCATTTGAGTCTATCTATGTGCTGGCCTGATGAGATACCTAGAAGGCATTGGCTCAGTCATAACGTTCATACAAAATGACGTCACTGTCATAACTTTTAAAGACTAATTCGTATTCTGACACGCTTATAACTCACAATTGTCAGATTGTCACAGTTCTGACCAAAAATATTTCGAAACTATTTCTCAAATAACCATGACAACTCGCTCGAGAATTATAACAGTTTTAAACTGTTATGTATTTTAGGTCTCGAATGACGTAGGTGCGCAAAAAACCAATTTGTTGAAATATCAGAAAGCATAATCTATATGGCACGCGTCACGAGTTAGCTCGCAAACTTACGAAATTATATGATTATTTTTGACAATTCGTTGAACCAATCAAAATGCTTTAAAGATTTCGCAGATTTGCGAAGATAAATTTTTCATTTTTGACGGATGCAATTTTGAATTTATTTTAACGGGTTTCTCTTTTGCAAAATGAATACCAAAAACTATTAAATTGTATAAAATAGCAGGAAAAACAGAATTAGTAGAATTTTTAATTGAAAATGCTTTCTTTGAAAATGTTAAAATGAAAAAAGAAAGGTTATATTTGCGAAACGCGTTGTCACGGGTGCAGATTATTTCAAGTTTTCCCTGACCAATCAGAATGATCTGTCAAACTTGCGCGAAAAATTTTCGCAAAAATAATCAAGTCGCGCGTTTCCAACCCTTATATATTCTTTTATTCATGATTATGATCCACCCATCCGCCAGAATACGAATTTTCTCTTAGCTGTCATAATATTCGGAGTTGGAAATTTTGTTATGACTAAAAATTTGTCAGCAACGCCAGAATAGGTCTGTTTTTTTTTTTTTTTTTTTAAACTAAAGAAACGTTTAAGGAACATTTTAAAAGTTACATTTTCAAAATTGGTTGTTTCTTAATTTTCTTCTCTTGCAATAATTAATTAAATAATTTTTTTTTTGTTTTTCTGTTAAAAAAAATTTAAAAACAAAAAAAATTTTTTTTTTTTTTTGTTTATTAATTGTTTTGTAGCCAAACTTATGATAAATTCCAAAGCCAAAGTAACGAAGGATATAATTTGAATCAGTCATTTCAAAATCATTTTGAACAATTCTCTTTGGTAAGTTTAAAACTGGTTAAAATGTTGTATGTCTTCATTTTTCATTAAAACGAACTACAAATCAAAATTAAAAAATAAATTTCAGCTTTTATTTGAATGGGAGTGGCATTTACATTTATTATTATTAAACTTTTTTTTATATATTGGATAAGTCAAAAAGTTTTTGCAAAATAATGATCCAAGGAATTTTTGGGTACCCACTTATCACTAAAACCCTATTTATTATTATCCTGGTTAGACCAATAGTTGAATATGCCAGTCAGGTATGATATCTCTTCCAAAAAACCCAAATAACCAGATTGAAGTCTATTCAATGTAGATTCGTATGATTTACATTACGTAACCTTCCGTGGAATGATCCCTTTCCACTGCCATCATACCTTGATAGATTAAATTTGATATGCTTACACTCCTTAGGAGAGCAGCTCCTAGTAACGGATGTGGTTTTCTGAGGTCCAATCTCTGAATGCTGCTATTGCCTTTCCGTTTTTGCTGGAGAAAATGCATCTTAACTTTAATACACAGTCCTTGAGGTCCGTTATTTTAAATGATTGTTTTCGTCGCACCAAATGTACTTACGAACTCATCAACAGAACTCATACATTTGTTTGTTCATGAACGGAATCATTTGTTACTTCAAGCATCGATATCTGCAAAATTGAGAGATAAGTCGTCAAACCATGATTTTCAAAGAACCCCAAGACAAATTGTTATTGTTCTTTGAAAAGAACAGTGATTTTTGATCTGATCTTTTTCACAATCAGAGTCTCATACAAATCCACCAAAATGAGTAATGGGACCATGTTTATTTTTTTTTTTTGGGGCAAAACATGTTCATAGGGAGTCCTGTTTTGTTGGATTCCATGGGTGGGATAACTATTAGCCCACGGGTCAACAATATCATCAGTTCACCCTCTCCGGTAACATCACAGGCGTTACACACAATTTTGACGCCATAGATCGATCCGTCCGTTGTTCGTTTTGTAATCATATAATGGATTCCCTTCTTTCCTTTATCTGGTAACCCTTGTTTGAACTTTTAATTCACCAAAAATTTTTTTTTAAATCAGTTTTGTCTTTTTTTTTTTTTTACATACCCGCTGATGATATGGAAAGGTGTGGCCGTAATAAATCCACTTCTCCAGCCTTTTCGTCTGCCCAAATCATGGTACACATGAAACTTTGTGTAACACCGTTTTTAGTGGTAGAAGGTAACCGCCCACTTCCCTCTCACTTGCTCTAACTAGAGCAAAGAAGCTAGGTGTACCTTTTCTTGGTTACTTTCGATTCTAGTACTACTACATATAACTGATACTACCCAGAAGGTTTACATTGATAGGATAATGCCTCTCTAGCAGAAAAATGACAAAAAATCATTGACTAAATTTGGGACAATATTTTTAGTTTAAGAAAGTTTTATGTTGCTCATGAAAAATTCTCTTTTCATTTGCCAACAACAGAAAAGAAACGCAACGACTTTTTGGCTAATTCAATAGTTAACTATTTTTCTAGATATTTCCTATATATTTTTTTTTTTGAATTTTGTTTCTTTGTTTGTTTTTTTTTTTATCTTTTTTATGTTATGTTATGTTATGGTTATGTTATGTTATATTTGTCATGTATTTTTGTTTTATCTTATATAATTCATTTTATTTTATATTTTAATAATATAACATTTTTTTTTTATCACCAAAAGAAAATATTTAAATTAAATTCAAAACTAATATTTATTCCATTTTTATCAAAGTTCTATGTTTTTTTTTTTTTTTTCTTTCATTTCATAAATTTCTGCTCGAAATTTTTAACTATTTATGTTTTTTTACCATTCAAAATACCATAAACGCGGGTTTGTTCAAGATTTCAACTATAGTTCAACTTTATTTTTGTTACAAAATCTATCTATGTTGCTTGATTGTAATTATTATTATTATTAGTATAGTAAAAAAAAAGCAGGTTCGTCGTAATATAATTTCTGTTCTAATAATGGACACGAATCCAATTAGCATATAAGTATGCTAAATTTGAAATAAGCTCCATTTGTATATAATGAGTCAAACGAGACACACACTCGCTTCAAAGACAGAATTAAGATATTTTGAAAGCTTGTAATACTTTAACCACATATATGTAATCCAATGAGATGCTTCCAAAAGAGAATTTCGTTAGTTCGGTTTAATGTTAGTTCATTGTTTCCTAAATTGATGGACTCTGGAATGATCTAGAAGAGTGGTAGTAGCCATGGATTGGTAAAAATGTAGATACGTAAAAGAATGCAGATTTGTCACTGCTACTTTTAGTGTTTGGTTCACTTAAAGAAGTTAAATTTTTGGGGGGAGCTGAGTATTTTTTATTTCTCCTTGTCGTGACGTGACGTTTGTGTCTTATGACTTATTGTGTAAAGCCCTTACAATGAGTAATACAGATCAAGAATATCGATGGCTTTGACTCTAGCACTGTGTATTAAGGAACACACCGTCAATCAAGATTTCCATCAAACACGTCAAACGCTTACATTACTTGACAAATACTAGCAAATAATTTGACAAACAATTTGATCGTTTACACAGGGGCCTTTAGATGGGAGAAGATTAAAAATTTAACAAGAAAACTTTACAGTCGTTTAATTTTTGGAGAATAAAATCATAAGTTGGGTTAAATCGTTTCAAATAAAATTATACGTGTCGAAATCTCAATCTTTACTATTACATTTTTCGATTCCTATAAGGCTCAATAGAATTACATAAACTATAGTTAAAATCTTCAACAGACCTTTTAAATCATAAATATTCGAATCCCTTCCATCATCTCATCACGAAAGTTCGTTTTATATTTAAATTTAAAAATATTTGTAATTGCAATTTTGATTGGCTGCCAAGCATGATTAGAGCTTTTAATAATTAATAATTTTAATATTTTTTTTTAAAGGATGTCTATGTTTTTCACTAAATATAAGAAATTTCTCAAGAAAAAAAAAAGATCCTTCCTCTGCTGTCCCAACAAAATCTATACATAGTCTGAAGGGCAAGTTCATTAATGATCTATGACGAGTGGGAACATCAACGAATTTACATTTTCTGTCTTTTTCTCTTACTCGCTCGCTTGTTCTGGACACGCTTTTAGAGGAACCATTTCTCAAAGAATGTCCTGTCCTTGTTTGATTGAAATTTTCTCTCAATATGTGCTAAAACAGACATTTATTTTGGAACAAACAAAATGCGTAAATTTTGGCATTTCTTTTTATTAAATATGTGGTCCGTATGTCCCTAGATTACTCCAGTGCCAATTTACTGTTCTTTACAAGCAAATTTGAAAAAGAACTATATTATTCTTTAGGGATGCCTTCCAGCTGATATCATTACACTTTCAAATACACATGATGTCGTCATTGCAAGCATTAAAGCTGCTCAATACGGTCAAGTAACATTTTATGTTTTAGCTAAAGCATTCAACGAGGTGGTTGAATGATGTTTAAACATCGTACATTTTATATCATTATTATGGCACCTACTTTAACTAAAACGTATACATTTTTGCTTAATCATATGTGATGTCATTATCTATATTATATTTGTGAACTTTTGTCTGTATGTACCGAGTTGACTCCTAAACCGCTACACCGATTTTGATGAAACATGTCTCAAACGATTCTTAGGCTTTATAAAATTTGCCACGTTCACTTTTAACGCCCACAATTGGTAAAAAAACGCGATAATTTCTGGCATATTTATCGCAAAAATGTGAAACTTGGTAAGTGAGTTCACACATGTTTCACTGCCAACAACTACATCAAAAGTGGGCGGGATTGGATTTATATCATGCCCACTATTAATAAATTTTTCTTTTCTTTTTCGGTTATTCTGTTCTAGTTTAATAATAGTAATTCCAATCAAAATTTTGTCAACCATTTTTTTTTTGTGGGACAGAATCGAGGGAGTAATTAGTTTTTGCTTGTTTTTTCCTTGTTTTTTGGTTTTTATTTTTTTATTTCTTTAATTATTTTTGTTTTTATTCTCTTTTTTAAAACACTTAAATTTTTTTTCTCTGCTTTCATCATTTTTTAAGTAGTAAAATTATAAACCAAAAACATAAAAAAAAAAAACAATTTTTAATTAATTTTTGAGAGGAACTCACTAAAATAAAAATTATGTATGAATTTTGTGCTGCTAATTTTGTTTGTTAAAACAAAAAATCTAAAAGGATTGGGCAACGTTATTTCAGAGTTTGGTTGAATCAGGTTGCACATGGACAGCACAAGTGCAGGTGGAAAAAAATAAAATGCAATTTTTAACAAAAAAAAAAACAATCACATGCTGCTTAATTATTAATTAATTAAAAAAAAAGAAAAAGTTAATTACAAAAAAAAAAAGAAAACTTATTCTGGCCTATTCTAAACTCCGACGGAATTATATTCCGTAGGACATTCCGACGGAATTTTGGTAGCTATTCTAAACTAAAACGACGGGGAATGTATACAAAGGTGGTTCCCATATGAACTAAAACTTCGAAACTGCCAATTGTTGGTTAATTAAGTCAGCAACTTCATTTTTTTTTTTTGTTTGGCAGGAGTATAACACTTTAGAGGGGTGGGTTCTATTTTTAATGCACCATCAATTGATAACATTGAAGAATTTAAATCTGATATTTTTATGTGATCATTGCTAGTTCCAGTTCAATATCACTTGACATTTCGTATTGTTCCATGGCCGTTAAACAGTTATTCCAGTCTCTTCCAAATCAGAAAGAGTTGTTGCTGCATTTTCATTTTTATTATGGCTTAGTTCTTTTTTTTACAAAAGCCGCCTTATAGTCGAATTAAACTAACGAATTCCTCAATTGTTGGTCCTTTTTCCCCAACTAGTGCAGACTCTACTAAGAGGGAGGACTCATTGCATTTAGCTATCTCCCAGAAATTAACTACTTCTCCCTTTTCAATTTTTTGTATATCCTTGTTGTGCATTACTTGGATACTCGCTAAACAATTCAATCAGCCTTTTGTATTTCTTTTTTTTGGTTGAATTTAACGATCTGCATTTTAATAAAATTTAAAAAATTAAAATTTACTTAAATTAAACTTAATTAATAGGGAACTTTTTAATTTTATGTCTCACAATTCAAAAATTCCTACAAATCATTTCTATCGGAGATGAAAAAACCTCAATTTTTCGATTCCTACAGAGTTTAGAATGAAAAAAATTCCTACGGAATGAATTTCTTCGAAATTTCGTAGGAGTCTAGAATAGAAATTTTAATTCCGTAGGAAAATTCCTATTACGACGGAGTTTAGAATAGGTGCGCTATTATTTTCTAGTTTTTCATTTTTTTTTTTTTTCAATTTCTGTTTTGTTGTATTTTTGTATTATTGTTTCTGTTTTTCTTTTATGTTTTTCTTATTTTCTTTTTTCATATATAATTTTCTAGCAAAATACGCTCTTTTAACATTTTTTCATTAAAAACATCATTTTCTCGTAAAAAATAAAAAAAAAGAAAATTATTTGTTTTTTGTTCTGTTTTTTATTTTAATTAATTAATTAAAAATTTTCAAATTTTGTTTGCTTAATAATTTTTTATTACTTTTTTTTTTCTTTTTTTAGGTCGATAATACCAGCCCAGAATATATTCCTAATCTTCAATCCGCGCAAAATAGCTTTACTACTTTACAAGTAAGAATAAAGGAGAGAGAAAAAATAAAGAAATTCTAGTTCCAAAGCGTTAAGAATCCGACTTTTTATACCCTATGGTAGTACCTAACCAGAGGGTATATTAGTTTTGTCACTTCATTTGTGACATCAAAATAATCGTCGGAGAAAGGTTTTAAGGGGGTATGGTTGTGTAGGAATCAAAAATTATATCGATTTATGCATGCCCGACTGTAGGCCGATTTTCAGTTACTATATGTTTTAAAATTATATTTAAAAATTCACTTCAAAATGCAACTACCCGCAGCACTAATATGGTACAAAATGTAAAAGGAGCCATTGAGACTCTTCCAGTATGCGCTGTGGCTCTATCTTGTTGGAACCAAAAGGTTGGATGGTTTTTCACAGCTGGTCTTAAAAAATTTTCAAACATCTTCAAATATTGAGCACTATTGATAGAAACTGCAACACCGTCTCCATTTTCGGAACAAATATGGATCAATGATCCTCCCAGACGATACACCGCGCACCAAACCAGTACACTTAAATGGGTGTAATTGTCGTTGATGAACTGCTGTTGTATTCTCCGTAGCCCATATCCTACAGTTCTGCTTGTTTACAAAACCATTTGTAATTGGAAATGAGCTTCATCGCTCATTATCATAATGTGAATAAAATCTGGTTTTTCTTTTGCTGTTAAAAAAAAACTAGAAATAATTAAAACCACAACACATTTTGCGCCACCCTGTAAGTGTGTGTTTTTGTTGGGGGAAAAATATGAACCATTACCATAAATTTGATATCTGTTTATTTAAGCAATGTGTTATGTATATCTGTTTATTTTTAATAAGAGTTATTCAATGTTATATTTGAGATATAGACAACGTTCCCTCTAAGCTGCGCGCGCGGGCGGCCGCCCAGGCATAAATTGGCATTAGCCCAGTCATTATTTTTATTTGCCCACTAAAAATATTGCAAAAACTTCCTTTTGGCGAAAATAGTTTGAAAATTTGCCACCATTTTCATGGCGAAAGCGCCCACATTTTATAAATACGTGTAGATTTCCACACTGAAGTCATGTTCATGTTTGCTGGCTTGTTTCCTTTTATATGCCGTAGTTAGTAACATTGAAAGTAAATACCAAGTTGCACTTCTTTTGATTGTTTTTTTTTTGTTAAATTTTGCCCGACTTATTTTAAATTTAAAACGGTTACCCACATTGTCCTTTATACTGCCCATCGATTTTAAAAATTAGAGGGAACGTTGGATATAGATGGCACAAATTGAAAAATTATAACAAAAAATATAACGGCTGCGCCAATATTTGGAAAATAAAAATGTCTAAGTATTATAGACTAAAAAGGTAAATAGACCACCTACAGTAGGATTAAATTAATTTTTGAACGAAATCGTAAATTCTCATTATCAAGATTTAATGAAACTCGTCCATAAATCGTGTTGCATTTAAAAATTACAAACACTAGATTTTTCTTCGGAATTTCTTCTAACCGATTGAATTCGTTATTCACGGTAGACGATATTATGAAACAATCAAATAGTTCCTGGACCTAAAACTATGAAATAATTATAAATTTTTAATTAAAATA